>JARHVA010001510.1:215000-885000 GCA_037957365.1 Torreya grandis | reverse complement strand
CCTAAATATAAATTTGTATTTTCTCTATCATCCCCATATAGAAAATCCATGCACTCATCAACCTCCTCACCCTCTATATGGTATATGGGGTTCCCACAGATAGGCAAGCATGTAATCTAATGTATATCCTCTAAAAGGATGCTCAAATCCCCAATTGAAAACCAAAATGTGTTAATCATCAGGTCTCATCTCTTGATAAGGGAAACTATCATCACAACATCCTTGGGAAGTAACTAATAATGATGCATCCCTCCAAATCCAACCATCTCTATGTGTCACCAATCCTCAACAGACATCGCATCTTACACCTCTATAAATATATCAAGCACTTGATCTTGTAGTTAGATCTAATCTCACACCTGAAAACCAAACATCTCAAGAATTAAGTGATAACCTATCCCTATGTATATAACAACTATTAAACATTTACATCTTTACTAATACTATTTCATCTATCCTTTGTTTCCTACACCTATCTCTCACAACTATAAACACATTCAATCCTTCATGGATTTCACGCCTATTCCCCTACTAAATTTTAACTACCATAAGCACCTTACCCTACCCATCCTCTCTCTTTAAGCATGCTAAAATACCTATTATTTCTATGAATAACTACCTACATCTTGTCTCCTGACAAATTCCTATTTCCTATATTATATTCCTTTATAAAACTTCACAACCTTTACCAAAGCCTTACACCACCCTTTAGACCTTCCTCTATTTTAACTCACACCAAGCTATCTATGCTTTTACATGTATTAGAAATATTCCAAAAAAACATGGATAAAAATCCATCTATCAACCTCTTACCTAGTAGACCCACCTCCAACCATTATCTATACCCAGCATCTTTACATACTTTAAATTTTCTTAAAAAAATAGGCACCCTTTTTAATAAAATAATCAATATAATAATCAATTAATTAACCTACCCCCTTTTTTTGACCCATTTTCTTTTCCTACCCCCCCTTCCATCTTTTTTACTGATCATCGATAGATCTCCCCAACCATCAATAGTCTACTAGGGGAGTTTTTACCCCTAAGGTCAATCGTCACTAGTCAAGTTAACCATCAATGATCACTGTTGATCGATGATGATGAGCCTTGACCTCCTGACATCCTCCAAAACCCTAATCTCTCCTATAACATCCTACCCATCATTTTTTAACTATCTTTGTAATCATATAAACACCTTACACTCTACACTTCTACCTCTATTCTCCTATACTACTCATACTCCCTCCAAAACCCTTAGAAAATCAAACCCTAGGGCATGCCCTACACACATAATCTACCCTAAACTCCCATTAACACATATATTTTTTATCTTATATTCACAAATTGTAACTCACATCAAATATCAAACATGATCCTACCTCATTCCATGACTAGTGGTGATGCCTCAATCTGTGGCATGTCCCTTGACTGTCAACATCTCTAGCATCCATCTAAACTCCACTCAATTAATCCCATGCACCACTCTCATCTTGATACCTCACCACACTTCAACTCACTAGCAACAACTCTTCATATCAAACACTCAAAAATGACAACACACTAATCCCTTAATTTTAAAAATAAGAACAAAGCATTGACCATTTGCCTTTTTACCATGGTTTTAAGGTTTTCACCCAACCATCGATGGTTTCATAACCTTCATTAGTTGACCCTAACTATCAATTATTACATAACCATCCATGGTTATATAACCATCGATGGTTTCCCCTAACTATTGATGATTAGGGTTATGCTTTTTACCCCACCTTTCTCACCCCTTTTTTAACTTAATAAACCTTGTATCACATCTAAATGGGGCCACCTTGACCTCTTTGGGAGTAACCCTCTCCCCTAACCACCAAGAACTACATTAGGATTGAAGTCCATATTAGATATACTATTCATAGGACTATGTAGGTAGCATCCTCTTACCTAGCACATCAAGAGTCAACTCGATCACTCCCCACCCAACCAACCACCCACCCTATTTACCGTTGTCCACCTTGATGTTAGTACCTTTTTCAACCTACCAATTCACATACCTTGTGTTAACCTTTCTTTGGTCATGATGGTCACACTGACTAATTTTTCCATGTCGACCTTTTGCATTAAGCACCACCTTGTGCATGACCCAACCATTTATGTTTTTCTCAGGAGCACTTCCTACCCTAGATACCTAAGAAAACATTGACCTTTTCTAGGATAATTGATATGCGTGCCCTGATCAGCTATGACCAATGTTGGGGACCGGTTACCTTATCACCTATCCTAAAACCTGACCTTATTATTACTAACATTGGAAACTTTAGTCCTTGAAAATTTTCAACTCATGTACTTGGTCACATCTTATGCCCACACCTTTTTAACCAAACTATGTGACCTTCATTTTACCTTTTATTCAACCATGACCCAATTTTGGTGTTACCTCATTAACTCCCAATTTGAGGGGGAATACCCTCCTCTTATATGCAGGAAAACTAAACCCAAGCCAGTCAATAGTTCATTTTTGTTTTATGACTTATTGACCTAAAGCCACACAATAA
Organism: Torreya grandis; assembly: GCA_037957365.1. Classification (NCBI taxonomy): domain Eukaryota; kingdom Viridiplantae; phylum Streptophyta; class Pinopsida; order Cupressales; family Taxaceae; genus Torreya; species Torreya grandis. The sequence goes on along the minus strand of JARHVA010001510.1, from coordinate 882,457 downwards.
AAATGGGAAAAATTTAGACACTCAAAAATAATTTATCAACCAATTTTTGATGTCACATCACCTTAGACTGGTTCTTGACCTTAGCTATTCACCTAAATACCTCACTTTTAAGACCCTATTTACACTTGTTAAAACACCTAGGCACCCTTGGTCAAATATTTTAGCAACATCATTATTTGGACCCATTTTAACCCTTTTTATCTTTGGAATATGACTATCGATGGTCATCCTAACCATTGATTATTAGTCTGACCATTGATAGTCAGGTCTCCAAACCTACAACATAAAAATATCTAGTTATAGGCCAAACTTACATGAGAAAAATATAAACTTTCCAATGCACACCTTATAGTTTTCTTTCTCTTTAAATTGGCATCTTTAACCTAGACCAACTATCAACTTCATTTATCCCCACTTAGCAAGTTTGGGCTATAAATTGAAGGCTTTTGAAAGAGTTGGTGATCCAAAAAAATTTCATCCAACCTCTCTTATTTTCTTTATGTAGGTATCTAGGACCCTAAAAATTTGTTTGTGTGACTATTTAAATCTAAAGATATTGTTATGCTACCAAATTTCCTTTAGACCACTATCATCATCCATTTAGCATTTTACAAGTATCTCTTGTTTGTTTTTATCAGTTTCCCTTATTTATTTACTTATCTATCTTAATCAAGCCACCTGCACTTTGTCTCTCTAGAACCCCTTTACAATCCTCTACCCATAAGCCATTTTCCCCCTAACTCTATATCCCTAAACTTCCCACAAGTAACCATCATTGGTTACTACAACCATCACCAGTCACAACAATCATCACCTAATCATCATCGATCAGATCCAACCATCGCTAGTTAATTTGACCATCGTTGGTAACTATCAAAAAATAACAAATTGTTATTTTCAATCATTGTTCACCCCAACCAACCCCTTTTCCTATTTTTGACCTATTTTTAGAACCTATTCATATTTTTTGAACCAGATCTTGACCTATTTTAATGCATGGTATTGACCCACCATATGATATTTAGTCACCTTATTAAATAGGTACTTTTATTTCTTTTTGGCATAAGCATTTTCTTTCTTGTCAATTATCATGCAAACATATTTTATTTTTGTTATCAAATATTTTTATCATTAGGATACAAAACTAAAGATAAAATACAAACAAATGCAAGAAATCCAAGATAATTGATGATATGTGGATAGAATGTACATGTAAATTTGGAAAGATAGGGTGACAAATTCCAAGTTATACCAAATGACCAAGTCAAAATTTAGATTAAATTTAGTAACCAAAAATCCAAGGCTAATAAAGACTAAAAAAACTCAAATAGATAAAACTTAAGTAAGAAAGGCAAACTCACCAATTCAAACCAATGATACATGTCAAAAATGGTAATCAAACATTAATGTAAAAGTAGTAACAATCCTTACTTAAAAAAAGATGGTTAAACAAAATGGTAAAACAGCATTGATGAGTAAGTAGTAAAAATCCTTACCTAATCATCAATGAAAAAAATATGTAAAAGGGAAAATAACATTGGTGAGTGAGAAGTAACAAATCAACTTCAAGCAATAATGAAAAAAGAACATAAAAGGATAAATTGCCTTTGGTGTTCACAAAAAGGGTATTACAATAATGGACCATGGTAAAAGAAAGCAAGGAACATAAATAAAATAATCCATATTTACTCAAGCATATTATCTTATTGTAAATATAGATAAAACTAAAACAAAGTAGTGTTGGCATGTTTTAAAGATGTGAAGAAGAGGGAATATAGAATAAGTGGAAACAAATTTAGAATCACATTTTGCCTATCAAGGGGGAAATGAAATGGGTAGTGGGGAATGAACTAAAACCCAAGGTATATAAACTCTTTATCAAAGTCAATACACTCAAATTAGGTTTGTTAAAACAAGAGGGCTTTCAACCTTAAGGAATCTGAATAACTTTTCCTAGCCACACAATTATTAGGTCAACAAATGAAGTATGTAGATCATCCCATGAAGGCTAGATTCATCAAAAGTAAAATGGACCTACCTTCCCACAATGTGTTCCCTATTCCTCAAGACCCCTTATAGAGTCATTGGTCTATTGTGAAGATTGGCTACTTGCGTGAGAAATTAGGTAGCACCATAAAGTTTTTTGAATTCTCTTATTCCAAACTATTGACCTATCGCATCCTAATGGATATCAACTCTATCATTAGGCTAATTATAGAGTTTTAGCTTTGATTAAAATAGGAGATGTGCTTTTAATAATGTATTTTGGTGTGATTTTGACTTTTAAAATTTGTATTTTGCCTTTTATATATCATTTCCTTTTGTTTCAAATGATTTAGATTTTAAATTTCTTAATGGATTTTTATATTCCTTCTCCATACAAATTTGGAAAATGAAATATGGTTTATAAAGATGAATTTCATTTGAATAGTTTGGACTTGGTTGCTAATAAAGATAACTTAGATAGAATTGTGTTCAAGAGTCTTATTAATGGAGGTAAAATAAAAGTTTTGTCTTTACTTTGACCTTGGTTTATCCAATGTGGAGTGAATGGAAAGGAAATCAAAAAGAATGAAATAGGAAACAATTTGAATTAATTCAAATTGTAAAAAATGTGACAAAGGGTGAAAAATGGATACAATTATCGTGAAGTTTGTTTCATTATCCTAAGAAAGAGGGAAGTGTAGGAAAACATGCTATCAAAGTTTATTGTGAAAATTTTAACTACAAAAGAAGCAAAAGGTGAAATTTGAGAACAAGGATAAAAAAATCAAAAAGATTATAAACACATTCGAGAAAAGGAACACTAAATGAAGTAAAGATATTGATTTTATGAGGAAGGCTAGGTTCTATCCATGGTCTTACATCACAACTCATAAAATATAAACCTATGAGGGTGAAAAAAGCATGTGAATAGTAAATGAGAAAAAATATGGTATTTGTGAGGAAGTTCAGGTCTTGTCCATGGTCTTACACTAAAAATCATAAAAGATAAACCCAATGGGTGCCAAAAATTATTGAAAAGCAAGAAAACAATGAGAATAAAATGAAATCATAAGGAATACCGGTTCCTATCCATGGTTTAACAATGTAAATCATGATCAAAAAGAAACTAAAGGACCAAAAGGAAGGACTAAGGTTTGTGAAAATAGAATTTGTTATCAAGGGTGAGACCCCAGTAGATATCCTACAAAAAAGGGTTAGAAATACAGCATATAAAAATCATGATAAGAAGGGAAGGATTTAGGAAAATTACTTATTTAGGAATTGTGCATTGGTGATATCTTTGAAAATATGGCTATTAGGATAAATTAAAACCCAAATCTATCCATAAATAGCATATAAGAGAAATTATGAAATGAATTAATCAAACATTCAAAAAATAAACATAAACATTCACATAACAAGAGACGTCAAATTTAATGTGATTCACCCAAGATGGGCTACATCTACCAAACTAATCTAGTATATTATTTCCATTAATATGAGGGAGAAACAAATTCTTGTAACAAACCCTATTACACCTCTCTACCTTTTCCACCTCCTCTCTATGTACAATATTTTCATATATTATTTCACACTCATACATCTCAACCATATATCAATAAATTTTAAGGTAAAAATGCCTAAATATAACCTCTATCATCATATTTGGAAACCTTTAATTAACAACCTAGATTGACTACAAAATTATAATTTAATAAGGCAATTTTAATTAAAAAATTCTCTAGGGTGCGTGGCCCCTGGACCCCCTGTTGGGGGGTCATCCCCCCTAGACCCCAATATATAGAATAAAAATATGTACACTTATGATTTTTAATGTCAAAAATACCCTTGGACCTACCCTAGGACCCCCTTGGGAATGACCTACACCTATCGAGCTTAAACAAGCCAATCTGCACTCAATTTCACCTAACTAAATAACCCTGGCCTTCAGGACCCTATCTCTATGGACCTTGACCATCGATGGTCAAGGTGACCATTGATGGTTAGACTTGGGAACCCCTAACCATTGACGATTGGGGTCCACCTTTTATATAAAATCATGCAAGCTCCACTGACCCGTTGCTAAATATAACCTTGTCTATTTTATGTTACAATCTTTTCCATGCACAAATTATATTTAGATGACCCACTTGCACTTTAACTTCCTCCTCTTTCTTGTGCCTCTAAGAGAGAGATGTTTGAGAGGTCAAATCCATCTACAATATTTATCAAGAGCTCAGGCACTCAAAATTTTTCTTTTGCAAGTCAATTAGGTCAATCAATGTCATCAGTGTTATCAAGCATTATCAGCCATCTTATTAAGATCCAACTCATCATTGCCTCTCAACCAAAATTTTATGTATTGTTACTCTATTGTAATAAATCCATATTCCACTAATAGGATAACTACATCAACCACCCACCCAATCAACTTCTGGTAAGACATGTGCTTGTTTGTTACTATTCACATACTTTTATTTCATTCCATAATCAACCTAGCCATTGCCCAACTCTCAAAATACATCTATGGAATCTTGTTATTTAGATGTTGATCAAACCCAAAAATAAATAGCCAATCATCGATGGTCAGACCTCAACTATTGATGATCAGGCATAACTGCTAATGGCCACCCAATCATTGACAGTTACCTATGGCACCAAAAATGAGCAACCTATTTTCACCTACCTAAGCCCAACCAGATATAGTTTTCTATGTTTCTAACCACTCACAAACATTTTTAAAATTTTCTAAAGCATACCCTAACCCCTTAGCACTAGTATTAATTAGTTTATAACTAATTGTATTATTTCGAGTCTATTTTATTAGCAAGTGTTCTCATGTTTAGTTTTAGTAATCTTCCTTAATTAATACAAGTACCTTGTTTTTAATTTCATAAACTTAATTATTTCAAATGTGTGGATTGATAGACCCTAAGGAAGCTGTCACTTCTAGGATCTAGCTATTGCTAGGCAATCCACCCAACTATCTATCTAACAAACAATTTTGCTTTAGTGCTTTCTTATCTACATGTCTTCCTCCCAAACCAAAGAGGAGCTCTTCACAATATTTTGATTCAATGCATACACAAAAAAACAAGTTTTTCAACCATACCCATATCCAGTTTCTTTTCTCTCTATTTTTAAAACTTAAGTTAAAATTTACATGAAACATTTTGGCATGCCCAGTGGGACCTAGAGTCTTTACTCACATTTTTTTTTCATTTATATGCTCTTCTCTCTATCTGTGCACAAAATTGAAACTAAAATTTATTTTGGAGTTTAAAATCAATTGCATCCATTACTTGCTTTTTAACATTAGTTCGGTTTGAATTAAAGCATAGAAATATTATCATATCATCACCTTTATTTCACACACTAGCCAAACCACTTTCATCAATCAAACATCAAAAAAATTGAGACAAGCCTTGACTGAGATTTTATCACCTAGCAGTCACTTTACCCATTCTCAACAATCCTACATGGAGGTCATTACCAAGGGGAGAATCAAGTTATCTTTTTGATTTAGTATAAACTATGGATGTCAATATATATTGGCTAAGCACCCAATACCCTTATCGCTATAGGACTATCAAGTGAGGGGATAAGCCCTAATATCAAGCCACGTATTTATTTTAATACAAATTCTTTTGATCACCTAAACAACCTAAAACTAACTATAGACTACTTATATAGTACCTGATCTACAAGCCAACTTCTATCATACATTCTCATAAACTAAGGCATAAGCCAAAAGTGATATTAAAACTAACCTCTAAGCTTAATGTACTTCATAGTGTGTGTCTTGATTTCCTTGATCATTTTCTTATATTCTTCTTATTTGAGTGGTGATTTTGTTCTTTTTTTCTCTCCCCTTTTTCTTGTATGGTTCTCACTCGTTAGCAGCGAAGAGACCTAGTAGAATAAAACTCATCACTTAAATCAACCTCTTCTACTTCCTCATCTATAGAGTATGTCTTTGCGGTATAAGATTCACCTCATCCATTGGAAATCCCTACTTATCCTCGATATTTCCCCAAGGAGACATGGATTTTACCACTTTTTTAGACAATAATCTAGTCACCCTTCAGCACTATCTTAACACCTCCTCTCACCATGTCTCAGTTTTAACCCCACCTCAGGATCCTCTTTATGGTATGTCATCCCACCTTATGAAGGGTATCCCTATTTTCATGATCATCACACAATCTTCAACCACCTAGGCATCTTTGTCTACTAACCCCTTTGATGTTATAGTTGAAAACCAACCTATCCAACCAATCATTACCCTTACACCTTCCACCCCTATTAATGAATCCTTTACTTTGAGGACAACCCAACTATTGATCCATCATTTTCCCCTTATTTATAGAGTACCCACCACCAACACTACCAACCTCCCTTCTATCAAACCTGAACCATCAGTCAATACCCCTTTACCAAGCTTAGGGGTATCTATCCCTTCTACTTCACCACCCATGAACACAAAGGTCACTACCTCACCTCTTGTCACTAACCTAACTACCACCTATGCCCAATCCATAGGGACTCCTCAACAGTTACCCATTGCACCCAATCTAGGATACATCCCTAACCCACAAGGGTATGTACCCACTACCCAACCACCATCATCCACCTACCCTACCTAACCTCTAGCATCCACTTTCTAATATGTGGTATCCTCTCAACCACTAGATAATTACCAATATGTTTCCCAAACTCAACTACAATATTAGCCTTATAATCCTTTTGGTGTACCACCCTGTGATCTAGGAATTTGACTTAAGAGAGGATGGTTAGTATGGTGTTAGTTCCAAAATTAAAATAAAATGAAATAAATACACTAATAACATAACATCTCTAGGCCTAGACACTAAGGAGAGCTTAGTTAACAAAAATAAATGATAAACATAACTAAAAATCAAGGAATAAAAAAAATTCCTTCACCTTCTTTGGATGCTCTAAATACTTTTGTAGTAGTGGCTTGCTCGGCTTGTGATCATGAAGTCCTTGGCAATGGAAGCTTGGTTATCTCCATCTCTCCTTGGCACCTTTGGCTTATAGCTTGGCTTGGCTTAAAATCAATTTGGCATGGTAACATTAGTTTCTTGAAGTTTTTAGAACCAATTTGGGCATTATAACTTTTCATCAAGAAAGCTTAGAAATGATGTTGTGAGGCCTCCTATTTATAGATTTTTGGATTACTTCAGAATCAACCTCAACCTTCCATCTCAAGATTGAGATGTGTGGTTGAGGATTAATTAAATTTTTATAATTAATTTTTTAATTATCCTCATCATGACATTTTAATGAGGGTCAATTAAGAGGCATGAAGAGCATCATGGAGGGCATTGATGAGGTATGGGAGGCATCAATCTTGATATTTGTGGCATTTATGGCTTAAGGATGTCTTTCCAAGAAATGAGGTCATTTGATGATGAAGATATTCAATATTCATTTCTAAAAATAAGTATTCAACAATTTTCCATGTAATTCTTGATTAGGCCTTGATTTGGGTTAATTAGCTCTTAAACATGATTAAGCACATTATGCACAAATTACTCAAATTGATCATAATGTCTTGTTATTGGTCCTAAATTTGACTGGATTAGAATTAGAAGGTGATGCCAAATGCATTGGAATAATATTTACATTTAAGATGTTACCAATAATAAATAATTAAGGCACATGCCTCATGCAAGAGATTTGATAGGAAAGAGGAGTCTAGAGCATGTGGGTGCAAAATTGGCATTTTGACTTGGAATGAACTAATCAAAGTTAGCTAGCCCATAAATTACATTTCCCCATTTATGGATACCCTAGCCAAAATTGGAACTTAAATATATCATTTTCACATCATTTTCTATGTTTTAGTGTTTTTATGCCAAATTGTTTGTTTTAGATGGAAACTAGCCAAAACCCTGATTGGAGGTTATCAGTGGCCAATTTTAGGTGTCTACAATTTGCCCCTATTTGGGAAGGCATTGAAATCTATAAGAACAATAATGTCTTCTCAAATAATGAAAAGGTCTTGTATTCCTATAATTTTAATGATGATAAACTAACTATATGATGCCCCCTCGAGGGAATGGTTAGCACAAGCAGGTCGGCAAATGGTCCTTTGAAAAGAAAGAAGCAAAATGAGGGGACCGAAGAAAGGAAGGATGATGGGGTGAAAACATAATGATACTGAAAAATTATTCAAAATAATTGAGAATATAAGTGGGATGGTGCACAATGGTTTGCCCAAAGGCAGTTATATGCATTGTACCCTGATAGTGGTAATGTGGTATGATAACATAATGATTTACCCAAAGGTAGTTATAATCATTGAGAAGATGGAACTACCCTAGTTAAGATAGAGAAACAAGATAATAACATTCCCTCTTATGGGTATAAAAATTAAAGTGGTGATAACACAATGATTTGCCCAAAGGCAGTTATAATCATTAAGAAATGCAAGTGGGACAGTGTGCAATGATTTGCCCATAAGCAGTTATAATCATTGGAACTTGATTATAAAAAATATGATAAACTTGGCCAAATATGATGATAACTTAATATATATTGTAATGATGAATTAGAATAACCTACTAGTAAGGAGATGCTCATCTAAACTAATAAAGGTTAAAATTCTTTCATGTTTAATTACTCTATTTAGGATATGATTAGGATGGAATTAGGATGTCAGTGTTGAAGAGATACCACCATTTCTTAATAGACTTCTTGAATCTAAGGTTTGTTGTAGCATGTGATGGTAGGCTTTATGATAGAACACCATAAAGAATTGGCTAAAATATGCATAAGGATTGACTCCCACAATCCAATAGTCAATAGAAAACAATGCACTAATGATAGAAACCATGATGACAATGTAAACATATGAATATGGATGGATTCAAGTATAAGTGTAGGAAAGGAATCACCCAATGAACACACATAAACTGAATCAAGGCAACAGTGCTAAAAGTAAATAAATAGATAAACAAACAAACAAAAATAAGTAGAAATACACAAACAAACAATGCAATAGAAACCCTATGAACATTGCCCCTAGAAAATAGGTGACAACTTAACAAAAGAAAAAAATGGGGGAATAGAAGAAAAGGAAAGGGGGTGGCCAAGCTATCTCCATATACACTAGGCAAGTGGATGTTGCCTACATATTTCTATGGATGTAATATCCAATAAAAAAACTTCAAGCCAAATGTAGTTCTCCCAAGGAATGGGAAGAATGTGATAACTGAGGAAAACAAATAGAATCGATGTGAGATAACAAAAGGAATAGTCTTGAAAAATGGTAAGTGCATGAGAGAAATAGCCAAAAAGGAAGGGGAAACTAAATGACAAGTGATTTGCTTGTAACTTAGTAAGTGTTCCCAAAATCCTTAAAGCAAGGAAGTGGTCAATATTTTTATTCTTTTCTAATGATTTTTTCAAATGTTTTTGCAAGTGATTTAGATTTTTGTAACTAAATCAAGAATGATGAGACAATAAATAGTTCAAGATCAAAAAATAGTGAGAGCCTTCATACTTAGGTTGCTCACAAAATGATGAAAGTGTGGCCAAAAGTGTGACTAAGTTGACCTCAACAAGTATTGAGTGCTACCTACATAATCCCAAAGTAGGACCTCAAGTCACTGTAGTTCTACCACTTCAATGGAGGGATTCAACCAGTGTGGTAACCAATTCAAACAAAATAGGCATAGTTGGTAAAAATACATAGTATAACATAAGAATTGGCAAGTTGTTATGTCAAAGCTTAGTATTTCCCCTAGTTTGCCCATAGGTAGTTATAACAAGGACACAATGGTATAGATAAATGGTACTAATTGGCCCAAAGGTAGTTATAATTATCAGTAAGACTAGTGGTAACAAAAGGACTAATAAATGAAGCATGTAACTATCAAAACTTATATCACACTACCCCAAGATACACTCCCTATCTAAAATACTTGAACTAATAGATGAACTGATCAGATACCTTAATGTTGAATCTATGTAATGAATGACAAAACCCAAGGTCAAATGGGCTACACCTTAGAACACACTAGTTGGTAGGTCAAAAATGGAAAGGGGATATGGAAAAAAGGATAGATAAGGATGGTATTTATATAAAGAAGATTAGTGAAAAAATGTCATAACTAAAATGGTCCTTACAGACAATACACCTTAGCATTCAAGCACAGTACCGCTTGAGATGAATAATATTCATTAGTTTTATAAGTTCATCATTATCTAGTGTGGTAAGCCTATATGCCCCTAATCCATAATTTTTAGTGATAATGAAAGTCCCTATCTAGTTTGGTTTAAATTTCCATTTATGTTTCTTCTCAATCATGGTATTCTTTTGGTTTTCTTTGAGAATAAAATCACTAAGTTCAAATGTTCTATACTTCACACATCGATTATATTGGCCTTTGAGTCAATTTTGATATGCTTAAAGATTGTCAAGCATGGTTGTGCATTTTTCATCAAGTAGATCCAAATCTTGCAGGCAAGCTACTTGATAGTCATGATCATCTAGGACATGCTTGAAAGATATGCATAGTGAAGGAAACTCAACCTCAATGGGAAAAATGGATTTAGTACCATAAACAAGTGAGTATGGAGTGTCTCCTATAGGTTTATGATGATTGGTATGGTATGCCCAAAGGGTAGGGAATATCTGGAGGTGTCAATCATGACCAGCATCATTAAAAATCTTCTTGGGAATGTTGATAAGGGTTTTGTTAAATGCCTTAGCTTGGCCATTACCTTGAGGGTAAAATGCTATAGAAAAATGTTGGGTAATATTGTATTTAGTACATAATTAGTCTACATATTTGGTCATGAATGATCCTCAATTATTAGATATAATGTTAGATGGGATACCATAGTGGCAGATGATATGGTTAAAGATGAATTTGGAAATTTGCTTTCTAGTCATGTAAGTGAGAGGTATAGCTTCAACCCAATTAGTGAAATATTCAATGGCGGTAAGGATATTTTATGGCCATTAGATGAAGTGGGGTTAATCTTCCCAATGAGGTCAAGTTCCCATGTAGAAAATGGCCATGGTGTCAACATCAATTTTAGATTTTTTGTTAGGGCATGAATCAAATTAGCATGCCATTGACATTTGTCACATTTCTTTACATATGCAGTGGCATCTGCATCCATTATGGGCCAGTAATAACCAATACATAAGATATTTTTGGATAAGACTGCCCTGCTAGAATGGGCTCCACATACTCCTTCATGAACTTCTCTTAATGCTAGAATAGACTCTATCAAAGTTAAATAATGAAGTAAAGTTCCATCAAAATTGTGAGGGTAAAGGGTGGATCTAAGTAGAGTATAATCAGTGGAATGAAGAATGAAGGATTTGGTTTATTTTTGAGAGAGGTTAGGTGGTATAACTCAGTCATGAAGGTAGTTATAAAGGTCTGAGTAGTAGATAGAATTAGGACAAACAATATCACAAATCATGGTAATGATTGAAGGTTCATGAGCTGGTGCTACCAAATTCTTGATGAGGAACTAATACTCTCTAGCTTTATCTATTTATCAAATTAGAGAGCTAATATTATCCATGGCATCTTTATTTCTGTTATTAGCCCTTGGTATATGATCAAATTGAATATTAGCAATTTGATTTTTAAGAGTGTCAACCATGGCTTTATATGGAACTAGATTGTCATCTTTGGTCTGAAAATGATTTGTAACTTGATTGATGATTAATTGAGAATCACCATAAACTTGGAGATAAGATATATTCCACTACACTACTTTTCAAAGTCCTGCAATAAGTGATTCATAATCATCCATGTTGTTTGTACAAGGAAAGTTGATTCTAAATGATTTAGGGATATTATTCCCCTATGGTGTAATAAACAATAGGCTTTCCCTCGATCCATGCATAGTGAATGAACCATCAAAATATATCTTCTAGGGTTGTTCCTCAAGGGGTGTGTCCATGATGGTCATGATGGATTCATTAGGAAATTGAAATGTGAGTGGTTAGGCATCTATGAGAGGTGTTTCAACAAGTTGATCTATAAGAACTTGTCCTTTGATTGCCTTCTGATTGACATACTCTATGTCAAACTCACTGAGAATCATGATCCATTTAGCCATTCTACCTTTCAAAGTTTTTTTATATAGTAGATACTTGAGCAGATCTACTTTTGAAATGACCATAGTTTTATTATTCAACATGTAATGACATGATTTTTGAGCTACAAAAACTATGGCTAGACAAGATTTTTTAATAGGTGCATAGTTATGTTCATATATAACCAAGGTATGAATTAGGTAGTATACAGCATGTTCCTTTCCTTTATCATCATGTTGAACCAAGAGTGCCCCCATAGTATGGTCAGTAGTTGATAGGTATAACAAGAATGGCTTTCTTGGCATAAGAGGTAATAAAATAGGTAGATTGACAAGATAGTTTTTGCATTGTTGAAAATCCACTTGGTAGTGATCATCTTAGTGAAATACAACTCCTTTCTTTAAAAGGTGTGTAAACGGATGGCACTTATCTACTAATTGAGAAATGAAATGTCAAATTGATTGGATCTTACCCTGTAAACTATGGAGTTGTTTTAAATTGGTTGGTGGTGGCATCTCAGTTATAGCATGGAATTTAGCTAGATCAACTTCAATACCTCTATGAGACATGATGAAGCCAATTAATTTATCTGAGGTTACACCAAACACACATTTCTTTGGATTTAGTCTAACGTTGTACTCTTGTAGTCTTTCAAATATCTTATGCAGCACTGTTAGATATTCAGACCTAGTTTTGGACTTTCCTAATATGTCATCAATATAGTATTCAACAATATCATACATCATATCATATAATATTAAAGTTATGGCCCTTAGATATATATCTATAGAATTCTTAAGGCCAAATGGCATAACTTGATAAAAAAAAAATGTTCCCTATGGAGTGGTGAACATTATTTTATGTTGATTTTCTGGTGTTATTCTGATATGATTATATCTTTAAAAGCCATCCATAAGTGAAATCATTTCATAACCGGGCATGCTATTATGTGATCTAGGAATTTGACTCAAGAGAGGATGGTTAATATGGTTTTATTTCCAAAATGAAAATAAAATGAAATAAATAGACTAATAGCATAACATCTCTAGGCCTAGACACTAGGGAGAGCTTAGTTAACAAAAACAAATGATAAACACAACTAAAAAGAAAGGAATCAAACATAACAATTCCTTCACCTTATTTGGATGTTCCAAATGCCTTTGTAGTAGTGGATTTCTTGCCTTGTGCTCATGAATTCCTTGGAAATGGAAGATTTCTTACCTCCACCTCTCCTTGGCACCTTTGGTTTGTAACTTGGCTTGGCTTGGAATCAATTTGGCATGGTAACACTAGTTTCTTGAAGCTTTTGGAACCAATTTTGGAATTATAACTTTGCATCAAGAAAGCTTAGAAATTATGTTGTAATTATCCTCATCATGACATTTTAAGGAGGGGAAATCAAGAGGCATGTAAATCATCATGGAGGGCATTGATGAGGCATGGGAGGCATCAATCCTGATATTTGTCACATTTATGGCCTAGGGATGTCTTCCCAAGAAATGAGGTCACTTGATGATGCAGATATTCAACATTCATTTCTAAATTTTAGTATTTAATAAGTTTCCATATAATTCTTGATTAAGCTTTGTTTTGGGTTAATTAGCTCTTAAACATGATTAAGCACATTATGTACAGATTACTCAAATTGATCAGAATGCCTTGTTATTGATCCTAAATTTGATTGGATTGGAATTGGAAAGTGATGTTAGATGCATTGGAATAATATTCCCATTTATGATGTTACCAAAAACAAATAATTAAGGAACATGCCTCGTGTAATATATTTGATAGGAAAGAGGAGTCTAGAGCACGTGGGTGTAAAATTGGCATTTTGACTCAGAATGAACTGATCAAAGCTAGCTAGCCCATAAATTGTATTGACCTATTTAGGGATACCTTGGCCAAAATTAGAACTTTAATATATAATTTTCACATCATTTTGTATTTTTTAGTGTTTTTAGGCTAAATTGTGCATTTTAGATTGAAACTAGCTAAAAGCCTGATTAGAGGTTATCAATGGCCAATTTTAGGTGTCTACACACCTAACACTGACCTAATAAAAATGCTCATGGATGAGATGACCAACCTTGATTCATCCATTTCAGGGGCTCATAACATCCTATCCAATTATTATATTTTTAAAAAACCTATTCATCCTTATGTCCCCATTAGACCTTACGCTCCTCAATGGGAGTTTCCAAACTTTACCAAATTTCAAAGCAAAGAAGACCCCCAACAACAACTTAGGGATTTCAAGAATGCATGTTACATGATTGTTTGCAATGGTTCCATTCTCTTTTGAACCTTCCCCATGTCTTTAACTATCCCAACACTTGACTAGTATAGTGTCCTCACCAAGCATTCCATATTTTCTTTCACCTAACTAGCACAAGTTTTCTTAGATCACTTTTCCATTAACATTTTCAAGATGGTCTCTATCATGAACCTCTATTATATTAGGCAATTTTATGATTATTCCATTGTCAATTTTTTTTTCTTTTGGATAAGCTTGATTAATCTAGTTTCATTTTCCCTACCTCAAATTGAACTTATAGAACTTTTCACTCAAGCATGCACCAAACATATATCTTCTACACTACATGTCCAAAGGTATATAACTTTTGATGAGTATTTTACCATGGAATGTAAGCTATAAAATTGGGCCATAAATGAGGGTAAATTTAATTTATGAAATAATAAATCTACATTCAAAACCACCTCTTCCTCCAAACTAGGCAACTAAGCCAATACCAAAACTAAGACCAGGGGAACCACGAATGCCATCATCCTTAAAACTGCCCCTCTACCCAATCTCAATCAAAAAAATTCTCTCATTACCTCTAAATAAAATATAATAAACCCAAACTAAATCAACCAAAAATAATTCAATCCACTTGGAGAATCTTATACCTCAATTCTATAGAAGCTACTAAAAGCCAACCTTATACAACTTCCACTCATCAAACCTCCCTAGTAGTTTGATTCTTCTCATCCAGCACCTACTTGATATAATGAGAATGACCTCTATGTTTTTCATTAGGTAACTAAAAAAGATGTTAGTCGATGTAATACTTTCAATAATGTTTTTCAGAGTCTTATCAACAAAGGGGAACTCGTATTGGATAATCCCAATGCCCCTCAAAATCAAGATTTTGACATCTTCAAAAAATCTTTTCCCAACCATGCCCCTATCAAAGTTGATGAAAAACAAGATAAATATTCTCATGATGCCCACATAGTCAATATGGTCCTTGATGCACCTATCATCCAGCCTACCTACTTTTCACCCACTTCGTCTATCGAGGTGGTGAAGTCACTTTCCCCTCCTTTAGAGGCCCAAACTAAGGAGGTTATTTTTTCATTGACTTTACTAATAGAGGATTTGTAATCATCAAGCACCCCTTTTGATATCCAAATAAACAAATAACCATTCCTATCCCACTATCTCCCCTAACTATAGACCAAGCCATAACTATGGACATTGTGCCTAGGGGAGCAAATTTTTCACAAACACCCCTCATAGAGCAGCCACTTAGCCTAAACTTACCTCTTTTACTTGGGGAAATGAATGAGGCTATCAACCCTTCTCCTCAATCCATAGGTGTCTCCTCAACACCCACTACCCTAGAGGCCAGACCAGTATACAAATCATTTTCCAAACTTGATTAAAAGTTAGGTCCTGCTACAAAACCATACATAGATCTAACCACTTTTTGGTAATAGTTAGGGCTTCCCCCCATCAATAAAACTAAACCTTCCAGCATGCCCCTAACCAACCAATCCATCATCTCTCCACCACCTCTTAAACCAATCTAAACTTCTACCAATCCCCCACCTTCTCAATTAACTATAACAACCATCACATCACTAACTAAACCTTTCAAAACTCATGGTGCCTTTCTTACTATAAGTTTGGTCTATCCATCCTTGAAAGTAGATTTAACTTCACCCAATCCTATACCCAGGTCTCAGCACATACCAACCAAGAGGATGAAAACATTAAAGGGATGCATGACTAAGACTCTACCTCCCTCTACCTTTCCCTCTATCTTAGGGCCTCACCCTTCCACTTTGTTTAAAAAATAACCCCCCTTTGATATATATTTCCCAATGCCATTGATTACACCATCCCACTTATTATCCAATGCACCAATCCTTCCCAAATTACCAATAGTCAGACCATCAAACTTAGCCACCACAACTACCAACATACCTAGACCAAAACCATCAACTAGCAAAACCACCTTACCCAAACCATCTCTCACCAAACCTATTTCCACTAACACACCCATCTTAATAACCTAAACCATGATCCCTAAACCTTTCTTACCTCTAGTAGAATCCTATATGACCATTCTTCAAATATTATTTCAAACCTCTCACCTCACATTACCTCCTATCAGACCTTTCGATCCTCTCAGTTTGAAGTTGACCTGGTATAATGACCATCAAATCTGCTCTTATCATAGGACACCTAGGCATGACATAGAGAATTACAAATATCTCCAGGCCATTATCCACAAACTCTATGATGAGGATGATTGTTTAGTATATTACCTTCCATAAATTCCTCCACCAGTACACCCAATAGTCAGTCACCAACATATTCCTAATACCCCACTCTCACCTTAGAGTGATGAAGAATCTACCTAACCCCCCATCACACCTTGCACTTTCATCCATGTCATTAATATAGTCACATGATCACAACAAAAGGATAAATAGAAGGCCAAAGTATCCATTTCATAGACATACCCACTAACTCACCCTAAACCAAACTAGATCTAAACCTCCACATCTACAATTAAGCCCAAATTCACCATCTTAGGCACTTTAGAGGCTAACCCCTTTGAATCCATTAAGAGGGTCATCCTTAAACAACTTCACTAGACCCTAGCTAAGATGAACCTCTATGAGCTCATTTCTACCTCACCTCACCATCGCCAAGCCATGATCAAGGCTATAGAAACCATTAAGGTTAGACTAGGAGACTCTTAACCTATAGTGGCATTCATCGATGCTCTCTAGCTCTCCACCCTTGTTACCTTCAAGGACTCAGAGATACCTTTTATCCACCCTGAAGACATAGATCCCCCTCATTTTATTATAGCCCACATCAACCAAACCTACATCAGATGGGTTATGATCGATGGGGGAGCCAATATCAACATCATCTCTTCCCATGTCTATGAGTAACTCAAGTAACCGAACAATGTCATGTCTAAAACTTTAGCCATCCTTAGATCCTTTAAAGATAATGTGACCACTACCTTAGGAACCATCATCCTTCATTTCATCTAAGACCTTGTATGCTCTCTAAACTCTTCTATGTGGTCAAAGGTTAATTCTAGTATAGTATTTTACTAAGGAGACCTTGGATCCAAGACATGGGTTGTGTACCTTCCACCCTCTATTATTTTGTCAAGTTTGAACACGAAGGTCAAGTTGTTACCATACAAGCTGACCCTAGCCCTTTTTCAACATGAAATATGACCTACTAACCTAATTATATTCTCCTACCTCCATCCAAAACACTACAAACAACCACTATCAAGCCCTCACCCACAGAAGCTAAATCCATTACTTCCCCTTCTACTAAGGCATCTACTAGTTTTTCTATCCCCGTAGACTAAATACCCATCACTAATCCTTTGGAACCCACCTTTTAATGCCTTACCCTTGGAGAATACCACCTCCTCACCCTTGATGCCTTATAGACTCCCAAGAATATGGAAGGCTCAACCATCAACTAGGTTATGATCCTAACATTGGTTCCATTACCCCTTTCGGGTCTATAATCTATCAAACCCACTTTATCTATGGGGGAATTGATAAGCCACCTAATTCTACCACCACTCCCTCTCCACCTCAACCATTCACCTCCACCTTCTCTTATTTGGACAACCCAGACTTAACCAAACTATACCTTCATAGGTGTGCCTAGAAGGGATTTGGTTTAAGATGATATGAGCATAGCCTACACACATTGATCTTGATTGAGACCTAAGACTTTCAAAATAAGTATGGCCTTGGCTTCATTCTACCCAATAAGAATAAATCCAAACAAACTACCCCTACCATTGTTAAAGAAGAGACCCCTTCCTCACCAACACCCCCTCCACCTATGGGTGAGGATGAGGACATCATCCCACCTAACCTTTTTTTCATCACCATGATTACCCTCAATACCTTGATTTATCAAAATGAAGGGGGACCTATATCTATCCCTTTATTCCATCCTAAACTGGTAAGGGAATACTCTCCTACCATTCACACTATCTAGTGCCAAGATGATGATTCCATTCTCACCTACCTTGGTGCACCTGAACCCTCCATCAACAAATCCTTACCTATAGAGACATGAACCATGTTGAATGAACCTACCATGGACATTAACATAGGAAATTTTAATAACCCCCATGTTGTCAAACTAGGCCAAACTCTCACCCCTACAAAACTATAGGACTTCTCTACCTTCCTTCAAGACCACAGTATTGCATTCACATAGTCATATCCTAACATGCCCAATATTAACATAGCCATTGCCACCCACAACATCATGATTAATCATGATTCCAATCTTGTTAAATAGAAACTCTACTATATGCATCCTCTCATATCTCTCCTTGTCAAAGAAGAGTTCCAATGCCTCTTTTTTATCAACTTTATTCAACCCATTTATTATCCTCAATGGGTTTCAAACATTGTGCCTATCATAAAAACCATAGGGGGACTACAATCTATGTTAAATCTCATGACCTCAACCTCACCCACCCAAAGGATGACTTTCCTCTACCTAGCATCAACCAACTTGTTGATTTCATAGTAGGCCATGAGATGTTGTTGCTCATAGATATATTCTTGAGTTATAATCAAATTTTGATTGCCCCTGAAGATAAGCACAAAACTACCTTTATCACCCCATGGGGGATTTTATATTACAAAGTTATGCCCTTTAGTCTTAATAATGTTGGTGCAACCTACCAACATGATATGACATACATCTTCCATGACCTTATGTATACAATCATTGAAGACTATGTGGATGACCTTCTCAAGAATTACAAACTTCACAAAGACCACTTAACCATTCTCAATATTATTTTTGTTTGACTTATACATTATCATGTCCACTTCAACCCAAATAAATTTATTTTTTGGGTCTTATCAGGAAAACTTCTAGGCTTCATCATTTCCCTTTTAGGAATTGAGGTTGACCCAGCCAAAATTAAATCCATCCTCAAGATGCTACCTCCAACCAATCTTAAGTAACTTCATAGTTTATAGGGGAAGCTCTAATCCATTTTCCATTTGATATCCTAACTCTCCAATTGGTGTCAAACCTTCCACCACCTCTTGAAAAATGACATCTCTTTCAAGTGGAATGTTGATTGTTAAAAGGCCTTTGATGCATTCACAGAGTACCTATTATCTCCACCTATCCTTACACCTCCTAAGGATGACCACCCTTCTACCTCTATATCTATACCATAGACCATTCCCTATGTGCAATGCTTGCCCATCAGGATGAACAACACAAAGAGTAATTTTTCTATTACATTAGTTACACATTTGTCAAATACAAGACTCGATACACACATACTAATAAAATATGTTTGGCTCTAGTCTTCATGGCCATCAAACTTCATCACTACCTTCTTAACCACAAAAATTTTATCACAACTAATACTGACCCACTTAAGTATATGCACTCTAAACCATACTAACACCAATGTATTGCTAAGTGGCTCATGATTTTAGCTGATTTTAACCTTGAGTTATTTTAATAAAAATTAATCAAGGGGCAAGTTATTGTCGACCAATTGGTTGATGCACCCCTAACAGACACCCAACCTCCCCTTCTTGGATTTCCAAATGATTCAATCACAAGTCTATCTCAAGTAGATTTTACTAATCACATAACCATGTTTTTTTATGGTTCTAAATGTTAACATGGTGGCGGGGTGGTATCATCCTTATCCCCCTTATTGATGAACCACTTCCTTTGTCATTTAAACTCAACTTTAATTGCACCAAAAATGTGGCTAAGTATGAAGCCCTTGTAATAGGTCTTTAAATTACCTTAGCCTTAGGATTCAAAATAATTAATATAATTAGTGACTCCTAACCAATGGTCAACTATGTCAACAACATTTACCTGTGTAAGATTGAAATGATGCAACTATATAGATAACTAGTTACAAAAAATTTAGCCTCATTTGAACATTACCATATTCAAACCACCCCATGATCCACCCATAAGTTTATTGATACCATGGTTTTTCTTTCCTCTTAGATCCCATCCGCACCCTCAGAATCTAAACTTTTAGTCATTATCCATCACCTCACCAAACCTTTATACACCAAATTAGACACTCTAACCATATTTAGTATAGAAGAAAGTCTACCTAACCTTTGGTATCAACAAACCTTTGACTACCTTCACCTTGGCATAGTTCCCTCTGGCCTCTCTAGGAATGCTCATCAGGCATTTATTTAGATCACCTCTCATTACACCATTATGGGAGGAATTCTTTACAAACATGGTTTTGATGGCCTCCTATTTTGTTGCCTTCATAGTCTATAAGCCTCTCATGCTATCAAGGAGACACATGAAAATATTTATGGGGGTATTTTAGTGGACTGGTTATGTCTAAGTGCATCCTTTGCCTAGGCTATTACTAGCCCACCCTTAATCAATATTATTGTGATTATGTGAAAAAGTGTGTCAAGTGTCAACATGTTAATTTACATCATGCACCTAGCCATGGTCTTCATGTTTATATAGACTTTTGGCCCTTTTCAAAATGGGGTCTAGACCTTATCAATGAAATCAACCCCCACTCTTCACAATGACATCATTCTATCATTCTATAACTGAATATTTTACCAAATGGTTAGAATTTATTCCCCTTATCTTGACAAAAGCTAAAAATACTATCAAATTTATTACCCATCACATCATCTATCATTTTAGTGTTCCCCATAAGATCATCATCGATAATGGAAAATCCTTTAGAAAAACGATTTCAAGGCCTTTGTGATGTATTCAACATTAAACTTAATTTTTCATCACCTTATCACCCACAAGCAAATGGACAAGTATAAGCCTCTAACTAAACCCTTAACAATATGCTGACCAAAATGGTTAATGCCTTAAGTAAGGATTGGCACTTGCACATCCCTTTCACCTTATGGGCATATCTTACTAGCATCTGAACCCCTACTAGTGCTACACCTTTTTCTCTCATGTGTATTGCCTCTTAAAGTCCAAATACCTTCCCTTCACATATCTTTGCATGATCTTATTTTAGAAGGTGACTATCATTAGGAACATCTAGCTCAACTTGAGCTACTTGACAAACATCATTTATCCACCCTTTTCGATCTTTATGTCTATCAAGAATGAATTAAATGTGCCTGTAATAAACACCTAAAAGTCTAAGAATTTAACATTGGATATCTTGTCCTCAAGGAAAATCAACATGTAACTAATACAAAGAAAAGCAAAAGGGGAAAATTTGTTGTCAATTGGCTTGGAACCTATATCATAACCCACAAGTATGGATTAGGAGTTTATCATTTATCCTCCCTCGAAGGCAAACTAGAACCTAAGCCTCTCAACAATTTGCATTTGCATCCTTTATATTGTTAAATAGGGATCACAATTATCATTTGTCTAACTTAATCTCATCCCTTTCAACCATATTCATTTCCCTTTTTTTATGGGTAACCGACTAAAACTGAATCATGTGATTATCCATCATAATTATAGCCTAATATTGAACTATGGGTACCATGGCTCTATCCATGGCATGATTCTCATAGTACTTCCCATATCTTTGAGATAATTTCCTATGGTCCTTGTCACTTGTACCTCTTTTTCACCTACTAAACCTTTATGTTATCTTAGTTTTGCCTTCATAAAGGTAATCCATTGAGCATGTATAATTAGGTCTATGTCAAATCAAACAAAAGCAAAAGCAATCTCAAAAGTCAAAAATAACTTATGGGTCATTCTTGTCATTCACAAAATGCTCCTTTGAAGGAAAACTATTGAAAAATCATTTGAAGTTGCCAAATGTGAGGTGGACTACTCCCTTAAAGGATAGATATCAAAAGCATTTAAACTATCCACATAAACTTAGACCACTCCCTTGAAAGAGGGTTGAATAAAGTATTTGTCAAAAGCTAGCAATTTTTTGGAAGCTTCCCTCATTGATCAACTTCCCCAACCCTAAATCAAAAGCAAAATCACAAAAACCCACAAGCAAAAGAAAAATAATTTTAGGATCCATAACTGGCTCTCATAAAATCAATAATCTTGGAAAGCCACAATTGGCTCTCCTTAGTAGACTTCCCCTATTAATCATTTTACAATTTAAATATGGATATAAACTTATTTATACTACCTCTTTGGAAACCTATAGAAAAGGTATCCTAGTCCCACTAACAGTTCCAAATTCACCCATTTTCCCTTTACATATCATATTCATGGGACTATGAGCTTACTTGACATAATGTGATCAAGATGCTTGTTTATCGACCTAAACATGCTAATGTGAAGCATCTAAAAGGCTTTTCTTCACTAAGCCAATCTAACTTTGGGTTTTGAGTCAATCTTTACAAATGAAAAAGCATCATGTTCCTTTTCTTATCTTTTATTAGTTCATGTGGATATAACCCTCATGATTCTAATCACTTTCCTACATGTCTAGTTTGTTACCTACTTACTTAATGTATTTTCACCTTTAATCATATTCACCTTCTACCTCTCTAATCATGAAAAACAAAAATCAAATCAAAATCATGGACATTATTAACTATGTCAACTAGTAACACTATCTATCTCTCTATGCACTAAACACAATATAAGCATATCACAACAAACCATAAACATCAACCTATCCATTTACAATTATCACATCATATGAGACTATAAGCATATCATTACACCAATATAAGCATAAACCAAATCAGTGAGTGAGACATCATAGCATATACCATTTCATCCATGTGTCCATAAACAAAACCATTACATTATCATATAACATACATCCATCAATAACACATCCTATCATATCCATGAATAAAATCACAACATCATAACTATTTTTCTAGTATCACATACCTAAGCTACTAATTGGAATAGTAACATCATAAACCACAAGTCAAGAATCATATGACATAACCATGATCATAAACCATAAACATCCATCATATATGCCATTGAAAACTATACATCATATACATCGAATCATCAAAAAATAATACATGTAACGATATATTGGCTCTCTCAAAAAATATACATCTCACTACATCATCACACAAACTAGTATCAAAATAATACATCACAATAATGTATCTAACCATAATCATGGGCCTCTACCACTACTATTGGCCCTGTCTGTGCCTGCACTTGTACCTAGTGGTGGCCCCTTTGGGACCCTTGCCTAACCTAATGTAGAATCCCATTGACTTGGAGTAGCTATCAATGGCCCACCAACCAAACTCACTCTTTACTATACATACCTCATAGCTTGGGGTAATTATTCTAATACCATCACCTCATAATATCTAAGCTTTACCACAGTAGCTAGATATCATGTTCAAGGCACTGTGTTTAGTAGCCCTCTTATTATTGTTTCACCTACCCTATCCCCCTATCTAATTAGGTCTCTCTCACCTATAATGGTGGTTAACTAACCTTCAAATATGGTGATCAGGCCTTATATTATGGCCACCTATCCCTGCAACACCTATATCTAATCCTAGGCCATAGCCAATGCTAACCCTACCTATCTATCTTGGCTATCTAGATCTATAGCCATTGGCCTTACCCCTCTATCATCTCTACCAATATCTGTTGATGCATATATCATCTGGCACCAAGCCATATAACCTTCTATGTACCCTACATTATCCATAAGATACCTAATAGGAAGCTCCTCAAAACCACCATCTAAAACTATCTAAGTAGGCTAGAGCACTGAGATAATTAAACCTTTAAGTCCTGCCTCTTATACCATGGATGTGGACCCAGTATACCCTATATAAATCCAAATTGTTGTTACACCTGATCAAATGGAATCAACTCAACCTCACCCTCTTGGTGGATCACTATCTAAATGTAACTCTACATCATGAGGGTCTACCTCTTAAAGCTTGGCCAGATGAGAAACTATAGATATGGCCTCCAAGTGATATCCCTAACTACTAATGCACCTAAGGCACCTCTAAACCAATTGACATCATGTGATCCACCTCCTACCCTTGATACAACCACATCATCTCTCTATCTCATGAATCTAATGGGGGACTCAATCTATGTATACCCTGCCCATGGCAATCCCATCGATCTCAAAACTTGAATGTGCTCATAATCCCAACAATGAATAACTAGGCCCACATTAATACGATATCTCTTATGGTGTCTAAAACCCCATTTCTCCTTATAAATCTAAACCAATAACATTGGGACCCAACCAAACACTATCCTCCCAAGCAACAATTCCACCAAAGCAACTAGCAATACATATAAAAACCTCCTACTACTATAATTTGGGAACCCAAAGCAAGTAATAGTAATCATCAACATCATCATAAATCTCCTCTCCTTTATATCCCTCTCAAATAATTTTGTATAGAAAAAACCCCCAAAATGCCACCAAACCTAGTCTCTATCATCTCCATATAAAAACTCAACATACTCATCCTACTCCTCTTACTTTATCTACTATATCACCTTACCACATAGTAGGAGCTGAGTGATCCTATGTACATCCTCTATGAGAATAATCATCTCCCCAATAAATATTAAGAAGGTATTCATAATAGGATCCCATCTCTCGATGAGTGTTAATATCATTGATACATCCCTAGGCACATGTTGGTAGTGCCTCATCACTCCTATCCCTACCTCTTCCATATGTGCCCAATCATACATTTTCATCCCCTCAAGAAGCATAAGGAAGATGCATGACACATGATCATGCATCTAGATCTACTCCCAAGCCTACACCCAATCAAAAATCATGATTTATACCCTAACTAATCTCATATACCCTATATTTTAAACATGCCCCTAACCCTAACCTATTTTCCAACCATAACCACAACCCATTTACCCCTAACACCCAACCTATTTAACCAAACTTTAAGCCTAACCACTTATCTTAACCCTAAAACCTAAATACCATACCTAAGCCCTCAATAATTTTAAAACCCCACCCTATCTTAGCTAATCATCAGAGGTCATACTGACCACCGATGGTTGGGTACCCCTATTTCCTAAGGTGTCAACTATTTATGGTTGGACCTAACCATTGATGGTTACCTATGGGCATTTCATAGCTAAAATTCCCAAAACCCCCCAAGGCCCAAAATACTAAGTAAACTTAAAATACACTAGCCTAAGCACCCTACCCAGCTCACATGTTATCCAATCACCCTACCTACCCTATCAATCTAACACTCTACCCACCATTTTGACCAACACCTCCAAAAACCCTACCTAGGGCATATAGACCTAAAATAATAGTTTTCACACCTACCTAACCCAAGCTAATTCAAAATATCAAAATCGAACTACATTACTAATTTAAATGCACCCCCAACCTCATTT
The DNA here is from genome assembly GCA_037957365.1 of Torreya grandis. Classification (NCBI taxonomy): domain Eukaryota; kingdom Viridiplantae; phylum Streptophyta; class Pinopsida; order Cupressales; family Taxaceae; genus Torreya; species Torreya grandis. The sequence goes on along the minus strand of JARHVA010001510.1, from coordinate 856,754 downwards.
TATGACATACTCCATGGTCTTAGCCCATGATTAGGTGTTTGGACACATCCTCATGTTCTCTACATCCTAAACCCCTACAATCACCCACATGTCTCTAGCCAATGAGCAACACCCACCTTAGCAAATGCCTTTCTCCCAAAACACTAAAATCACCAAAGCTCAGTCAAACATAACAAAATAGTAACAATGATAAATGACTTTTGTTTGTTTTTGACTTTTACCCATTGGATTTTTAGGGTTTACCTTGACCATCGATGGTCAAATTTAGAACCCTAACCATTGATGGTCAAGAAACCCTTTACAGCCCTAATTCCACTTTTCCCACAACCTATCAAATCCTAACATAACTACACTAGCTCTTGCCTGCTTTAGAGATACCTTTATCCTACCAACCTGACCACCTCATCATTGGTCTATTTTAGTCCATCTGGTGTACAATTTTGTGACACTTAATGCTTGGTCCTTTGACCATAGTGACAACATTTCCATATTGACCCCTTTGTATTTTGCACTACCTCATGCATATTGACCCACTTGTGTCTCACCAAGAGCACTTCCTACCTCAGATATCTGTAACACTTGACTCATTTGTGTTTTCCCTAAGAGCACTTCCTATTTTGGATACCCATAAAAAACATAAAAATCACTTAGGAAACTTGCATTTATGAGTGTTTCCAATCACCACACCTATATATGATCACATGGTTCACTCATCACTTATCTATTGAGAACCAACCCTTTTTTATTTTACCAACATTAGCAACCTAGTATATGCATGATCTTGGCTATCTAACCTTTTTGTCACACTTTGTGCATAACTTTGCATCTCAAGTGCCCAACCTATCATTCACCCATTTTCTCATTAACAACCACCATTTATCAAACCCCAACCTAATTTTAGTTTTCACTCATTAACTCTCATTTTTAGGGGGGGGTACCTCCTCCCACTCTTGGGGCAACCACACCCTTGAACCATACTCCATTTTTTTTTGTATCTCATTCATGCAAGCTACACAATAAAAAAGGTAAAAATGTAGACATCAAAAATCCACACACCTATGATTTTGAATGTTGAAAATACCCCTACACCTACCCTAGGACCCCCTTGGGACCATCCTACACCTATAAGGCTTAAACTAGCCAATCTACGCTTAGTTTCATCTAGCTAAATAACCCTAGCCTTTAGGACCCTGTCCCTGTAGACTCTGACCATCAATGGTCAAACTTATGAACGCCTAACCATCAATGGTCATGGTCCACCTTTTAGCCAAGAGCACGCAAGCTCCAGTAACCCATTGTTAAATATAACCTTAAATAATTTGTGTTGTAAGCCTTTACATGCACAAATTATATTTAGATGACCCACTTACACCTTCACTTCCACCTCTTACTTGTGTCTATAAAAGAGAGAGCTCTGGGAGGTCAAATCCATCTATAATAATTATCAAGAGCTAAGGCACTCAAGAGTTTTCTTTTGTAAGTCCATCAAGTCAATCAATGTCATCAACATTATCAAGCATTATTGTTACTCTGTATTGTTACTCTCAACCAAAATTCTAGGTATTGTTACTCTGCTAGAATCAAGCTAGATTCCATTGATAAGCTAACTGCATCAACCACCCAACCAACCAACTTATGTTAAGATAAGTATTTATTTGTTACTATTCACATACTTTTATTCCATTTTGTAATTAGCCTAGCCTTTGCCCAACTCTCAAAAATCATCTATGGAATCTTGTTATTCAGCTATTGATCAAACTCAGAAACATACAACCAACCATCTATAGTCAGACCTCAACTATCAATGGTCAATCATAACCATTAACAATCACCCCAACCATCGATGGTCACCTATGGCACCAAAAACCAACCTATTTTTACCTACCTAGCCCAACTAAATCTAGTTTTCTATGTTTATGACCACTCATAGACCCTTTTTAAATTTTCTAAAGCATACCCCAACCCCTTAGCACTAGTATTAATTAGTTTATCACTAATTTGATCATTTTTAGTCTATTTTCTTAGCAAGTGTTCTCATGTTTAGTTTTAGTAATCTTCTTTAATTGATGCAAGTACCTTATTTTTAGTTTCATAAACTTAATTTTTTGAAATGTGTGGATTTACAGCCCCTAAGGAAGCTCTCACTTTTAATATCTAGTTATCACTAGGCATCCACCCAACTATCTATCTAATAAACAAGTTTTCTTTAGTGATTTCTTATCTGTAGGTCTTCCTCCCAAGCCAAAGAGGAGATTTTCATAGTCTTTTGATTTAGTGCATGCACAAATAAATAAGTTTTTAAACCATACCCATATCGAATTTATTTTCTCTCTTCTTTTAGAACTTAAGTGAAAATTTACATGAAACACTTACAAGGGGGGTTCCCCCGCCTTTCAACCCCCCACACCATCAGGGATTCAAATAATGGGATCCAAACACAACTAAAATAACATCAAAATTTTAACCTCTAATCCTAGAAGACAATCAGGTTCCACACCTAATAATGGCCTTTATTGGTTTGAAGGTGATAGGTACTTAGACCAAGGATGTCTTTGACTAAATAATGGCCCCTCCATTTTTGGTCATATTTACCTTCTTTGTCATGAGTGTAGTCTAGTTTAAGTACAAGATAACTAACATTAAAAGTACAAACTTTAATGCTTTTGTTATGTTATGTGGCAATACAAACCTTATATTGGTAATTATGTTGTAAGTCAGAAAGATGGTGTTTGTCAAGGAGACAAAGAGCATGAAGGTGAGATTCACATAATTATTTATCAAGTATGATACCATGAAGAGAGATACAGAGAGAGGGAATCTCAACTTCTAATGGGAGGACTGATTCAGAACCATAGACTAGAAAAAATAGTGTTGCCCTAATGGTAGTGTGTATGCTATTGTAATAGGCCCAAAGAGTGGTATAGAGATGAAGATGTCAATCTATGTGGGTTTCATAGATTCTATTTTGAAGAATTTTATTAATAATTTTATTGGTGGCCTTAGCTTGGCTATTACATTAGGGATGATAAGGCATGAAAAAATTTTGAATGATTTTAAATTTAGCACAAAGCTATTTGACGTCTTTATTTTTAAATTTACCATCATTATCTGAAATGAGAGTATGAGGAATGCCAAAGTATAAAATGATTTTATTGAGGATGATTTTGTAAATGGTGGTGTTAGTGGAATTTACAAGGGGCATAGCCTCAACCCATTTGGTAAAATACTTGGTGGCTATGATAATAAATACATGCTCATCTTGAGATCTAGGTAATTTACCTATGAGATCTAATCACCACATAGAGAATGGCCAAGGGGACTCCATGGTTTTAAGTTTGACTGGAGGTGAATGGATTAGATCATCATGAAGTTGGTAAGGAATACACATTTTAGCGAATTTGATGGCAAAATTTTCAAGAGTGGGCCAAAATTATCCCATATGTAAGCATTTGTGAAATGTATCATGTCCACTATAGTGGCCACCATAAATACCCCTATGTGCTTGTTCAAGGAGAGGAATAACTTCTTTTTTCATAACATAGCAGATCAAGGTGCCTTCAACATTGTGATAATAAAGTATGTTATATAAAAATATATAATTGAAAGATTATTTATAAATATGAGTCTTTTCATAATAATTAATTTCTAGAGGACAGGTTTTGTGTTCAATAAATTGATTAATTTCTTTGTACCAAGGGCTTTGTCGAATGGTAACAACCTCAATGTGGTAGATGAGTGAATCTTGTGGTTGAATGGAATATGGGGATTTTCTTATTTGGATAAGAAAATTAGAATCAGTAATAACTTGGTGTGGATGAAAAAGAGATGTTGAAGAAGCAAGTGAATCAATAATAAAAGAAGTGAAGTCTTTTGTAAGGGTAGTTGTAATTTGATGATAATCAATGAGAATTTTGTTTTTGCATTGATAATCACCATTGACTTGGTAGAAAATAAGTTGGGATTCACCTAAAGCGTGTATATATGTGATATCTAAGTCAAGGGATACTCTCATACCTAGGATTAAGGCTTTGTATTCCATCATGTTATTAGTGACATCGAATGCAAGGCAAAATTCCAAAGGGATAATTTTACTAAGAGGACTAGTGAGGATACAACCTACCCTATCTCTTTGAAGGCATTTAGCACCATAAAAATGAAGGGTCCAAGTATTTTCATGTAAATTGATAATAATTTAAGGAATTTCTTTGATAACTACTTTTGGTTTAGTAGTGTCAGGGAAAATGGAGGAGTCTTCAAGATTACTTGATTTAATGTCAGTAGTGAAGTTGTGTAAGTAATACTTAAGAGATATGTCTTGATTAAGACCTTTAATATAGAGAATATTATCATTAGTAATACTATCTTGAAGGTGATTGGTAGTTGGTATAGGAGCTGTGGCAAGTTAATCAATAATAATTTATCCTTTGACAACTTTTTGTGTAATAATTTGGAGATCAAATTCCATGAGAAAGACCATCCACTTGCCAATTCTATCTTCAAGAAGAAAGGATTTGGAGAAGAAGTGATGAAGTGGATCAAAATGAATGATAACATAAGTGGTTTGATAAAGCATATAATGTCAAATCTTTCAGTGGCAAAATATATGGCAAGTCAATCATGTTATACTTTTGTATAATGTTTCTCATAATCAAGGAGACCTCGACTGATATAATAGATGGCATATTCCCTCCTAGTATTATCTTGTTGGGCAATTATTACCCAAAATAATATGGGTATGGAAGAATTATATAGGATTAATGGATTACCACTAGAAGGGGAATGAAGAGTAGTGGGTGAATCAAATATCATTTCATATTTGCAAATGCTTTTTGACAAGGATCCATCCATTCTAGGGAATTACCTTTATTGAGAAGAGAATTAATAGAATATATATGGTAAGCCATTTTGGGGATAATTAATCTAATTTCCCCAAGTTTACCAAGGTACATGTGAATATATAGAATGTAATGAGGGATGTGCATGTTGACAATAGCATTGATTTTGGTGGGATCGACATCAATGCTACGAAGACAAACTAAGAATCCCAATAGTTTTCTATATGTGACATTGAAAACACACTTTTAGGGATTTATTCTAACTTTATATTTAATGAGATGATCGAATATGAAATCAATATTAGAGAGATGAGTCTTTCAGCTCTTAAACTTGGGAATGAGCTCATTTTCATAGGTTTCTATAATCTTTTGGATAAGATCATGTAAAATGTGGGCCATTTCCTATTGATATGTAGCTTTATCATTTTTAAGGGTGAATGGCATTTTAATGTAATAATATGTGTCCCACTTTGTGGTGAAAGTTATATTATGTTGGTCTTTGGGGGTAATGTGAACTTGATTATAACCCAAAAAACCATCCATAAGGGACAACATTTCATAACTAGTAGTGTAATCGATGATGGCATCTATAGAAGGTAGAGGGAAGTTATCCTTGGGATAAGAAAGATTAAGATTATGGAAATCAATGTAAATATGAATGACCATGGTGACTTTCTTCCAAATAGGGACAATGTTTGAGACCCATTTTGAATATTCCATGGGCTTGCTGAACTTAGAATAGATAATTTTAATGATTTACTTATGGCATAAAGTTTAAACTTTTGGTGGAAATTTTCATTGCTTTTCTGCACATGTTTCACATCAGGATAGGTGATAATGTTTTGTACCATGATTTTAGGGTTAATTCTAGGCATGTCCTTGTAGGACCAAGAAAAAATTTCATGATATTTATCAAATAACAAGCTAAATTTATCATGTTTAATTGATGTGAGTTTATGAGAGATTATAATTGGTCAAGGGCAGGATGGGGTACCATATTCAATTTGATTAGTTTCCTTGATAAGCATAGCATTTCCATATTGGAAATGATATGGTGTGTTAGGTAAAGAATAAATGGGATTTTATTTAGGATCAATACTAATGATGATTTTTTTGAAACAAGGATCTTTATTCTTTAAATTCTTGAGTTTGTGATGCCACAAACGTATTTGAGGTTCTTATGCATGAAGCAATTCAAGAATGGCATTATCACTAGGCAAAGTAGGAATGGGATCATAATACTCTACATATACTTCAAGATCAAGAATTTGATTACCATGGCAATCATATTCAAAATGTATTTGATGTACATATGTGGCCTTATCATCTAATGTAATCTTAGGAGTAAGTGGAATAAGGGAAGAAGGTTGATTGGATTTTATTGTTTTGTCATTAAACTCATTGGACGTAATGGTTGGTTTTGAAGGTGGTATAGAAGATGCAAGAATTTTTATAAGTTTAGAAGGTAAGATTTCTTCTACCACCTTAGTATCAATGAGTGTAGAATTAACATGAGGTGCATGACTTTTTGGATCTAACTCAAAATTAGTAGAAATGATATGAACATCATGTATTTAAGATAGAGTTTTTTTATAATGTTGAACATCCAAGTCTCATGATTGAGCTTGGTCCATGATGTAGTTATAAACATATGTTAGAGAAATGGTATATGCTTGAGGTTCAAGATGAATTTTAGAAGTGGAAATACCTAGATCATTGAATTTATGTGGATACATGATTAAATTATCTTGGAATAATTTGTCCACTCCATAATCATTACATGTGAAGGCATCTTTTGTGTGAGAAGATTTTTAAGAATTGCATGGATGGGGGAAATTAGTGATCTCATCAATGAGAGGGGTGGTACTATTATGAGGCAATAAATAATGAATAAGCTACTCTAATATGTAAGGAGGTAGCTTAGTAGAGTTGCAAGTATGTTACAATTTATTTGGTTCATCATCATCTAAATCAGAAACAGTGACATGTAAATCCATATTTAAGTTGACAAATTTAGGTAAGGGAATACTATTGATTGTTAGAATGGTAGGAATGCAATATTAAGATTTAGGATTGGGAAGTTGAATACTCCAAGGGTTGTGATTGGCCTCCTATTTATACCTTTTACCATTATGAAGTAACTTGATACATTAGTTACTGAAAGACGTGATAACCCTCATTCTATGAGTCCATGGTCATATTAGGAGTATGTTTAAAGATAGAGGTAAATCAAGGACCACAAGCTTAGTTTAAATAGTCTTATGTCCAATTGTAAGAGGGAAAAAAATTCAACCAAGTGGATTTTTATTAGTTTTATTAAATCCATCATATGTTAGGTGGATTTTATTGAGATTATCTTTATTATAGCCAAGTTATTCAATGAGCCATAAAGATGTTACATTAATACTAGACCCTTTGTCTACTAAAACTTTATGAAGGAGGGTGGCATTAATGGCTATTTTAATGAATAGGGGTGGATCATCGGTGAAAAATAGTATCTCATCCTTAATCATGTCTTATTCAAAAAATTCAATAAAAGGTTTCAAAGAAGGACAAATGGATTCAGTGGTATGCACATTGGTTGGTTGAGGCTCATGAGAAGGTGGTTTTTCTTCTACATAATATTTTCAAAATTTTATCACTTACAAACACCTTTATCTTGAAGGAACCCCTTGAGTCTCAATATCTCTAAGTGCACACTTTAAGGGGTGCACTGAGAAAGGGGTGGGTAGACCATTGATGATTTGTAGGATTTTTGTCCCTTTTCCAATTGTTATCTACACACTTGACTCCTAAAAATAATTTCCTTATCCTTGTTCTTCTCTCTTGTATACTCCTCTAGTCATTTCTCACCTTCTATCCCCCTTTTCCTAACCTAAAACCCCTTTTGACAGTTTACAGTAAAACATTGATTTGGTTGACCTTGTACTCTTATTGGTGAAATTCATTTAGGGTCTAGGTTGGCTCTTGACCAACCTAGCCTGTGACCTAGTGAATTTTTGTCGATATCAGTACTAGGTCAACTAGGTTGACCCTGTCAACCAAAAATTTTGGAAGGGCTTAGATTTAAATTTGCCTATATATACAAGATCATTTCACCATTATTTAGAGAAGAGAAGAAGTAAAATATAATACACATTTGTTTATCCATTTTTACTTAAGGAGCAAGATTAGGGTTTCATACTTTCTTTGGAGATATGGATCTTATCTTGTGGAGAAGTCTTTTGGATGCACTGATAGGTTGTGTAGCCTAGAGCTGATTTATCCTTGTCATCCTTACATACCATAGCAACCTCTTGTGAAGCACCTTAGCCAAGGGATATATTGAGGCTCAGTAGGTTCATCTTCAAATGTAAGTATTCCTAACTTTGTTCTTCCTTTATAAGAGTAGATAGATATGCATTATAACTTCTCTTCCATTCATTAAGATTCTATATACATTGATGTGAGTATATTTCTCTTATGCATGTTTACTTTTGTTGTTTATTACCCCCACTTTATGTCATAAGATTTGATGATCACTAGATTAGGTTTCTTTGCTTTACTTGTTATTGGTATAGTAAAAATGAAAACACAGGGCTTATTTAGGGTTATTATGTGATTGTGCTTGAATATAAGCTTTAAAACCCTCCCTAGTATTATTGTTGTGATAAGAGATCCCCTAATTGGGTCTAGCAGGTCTACATATTAATCATGTTCTAAATTATCTAATATATCCCCAGTCAAAAATTTAAGTAGGATATATCTTATTTGAGTTAGGATTGATTTATAGAAGTGATGTATTTTTTATTGTATACATTCTAGTGAACCCAATGTGAATCTAATCCTTGAAGGTTTTCTTTCATGTTTTTTTCATTTTCTATCATTTCATTTATTATTTTTATATATTTGTGATACTAGGTCGATAAGGCCAATAAGTTTATAAATTTTTTGTCCAAGTTGACACATAGTCATATCAAAACCTTCCAAGAAACATACTAGATTGACCAAGGTAGTACAGTCATCTTCACAGGCTTCAACAAATAAGGAACTATAGAACTCGGTTGACCTAGTCGACATAGTTGGTAGATATTGCAAGTAACATTCAAGGCACTTCAATAGCAATCTCGCATTCCTTTGAATATTTCAACCCACCAAGGTTCCTTTCTCTCTTTCTCTTTTATTTTAGTTATTCCTTATAGTTCTATTTCATATAGTTTGTAGTCTTTAAAACTATCATCATACAACAAACTAGGTTGACCTAGTTCTATATTTTTTCTATTTGAAAGACTAGGTTAACCTTGTCAACATAGTTTTTAAAGACCCTTGATTCTATAGTATATTATTGAAACTATCAACTCTATTTTTTAATGTTTTCATATAATGTTGTCTGAATTAACATTGTACTATGTTTCAAATTGGGAATTAACATCTATAAGCTAGTAATTCCTTCACACTTTCACTTTCAGTTGTTTTCATGCTTAGATTAAATCACATAGTCTAATTAGGTGGTTTTTAAATATACCATTTAATTGCACTATTTTTCTCTTGCTTGCACACACTACCAAATCACATAATTTCAAAACACATTTAAAAAATTGTCTACCTCAAGCCTACCTATTTGGATTTCATCACTAAGTGGGAAGTTGACTTGGTTTTATGGCCATGTATAAACACGTGGATAATGGTATATATTGGAAAATCACAAAATACCCTTATCTTTTTAGGATTGTGAAGTGAGGGGGTAAGCCCTAATACCAAGCTAGTACCATTACCAACCTAGATACCTTTCATCCTAAACATCTTGAAACCATTCATAGATTGATTTTTAATTCCCTACTTTCATCCAAATTCCCTATCAAACTTTAAAACGACACTCTATAATAATAACATTCAAGATGACCACTTAATTATCATTTACTTTTTACTTGATTTATTTCTCTTTGTTTAGTGTAGGTGGTATTGCAAAAACTTTCATTGGCCAATGTTGGTGCAAGGTTTTGTATTGTGTGTATTAATTAGATCATTCTCATTGACCCAATTGATTATGTGTTTACTTTCATTTCTTGATTTCAAATTACATTGCAAAAAAACTCTTGTTTTAGTATATTGTCATTATGTTTAAAACAGTCTCTTATAGACTATTTGTTTCCCCTGCCTATAGTACTAAGTCAACCTATCAACCCATTATTATTTTTTGCCTCTCAAGATATAGTACTAAGTCAACCCTATCTACTTTTTATCTTTATCAACTTTTTCTCTATACTAGGTTACATTATTAGGTCAACTCTATCAACTCTATATCCTTATTCACTCAGTTTTTAGTCCTTGTTTCTAATACTAGGTCAACCTAGTAGACTATGTACTCTTATCTATCCATTCCTATTACCTTGCTTTTGCATCACCTTTATCTTATCTAGTCTTTCTCTCTTTCATCATAAACTTCATGTTTTAATACAACACTAAATTGAATTCAATGGATATGATGAGCCTTACCAACCCTAATAGGTTCTCCCATAAGCAAATTATGGCTCCTCTCCTATATGAAAGTAATGTTCAGATATCCACTCACACTACAAACTATGGGACCCCTCATCATTCCTCTTCACTTCACAATCCTCTCTTTTCACTTGAAGATCAACCTAAATTAGAGTATACACCAAAAATACTCTTCATCTCTTTTCTCAACATCAAGGAAAGGATCCTTCTACCATTTACTAACTCATGATAATTGGTCAAGTTGAGAAGCCCCCTTCACCTTCTCCCATGTTATCACATAGATTTGGGGATACTAGCTTCTTTTATTTTCAGCCTCTTCCCTCTATTTTGACCCCTTCTCATGTCAGGACTTCTTCCTCTTTGATTTCCTCGACCTCCATGCCTAGTATATCTACTAACATGGTAGGTTCTACATCTAGTGGGCCTCTTCCAAGACCCACTCTTCTCAATTCATCCACTAGTGCATCATTTTCTACTCATGGTAATCATGCCTCTAGTGTTGTTTCTTCTCATCCCTTTATTAGTCCATCATTTTCCACACAATCAAATTATTCCACTAGTGTCTCACTTATTAATAGATCTTCTCGAGATCCTACTAACACTCATAGTGGTACCCAAGCCATTACTGCCAATTCTAATGCTTCAAATAATGCTAACAATGCAACTCAAACCCATCAACTCTTATTATAAATTCTTGATCAAATGAATTATTTTCAAGATAATAATGAAAATTAAATGATGAAAAATTAAAATCACCTTATCCATATTCAAACCCACCCTCAAAAGATGCCATGGGGCATGCATAATCAAAATTTTCCCCCACCTCCTCTTCAAGATTCCCATGGTAATATTATACCTCAACCTTCTCTTGTCAACAAGATAATCAAATATCTTAAAAATAGTCCTCTTACATATCAAATTGCTAATATCGATATAGGAGTTATCACCCCTACCATTTCTTATAATGGGTCAAACGATCCTACTCTTCATCTAAAAACATTTGGAAATTTATATAAAGACTAGGAAAAATTAAATACATTTGCTGATACCAAGCTATTAGCCAAAACTCTCATGGGTGATGTTTTAGATTGGTATAACCAGCTTGAAACTCATTCTATTACTAGTTTGGTAGATTTAGTAAATGCTCTAGTCCAAGAGTTCCAAACTAGTGATATTCCTAAGAATACCTTGGCCTATTAAATAAATTGTAAGCAACTTGAGATTGAAAGTACCTAAGCTTTCATTAAATGATGGAAGACATTGTCCAATAAATATGAACATAGCATGGTCAATGATAACCTCTTCCATCTCTTTGCCAATGCTCTTTTTCCCAAGTTTTAATATTAGGTCTGGACTCTCTCTCCATGTACTTTGGAGAAGGCTATTGACCAACTAAATGTCAATATTTCCTTATGCATAAATTTTATCCATCCCAACCTTCTATAGGTACTTGTATGTTAATTATACTAAGAATAATCATGTTACCAATTATAGTGTCATGGACTCTTATGGTACCATTCACATTATTCAAACTATTATTCCTAACCAATCTTCAAAACAAGTTCCCCCTTCCAACCAATTCATTAATCCTCATTTATCTTCTACTAATAAAATCAATGTTCACAAACTTTTATCCTTGAAATAATTACTAAAACATCTACCAAGGCCTCTCCCATGAGAACTTGATCCCACTCATCCTATGAAATCTTGGTATGATCCCAATAAATTTTGTTGGTTTCATACTAGTTGTGGTCATTCTCATGAGACCTGTAGGTAGCTTCATAATTTGGCTATGGATTTCCTTCTTGGTCTTAATTTTGACCATGATTCTATCATTCATAAATTCCAATAAGCCTATGACATTACTTTCAAATCCCATGAAACACAAACTAATCTCAAGATTTGAATCAAGATAATGCTCATTTGACCATCTATAAATATCCTCTTCCAAATCACCAAGATAACCAAGACAATCCTACCCCTTCTACCAATAATGTCGATAGTCTTATTCACCTAAATCCTAAAGATAATTTGGTTAATATTACTAACATGTGAAGGGTGGTTACTTTCATTAATCCTCAACCCATCTACACACCTCCATTGTCTTGTACATTTCATGTTATCTAAGATTCTTCTCTAACTCAATTAAATGAGTTGGGGAAAGATGACCTTATATCTTTTTATGAACCAATTATGATACCTCCCTTGGATAACACTTCCCATTATATTTCTACCATCCCTTCATCTTCTCTACCTAACACCAATGATACTCAAATTCCTATCAATACTTATTAAAATCTACCTTAAATCACACTTGCATAAACTACTTCATCTTCTCAACATAATCTACAAACTTGTCTTCTAATTAAACCTTCTACCTCTTCTCAACATCAATTCACATGTACTTCAGTTCCTCCTTCTAAGGACCTCCTTTAACACTAAGAACTCATTTTCAACAATATTCTTATGGGTTATGATGAGTGGGATCCTATCTGGAACTCACTAATCTCCCATCCCAAATTCCATTTCTAGAACTTATGAGGACCTTTTTGCATCATCATAATCATCTTATGTAGTTTTTGTTTGAAATGAACATCCCTTGTCCTCCCCTAGCAGGATGAAAAGCCACCTTATCTAGATTAGATGATAGCATATTACAACAATGTGAAGAGATGTATATACATGTTGATGAAATAATGGACACTTCTCTTTCCTTTAAATTTTCCATTGCTTCAGTGATCCCCGAAGACATCCTATTTTATATAGATGATCCTTATATTTTCATTAATTTTCAAATTGGAAATATCTAAGTCAAGCATGCCTTGATTGATGAGGGTTATGCCACTTGTGTTGCCTCTCTCAATTTTATCAAAACCCTTGGATATTCTAAATTTAATATTAATTCCACATGTAGCACATGTCAAGGCTATGATCGAAGGCAAATGCCTCCTTGAGATTATGTGTGGATCCCCATTACCATCCCACCTATCACCATTCATGTGAAGGTAATGATATTTAACTTTTCTTTATCTTACAACATTCTGCTTGGTAGGCCATAGACTCATAGTATGAGATCAATTGCTTCTTTTATTTTTCAATGCATCAAATGTCCTCATAATAGAGCCATCTATCAAATTTAGGGTGGTATTAATCCTTTAAATTTTAAACAATTCCAAGACCATTGTGTATTCAAGATTCCTACCTTAAACCCTTTCCAAGCATTCCATTTCATGAATCTCAATGATTTAACTTTCCCATCAATTCCACTCGGGGTTACAATGGTCTTCCTGAACTCATTGGTAATATTCCCCCTCACCTCTTAGATTCTGATGATGATGAGCCTAATGATATTAATCTCAAGATTAAAAATTTAGATCTCTCACCTCTTCTCATATCTCAGCTTCTTGCTTCTTTGCAACCTCATTCTCACAAACCACCTTATGATTATATCCCCATTATCTTAACTAAGACTTGGCATTCCATTTATCACACCACATCGGATGACAAGGTCATCCCTACCTATGTCATTGATATTCATACACCTTATTATGATGATGGTTATACCTTAGATGATTCATTATTAGGAGGTCTTATTCAAGCCCGATATACTAAGATTATTCATTATCATTCCTCTTTGTTTCAGTCTTTACTATATCTTCCTATGTTCTATTATATATAATTCCTAATTTTAGTATTTTTTCTCTTTATCACAGGGTAGAGATGGTATGCACACCTCCAATTTTTGAATAACTCATAGGAGTATGCTTATGTATCATGCTATGATTGGGCCCTATCACTTGATTATGTACCATGACCCCTATAGCCTACTTATCCCTAATATTAGTGAGACTCTCCTTCAACCTTTTGTAGACCCTACCCCTCCCTTAGCAGAGCCTAGTTTAGATCCCATTCCCACTCCCACTTTAGCTAAGTCTATTCCTAATTTTGATCCTATTTCTTCTTCATTCAAGACTTGTCAAATCTCTCCCCTATCCCTACCTTTTCTTGGTGATGGTTTGCTTTCTTTATCATACTTGGTTCCTTTTCCCACTAAATGGGACAATTAGCCTTATTATGAAATTCATAAAATTGTCAGTTATTGGACTAGAGATTATTCCCTATACAAAGTTAGATTTTATTACACCTCCTATGATTACACCTACTAATACTACTCATAGGCATGTTGGTTGCTTCCATACCATAAATAACTATTCATTCATGAATTTTTGCAAGTTATGATAATATATTGACACTTTACATCCTACTACTCCTCAGTCCTCAGACAAGGTTATCTCTCCCATGAAGGTATTACCTGAGTATATTATTAATTATAGATAGGTATATTATCTCAAGTACCAATGTGGCACACATCACACTGATCATTATCACATCCTTCAATAGCATATTAAAGATCACCTTTTAACCATTCTACACCTTCTACCATTCCTCCCATAGGTCATTTTTGCAAGTAGGCTCCCCCTTCTTCCCCCATAGTTCTACCTCCGATGGCTTCATATCCTCCTATGGTCTCTTATTCACTTTTTATCCCTCCACCCTTGAATCCTTCACTCATGGATCTCCCCTCACCTATGGATCCTTTTCTACACGTGAGTCCCTCACTTGTAGATCCTTCCCCACCAGTGACCCCTTCTTCTCCCATAGAAGCCACTCCCATGCATTATCCTAAGCATCCCTTACCCAATATCCCTCATCATCATGATCCTTCAATCATTCATACTTTTATTGTTGAGGAGATTCAATGTGAAGTATTTTCCCAGCTTTTGTTGAAGATCGATGAGATATTAGCTACCATTTGCATTCAACTTCATAGATAATTATCAAATGTTATATATAATGTGTGTGTATAATATATCAATACTTATGAACACATTCATGGTGTTCTTACATTTTTATTTGGATTACACTTGTGTTCCAAATTTATATTTATCTATTTTGTTATATCATTTGACACTGTGTCAAATTATCCTCTATCTTGCATGGTGACTTTTGTTTTATACTTTATATTTCTTATGATGTCATTATGTTCTCTTATTAATTTATTTTTATCATTGCCTTATTTTTATTCTTGAGTTAATTTTATTATGACTCCTTTAGTCTTTGTCATGATTATTTATTATCTTATCTCTATAAACATAAATAATTGTTATTGTGACTTGGTTATACAAACCTTGCTCCCTTTATTCATTCCTTTGTTACCATGTGATCAGTTAGAAAATAATTCATCTCATTACAATATCATTTTACCAATCCAATTTGGATCTCCTTTATTCCCTTTAATTCCCTTTCACAAACTAAGCATACACATGGTTGAGACTTGAGATAACATGTTGGTTCCTAGTTAAGCCTAAGTGTTCTAGTCAGTCTTGTCTTTGGATACTTAGTTTCCTTTAGCCAAATCCTAAAGATCATTCATTTATATCACTCTATCTCTCATGATTGGTCATTTCAACTCTATATGGAGGATTAATATTAAAAAATCCATAAAAACTTTTAAATTTAAAATCATTTGACAAAAGGCAACATTCAAAATTCTCAAAAGTTAAATCACACTAAAAGATGTGATTCTAAGCATATCTCATTTTTATAGTCAAATATAAAACTCCAAATTTGGCCTCACCATAGAGATAATATCCATTTGGGTACATTAGGCCATTAGATTAAAAAATAAGATTAAAAAAATCTATTAGTGCTACCTAATTTCTCGTGCAAGTACCCAATCTTCGTAGTAGACCGATGGATATATAAGGGGTCCTAAGGAATAGGGAACACATCATGGGAAGGTAGTTCCATTTTATTTTTGTATTTAAAAATTACCCTCATGAGTGGATCTTAGTATCACACCCATTTGCCTACATAGCTTTGTGTCTCTAGCGAATAGGTATCCTCTATATATTGATGGTTACTAGTCACTTAGTGTCTTGTCATGTCTTTAGCATATCTCATGTCTCCTAAGGTCTTCTCATAAGAAACATAAGTTATTTTTTTACATTAACTTTTTCACTCCCTATAATCCTAATATTTTTCATTGAGAAATATTGTTTTGTTCACTGATCACTCCCCTAGGGATTCTATTTATGAGTTGCATTATAAGACCATGGATAAAACCTAGCCTTCCTCATAAATTACCACATTTTCACATTACCATTAACAACATCCCATTTTACCATATTTTAATATTAATTCCACTTCAATGGTGTTCCCTTTATGAGTTGTAGTTTAAAACCACAAATAGGACTTGGCCTTTGTCACAAAATTTTCTAATAATTCAAGTCAACAAAAATTACGTGTCAAATGTGAGATAAGATGTGATTGATTATGAGTTATATATCATTGACATGATTCTCATCTTGATTTAGTATGTTTTATGCTTACTTTATTACTCTTTCACTTTTATCTTCTTATTTTCCAACTTCATGTAAGAATCCAACCACTTTTCTTAAATTTTTCATACATCCTAGCTTGAATTAGTGTGATTAATTTAAGACCATTTTTGCCAATTTTGTTTTTATTTTATACTTTCCAACATGATTTAGTATTATTTATTGACTTAATTGATTTTTTTTATCCCTATTCTTTCACATGATTTCTACTTTATTACATTATTTTCATACTTCCCAACATGATTTAGTGTGATTTTACTTGTTTTAAGTTGGTGCCAAATCTTTTTCATAGTTTAAAAACAAACTTTTACCATCTTGTTTACCAATCTTTGGTCTCTTATATTTAATCATCTTTTATTACTACATATTTCCCAATATGAAATAGTGTGTAGTACATTTGTTTTTGATTGATTATATTTTACCAAATATTTTCATCTATTTCTTTTTAACCATGCATGTGTCCTACATAATGCTAGAAAAGTAACCACAACACATCTATTTCCTATAGCATATATAACATAATAAAAATACATGTGCTAGAAATAAATATATCCATGCATCCACAACTACAACCACAATACAAACACATAAGATCAACATCCAACTATCACAATAGAAGATATATATATATATATATATATATATATATATATATATATATATATATATATCATGTGTTTTTGATACAAAGTACAAAAATACATTGCTCTAGCTCTAAGGTTGGGTTCTATCATGTCTATCTTGTGGCCTATCCATAGTGCCCATAGATACCTTAGACAGTCCCCTCTAAATAATACATCCTATAAAAAAGGATGTCTGGGATCTCAATCCTGCTACCTAACCCTATAGTTTGGCCACCTAAGCTTATACATGTCCTAGCTGACTCATGGTAGTCATGTGTGTAGCTTCATCCTTAGCCAAGGCCTGTCATTCCTATGCCTCTCCCACTCCCACCCCTACCAGTGGTTATTGTTAATCTTTGCATGTTTGTAATTACCTTATAGCCTCTCTTGCTAATATAAACTAGCTCACCTCAGCTAGGGTAGATGATACCATGGGATCATATAATTTGGTAGGGTCTATGGCATCAGCTCTCCATCTAGGATATCATGGAGTTTTCCCCTCACTAGGGATCCCCATTTGGTCTCCTCCTCCTCTATAAGATATACAAAATTCAAACTAGATAGATGTTAGATTAAAAATATATCTCAAAAAATATTTATCTACATTCTATCACTCAAATTTTACATAAATGATATTTTATTTTCAAAACTTAAGCAAATTTTAACCATTTATTACCTATCTAGATATCACCTATCATTATCTCCCCATCTAATTGATCTATGAGCATGGTCTCTCCATTGACTCATCCTTCAATAACCTCATCTGTGGGATGCCTCCCAACTAATGTACACCCTAGGGTCACCACTTGTGCCTATCTCAAGCCTCACCTTAGTGGTGCCTCTATAGACTAGTTATGTGCTAGGCTGGCGATGGGTCATCCTAGATGATCACCCTTTGTGCTCATTCTCACCATTGGCATATCCATCGATAGTGTGATCAAGGTAGTCATTGCTCCTCCTACTGTGGTGCTAGTTTTTTTACTTATATTACTCCTAAATTCACTTCCATCTCCTCTCTAGATGTTGGCTATCATGCTTGACATATCCATGGTCTCTCACACTGCAGTCTGATCTCTAGTCTCATGATTGGTGGTCCCTCTCCTCATCTCCCCCTTTCTTCTATCACATGTCTAGCCCAAAATTTGGGTACTAGTATAGAGTTTTAGGTGAGTGAATCCAAAATATCTTGGTAAGTGTTACATTGGATGCATCTCTACCTACCAAGTGTAGTGACCTATAATCTATGCTCATACCAACTCTAGTGCCACCATCCTCCAACTCAGCCAAACTATCACAAGGTGTCCATATGACTACCACATGATATCTCCTCATATTACCATCTATAGTTATATAGCATAGGGCATGGCTCATGCCACCTAATCCTACCTCCATCTCAGCACCTAAGGTAACTAATCATCAACCACATGGGGTAATCAAACTTATTGGTACATTAAGAACCTCTCATATATCTAGGTACTCAATAATACTACTAGCCACACGGTCTTCTTCCCTCTAGATAACATCACATACATATCATTTATGATCTGAATCTTGATGAAAAAACCCAAGTCATAGAGTGCCTCCTACTCCAATATCAATTGGCATAAGGCAATCGCATATAGTGGTACCTTGCCATCTAAATTTTGACATAATGCCTATGTTATCACAATTTTGATCACTACCTTTTCGATATCTAAAATATTCACTATATAATCATCAAATAGGCTCACCCTCAACCCTATATATATCCTATTCGAGTAAGTTTCCCATTAGGATAATGATCATCTCTCCTCCTACACATATGGTATCCCTATGATCACTGGTGTCCCTCTTACCAGAAGTCTAAGTATAGCATAGACATCTTCTAGTATGATACCTACCTCGATGGTATCCCTATCCACCACCCACCTAAAGGTTTTAATCAAGCATTCCTTAGCTCCTAAAAATATGACTACTAAATAATAACTCAATGGCACTTATTGTATCTCCATAATACCTCCCAAGCCTAGTATAACTAATCTAGATCGGTCCTCCACTATCAACTGCTCTAATAGATTTGGTAGCCATGATGCATCCACTAATTACTAGAATCTATGATGCCCCTACAACCATCAAATAAAAAAATATGTATTAGACCTCCATGTCACTTATAATCTAAATAAATTCTTTTTAAATTTTAACAAAAACAAACCTTAATTTGCCTTAATTTTTTTGTTTTTGACTAATTACCTATTATTAGCCTACTTGGTCATTTTAGTACTTAATTAATCAATATGGGCCTTCAGCATACTATTTTAGCTAATTTCTTATATTTTAGTACTATACCAACCACTTAGTCACATACTAAGTTGACCAAATAATACTGGGTCGACCATGTGTACTTAATCAACTAAGTTAACCCTTTTATTTTCCCCTTAGTACTAAGTCAATAGTGTGGAATAACTAACTAAGTTGACACAAGGGTACTAATTCATCACTTTACCTAAACAAAGTTGACCCATACCTACTAAGTCGGTAGTGTCAAATCAAGATTCTTAACCTACTAGGTTGACTAGGTCGACTTAGTTGGTTTAAATTGCCAACTCTTTGACTTACTTGTAATAAATTCCTTCAGCTTTTATTACTTTAATTCCTTTTAACCCATTTCCCCATTTGGCCTCTAGTACCTTTATAAACTTACTAGGGTTCATTATAGTTTCTAGAAATGGTCTAAATTAAAATTTTCAATAAAACACTTAATTTTCAATAAAATACTTAAAACAAGTATGAAATTCTCAGTTGCCTACCTGTGTCACCCCTGATGTGGCTGCTAGGCATCCTCCTCATCTTAGCTATCATCTCCCCACCATCTTGGATCCTTAGGATTTTGTTAGGTCTCTTAGAGATTTATTTTTCTCTCCAAATAAGTAAAACAATATCAAATGACTTTTTTTCACCCTATTTAAAGTTATTATTCACAATTATTTACATTTAAAATATTTACCATTAGATTCTTTATTTTGAATATATCTTTGTTTCTACTCACTCATTTTTCAAACTATAAAAAGTTTTTGAATAATAACATTATAGAGAATATTTTCCACTATTATATTCTTATATTTAAGAAATTTTGATTATTCACCCTTTTTTACACTAATCTCTAGTAGTTCACGTAATGTTCCTCACATTGAATGCCTTCACATCTCTCATAGTCTCCTTTATCTAAAGCACTAAGTTCAATAAAGGTTTGTGTTTTTCAATTCTATCCTTTTATTTATCTTATTTTCTCCTTACTACACTTAGAATTAGTATTATGTGCCATCATGTTCTATTCCTAAAGCACCATCCCATGTTACACTTACATGACACGTGATGAGCTTCGAGTGGGCATATGTATACACATAATAGTTTCAAACTTTTATCACTTAATGATATTCTTTATCTTATAAGAACCCATCAAGTCTCAATCTATCTGAGTGCACACCTTAAGGGGTGCATCAAAAAAAGGGTGGGTAGACCTTGGTGATTCATAAGATTATTGTCCATTTTTCCCCTTGTTATCTACATACTTGTCCCTTGAAAATCATTCCCCTAAGCTTGTTCTTCTCTCTTATATACTCCTCCAGTCTTTTCCCACTTTCCATCCCCTTTTTCTTAACCTAAGACCCCTTTCAATAGTTTATAGTAATATATCGATTGGGTTGACTTTATACTCTTACTATTAAAATTCATTTAGGGTCTAGTTTAGCTTTTGGCTAACCTAGCCTATGACCCAGTGAAGTTTTGTCAATATCAGTACTAGGTCAACTAGATCGACCCTGTTAGTCAAAATTTTTGAAAGGGATTAGAGTTAAATCTACCTATCTATGCAAGATCATTTCATCATTATTTAGAGAATAAAAGAATAAGTAATATATATTGTGCATCTAGTTATCCACCATTCTACTTGAGGAGCAAGCTTAGGTTTTCATACATTCTCTGGAGATATGGATCTTGTCTTGTGGAGAAGTCTTTTGGATGCATTGATAGGTTATGTAGCCTAGAGCTGATTTATCCTTGTCATCCTTACATATCACAACAACCTCTTTTAAATCACCTTAGACAAGGGAGATATTGAGGCTCAATGGGTTCATCTTCAAAGGTAAGTATTCCTAACTTTGCTTCTCCTTTGTAAGAGTAGATAGATATGCATTTGTACTTCTCTTCCATGCATTAAGATTCTATATACATTAATGTGAGTATATGTATCTTATTCATGTTTAATTTTATTTTTTATTACCCCCACTTTGTACCATAAGCTTTGATGAGCACTAAATTAGATTTATTGATTTACTTATTATTAGTATAGTGAATATGAAAACATAGGGATTAGTTAGAGTCATTACATGATTGTGCTTGATTGAAGGCTTTGGAACCCTCCCCAGTATTATTGTTATGATATGAGATCCCCTAATTGGATATAGTAGATCCACATATTGGTCATGTTCTCTATTATCTAATGTATCCCCAATATAAAGTGTAAGTAGGATCTATCTTATCCAAGTTAGGATTGATTTATAGATGTGATGCATTTTTAATTGCATATAGATGGGTCTTCAATTTCTTGTGATTGTTGTATGAAAAACTTATGATGATAAGGGGAGGTACGAACTAATTCCATAAGAGGAATATTATAAGGTATGTATTTGAGATCTTATAAGAAGTTCTAATGGGTTTTGGAAGAATAACTAGTGTGAGGTTTGGAAGGTAAGATAGAATTTGAAGAAATGGAAGCGGTTGGCAGTTCAAATGAAGGAGATGGTTTCTCATTATCTTCCAAATCTAGGTGAGTGGTTCTAGTATCTTTTAGAATTTTCTCTTTCTAATATGGTTTCTTAGGTTTATTAATCATGGGATATATCTTTTACTTGATCAAATTCCTTTTTCTTTAACCACTTAATCATACATTCAAGATATGTAATAAAATTGAAAGCAATAACATGCACCACACAAGAGAAAGAGAGAGAAACACCAGAATTTACGTGGAAACCCAAAGTGGAAAAAACCATAGAGAATAATCTCAAGTATATAAATGATCACCAGCTCAGGTTTACAAAGTTCACAAGCACTAACTTACAGTAGCACCAATCCCTTTGAATATCACCAACATAGCAATGATTTGTGAGCACCAACCCATAAGAGCACCAACCACTTTGTGTATAAAACACAAATTATCTCTCAATGTTGCTTTCTCAACAAATGATATCACACTACTATCTCTTTATTTTCTCTCTTCTGCTCTTCTAAGCTAGATATAACAATTACAAACCATGCTCTTCCTTGCTTATTACAAATGGCTTCCCAAGCCTCCTTTTATAGCATTCCAAATGACCTTTGGCATTCACCCTTTAAGACCTTTCAATTCACATATAAAGTGGTGCCAAATTTTCATGACCTTTTAAATTCTTTCATATGAAAAGTCACATGGTGACCCTTCATATAAAAATACATCCTTTCCCTTTTTTGTCTTTATCTCATGACACTTCAAATTCCTCAAGGTGACCCTTCATGGGAAAATGTGCCGTTTCCCTCTTTTGTCTTTACTTAGTGACTCTTTGACTTCCTCATGGGCCTTTTTTTGACTTTATGCAACCAAAAATATATCCATTAATATTTAATTAATATTAACGTACTGTATCTAAGATATGAACATTAAAAACATATTTAGACATTAAATGTTATGGGGCCTTTGTCACTAATATTGTTACACCTTTGACATCAACGAAAATATTTATAATAATCTCCCCCTTTGTCATTAATGTAAACCTCAAATTAAAATTGCCACATCCTAAAACCTATACTACACATGCCAACCTACACATACTGCCAACTGAAAAACATACAGTAACTCCCCCTTACTATAGCATCCTATTTTTTGAACCTATTCCTATACCTATTCTTGTACCTATTCTTAAACTTATTCCTATCCTATACATGTTCATGTACATTTCCACCTCAATTGATATACAAATTAATCTATCAACTCACCTTCATGACTTTCTTGTCATGCAACATAGCCAAGACCCAATAACATTCACCATGCTTCAATTTTATTTTAAAGTGTCTCCTTGAAGCCTAGAAGAGACACCCCACACAAAGGGTCCTAGAAAAAAATCTTAGGAGATGCCCACATCTCCTCTTTTACTTCCTTGATCTTCTTGTGTCTTTCTCTTAGAATCTGTTTAAGCATGTCTAACTTCTTTGACTGACTATCCTCAACATCCATGATGTTGTTCATCTTCTCAACTCTAACAACTATATTATCTTGATGTGGCTCATGTTCAAATGTAACAAGAGATTATATTTGATTTGTAAGCTATTTAGGACTAGTATTCACTATCTTTCTTGATAACAAGAGTTCTAAATAGTCCTTCCTATATGATTCTTTCTCCACTATAAAAAGTAATATATTCTCACTCTTAGACTCAACCTGATCAACCTTCATTATCTTAGGTCTTCAAACCTAAGTTTGGCCCTTCTCAAACCTTCTATGGGATTTGTATCCTTTGACATACCTTAAGATCTCTTTACTCCATTTGGACATAATTTAGCAATATGTCCAACCTTATGACAACAAAAACAAATAGCATTTTTCATACCTTTTGATTGAAGATGACTGAGATCTCCCTTTGACTAATTATTTATCCTCAAATAGTCTCTTTCCCTATGACCAACATGATGACAAATAAAACAATGGCCATGAAAATAATTTAAAAACCTAAAAGCAGTGGGATTCCTAATTGGCTTCTTCAATTTACCCTTCAAACTTGCATCCTTCTCACCTTGGACTGATATCTCATGATCTTTCTCAACCTTGACTATGAGAATCTCATGTTTATCCTTCAAAGAGCCTAACTCAACCTTCAACTACTCACACTCTTCTTCTCTTGATCTTAAAATTGAAAATGTAACCTTTAGATGATTTTTAAAATTCTGAATAGACAACTTATCTTCTTTTGCTTCTAAAACCAACTTAGATTCCAAGATACATACCTACTCCTTAAGAGCCTTAACCATAGATTTCAAATCTTGATTCTCCTTCCTTAGCTTCTTGGCCATCTTGTGATTTCCCTAATCTACCTTCAAATTGTTAAACTCTTTCTAAAGGACCCTGCTTTGATACCAATTTTTAAGTGTGAGATATATCTTTCACTTAATCAAATTCCTTTTGATTTAACCACTTAATCATACATTCAAGATATGTAATAAAAATAAAATTAATAACATGCACCACACAAGAGAGAGAGACACACACACCAAATTTTACATGGAAACCTAAAGTGGGAAAACCCACAGAGAACAATCTCAGGTATATAAATGAGAACAAACTCAAGTTTACAAAGTTTGCAAGCACCAACTTGTAGGAGCACTATCCCCTTTGTTGAGCACCAACACAGCAATGATTTGTGAGCACCAACCCATAAGAGCACCAACATCTTTGCTAAGCACCAACATAGCAATTATTTTTGAACACCAACCCACATAATCACTAACCCCTTTGTGTATAAAACACAATCTATCTCTCAATATTTATTTCTCAGCAAATGATATCACACTACTATATCTCTTTCTTTTCTTTCTTCTACTCTTCTAATCCAAATATAATAATTACAAACCATGATCTTCCTTTCTTATTACAAAAATCTTCCCAAGCCTCCTTTTATAGCATTCTAAATGACCTTTGGCATTCACCCTTTGAGACCTTGCAATTCACATAGAAAATGGTGTCAAACTTGCATGACCCTTCGAATTCTTTCATATGAAAAGTCAGATGGTGACCCTTCATGGTAAAATGCATCATTTCCCTCTCTTTTTTTTATCTCATGAATATTTGAATTCCTAAAGGTGACCCTTCATGGGAAAATGCATCATTTCCCTCTTTTATTTTTATCTCATGACTCTTCAAATTCCTCAAGGTGACCCTTCATGGTAAAATACATCCTCTCCCTCTTTTGTCTTTACTTGGTGACTCTTTGACTTCCTCATGGGCCTTATTTTGACTTTATGCAACCAAAAATATATTTTTTAATATTTAATTAATATTAACACACTTTAGCCAAGATATGAACATTAAAAACACCTTTAGACATTAAATGCTATGGGGCCTTTGTCACTAATATTATTAGACCTTTGACATCAATGAAAATATTTCCAACAAGGTTTAGTAACAAGATCTTTTTTATCCAAATTTTAGTGATAATTGACTTTGATTACATTAACATATTGAGAATTATTATAATATTGGTCATAGTCAGGATCAATGCATAAACATCCTTGGTATCTTGTTGAGCATTAGACGTGGAAAAATATTTTTGGTTTTTAGAATAATAAACTTTGGGAGCTTGTTATTTTTGAGAAGTGGTGTTGTATTCTTGATGATGGAGTTAAATCATAGATTCATAATTGAAGGAATCACAAAGCATATAGGAGACAAATAATTTAGTAGTCCCTCTATAGGTTTCATGAGAATGGCCAATGTCGGTGTGAAACCAATAAAATTTATTAGGATCATACCATTTAGGAGTATTATTGGGATAAGTAAATGGTTTAGAGGGCACTAAAAATTATTTCATTTTTTGCAAAGTCAATGATGTGTGAGAATATGGGGGATTGTCAGCCTTGGCAACTCCTGACTTTGTTTGAGGAGTATTTTTGGTGATTGCATTGGTATAAGTTTGAAAAGATCCTTTGAGTAATTT
Organism: Torreya grandis; assembly: GCA_037957365.1. Taxonomy (NCBI): domain Eukaryota; kingdom Viridiplantae; phylum Streptophyta; class Pinopsida; order Cupressales; family Taxaceae; genus Torreya; species Torreya grandis. The sequence continues at coordinate 830,700 of JARHVA010001510.1, read as the reverse complement.
GGTATTAGGTTCAAATTGTTTCATTAAGAATATTTATGCTTGGCTTGATCAACAGCTTTGTTAAGTGTTTGAAGGGGGAAAGTTTGAACATTATATTGAAGAGAAGGAGTTAAGTTATAAAAAATTTAAATGAATTATCATTAGTCATGTTATGGTCAAATTTATGGGCCAAATATTTCTATCACTTGATAAAATCATGAGCTAATTTAGTGGGAGATTGCTTAGCATTGATGAAATGGCTAAGGTAGTTTTTGGGAAGACCATTATGTTAAAATAATTTAACTATAGGATTAACTAAATCTTCTAGTTTCTATATGTAATATTTGGCAAGTTGGTTGTACTATTCCAATACATCACCATTGAAGGTTTTAACCATAAGTTTAGTTGTGATGTAAGTATTAGTTTAGATCCACTCTTTATAAATAGTACCAAATGACTTGAGGAAATATGTAGGGTCTTTAGTCTCATCATACTTAATAGTTTGAGATATGTTACCAATATCAATGGAATCAATAAAAAGGGCAAAAAGCTCATTTTATATGTTTTGAAGTATTTTTTTATTCATCATATGTTGGAGAATGATATTTCCTGTGGCATCTCTAAGAGGTGGAGGAATAAATTGGTGATTATTTTGAGGGATTAGAACCAAAGGTTGATTAGCCATATTGATCAAATGATGTTGTAGTTGCATCATTTGGGAGGTGTTAGTTGTTTTCATTATGTTCATTTATTTCACTATCTATGCAAGAATTTGGGTTATATCAATTGGTGGGTCGGTGTTTTTAGAAGGACTCCCCAAATTAGTATTAGGGGGAGGGTTTTTAGGAGGTGTAATATTAATGGGGTTGTTAGATAGACTTGTGTCAATCACTCCCACATTATGTTGAGATGCTTCAATATGGGAATTATCTTAATAGTTATAAAAAGGATCTAATTCACCTACCTCATCTTGAGGTATGATTTGAACCATGTTACAAACTAAATAAGAGGGAGAGGAATAAGTACTTCAAGAGTGAGGATTCTCTTGGGAGGTAAATAAAGGAAGAAAACAACATCTTGTATAGTATCTAAATGGATTCAAGTTATCAAAAAAAATTCATATAGGTGATTTCATGATGTTTAATGACAGAAATAAAATTTAGGAAAGAAAAAAGAGAAATAGAGATAGAGTCAGCTAGATAAAGAACTAAGTCAGTCAAATAAAATAATAGGGTTGGCCAACAAAGGATAGGGTCAGCCAATAGGTACCAAGTTGATTGGGTTAATAGAGAACTACTAAAACATAGGTTGAGAAGAGTAAAAGGTCATATGGGTCAATTGTGTATTGTTGGACAGAGCATAGAATAGAGAGAGAAAAAGACACAATTATGCAAGTCAACTATGTACTATTGGTAAGAAGATAAAACATAGTATGTAAGAGACTGTATTGACCAGGGTGATATTATGTTGAAATAGGGGGGAAATTTTACAATATAATTGAAGCAAGAATCAAAAAAAAATACACAAATAATTTGATTATCCAATTAGGGCACACATCACAAGACCTTGCACCAATGCTAGCTAATGTAAGTTTTTTCAATACAACACACAATGATCAAAGAGCAAGCAATCAATTGAAAAGTAAATACTAACTAATTGGTCACCCTAAGTGTTATTAGATTATTATAAATTTTTGATTTTAATGTGATAGGAAAGTTGGTTAAAATAGGGAACTAAAAAGTAGTCTAAAATTGGTTTCAAGCTGAAAGGGATCTATATTGACAATGGTATTGACTTGGTATTGGGACCTACCCCCTTACTTCATAATCTTACAGTGATAAGGGTGTTAGGTTCTTTGTCAATATATATCATTAACCACGTATGTATACTTGGCCATAAAACCAAGTCAGCTTCCCTCTTGGTGATGAAATCCAAGTAGGTAAGCCTTGAGAAGATAAGTGTTTAATGTGTTTTGAATTTTAATTGATTTGGTAGTGTGTGCAAAAGAGTAAAATAGTGTAAATAAAATGGTAATTTAAAAAACCACCTATTTAGATTATGTGAGTTACTCTAAGCATGCAAACAGTTGAAAAGGAAATGTGAATTAATTACTATAAAATAGTTGGTAATTCTTTGATTAAGAATAATAAAGGGTTAGTTCAAGAGATACTGTATGAAAATAGGATAGAACAGATTCAACTAGGTCACTGCTATTATGTAGAATCAAGGTCTTCGAGAACAAAGTCAAATAGGTTAACTATGTCTCTCAGATAGAAGATAGACTACAAAACTAGGTCAACCAAATTGACTTAGTTAGATTTAGGGTTACAATTTTGAATATTGCTAACTGGTGAAAAATATAACTAAAGGAAGTAATAAAATGACATAAAGAGGAAATAAAGGAACCTTGGTAGGCATGAAGATTATTTAGACTACAAATTTTATGTTTTAGTGCTTTAATTTTTGCTTTCAAATTCTACAATATAGGTTGACACTTTAATGAAGTTCTGAAAAACCTTATATGTTGATGAAGAATAAATAACAAAGCTGACTTATTCGACAATGTTTGATAACTTGTATGTTGGTAGAGAGAATTAACCAATAGAGTTGCCATGTTTAATAGTGCATGTTAATTTGGAACTAGAGGAGAGTATTATGTCAAACTATTTGATTTAATACCCTGTAACTGATGAAGATATGCATAAATATAATAGTCATTTTGAAGTGATTGTGTTAAAATTGTGCATATAAAGTTAGAAATATACCAACTAGTTCAATATAGTACTACAAATATAGAAAATTATAATGAAATGATATAAAATGATGGCATGAAATAAAACCTACAAGGGTTAGATTCACATCAAGTTCACTATAATGTATTCAAAGGAAAATGCAACTGATCTATAAATCAATCTTAGCTTGAAGAAGATAATTCTTACTTACACTTTTAATTTTTGATACATTAGATATTCAGTTTCATGACCAATATGGCTCTTATAAACCTAGCTAAGGGATATCTTAACAAAATAATATCACTAGGGAGGGTTCCAAAGCCTCTAGTCAAGCAAAAATATGCAATAACCCTAACTAGGTCCTATGTTTTCATATTCACTAAACTAATAACAAGTAAATTCAATTCTAATCTAGTGCTCACCAAAGCTCATATAAAAAAATGGGGTTAGTAAACATAAAATTAAACATGTATAAGATAATCCTATTTAAGTTATGTATAGGTAAGACCCTAATTCATGGAGAGAGCAATATATTCAAAATCCATTACTTATGCTACTTTTATCTACTAAAAAGAGGATCAAAGTTAGAGATACTTTCCTTAAAAAAGAAACTATTGAGACTCAATCTCTCCCTTTGCCAAAGGTTCTTCATAAGAGGTTTTTTTGATTTATAATGATCACTAAAAAAGGCAAAAGCATCTAAGACTTTTCCACAAGACTAGATCCTTCTCTAGGTAGAAACCCTAAGCTAATACTCCTCAAATAGAATGACAGAAGAGAAAATTATAAAGAATCACAAATGAATCATTAACTCTTTTTATTTCTCTAATAATGGTGAAATGAATGTGTTTATATAGTTGAATCTAACGCTAGTCCTTTCTAAAATTTTAGGTTGATAAGGTCAACCCAATCAACATTATATCTTTATTGATAAAAATTAATTAGGTCTTAGTCTAGGTCAGCTAGGGGCTGACCTAGACCCTAAATAAGTTTTATAAATTATATTAAAAGGTCGATGGGGCTGATAGTGTAACGTAAACCATCAAAAAAGATTGTAGGCTAGAGAAAGGCTAAAGAAGGTGGGAAATGACTAGAAAAGGGTGAAAAATAGGAGGCAAAGGTTAGGGTAATATATTTAAGAGATGGTTAGATTGACAACATGTGGTATTATAGGAATAACAATCCTATGAATCATCAATGGTTTGTCCACCCCTTTCCTGATATAGCTTTTAAGGCGTGCACTCAGAGAGATTGAGACTCAAAGGGTTCTTACAAGATAGAAATCATCAGTAATTGATAAAGTTTGAAAATATTATGTGTGTACATAGTGTCTCTACATATGTAAGAGGCTCAAGACTATAAGAGAGGTGAGTCTTGAAAAAACTAGTGCTTAAGACACCTATGATGACCTACAAGCAAAATGATAAGGTTTAAATAATTTGAAGTTTCAAGTCAATAGGAAAAACTTCTAGAACATACATGTATGATAAAATTAAAAGTGACAATAATCTTGTTAAATATTATTGGGACCCTAATCTATATTCATAGACCTAATATAGAGACCTACATATCTACTATGAGCCTAAACAGTGAAAAGACCAATTCTATGGATTAGATGAGAGTGTTAATTGGTTTCAAAATCCAAGTAGAACATAAGAATAAACATATAAATATATATTATATCACCAATTTTATATAAGGGAAAGTAAATGAGAATCATTTACATTTTTTATACTCTTTAAATGATGAAGTAAAGGGAGCTCTTAGCTCATAGTCACCTACATCCCTATTGGAGACAGTCAGGCCTGTGTGTAGAACTAATTGAAGGTTTGTTCATTATAAGTATATATAATATTAATGGATCTGAAATAGGTTTGAGTATAATCCATTAGTTTTTAAATATATCAGAGTGAAAACATCTTTGTTGAAAAGTTTCTACTTTAAAATGGCAATCAAGACACTAAATACACACCTACAGCCAAGAGGGTTTTAGTGTGGGTTGTGACAAGAGAGGATACAAGATTTTATGGGATATTGGGTTTAAAATAAAAATAATACTTATATAACCATTATAGATAAATAAAAACCTAAAAATAATGGTCATAAGAGAGTGTCAAAAACAATTTACCTTGAACCTTGTAATCACACAATCTAAGACCACACAGTCAAGCTTGTGGGTTAAACAATGAAGAGAATAGTTTCTTCAAGGAAATATGGAAGTATAGAAGCCATAAAATGGTCATTATTAATTCAAGATACTTTTTATGTGATATTATACTCCACTAATAGTGAGAAAAGGAATAGTTATTACCCTCATACAAGCCTAAAGGTTGATTATGTTTAACAGGCCTAAATGAAAAACTCAGGTCTGTGTGTGTAAAATGTGAAAAGGAAGGTTGGTTATGGATTAAATAAGTACATATAGAATTTATTAATGTTATTATAGCTTCAAATAAGTTATAAATGAGTTATTTAACTCTAAAATAATGATGAAAAGGGGGTAAACATAGTTTTAGGGTCAAAATGACCAATTTGCTCATAAACCCTCGATCATAGTCAAGGATGATACAATAGGATTAAAGGGAAAGGATGGTGATAATGATAATTTTTAGTTGTCATGATGAGTTTTTCATAACTTTTTGAGGTAGTATCATTCATAATTAACCTCAAAAATTTGCACTTTCAAGCTTTTTTCTCTCTCAAAATGTGTAGTTTGCCAATCAAAGGTCAGGTTCTAATGATAAAATATTTCATGACATTTTTCATGGTAAACCAGTCCCATAGAGTATTTTATACTGTCCCCATAATAAAAATTTTGGCATTATTTTTTTTAACCCCCTGCACTTTATGAATCATCATTAAGATGATAAGGCACTCACAGGCTACCTAAAAGCCATTTTTGACCAATCAAGAGAAATTGATCTCTTAAGAACATGAAATTTTATATAATTATTTTTAAACCTCCTATAAATTATTATATACTCTAATTATATCCTCACAATAGTACTTTATTGTACCTATAATTGTACAAATGCATTAGAAATATACTTTTATGAGTTTTTGGGCTCTAAATAGGGTATAAAAGATCATGAATAGTTTAAAATTATTGGATAATATGACTTGGGTTTTATTACACCTATATAAGTCCAAAAATACACACAATCCACCTTATAATTTCTCAAACAAACTTGATTTTTCAAGGTAGTTCAAAACATGCTTGAAGAAGGGCTAGTTTTTTGGCCATTTCTTAGTTTGCCTATTTGCACAAGGTTTTAAAAGCCTAAAATTAGTATGAAGGATTTTTATATCATAGGTAAAGTGAATTCAAATTTTTTTAAGTTTTCACATGTGTGGGATAAATCTGGATCAAAATCTCAATTTTTAGGCAAGGAGGCCTAATTAAGCCTAATTAGAGAGAAAATGCGCTAAAAAGTGCAATTCCACTCCGATTTAGGTCTTAAAACTTGGAATGGAGTTATAAGGTGATACTAGGTCCTAAAATATGTGATTATTTATCTATTAAAATCCTTAAATTATTCTTCACAAGGATTTTTTCCTATTTTGAGGACTACAAGGAGTTGAGAGAAAAGAAAGGTAAAAGAGAAAAATCACATCTTTTAAACTATTTGATGTTTCCAAGTATCTTGTTTTAGGTTTGAAATTATGTTGAGAGTACATCCATGGATTAATATTTCCTTATTGGAATCAGAAACAATTTTTTACCTTTCTATGCCATGATGAAGGAGTTCAAGTGTTCAAATCATCAAATCAATACATAAAAGCTATTCAATAAGATTTTCAAGGTTTCTTCTCACCTATATGCCATTTTAAGGACAAGAAAAAGTCAAAGGTTGGTTTAAATAAACATTCAAATGGTGGAAAGAGTCATCAACTACTATAAAGAGACCTTTTCCTCTCATATATCAAGTCAAGTTGAAAAGCTCAAACAAGCTTTAAAAGACTTATAATATCCCAAGTAAGGTGGAGATATGTCATTAATGGATAAGGAGAAGTATTAAATGGAAGAATTTATGAGGAATCAAAGACCTATTTTCAAAGAAGAATACTTAATCATCAAGGAGGACAAGCAAGCTAGTATATAGGGTGAGCAAGCAAGAATATAGGCACATGAATGGTTTAAACTCCAAAAATTAATGCGAAGACGTCAAACCTTCCAGATAAGTCTAGATATATATCTTACGTCATTCTTGAGAAGGGGATAAAGATAAATATTATGGAATACTACGAAGGGATTAAAGGATGTGAGGACAAGTGACTCACCCCTAGTTTTCAGTTACCTTTTTTCTCTCTCTCCTTTTTCATTTTCTCTATAAGTAAGCCTATTTTTGACATTTATAAGGATCCTTAACCTAATTTTTAGTAGATCCCTACTCAAAAAAACACTTGTACTTGGATCTATGAACTGAATAAGACTGAAATCATGCCACCTTAATGCTTGTGACTAGTGTATGCTTATGGTTTGTATATGAATATTAGTGATACTGAATGCTTCCTCACATTTTTCCTCTCTTATGTACCTATTTATACGTGTTAGTTTATCCTTTCAAGTTACATAGTGTGTTTGAACATCCTTGTATGTATGGCAAGTGTAATCCTTCTGTTTCTACGCTAAATTGCTTTCTACATTCAAAAGAAGAAATGAGAAACTAAAATAAATGGTCAAAGTTAGATGTTACCTGGATATGGTTGTGCGCACCGAAATCAGACATTGGAAGGTACTCCTCTTTGGCTGTGGAGGAATGACACCTGTAAAGAAAAAGAGACTGAAACATGAAAAATGTTAGACGAGGAGATGGTGGGTTGTCAAGCAAACGCTTGATCCCTGAAGTACGAAGACTTCCTTAAGGGATATCAACCCACTGATTAAAAATAGAATATTTGACTGAAGTAGAAATAATGAAAGACAGAATGAAAGAAATAAAGACAAAAAACAAAATGCATACCTGATATGCAGCAAATTGCTCTGCACAGTCGCTGGTATCGGTCTCTGTGCCGATGTCGTTCAAGAATAGTGCCGACATCGATTGAAGTGCCAGCATCGGTCGGGTTAATGACCGGCGTCGGTTGAGGCAGTAGTTTTGGATGGGGTCTGGTCAGGTCTGGACAGGGTCTTTGGATTGCAAAAAGGTCAGATGTTTTTGTTTGAGGGTTTGAGAAGCCAGTTTAGGAGTCAGAGGGATTTGTTTGAGGGTTTTGGACAGGGATCTGGACAGAGTTACAGACTATATTTTCTGTAGAGGGTGAATAGTGGTGATATGGGTGGAAGCAAGGTCGAGGTTATGGTCTAACTAAGTCGGGGTGGTAATGTCAATTAAAAACAGTAACCAAGAACAAAATAAAAACACATAGCAAAGCTTACCTATTATATGCTGAAGATAAAAGTTGAAGACATGATTGATGTTGTTACTGTGTTGAAGAAGTTTGATGTAGCAGATCGATGCAAAGTCCTTATACCAGAGAGAGAGAACACAAGAGATGATTGTAGATGACTAGATGCCAAAAAATTGGTTGATCGTTCGGTGCTGTGTTTTGATCCAAGAATGTGTTTTGATGTCGAAGGTCTGATAACCGGTTGCCAAACTGATTGGCAACCGAATAACGGATAATGGATTGAGAAACGAATTAATGGATGTCGTTTAAGGATGACAGATGCCGGTAGGACTGCTGACATCGGCCGAAAAGGTGACCGACGTCGGCGACGTCGATCGAGTAGTGACCGGTGTCGGCAGATGTAGAATGGGGACAGAGGCTAATTCTAGCTTTCTATTCATTTCGACATGCTACCAGGGGTAAGGATTGTGGGAAAATGGTCGACAGGGGTTAAGGGGAGGATGACAAGGGTTAGACACAATTCTGGTGTTTACATTTGCCCCTTTTTGTCTTGTTGGTTGTTCTGGATGAACTTCAAGACAAAAATAGGAGGTGGTTGCCCCAGGTGTGGGATAAGGTCGATTTCATCCTGTTGGTTGTTCGAATGAACTGCAAGACAAAAACAAGAGGATTGAATTGCCTCGATTATGGATGAGGTATTCCCCCTCAAAGCAGGAGTCGAGGGAAGGGAACCGGGAATCAGGTGCTGATTTGATAAAGAGTGGATGAAAAATAGAGGTGAGGGTGAGGGTGAACACTGCAAAAGTCGTGATTGTGCGCATACCACTACATGAGATGGTCGGATCAAATTGTCGCAGGTCAAGGGTCAAGGAGTGCCAAAATTGAAATAACCGGGCCCCAGCATTTAGTCATCTACTGATTGGGTTATTCAATCTAAGATGAAGCTCCAAATGGGTCATCATGTTCCAGGTATCCCAGGCTCAGGAAGTGCTCCTAGAAACACAAAAAATTTAGAAATAGTGCAGATCAATCAGCTTGCGATCCTATACTTGTGAGGGTCCAAAAATAGTCTGCACACAATTCTGCTAACCAGTCATGAGGTAGCATACAGGCAAAAATAACCAAGACAACATTGTCTTGGAAGTGGTCGAGGTCGGAGGAGATAGGTATGATCTCTAATGGTCATTGGTCGAGGGGGAGGAATGGACGAAGGAATGGCCGAGCTAACCTCAGAAGACCCCATGTCAACTGAGTGTTGCCTACATAGCCCCTATTGGAAGGGCCTCAGGCCAATGTAGTTCTCCCTAGAAGGGAGGAAGGGTCAAAGGGATGGAAATGGTCTTAGTCAAGGGCAAGGTCATGGTCAAAAGGAGAAAAGAAGGTTTGTCCATCAGAGAGACAAACAAATGAGGGTGGTCAAGCTAACCCCAGATGATGTCGTATCATCTGAGTGCTGCCTACATAGCCCAAGTCATAGGGCCTCAGACCAATGTAGTTCAGACAAAGAGTCCGAGTGGTAGACAGGTGGTCAAAGTGGTCGATAGATTGGTCTTGGTCATGATGAATGATGAGGGTAAAAATATGATGTTGCAGTTATTTTCATATTGTGTAATGGTGTATTCTGCAACATTGGTTGAGGGGTCTTTCATCCCTAGCAATTTTCCATAGTCGTGATGGATGTATGCTAAAAATGAATTGAGGTCTATTTATGTGTCAGCAAGTATTGGTTTATGCTTAACATAAATTGCGTCTGGTCGATAGTTTCCATGTGTATTGGTGTCCATAGAAACTAGTGTGAATAGGCTATGGGAGTGGCCTGAAAAGAGAGTTGACGTGAGTTGATTAGGTTTGACGAGTGATGAAGGTGAATGTGACCAAAGTGCAGAAGAAGTGAATAGCATATTGCTCTTTCATTGACAAGGACCAAAATGACAGCATAGATAGGGGTTATTAGAACCAAGAGACCCATTCATGCATGATGTCGTTGACCAGATGTTGTGTTAGAACGGTAATCGAATCACTTTGATATTAAAGTGAGCTCGAAGTCCCTTGAGTAGGTGATAGGAGGAGGAAAGAGAGTAACCCATTTTAAGAGCAGAGATAACTTTGCCCCTTTTTATAGGAGACCTTGAGACAACTATAAGTCAAGTCCATGACTCATTTTTATTTTTTTTGGTGCAGACTGATCAATGCGGGAAGTCTGCATAGAGATGTCATTTGCTTGGTGGTCAATTGTGAAGCTGATCAATGCGGGAAGCTTTTAAGATAGTGTTGTTTATTGCTAGAGTAGTCATAGCCATCCTTCAAGGGAGTGGTCTAAAATTTTGTTTAATATAAGGGCTTTTGAATAGCTATCCTTCGAGGGAGCAGTCTATTAGCTACAGCAATGATAGTACAGCTATCCTTTGAGGGAGCAGTCTGCCTTTTGATTTGATATTGATATGGTGACCATGGATATTTTGACATCTTGATTTGTTTTGACAGAAATGTGAGTCATGGACAAGATTATAGAAGGTCAAGGGCTCCCTTTTATTAGGACAAAGCATCCATACATCATAAAAGGGTTATAGAGGAATTGTTAAGAGGAATAGGGATGAAAGGAATTAGGATGAAGAGGACAGGGATTGCTCAAGGGACGAGCTCAAGTTAAGTGTCAAGTGGACGAATACTCGACTAGCAGTAGAACGGTCACAAATGCAATGCATAAAAAGGCTCAGAATCTGATAAGTCCCTGGTCCATGCTTGTGCGTGTATGATAAGGTCCAAGTCAATTATGAGTAAATTTGCCCCATTTGCCTCTTTCCAGATTGGTCAGGTGTTGATTGATGAGTGGATGTGAAGTTGGTTGATATGGTCACTGATTGGTCGAGACTGGTTGAATGTTTTGATAAAAAGGTTGGTTGAATGTTTGGTTGATTGATATTTGATTGTTGATTGGTTGAGACTGGTCGAATGTTTGATCGAAGGTAGGGTCGATGGACACTTGGTTGAGGTTTAGGATTAAAAGAGTGATTGATATTTGATTGAGACTGGGTTGAAAAATTGGTCAAAGTTTGGATGAAGGTTGAATTCCCCCAGCGGCTAGGGAGAATGTTTGATGGATTGGTTAAGGTCAGTTGAGGTTTAGTGGTTAGATGGACTGTGTTGATGTCGAATAAGGGGGTTAAAGGTGGAAAAGGGACCATAGTCTGGTGTGGAGATCCTGATTTAGGTGATGAGGTTGGAGAAGCATGGGTCGGTGTTGATGATTTGTCAGAGGGGTGGTCAAGAGGATCCTTGATGAGAAGGGAATCCTTTTTTCGGTGTTGACGAGTGACTACAACAATTGCCGTAACAACAAGGCATAAGAACCTGCTAACGGGTCTGGAAGTTTTGTTGCAGTGAGGGTTGATGACTTTGATTTGAGAGGTGTAAGATACGTTGGTCGATGGTTTGAAGGAGATATATGTCTGATGGGTTGATAGATTAATGGAGGTGACTTGCCTCTGTGAAGTATGGGAGTAGGAAAAACTCCTATTAAAGTGGACGGATGCGGGCCTAAAATTAAAGGTAATGACAAAGGTGGGGGAGGAGGCCTCCGGTGTGGTTTAGTAGCCTTCTTTGGTTTGGGTTGAGGGCCACCTTTATGTGAGGTGAGGTTAGATGTGGGGCGAACACCAAGAGGTTTAATCTCTTTGGGCATGATGGATGCCTGTGCGGGTTAGGACTTAGATGTGGACAGTTCTTCTCTCGATGGAGAAGGGATTAAAGATGTGGGCTCTTTAAGTGGAAAGAGCACCGGAGTAGTCATGGCTTTTGTGTGTGGTTGAGGAGTCGAAAAGGTATGATCATCTATAGATGATAAGAAGGATGAAGGCGAGGCAGCTAGTGTTGATGTGGTCAAAGCGTCCTCTAATATGAGAGAGGTCGATAGAGGAATAATAGGAGAAGAAGATTCTTCTACCTGTGGAAGACAAATGGGAGAAGATGGCTCTTCTACCTGTGAAAGACAAATGGGAGAAGATGGCTCTTCTACCTGTGATGGAGGTTGGTCAGGGACAAGAGGTGAAACCGTGTTGACTGTGTGTATATGATGGTCATGAGAGTCATTGGTCATGGTCTGAATGTTTTTGTGGCTAGGAGGACGATTAGGGAAGGGTTGTATGTACCGTTGTTGGAATTGTTTTGTGATGCTTTGAGATGTTGAAGGTTGAGGTTGATTAGTTGTTGTTGAAGATGGTGATCTGACGACCATAGTGTTGGCCACTCCTTTGGATTCAAAATTGGCAGAAGAAGAAGGTCTGGAAGAAGAATGGTCATTGGTTCTTGCATTAGTATTGCGCAATTTGACCTTATCTTCTTCAATGGTGTGAAGTTCAAGCTTTCGGGCCATGGTGAAAGCCTCATCGAAAGTGCAAAATGTCTGAATTCACAAGGTGGAGGAGATGTGGCTGACACATGCTCGAGAAAAGAGCTCAATGACTTAGGTTGAGGCAAGGAGAAGGAGAGCTGGTTAATCAAGCCTCTCCAACGGATGACAAAATCGACTATTGATTCATCGTCAAATTACCTAATGGAGTAAAGGTCTGTGATCGAGACTTGTTTAGTGATATTGATTGAGAAATGGTTAACAAATAATTGGGTGAGTTGAATGAATGAAAAGATAGAATGCCTGGCAAGAGAGCTATACCAGTCAACGGCAGGGCCAGAAAGAGACATAAGAAACGTGCGTAGAAGTAACGCATCGTCGTGGGTGATAAAGTAACAGGCATGTCTAAATGCCTGTAAGTGTTGTTGTGGGTCTTCCTTGCTTTAAAAATGAGAAAACTTAGGAAGTTCCCACTGGTTGGGGTATGGCCTGATAGGGACAAAAGGATGAATGGGCTCGTTGCAAATTTTCTCATATGAGAGAGCATTGTGTGAGCCGAAGATAGAAGTCTCGAGACTGGACATTTTATCCATCAGCATTTTGATGAAATCTACTGACGAATTGGCAAACAAGGCACCCCCTAGGTTTTAAGGCGCTTGAAAGAGGCTAGAAGATGCATACGATGTAGTCGGTTGTACCAGTAAGGGTGCAATGTACGGATGACTAGTCATAGGGACAGAAGTGGAGGCCAAAGGTGGTTGGGTTATGAAGGTAGAAGGCATAAGCTGAGTAGATATCGCCAAAGGTGGTTGTGTGATGGCATTGACAAAGGGCGAGGTAGGCACTCCTGCATATATGGGCGCAAGAGTGTGTGGGGTCGAGACAATCAAGTTTTGGTATGATGTATAACTTGGTTGAATTGCAGGTGGTTAAGGAGGTAATGGAACCCCAATGGAGGTCGGTCTAAAAATAGATAGGGAGGCCAAACTTTGCATATAGGCCATCGTCGGGTTAACGGTTGAGGCAAAAGGTTGGGTAGCAGACGGTGTCGATGTCACCGCCGCTTCGCCCAAAAGGTCTCGCATTGGGTTCCTCGTGAGATAGTTTTAGAGGGCTGTGAAATTGAGGTCCAAGAGTCTTACAAAATCTTGGTCCCATTTTGGGACAATAGGTGACTGGGTTGGGGATGGTCTAGTAGGAGTTCTTTCAGTCTTCGAGTGGAACTCCATTATAGGATTGGTTATGGATGGGGTAGACGGAAGCGGGTGATGCCTTGCGTGATCGACTAGATCCTTGGCTTGACTACGAGTCAGAACCATTCAAGGCAAGAAAGAATATCCTCACAAGCTCAAACAAGCAGATAAGAATAGAAAAGATGAAGAACACAAGCAGATCCTAAAACCCTAGGAGTAAATTATTAGGATTATAGTGGCTTATGCCTTAGAATATGTGTAGAGAAAGATTGGCTTTTGAGTCGGGTCCTAGAAGAAGTAGTCTATGGATGGTTTTGGGTTAGTTATGGTGCTCAAGAAGTCTGTGTTAGGTTTCATACAAGGCCTGGTGCTAAGGAGCAAGCTCCCCTCACTTCACGAGTCCAGTGATAAACTGGGCCCGCTTAGCCAAAATATACTTCCCCTAGAGATTATCCTCCACTAGAGAACGGAGTGGGCTTTCCCCTTGGTGATGAAATCCAAGTAAGATCACCGGGACGGGTAAGGTATCTGTTGGGTGATGAAATCCCAGTCGGGCCTTGTCTTAGGTAAGTTATGATGTTTGTTTTGTGCAAGTGATTTGGTCATGTAACATCAAGTGGACTAGATTAATTCAATATGCGGTTATTAATTACTATGTGTGGTCTAAGAAATGCAAGCAAACAGAAATGAAAGTGCAATGTGTTTTAATGCCCCAAGTTGAAATGTTTATTCGTATGAAGACAAATGGAGAAAGAGTCAAAGAATATGAGTTTTGACTAGTCTAGAAGTGCAAGAAAGAAAGAAAAGTTCTTTTTATTCCTGCTTATGATGTCGTTTAGAAGAGACAAAAGAGGAGAAAAGGGAAGGAACTTAATGCACCTATATGAACGAAAGAAAGAAAGAACCCAAGGAAGGCCCTAAGGGTCCCACCGGGCGTGCCAGAATGTTTCTACGCTAAATTGCTTTCTACATTCAAAAGAAGAAATGAGAAACTAAAAGAAATGGTCAAGGTTAGATGTTACCTGGATATGGTCGTGCGCACCAAAATCAGACGTTGGAAGGTACTCCTCTTTGGTTGTAGAGGAATGACTTCTGCAAAGAAAAAGAGACTAAAACACGAAAAACGTTAGATGAAGAGATGGTGGGTTGTCAAGCAAACGCTTGATCCCTGAAGTACGAAGACTTCCTTAAGGGATATCAACCCACTGATTAAAAATAGAATATTTGATTGAATTAGAAATAATGAAAGATAGAATGAAAGAAATAAAGATAGAAAACAAAATGCGTACCTGATATGCAGCAAATTGCTCTGCACAGTCACCGGTATCGGTCTCTGTGCCGACGTCAGTCAAGAATAGTGCCGACGTCGGTTGAAGTGCCAGCGTTGGTCGGGGTAATGACCGGCGTCGGTCAAGGCAGCAGTTTTGGACGGGGTTTGGTCAGGTCTGGATAGGGTCTTTGGATTGTAGAAAGGTTAGATGTTTTTGTTTGAGGGTTTGGGAAGCCGGTTTAGGAGTCAGAGGGATTTGTTTGAGGGTTTTGGACAGGGATCTGGACAGAGTTACAGACTGTATTTTTTGTAGAGGGTGAATAGTGGTGATACAGGTGGGAGTAAGGTCGAGGTTATGGTCTAACTAAGTCAGGGTGGTAATGTCAATTAAAAACAGTAACCAAAAACAAAATAAAAACATAGAGCAAAGCTTACCTGTTGTACACTGAAGATAAAAGTCAGAGACATGATTGATGTTGTTGCTGTGTTGAAGAAGTTTGATGTAGCAGATCAATGCAGAGTCCTTGTACCAGAGAGAGAGAACACGAGAGATGATTACAGATGACTAGATGCCAAAAAATTGGTTGATCATTCGGTGCTGTGTTTTGATCCAAGAATGTGTTTTGATGCCGAAGGTCTGATAACCGGTTGCCAAACTGATTGGCAACCAAATAACGGATAACGGATTGAGAAACGAATTAATGAATGCAGTTTAAGGATGACTAATGCTAGTAGGACTGCCGACGTCAGCCAAAAAGGTGACCAATGTCAGTGACGTCGATCGAGTAGTGACCGGTGTCGGCAGATGCAAAATAGGGATAGAGGCTAATTCTAGCTTTTTGTTCATTTTGACATACTGCTAGGGGCAAGGCTTGTGGGAAAATGGTCGACAGGGGTTAAGGGGAGGATGACAAGGGTTAGGCACAATTCTGGTGTCTACATTTGCCCCTTTTTGTCTTGTTGGTTGTTTTGGACGAACTGCAAGACAAAAATAGGAGGTGGTTGCCCCAGGTGTGGGATAAGGTTGATTCCGTCTTGTTGGTTGTTTGAATGAACTATAAGACAAAAACAAGAGGATTGGACTGCCCTGATTATGGATGAGGTATTCCCCCTCAAAGCAGGAGTCGAGGGAAGGGAACTGAGAATCGGGTGCTGATTTGATAAAGAGTGGATGAAAAATAGAGGTGAGGGTGAGGGTGAACGCTGCAAAAGGCGTGATTGCGCGCATACCACTACATGAGATGGTCAGATCAAAGTGTCATAGGTCAAGGGTCAAGGAGTGCCAAAATTGAAATAATCGGGCCCCAACATTTAGTCATCTGTTGATCGGGTTATTCAATCTAAGCTGAAGCTCCAAATGGGTCATCGTGTTCCAGGTATCCCAGGCTCAGGAAGTGCTCCTAGAAACATGAAAAAGTCACAAATAGTGCGGATCAACTGGCTTGCGATCCTATACTTGTGAGGGTCCAAAAATAGTCTGTGCACAATTCTGCTAACCAGTAATGAGGTAGCATACAGGCAAAAATAACCAAGACAACATTGTCTTGGAAGTGGTCGAGGTTGGAGGAGATAGGTATGATCTCCAATGGTCATTGGTCGAGGGGGAGGAATGGACGAAGGAATGGCCGAGCTAACCTCAGAAGACCCCATGTCAACTGAGTGTTGCCTACATAGCCCCTATTGGAAGGGCCTCAGGCCAATGTAGTTCTCCCTAGAAGGGAGGAAGAGTCAAAGGGATGGAAATGGTCTTAGTCGAGGGCAAGGTCATGGTCAAAAAGAGGAAAGAAGGTTTGTCCATAAGAGAGATGAACAAACGAGGGTGGTCGAGCTAACCCCAGATGATGTCATATCATCTAAGTGCTGCCTACATAGCCCAAGTCATAGGGCCTTAGACCAATGTAGTTCAGACAAAGAGTTCGAGTGGTAGACAGGTGGTCAAAGTGGTCGATAGATTGGTCTTGGTCATGATGAATGATGTGGGTAAAAAGATGATGTTGCAGCTGTTTTCATATTGTGTAATGGTGTATTCTGCAACATTGGTTGAGGGGTCTTTCATCCCTAGCAATTTTCCATAGTCGTGATGGATGTATGCTAAAAATGAATTGAGGTCTATTTATGCGTCAACAAGTATTGGTTTATGCTTAACATAAATTGCGTCTAGTCGATAGTTTCCATGTGTATTGGTGTCCATAGAAACTAGTGTGAATAGGCTATGGGAGTGGCCTGAAAAGAGAGTTGAGGTGAGTTGATTAGGTTTGACGAGTGATGAAGGTGAATGTGACCAAAGTGCAGAATAAGTGAATAGCATATTGCTCTTTCATTGACAAGGACTAGAATGACAGCATAGATAGGGGTTATTAGAACCAAGAGCCCCATTCATGCATGACGTCGTTGACTAGATGTTGTGTTAGAACGGTAATCGAATCACTTTGATATTAAAGTGAGCTTGAAGTCCCTTGAGCAGGTGATAGGAGGAGGAAAGAGGGTAACCCATTTTAAGAGTAGAGATAACTTTGCCCCTTTTTATAGGAGACCTTGAGACAACTATAAGTCAAGTCCATGACTCGGTTTTTTTTTTTTTTTTTTTTTTTTTTTTGGTGCAAACTGATCAATGCGGGAAGTCTGCATAGAGATGTCATTTTCTTGGTGGTCAATTGTGAAGCTGATCAATGCGGGAAGCTTCTAAGATAGTGTTGTTTATTGCCGGAGTAGTCATAGCCATCCTTCGAGGGAGTGGTCTAGAATTTTGTTTAATATAAGGGCTTTTGAATAGTTGTCCTTCGAGGGAGCAGTCTATTAGCTACAGCAATGATAGTACAGCTGTCCTTCGAGGGAGTAGTCTGCCTTTTGATTTGATATTGATATGGTGATTGTGGATATTTTGACATCTTGATTTGTTTTGACAAAAATGTGAGTCATGGACAAGATTATAGAAGGTCAAGGGCTCCCTTTTATTAGGACAAAGCATCCATACATCATAAAAGGGTTATAGAGGAATTGTTAAGAGGAATAGGGATAAAAGAAATTAGGACGAAGAGGACGGGGATTGCTCAAGGGACGAGCTCAAGTTAAGTGTCAAGTGGATGAATACTTGACTAGCAGTAGAACGGTCACAGATGCAACGCATAAAAATGCTCAGGTTTTGATAAGTCCCTAGTCTATGCTTGTGCATGTATGATAAGGTCTGAGTCAATTAGGAGCAAATTTTCCCCATTTGCCTCTTTCCAGATTGGTCAGGTGTTGATTGATGAGTGGATGTGAAGTTGGTTGATATGGTCGCTGATTGGTCGAGACTGGTTGAATGTTTTGATAAAAAGTTTGGTTGAATGTTTGGGTTGAATGTTTGGTTGATTGATATTTGATTGTTGATTGGTTGAGACTGGTCGAATGTTTGATTGAAGGTAGGGTCGATGGACACTTGGTTGAGGTTTAGGATTAAAAGAGTGATTGATATTTGATTGAGACTGGGTTGAAAAATTGGTCAAAGTTTGGATGAAGGTTGAATTCCCCCAACGGCTAGAGAGAATGTTTGATGGATTGGTTAAGGTTGGTTGAGGTTTAGTGGTCAGATGGACTGTGTTGATGTTGAATAAGGGGGTTAAAGGTGGCAAAGGGACCATAGTCTGGCGTGGAGATCCCAATTTAGGTGATGAGGTTGGAGAAGCATGGGTCGGTGTTGATGATTTGTCAGAGGGGTGGTCAAGAGGATCCTTGATGAGAAGGGAATCCTTTTTCTGGTGTAGATGAGTGACAACTTTAAGAGCGCAACAACGCTCAGTGTCATGTCCCGGAGTGTGGTGATAGTGGCAGAATTTAGAGTTGTCGAACCAAGATGGCCTTGATCTGAGAGTTGATGAGTGGGGTGGTATTGAAGGTTTATTGATGATGTGGTCGAGAAGAAGGGTGTCATTCCCCAGACATTGGCGAATGGCAACCTTGAGGGCACAACAATGCTCGGTGTCGTGCCCAAGCGTGCGATGATACGCACAAATGTGAGTGTTGTCAAACCAAGGTGGTTTTGGTCCAAAAGATTGATATGGTTTAAGAGGCGGGAGATAGATGTGAGAGGACTGCAACAATCGCCGTAACAACAAGGCATAAGAACCTGCTAACGGGTCTAGAAGTTTTGTTGCAGTAAGGGTTGATGAATTTGATTTAAGAGGCATAAGATACGTTGGTCGATGGTTTGAAGGAGATATATGTCTGATGGGTTGATAGAGTAATGGAGGCGACTTGCCTCTGTGAAGTATGGGAGTATGAAGAACTCCTATTAAAGTCGACGGATGCGGGCTTAAAATTGAAGGTAATGACGAAGGTGGGGGAGGAAGCCTCCGATGTGGTTTAGTAGCCTTCTTTGGTTTGGGTTGAGGGCCGCCTTTGTGTGAGGTGAGGTTAGATGTGGGGTGAAGACCAAGAGGTTTAATCTCTTTGGGCATGATGGACACCTGCGCGGGTTTGGACTTAGATGTGGACAGTTCTCTCGATGGAGAAGGGATTGAAGATGTGGGCTCTTTAAGTGGAAAGAGCGCCGGAGTAGTCATGGCTTCTGTGTGTGGTTGAGGAGTCGAAAAGGTATGATCATCTATGGATGATAAGAAGGATGAAGGTGAGGCAGCTGGTGTTGATGTGGTCAAAGCATCCTCTAATATGAGAGAGGTCGATGGAGGACTAATAGGAGAAGAAGATTCTTCTACCTGTGGAAGACGAATGGGAGATGGCTCTTCTACCTGTGAAAGACAAACGGGAGAAGATGGCTCTTTTACCGGTGATGGAAGTTGGTCAGGGACAAGAGGTGAAATTGTGTTGACTGTGTGTATATGATGGTCATGAGAGTCATTGGTCATGGTCTGAATGTTGTTGTGGCTATGAGGATGGTTAGGGAAGGGTTGTATGTACCGTTGTTGGAATTGTTTTGTGATGCTTTGAGATGTTGAAGGTTGAGGTTGATTAGTTGTTGTCGAAGATGGTGATCTGACGACCACAGTGTTGGCCACTCCTTTGGATTCAGAATTGGTAGAAGAAGAAGGTCTGAAAGAAGAATGGTCACTGGTTCTTGCATTAGTATTGCACAATTTGACCTTATCTTCTTTAATGGCACGAATTTCAAGCTTTCGGTACATGGTGAAAGCCTCGTCAAAAGTGCAAAATGTCTGAATTCGCAAGGTGGAGGAGATGTGGCTGACACATGCTCAAAAAAAGAGCTCAATGAGCTCAGGTTGAGGTAAGGAGAAGGAGAGCTGGTTAATCAAGCCTCTCTAATGGATGACAAAATCGACTATTGATTTGTCGTCAAATTGCCTAATGGAGTAAAGGTCTGTGATCGAGACTTGTTTAGTGATATTGATTGAGAAATGGCCAATGAATAATTGGGCGAGTTAAATGAATGAAAAGATAGAATGCCTGGCAAGAGAGCTATACCAGTCAAGGGCAGGGCCAGAAAGAGACATAGGAAACATGCGTAGAAGTAACGCATCATCGTGGGCGATAAGGTAACAGGCATGTCTGAATGCCCGTAAGTGCTGTTGTGGGTCTTCCTTGCTTTGAAAATGAGAAAACTTAGGAAGTTCCCACTGGTTGGGGTATGGCCTGATAGGGACAGAAGGATGAATGGGCTCGTTGCAAATTTGCTCATACGAGAGAGCATTGTGTGAGCTGGAGATAGAAGTCTTGAGACTGGACATTTTATCCATCAGCATTTTGATGAGATCTACTGACGAATTGGCAGATGAGGCACCCCCTATGTTGTAAGGCGCTTGAAAGAGGCTAGAGGAGGCATACGACGTAGTCGGTTGTACCAATAAGGGCGCAACGTACGGATGACTAGTCACAGGGACAAAAGTGGAGGCCAAAGGTGGTTGGGTTATGAAGGTAGAAGTCATAAGCTGAGTACATATCGCCAAAGGTGGTTGTGTGATGGCATTGACAAAGGGCGAGGTAGGCACTCCTGCATATATGGGTGCAAGAGTGTGTGGGGTCGAGACAATCAAGTTATGGTATGATGTAGAACTTGGTTGAATTATAGGTGGTTGAGGAGGTAATGGAACCCTGATGGAGGTCGGTCTAAAAATAGACGGGGAGGCCAAACTTTGCATATAGGCCATGGTCAGGTTAACGATTGAGGCAAAAGGTTGGGTAGCAGACGGTGTCGATGTCACCGTCGCTTCGCCCGAAAGGTCTCGCGTTGGGTTCCTTGCGAGATAGTTTTGAAGGGCTGTGACATTGAGGTCCAAGAGTCTTGCAAAATCTTGGTCTCCTTTTGGGACAATAGGCGACTAGGTTGGGGATGGTCTAGTAGGAGTTATTTTAGTCTCTGAGTGGAACTCCATCATAGGATTGGTTATGGAGGGGGTAGACAGAAGCAGGTGATGCCTCGCGTGATCGACTAGAGCCTTGGCTTGACTACGAGTCATAACCATTCAAGGCAAGAAAGAATGTCCTCAGAAGCTCAAACAAGCAGATAAGAATAGAAAAGATGAAGAACACAAGCAGATCCTAAAACCCTAGGAGTAAATTATTAGGATTATAGTGGCTTATGCCTTAGAATATGTGTAGAGGAAGATTGGCTTTTGAGTCGGGTCCTAAAAGAAGTAGTCTATGGATGGTTTCAAGTTAGTTATGGTGCTCAAGAAGTCTTTGTTAGGTTTCATACAAGGCCTGGTGCTAAGGAGCAAGCTCCCCTCACTTCACGAGTCCAGTGATAAACTGGGCCTGCTTAGCCAAAATATACTTCCCCTAAAGATTATCCTCCGCCAGAGAACGGAGTGGGATTTCCCCTTGGTGATGAAATCTAAGTAAGATCGCTGGGACGGGTAAGGTATCCACTGGGTGATGAAATTCCAGTCGGGCCTTGTCTCAGGTAAGTTATGATGTTTGTTTTGTGCAAGTGGTTTGGTCGTGTAACATCAAGTGGACTAGATTAATTCAATATGTGGTTATTAATTACTATGTGTGGTCTAAGAAATGCAAGCAAACAAAAATGAAAGTGCAATGTGTTTTAATGCCCCAAGTTGAAATGTTTATTCGTATGAAGATGAATGGAGAAAGAGTCGAAGAATATGAGTTTTGACTAGTCTAGAAGTGTAAGAAAGAAAGAAAAGTTCTTTTTATTCCTGCTTATGATGTCATTTAGAAGAGACGAAAGAGGAGAAAAGGGAAGGAACCTAATGCATCTATATGAACGAAATAAAGAAATAACCCAAGGAAGGCCCTAAGGGTCCCACCGGGCATGCTAGAATGTTTCTACGCTAAATTGCTTTCTACATTCAAAAGAAGAAATGAGAAACTAAAATAAATGGTCAAGGTTAGATGTTACCTGGATATGGTCGTGCGCACCGAAATTAGACGTTGGAAGGTACTCCTCTTTGGCTATGGAGGAATGACACTTGCAAAGAAAAAGAGACTGAAACACAAAAAATGTTAAACGAGGAGATGGTGGGTTGTCAAGAAAATGCTTGATCCCTGAAGTACGAAGACTTCCTTAAGGGATATCAACCCACTGATTAAAAATAGAATATTTGACTGAAGTAGAAATAATGAAAGAAATAAAGATAGAAAACAAAATGCGTACCTGATATACAGCAAATTGCTCTACACAGTCACCGGTATCGGTCTCTATGCCGACGTTGGTCAAGAATAGTGCTGACATCGGTTGAAGTGCCGGCGTCGGTCGGGGTAATGACCAGCGTCGGTCAAGGCAGCAGTTTTGGACGGGGTCTGGTCGGGTCTGGACAGGGTCTTTGGTTTGCAGAAAGGTCAGATGTTTTTGTTTGAGGGTTCGGGAAGCCGGTTTAGGAGTCAGAGGGATTTGTTTGAGGGTTTTGGACAGGGATCTAGACAGCGTTACAGACTGTATTTTCTGTAGAGGGTGAATAGTGGTGATACGGGTGGAAGTAAGGTCAGGGTTATGGTCTAACTAAGTTAGGGTGGTAATGTCAATTGAAAATAGTAACCAAGAACAAAATAAAAACACAGAGCAAAGCTTACCTATTATACGCTGAAGATAAAAGTCAGAGACATGATTGATGTTGTTGTTGTGTTGAAGAAGTTTGATGTAGCAGATCGATGCAGAGTCCTTGTACCAGAGAGAGAGAACACGAGAGATGATTGCAGATGACTGGATGCCAAAAAATTGGTTGATCATTCAGTGCTGTGTTTTGATCCAAGAATGTGTTTTGATGCCAAAGGTCTGATAACCGGTTGCCAAACCGATTGGCAACTGAATAACGGATAACGAATTGAGAAATGAATTAACAGACACAGTTTAAGGATGACCGACGCTGGTAGGACTACCGACGTCAGCCGAAAAGGTGACCGACATCGGCGATGTCGATCGAGTAGTGACCGGTGTCGGCAGATGCAGAATGGGGACAGAGGCTAATTCTAGCTTTCTGTTCACTTGGACATGCTGCCAGGGGCAAGGCTTGTGGGAAAATGGTCGATAGGGGTTAAGGGGAGGACGATAAGGGTTAGACACAATTCTGGTGTCTACACCTTCATCAGTATCCTTTAGATACCTCATGATCAACAACCTTAGACCATGCATCAAGCTAGTCACCTCTATGTGAAATATTAATGTTTGAAGACTCTTCATTTGAGAAGTGAAATTAGATTCATGTTTTAATTCAGCCTTCTTAGTGCATGTTAGGCAAGTGAAGGAAACATTTTGGTTTATCACCTTAGTTAGATAGGTTTTCTTTTAGTTTATCTTCCTTTTTTTTTCTTTATAAGATGGTAGTTTAGTGTAGAGAGCCTAACTAATACATCAAGGGAAGATATCCCTTAAAATCTAGAGATTAAATCCACCTAGTAGGCCACCCACAACCTAGGATTGTCTCTATGTTACTCCAAACTATGAAGGCTTGAATAACCTTATAAGGGTAAAATTTTGAGTAGATAATAGTTTTTGGCAAGCCTAGTGGGACCAAGGTCCAAAAAAATGAATTATTCTTGGTATTGTTATTTTACATTTCATCCTTTGGAGGAATTCAAAACATCAATGACATCTTCAAGTTCTATCAGTTAGTTTTAGCAACCCAGACAAAGATTTAAGTAAGTTGTGTTTTGGTTTCACTATCTTGATGAAGTTTGGTGGTTGGGTATGAAGAAAATTCTTGTGTTATATTTCCTTATTAGTACTACAATGAGAAATATTGTCCTTATCATGAGTCTTAATGATCAACCTTAATAATAGTATGATGGTTCATATTAGTTTTATAGTTATCCTTATCATCCTTCATGTGACCCTAATTGTATACTCAATAGCCTTATCAAAACTTGAAATAGTCATACTCACCTCCTCTTATTTCATTTCCAACTTAAAATTATGTTTCCCCTACCATATCCTTATTCTCATTCAAGCCAAATATGTTAAAGTCTAAAGAGCTGATGATAACATGGGATAGAGAATTAGATGTTATTCCTTTTCACTTCATAGAGAAGATGAGGAAGTCATTACATATGTTATTGGATAAGTGGGTAGTAGTTGGAGAGGAAAACTAGTATGTTATAAATGATGAGTTGTATGAAATAAACACCTTGATATAATAATGGGTAGAAATATGAGTGAGGTAGGAGGATCAAGAGATCTAATCTAAATAATCTCATCCATCATATTTGACCCCTGGACAACCTTTTTATGTTCTAATTTTCCTTCAAACCACACATAACCTTCCTCAAGAAACTAAGATAACTTCATCTTGGAGGCCTTCTTGGGATATGATTCCTAGTTACACCATGCCAACTCTTGTGGAATAATATGAACCAATGCAAGTCCCTACCATCCCTCTTCAAGAGCCTCCAAAAGATCCAATTCAATCTCCAAGATAACCTACTAGTTTCAAAGTCCCAATTTGGAACCAAGTAGTTAAGTCCTTAGAGAAATAAGAGGAAGACTACCTAGATAAAAAAATAAAGTCAAAGAAGAAGGCATTATGCCTATACAAGCTTCATAGACCTTGCCTAAGAACCTCTAGTTGTCCCCTCAAGGAAGTCACTTAAAGAAAACATCCATAAGAAAGAAGGAATGATTATTGAAGAGGCTAAGGTTTAAGATACATTTGAAATTGATAGGGTGAATCATGAGGGTGAGGAAGAAAATCAAGAATCCATATCCCAAATGATATAAAAGTAAAATTTTAATTTTTTTAATTTAATATTTGATGGGTATAGATGGGGGGTAGGGTTGTTCCATCCCAACCCCCTCCCATGATAGGGAGGGGAGGGAGCAACTAGACATCCCACTCCCCAGATCCTCCAAGCTAGCCAGTCTAATGGCCATGGTCAAGGCGAGGGCCTTAAGCCCCAACCACTTGCCATAGACCACCAGTTATAGCCACTAACCCTAGGTAGGGTTACAATATTTTTTTAAATATATGTATATATATATATATATATATATATATATATATATATATATATATATATATATATATATAAGTTAAAATATATGTGTGTGTGTGTGTAGAATATAATAAATATATATATATATATATGAAATAAAAAGAATATATGAATAAATAAATATGTTTGAATTTATTTATATAAGTCATAATTTTTGAAAGTTATATATATTTGTCAAAGTCAATATATATATATATATATATATATATATATATATGAAATTTGAAGGTTATAAATATATGTATGTGTTTTTTTTTTTTTTTTTTTATAAACATAACTTGGTTGTGGCACATGAACATATATTATTATCAATATGGATTGAGATATAAATATGTAAATATTAGAATCAAATTTTTTTGTGCAAATAATGGTGTGTGTGTGTGTACTCAGATAGACAAATGATATATAAATATAAGATGTGTATATATATATATATATATATATATATATATATATATACATGTGTAAAATTCAAGTAGTACTCCTTCAACCACTACTTCCCTTCAATATAATTAAGTGTAGAAGTAATTAGTATGTCTAAATGGATTTAGATTTGAACTCTTATGATAAATAAATAGTCAAGTTTAGAGAATTATTAATAAATATATAGTGGTGGTAAGGGGATTTTGAGTTGAAGCCATTACACGAAGTGAAAATTTAAAGGGATATGAAAATGGTATTAAGTTGGATGCTCTTCCGATGGAGGTGATTGGTTAAAATACTTTTTGATGACTCTTTTGTTATGAATTTTTATAGATTGTTATGTAAATAAATACTTATATTTGTAGTATAGGAAAGTTAAATCAAAACATTATCAGTTAGGTTTGCTTGTGAATACCTTGGGAAAGGTGATAAAACTAGTTCTTGCTTTAATAAGTATGTGATGATTTAACTCCTATATCTTGTAATTAGAGAATTTTTTTGAATGGAAACCAATGTAGATGATCAATTTGTTTTCTTGTCCACACTGGGATGAGATCTCATAAATTTAGTTTTCTTGCAATGTTTGTAAAATTCTTGTGCTATGGCAATATCATTCGTATTATTGTAATTCATTTGTTTATCATTTTGTATTGGTATTTTTTGTATTATCATAATAAAATGGTAATTATATATCTTGTTTTGTTGATGATCTTGGGTCTCAATCAGATAATCTTTGTCTTGATAAGCTCAATCTTCATTGTTGCTTACTATGTGAATTATCATAATATATTATTTTTTGTAGTTTATACCATTATTTAATTTGTTTATTAATTTGAAAAAATAAATTATTTAGGAAGGATAATTCACTTACTCAGCATGTTAGCTGACCCCCTTGTTGTCTATGTCATATTATAAGAAAAGGAAAACTAGTTCATTTTTCACAAAGATATTAAATATTTTTGTCATTATAAATGTTTGTAAAGAAATTTATTACTTGGTAATTGTGATAAACTTGTTGTAACCTAGATTATAGAGGATAGAGGTTTTTAATAGTTGTAACAAATTGTACTATTTTATTAGATTGTGCTCATGTTGGCTTGATTGGTTAGAGCAATCGTATAATCCTGCAATGTTCTCATTTTGAGTCATTATAAAATTAAAGATTCTCATGTTTCAACAAATAAATTTTCTAATTATTGTAAACATGATTTAACATTTAATAGTTATTATAAACCTATTAAATTTTGATACTCTATGAGAAATCTTGTGTAATCTTTAATCTGAATTATTAGTCCTTAAAGTCCCATAACTATAGTCTAATATGGTTGATTGGTAAACCAGAAAATTAAGTATTCAAGTGGTAAAATTAAATTGATATAGTCATGATTTTATAGCAAATTATTATTTATAAAAAAAAATTTAACCAAAATAATGTAACTTACACATAAAATTGAAAAAATTATAGGCTTATACATCTAAATTTATCATATACTCAGAATGAGTAATATAATAATAATGACATAAAATGTTACTCAAAGATTTACCTTGAGCACTAAATCATGAATTGACTTCATTTATATTGTAATTATAACAATTAGAACAAGATAATTAAATTAATAATCATCTTATGTCAACCGATAACTAACTTGGATAAACAAATGTTCTAGTCATTTTACCTAAAAGGAAATTTAAAACCTCTACCTCTATCCTAATGTAATTTGATTCATTGACTGGTATCAATCTAACTCATTTTATTGTTATTCGATAAAACCATTCTAGAGACAAATATTAAAGTTAATCCCTTATTTATTTTAGTTTTTTTAATCTCTTTGGAATCACCCTACCAAAAAGAAGCTAGAGTGATAGCATCTCATATTTGGAGTTTGATAGTTTTTTTTTATATATATTTAAGTTAACATAGATAACTTGAAATAACCAAAACATAAATTTTTACTATTTATAATAACTCTTTTCCAAATTAAATTTATTAAAAAAAATTATTGTTTTGATTCTAATCTATGAAGTCACTCTGAAAATGGGTTCAAATTAATAGAATAACTAAAAAAAATTGAAATTAAAATTTTTAGGCTCTAAACTTATATCACATAGATTAGAATATACAACTATTATTTTCATACCCCATCCTGATAATTTTTTATGGATCTAGCTTTAGAGGCATTTGACAATTGTTTTCCCCTGATTTCTTTTTTTAACTTCTGAAGTCAAATTCTACATTGAGTTTCCAAAAATAACTAGAGGATTCTTAAAGAGAGAAACTAGAGTTTGATTGTGAATATTTTTATATTTAAATTTTTATAGGATCCTTTAGTTTCATATTTTATGTCTATTTTATATTTTTAGTGACCCCTTTTTAAATCAAATTCATTCAAAAAAAATTGTTGTTCTTGATTTTAATCTGTGGGGTCACTCTGAAAATGGTGTTGTATTAATCACCCAATTTAAAATTTCTTGAATATGAAATTTTTAACCATTTGTTTGAGTTTCATATTCATGTATTATTACATATTTACTTTTCAGTCTCATTTAATATTTTTATTGAGCTCTCCTTGAACCCTGTTCATTAGCAATTTCGTAGAAGAATCATATTTTATGTTACTAATTTTAATTTGGTTTATACATTTTATTTCATGTTGTCATTACATTAGATCTATTTTATGACTCATATGATTTTTTCTTAGCTTAAATAATTAATTTATAACTTTAGTTAAATTTTTAATATTTTTGGTGGATTTTATCCAAAGTAGCTTTGTGAGCTCGTGATATATGTTTTTATAGTTTTAATCATTACACTCTTCACTTAATTAACCCTTCACTATTTATATTTCCATTATCTCATTATGTATTTATTTTCATGTTAATATATCTAATATGTGATAGTAATTTCAATGTTTAACAATTGGGATCGTGAAGAATGTAATCTAGTTTCACCAAGTTTAAATAGTCTTTTTTGTTATAAACTCTGAGTTGTGGACCTTCGATGCTATATTATAGTTATTAAATATATTTAGACATGTACCTTATCTTTTAGTGTTTCATCTTTGTCACAAAAGGTTGAGGTATAGCTCTAGTGTGTTGTGATTGAAAATTATTTTGAAATTTAAACCCATTTGCAGTAAGTGTTGTCTATCAGTTGTCTTCCCTTCTATAATCATATGTGATTATTGATTCTTCTGGATTTGTTAGTAGTATTTTATTTGAGTGAAGTGTCAAAAAAAAATTGGTGTGATTTTGTGTGTGCCTAAGATGTAAATTTTGAGCATTATATTTAAGATAGCTAATTTAATAGAGAATTTGTTCTTGTTATATGTATCCACATATGTAGAATGTTAACAATCATTAAATATCTATAAAATCATATTAATGAAAGGTACTTTTATAAACTCTAATCTTAAAATTCAATGATGGGGTTAATAAGTCAAATCTAAACATGGGCACTTTTAATTCTTAACTAAAGGTAAACAAATAGTTTGAATGTTGTCAACCAAATCAAAACATATCAAGGAAAAAATTACAACATTTCATATATTCTCATCATAGTAAATTATAGTAAAATCTCCCTATGGGAATGCATTCAAACCATAGCTCAAATTTATTAAAAATAAAACTTCTTCTCCACCTTTAGAACAAGGTTAATCATATATATTAGAATACTAAGAAAGTACATTATGATAAAGATACCTCAAAATCAATATATAATAAAATTATAGTCATAACATCATTAATACACAATCCTATATAAATAAATATATTACACACTAGATAATATATGAAACTTTAATTTAGAGTATAGGCATGCCTATGAAGTTATCAATTTAAAATTCAAATAAAGTTTACTCAATCACCATCGACATGGTCACATTTCTCAAATTAAGATCTTCGTTCTATATGATGCAAATGGATAATAAATAGAATAAGAGTAAAAATCATTCAAGTTCTTGTGTAGAATAAGCCTAAGTATAGTGATGATAAATTTCACAATTTCATTAGCAAATACTAAAATTACAATTCCCAGAGCTCTCGATGTTGAATCTAGGCTCTGATACCAAAATGTAATGCCCAAAAATTTACCAAAATAAAATTTATAAAAATATTAATAATTTAAAAAAAAACTAGTAAAACTATATTATTCATATAACTAGACTAAATCCATATGCCACTAAGTTTAATTTGTCTTGTTTTACTACTAAGATTTTAGTAAACAACTAAATAAATTGATTTGATATTGAAAATCTAGTTTCTTAAAATGTTTTGCTTGATAATTAATAAGTATTATTTATAAATACTTCAAATGATGCCTTATTATCTTATTAATCTCAATCAGGGTAATTCTCAATTATTATTACTTACATCACTTTAAAAATATATATTACAATACATTATTTCAAAACAATTAAGGTGTCATTAATAAACCAATTAATAAATTGGATAGTTTAAGTTTGTTTTAATAAATCGTTTAAGCAGTCTTTAAATAATTGTCATTCCCAACTATATATTTAAAAGACACCATATTAAACCCTAAGGGAAGGGATAATTATTCTAACTTATAAAAAAATTCACTATCTAAGTTATGTAGATAAATCTAAGTAACTAAATCTAAATAACAAAATTAATAAGCTAGTTATTTAATAATTAGTTCAAAATTTAAAATTAAAGTAAAAAAATTGTTCCACTTAAATTACCCATAAGTAAAAAATTATTAAAATTTATTGACAAATTATTATTTACCACTAAAAATTAAATAACATATTTTAAAGGTTAAGAGGAAAAATAATTAGCCTGCACGGGTGGCATAGTTGGCTAAGGGTTTTGGGTTCTTCCCATATAATTATCGAGGTCAATTCTCATGGGCCTAGTTTAAAAGGTTGTCTAGTGCATGCGGACCCCATTGGTATCCCCGAGAGGATTAGTCTTACCTTTGCTCTCCCCAGTGAAAGTCATTGGGCGGAGTCACAGTGTCCCAATTGAGATTAGGGATACCTATGGGTTATAAAAAAAGAAAAATAATTAATTTAATTATTGATCTATGAAGGCTAACATATGAAAATAAATAAATAAAAATACATTTTATCTTTAATTTAAGCATTTAATTATAGATTTTTACAAGTTCAAATAGAAAATAATTAACTTACACTTAAATATAAAGGTTAAATTAAAACTAATCAATTAATTTCATGTAAATACATCAAGAGTAAAATTAAATAACTTAAAATTTAAATCTCAAAGTCAGAGGACTTTTTCTCATTTGCTAGTGGTTCTACTTGTAAGTGGAGGAATAATTAAGAACTATTGGATTAAAACTAATATAAATCTTAGGCTCTAGGTATTCTTCAGAAAGCCCTATATTTTTTTAAGCTCAAATAAAAGACTTTTATTACAACTCTAACCATCATTTTTGTTTTTCATATTTGTAGGCTAGAGGTTGAAGGATTGGAAAGGAGGAAAAAAACTCAAGAAGGATTACTTCAAAATGAAGATCCCATTTTTTATGTTCAATGTATATGCAACTTATCCATAATTACATATATTACTCTTTTTCTTCTCTTTTCTTTTATTCTATGTTATTATACCCTATATATATAATCATAATAAAATTTAACACATGTATTTTTTAATTAGTTTTATTTATTTTTTTAATTTATTATTTATTTTTTTAAAAAGCAAAAGACTCGATCGATCAACCAGTGGTGACCTTTAACAAGCTTCAGCCATAGCCAATGGCTAGCCTAGCACTCAAAATATGTATGGGGGTTAGTTGACTCAACCACCACCCCCACCTTCTATATTTTTAATTAATTTATAAATTAAATTTATATTTTTTATATTTTTTTTAACATGAATAAATAAATTTATATTTATATAAAATAAAAAAATTGGTTTTATTATGAACTCATTCATATTCTTATTATGAATTTAGTTAATATTTTTAAATTTGTTTAAATTATTATTCTACAAATATATATAATAGGAACAATGTGTGTGTGTGTGTGTGTGTGTGTGTGTGTGTGTGTGTGTGTGTGTGTGTGTGTGTGTGTGTGTGTGTGTGTGTGTGTGTGTGTGTGTGTGTGTGTGTGTGTGTGTGTGTGTGTGTGTGTGTGTGTGTGTGTGTGTGTGTGTTCGATTTATAATTATAATGAATAATGAATATATACATTATTATATATATTTTAATTTTTTTAAATGTATAAATATATTTTAAAAAGGAACACTATCATATTTTTATAATTTATTGATTCAATTAATTCATTGTAGACAAAGAAGAATATATATTTGATATTATTTTGATCAATGCTATGCGTTATTATGTGTATATATATTGATTTATGAACAAAAATAAATATAAACATATTACAATTTAATTAAGTGGAATATCTTAGATCTTGCATTTATTCAAAATAAGTATAAAATAATAATAATATATATATATATATATATATATATATATATTATTATTTATTTCTTAAAATTGCATATATGAATATATGAGCATTCCTTTTATTTAATTTAATTTAATTCAATATTTTAAGATAAACCAATTTGATGTATACTTCATGGAATGAATATATAAATCAAAATATTCCCATTACTCACATATCGCTATATATGCATCTTTGTAAGCAAAATAAGAAATGATATTCAAATCAAGGTGTGTAAATATTTCAATAAAACAATTTTTATTACCAATAAGAAAATATCTGAAAAATGTAGAATATTAGTAGAGGTTTAGGTTTACATCTATATTGTTATTAATTTGTATAATCTAAAATTGGATGAATGATACCATAACATTACTTGTATATCTTATTACAATTGCAAACTATTTCTTCGCAAAAATTAAAAAATAACAAGAATGATTTCTTATCAAGACAACCAATGGATACACATCTTAAAAAGGAATATAATAGCATGCACATTTGAGAACTATCTAAATCTTTTGATCACATGGAGGTAATCAAAATCATATGACAATCAAATACAAATTTCATTTAATCAAATAACTCCCTAACTTTTATGTCATAAAAATAACTTATTTGTCATAACACTAATCATAATATTAATACAATGTATAATCACTTCCCATATAAAAATTGATAAGAATTAATTATTTCCACATTGTATAAGGTAAATTGTAATGAACAAAGATGAATAAATGTAATTACTAATCATTCAATCAAATGGGTATAAACCATTTTCATCAAGAAGAAAATGTAGATCCTTAAATAGTAAGGGTTAAAAAATATTTCTCATTTTCAACAAGTATGAAATCCTTTAAAATAATACATGAGGTTAAAAGCCTTAATAAATAACACCTTAAATATCACTCTTATCAAGATTTATAATGAAAGAAAACTCTACATCGTCAAGAAGGCATTACAAGCCAAAAAGAACCAATATGAGCAACCTATGAGCAACCCACTCTTAGCTTTAAGGTCCAAGCTCAAAAATAATATCTACACCTAATAATAGCAACTTTAAATATTTTCAAATTCTCCAAAGTATACCAAATGAAGGTTCTTAACCACCCATCCTACAAGCATCATTACATGGGATTCTCAATGAGTGAGGTCCATGCATAGCCTCCCTCAAGCCCAAGGGAAAGAGGCATTATTCAACTCATATGAAAAATTTAATAATATTAAAAGGGTAATGGTTATAGGTTCCAATAACTAATAAAACAAAGTAACAAACTATTCACAATGAAAACATAAAGAACAAATAAGTCATCAAGACTTCACTAAAGGGAAGACAAGAGAGCACTTACTTTCTTTGTCACATAAGTTCATTAATGAACATAAGGGATTTTTAAGACAAATACAAGAGTGCTTAAAGCAATAATTTTCCTCCTTATACCTCCCAAAATCCAACATTTATACAACAACAAAATAAGAAGATAACAAGAAAGGGAAATCATAACAACAATACAAAATAGAAAAATTTAAAAAAAAAACTTAAAAATAAGGGCCTAAAACCAATCAAAAACATTTGCTCATTTTTATTTAAAGGAGATTCATTCAAGATAAAATAATATAATAAAGATTATTCAAACATAAAAAATAGTAATCAAAATACCTACCTCAAACCAAAAACTCCACTTGTCAATCTTCCAAAAGCCTTTCTTCGAACACACAAGCTCTTCAATAATCCAAAATGCCTCACCAAAAAAGAGCAAAATAAGGTCCTTAAAATAGAAAAAATAATAAAATAATGACCAATAAGAGGTTGACACATGGACATTATCATCCCAAGGATGTAATCACCCTCCATAAATTCTCTTACAAACTCATAAATATCAATCCACATCGACATGGGTGTTTCTTCCACTCAAATATAAAATACAACCTTTTGTACAAATAAAATAATAATTTCTTGTGGAAGTAAAAACTAGGTAATAAATAAGGGCATTTCTATGACCAAAAATTGGTCAACCCACCTACCCAATGGGTATAGGTATGGTCCTAAAAATAACTTGTAAGAGAAGTTTTTCTTGTCAAATACTCAAAGGAAAAAGTGGTTGAAAGGGTAAATCTAAAATTGCACACATGGGATAGGTTTGTAGGTCAACTCAAACCCATACAAAGGTTATTTAAACCTCATATAGAGTTAAATGAGTTTAGGTTGATTAGGTTAAGAAATTTTAGGCTAAAACATCACAAATTAAATAATAAAAAAGAAAATAAAGATCCCACTATAATAAATTTAATAATTTTAAAAATGATGGATGTAAGGTTTGGAAAGGGTCTAAGGTGTGCAGATGATATGTTGAGACATGTCTGAGTCCCTCATAATCATGTCTTTGGTCCCCTATAATCTTCACACTCAATGCAACATTAAATACATCCAAGAAAATAATCTATATCTAAACAATATGAACAAGCATGTGTGTGTGTGTGTGTGTGTGTGTGTGTGTGTGTGTGTGTGTGTGTGTGTGTGTGTGTGTGTGTGTGTGTGTGTGTGTGTGTGTGTGTGTGTGTGTGTGTGTGTGTGTGTGTGTGTGTGTGTGTGTGTGTGTGTTTGTGTGTGTGTGTGTGACCAAAATGAATCATAATCTTTGGTTAGTCTAATATAATAAATTATAAGTCACAAAAAAATATCATGTAATCAACATATATATCTTAGATAAAAACATACATCCACTCAATAAAGTCATGCCAAGTAATCATGCATACAAATAAGGTCTACTAAACTAACTACCCAAGGTACTTAGTGATAATCCCATATAGTCTAATACACATCCATCAAGCCCAAATAATATATAAAAACATATAATATGAATAATAATATAATTTGGATAACATCAGGTATCTCTCATCAAATTTTTACACATCTAAAGGTTCACCACATAGGTAAATATATCAAGATGACTAGGGGATAGAGGTTCAGCACAAGGGTATTACATCAAAAGTGGGTGTACCTCCTAAAGTATTTTTTAAAAAATTGATACATCATGAATAGGAAATAATGTCACTTAGGATGATGTAATCAAGGTACTTATGAAATGAAAGGTTCTTGTAAGGACATTTATGGCAAGGAATGACTTGACATGGACAAAGGGTCATAATTGTAAGTGAAAGAATGACTTGGCATGGACAAAGAGTCATAATTATAAGTGAAATAAAGAATAATGATATAACTGACACATGAGGAAGGATATTATTGATTTAATTCACCTCAAATATCCTCACACACCTCAATAAACACTCCTCATTCCCAAATATGTCTAATCTTGTTAATTTAATTTGAATTATAGATATTTCAGGAGCTGGATATTAATTCACTATTTTTTGTAAAATATTGTTCATTGGTCTTTATGTCCAAATTTTATTGTTCATATTTTTCCTACCTACCAATTTTCTTCCCAAATCTCCATAAATCCTTCCAAATTATACAAATAGGATAGAAAATTAAGTATAAACCATAATCTGTAAATCTCTTCCTTCAAGATGAAGTAGTGGCAAACATACTTCAAGAGGATAGATTGTTGTATTTTCTCAAAAAAACCATGGATAATATGATCAGTTATTAGAATATTTCATCATTAATTTTGAGGGAGAGTATTCTAAAATAAAGATAATTATATTACTAGTAAGTAGTTCTATTATCAGTCAATTATACAGCATTCCTGAAACTAGTATGTATATAACTAACAATCTTTCATGTAAAAATTTGATTCAAATATTTCATAGGGAAGGAGAACCAATTCTTAAATTTATTTAAAACCCATAAGGAATGAACAAGGGGATAAAAATAGAAAGTCTTATAAAGCCTTGGAGAACTATAGCTTACTGGGTTATTAATTTTTTCTCTTATGACGGGCAATGTGGATTAATACTTGGAGATGTAATGATAATTTTAAACCATCCTAGGAATGGTAAGGATAAACCTAAGTTTAATGTGAATTTAATTCATTTTATTCATATTAAATATTAGGTCATGGTATATAAATATGTCCAAGGGGTTGGATCAATCAGGAACCATGAATTGATTCAACTAATTTGCCAACACCACTTTCTGTAGAAAGCTAATGGAGAGGAAAAATGGTATAAATTTTTGGATGAGAAACTACAAAAAAAATTAAAACTAAGAGAATTAGATTATCTTCTTCTCTCACACCTAGGTTTGGTCTTAGGGAAGCAACCATAGTAGAGAAACCATCTCCAGAGCCAGTAAAGAAAAAGAGATTGAAAAAATAAAGACTCATATAGCCACCTTAAGTGAAGCTATGAAACTAGAAATAAAAACAATTCCAATAATTTAAACCTATGATGATGAATAATAAGCTCTAGAAATTTTCCATCCTATGGTCTAGAGATAAAGTGCAAAAAAAAGACTCCAATTGAAAAGTCTAATTCAAAAACATTGCCAAGAAAGAAAAAACTTATCCTTTCTGAAGAGGATGACCTTAAAAAAAGTTAAGATGTTGCAGAGATACTTGAAAGATTTAATCAAGAAATACTTATTTAAGAAACTAAAGAATCCCTTGAAATTGAATAACCCACTAAGAAAAAATACTAATATAGAAACAATCTATAGGAATTAAGGATATTGCAACCATGGATGAATCATTCACAACTAGAGAAAAGTTGGAAAACCCTCCATATGATAGTTGTTGATAAGGTCAATTATCCAATCATATAAGACCAAGATCATCCCTCTAACCTTGATGAAGAGAAGCAAATGCAACAATGAAAGGCATTATCCAAAGTAGAGTCAGCTATCAGCTAGTAAGAAAAAGAGATTGTCTTCCTCAAGAAAATGCTAAAAGATAAGGAATAAGCTATTTCCTCTTTAAAACAAGAGTTAAAAGAAACTAAAATTCAATTAATTAAAAAATATAATGATATTACCCAGTTAAAATAAATGAAATAATAAAGTCCCTTAACAACTCCCATAACTCAGGTAGATCATGGTGTGCAAACCCAATTAGTCTATATTTACATTATGGCTACTTCGGAAGAAACATGTCAAACTCTAATGGAAATTAAGATATAAAATAAAAATATAAAAGGGGACATTCAATAAGAGAAAGAACAAAATAGATAATGTTAAATCTAGGTTAGAAACATCCTATGAAATAGGAGAGAACCTCCTTGCTTATAGAAGACCTGCCTCTATGTATGGTCTCTTTTTACAAGATTAGTTTTATAGATGGAAACTATTGAGAATTTCATATGGGTTACCTCATTATTTTGAGGATGACAAAGGGTTTTTTGAGACTTATTACATAATCTCTTATGTGAATTTTTCTTATGCAACTTTCTTCTAAAGCATATTTCATCATTTTTGATCAAGTTATGTGTAAGAGAAGTTCAACTTAGGACTTGCATCTCTAATTTGAAAAATCAAATTACTCTAAATGAGAGGACAAAGAAATATTTTGAGAAATTCAAAACTTTTGGGATCCTTATGAGGCCTAAATTCCCTAATCCAACAAATCTTATTCCCCTTTTTTGAAATCTTGTATATAATTCAAGGATTATAGAGAATTATCCAAAGAACATGCATAAATGTATTACTAATTTTGAGTAATATACTCAAAATAATTTTAGTAAATCCCTTGTTGCATGTGACAATAGATGAGATACATTGAAAATTCCTTTGAAAATAAGAGAGGTCATTTCTCCTATTAATCTTAGTTGTTTCAGAAGATCCATAGCTAATGTATAAATAATATAAGAATTTAGAAAATAATGGATTGGTATGAGGTATACACCTCTATTGATACTTAGTCCTATGTCTCTATGGAGAAACACAACACCTCAAGCATTGGAAAAATTTAAGATATGGAGGGACAAAGTGAGAGCATTTTAGGGACATACCGATCCAAAATAATTAAAGTTAGGATACGTACTATGAAATTTATTAGCTCAGTCAAAAATTATAAAATATGGTACTTTCTAGAGAGCAAAGGGGATACTAACTTAAAACATGACTTACAAGAAGTAAAGTGTGTGAAATGATGAGTCCATGATATGGGTCATTATATCCAATTAATAACCTTCATTTTCCCATAAGAAACTTAATTTAAGTGGATTTGGATGCTCATAATAGGACTCATTGTTAATTTAAAATAGAGAATGGGTTATTTATCTTGATTATACTATTTATGTCATTATTATTTATTTTAACCACTAATTTTTAACTAAGTGGAAAAGACATAAATTTTATATGTACATGTTCAAATTAAGTATTACAGTCAAGAGTAAAATTTTTTTTATCCAAATAACTATTAAAGATCAGTTTTGAATAACTCTATAGCTCTCAAGAGTCATCAAGATAACTTATCAAACTTTTTGTATAGCTCTAGATATCCCCAGACTATTTTTAAAAGTCACCAATTTGGCTCCGAAAGTCACCAGTCTAGCTCCAAAGATCTCCAGTCAACCTACAAGATCACTAGAAGGATATATATGTGCTTGGTATAGATATATGCATATGAGATCTAAATAAGTTTAAGATATTTTTTGAAACACTTTGAATGCTAAATATAGAATTTATAGGAATGGTATATCTATATATAGTAATTGTATTTATGAAATCTTCTCACAAAGTGATTGTAAATACTATGCTTTTCTCTACTAATTGAATGAGATTCCAATAGTTACAATTAATGAGGAAGTGCAACCCATTCACCAGTAACAGACAAAAAATCATGTGAAAACCAAAATCCAACACTTTTCACCTATTTTCTTAAGAATGTGGAAAGGATGTTATTATAAAATAAAATAATATATTAGTTAGGATATCATCTTGTTATTTGTTACTCTATATTTGAACAAGTTGTAAATGTTTTGATATATAAACATCTTTTTGATAGAGTAGTACATAATGAAGGATTGATTGATTTGAATATTACCATTTTTTAGTATTGTATGAAGATTTTTATATTTATGAAAAGTTGAGTTCATGAATTCTCTCCAATATTAAGAGTGTTTAATATTATTCTGAGGAGGAGCAAGGTCCCACTCATCCAAATAAGAATTATATATTTGGTTTATCTTTATTTATTATATATTATTATGTGTTTTAAGTTTGTTATCCATTTTCATTCAAAGTATTATTTTTTGTGTTTAATCTATAGGGTTGTTTGTGTGTGTACACTTACCTTCAAAAAATTATTTTAAAAAAATCTATTTCCAAGAGCTTAATTTCCATGCAATTTATTTCCTGCAAACTAATTAAATGTTGTGTTTTACATCCATGCAAATGCAATTCAGCAAATTAGATGAAACAGTGTGCTTTACATTCATATATTTTGAATTCCTAAAAACTAGATTAGTAGTGTGAAATTTTAATTCAACAAGCAATATATTTATTTTCACAAACAATTAAATTATATTTGAATTAAATCAAATTATATTCTACAATAATAAATTAAATGATCTAAAAACTACCCCCAAAACAAGAATGTTAGTTATAAATATGTGCATATCCTATTGCAGACAGTCGTTAGACATTGTCCAAATTGACATGACATATATCAAATAAATGAAGAGGGCACAAGGACCCTCATAAAAATCAACCAAGAATTCCTCACAAGTGTTCATCTCCTATGATACCTAATTATATTTACCTATTTCTCCCAATTACAACTAATTTTTTCTTAGAAAGATAAGGCAATAGTTGAGAATGTTATTTTAGATCCTAAAGTAAGTTATATTCTATGTCACACAACTATTTTAGTCTACCTATGTTAGGAAATCTTAATTTCTAGTATGAAAATTTAGGTGTTATTATTATTTAATTATTAAATATAATTATGAGTATTAATAATATAGGATATTGTTAGTATAAGTAAAGTTG
The DNA here is from genome assembly GCA_037957365.1 of Torreya grandis. Taxonomy (NCBI): domain Eukaryota; kingdom Viridiplantae; phylum Streptophyta; class Pinopsida; order Cupressales; family Taxaceae; genus Torreya; species Torreya grandis. Next base: position 790,686 of record JARHVA010001510.1, on the reverse strand, counting down.
TTTTAACAACTTTACGCATATAGGTTTATTTTGTTTGTAACTCTCCTAAATAATAAGAGAGAAGAATCCTATATATGTGGAGTGATTCTATTGTATTTCCATCTTGAATTAATTAAGATTTATTATGTGTGTTTAATTTTTGAGTTATTTTTCTTAGTTTTATAGTAAAACTCTGACCAAATTATTATTTGGTATCAGAGCCACTATTAGTCCTCATCATGTTATGTGTTTGTGAGTGCAATGAGAGTCTTTTAGTCACTTGAAAATTAGTTTGGTATAATTCAAAGAGTGTTTTGCATGGTGTAAGTCTAGTGCACATGAAAATGGTTCCACTTACCATCATCTTTACATAGCATTACATCAGCCAACATATGTTTAAAATTGCATTGAAACTGTAGCTCAACCTGTAAATTGGAACTCACTTTGGTCTCTTATGCATTTGTCTCGACTCACATTGGACTCAGATCCTCCCTTCACATTTAATGATCAATATCATCCTAATTAGTGATAATTTAAGCTTCTATCCTCACCAAGAATGACTTCAACATTTAACAAGTATGTGGTTCTATTCTAATTGAGCTATGTAGATCTTAAGCATAGAATTTGGAGAGTGACGTGGGTTATTTAAAGGTAGTCATTTTCACATATCCTTACATATTATATACCACATTGATCGTAGTTACCTCATGATGAAAACCTTCATTTGTTATATTCACACACTGTATTTATCTCTGATTGGGCTCTTACATTGGTTGGATTAGCATGTTGTATTGTGAACCATAGTGAAATCATTATTTCCTCCTTGCATTTTCATTCAGCTCTGGTTGGAAACATTCTTACATTGAAGAATACAAAGAACTCAGTGTCTCTACAATCAAAACTGACTACACCTTATCATTTACGTGAAAATCCAAATGCAACTAATGCACAAGAATTTATGGGGGACTGTAAGCAGAAAAGAAAAAGAACCATCTAATGTTGCTAAGTTGATAGAATGGAAAACTAGGGATGACAAAGAAAAATCCATTATTGGACTTGTTTTATTAGACACTGGGTTGCACTATATAGACTTGGAAAATAGTTCTAAATAAATTTAGGATTTGTTAAGTCAAATGTTTGGCTCTAAAGCAGTGAATGACAAATTCACTTTAAAGTTGTAATTATTTAAATTAAAAATGAATGAAGGTAAAATAATGTCGAGCCATATAAATGAGCTAATGTCTCTCCTAAGACAATTAACAAAAGTTCAAGCTCAAGTAGATGATGAAGATGCAAAATCTATCCTTTTGAATAGCCTGCCCCCTAGATACAGTAATGTGGTGTTTACTCTTGGACAAATGCATTCACACTCACTTTATGGCATGATTTTTGCACTTCTAGCAGAGGAGAAATGAACAAAAGAAAACATTGAGGAAGAAACTACCATGTATGTAAAGAAAAAATATGCTAGTCTCTCAAGGAATAAAGAGTAATTAGAATGCTTCTACTATAAGAAAAAAGGTCACAAATATTCTTCTTATGTCATTCATTCCAAAGATCTCATAAAAGGTGAACTCAAAATGGATGCGGGTAATGCTGCTATTGAGGAAGAATCAGATAATGAATAAGAAGAACCAAAAAAGAAAGGGTATAGTTTAGATGAGTACCTATATTGAGTAGTGACTTCTGGAGGCTAGAGGATACATGGAGGTTGGAGGTCTTTCAAAAACCTCTCGTTAGGCACCATCGATGAGGCCACTTCATTGCATTGGTGACCAATGTGTGGTATGTTTACTTTTAGCATGTGTAGTAAAATAAGAATAGATGTTACATTCATGATCATAGTTATGAGCATATTTTCCTATATATTCCCTTTTGTAAATATGAGTGGGGTAAACATGTACACTGTTATGGAGTGGTTAGTGGTTCCACTAGAAAACCATTTTTAGAGTTGGTGGTTCTCTTTGAAAACCACATATATCATGATCAGGTACTAGACCGAGCCTTCCCCATGTTCACACTAAGGGGGTGACTATTAGGAAATCCTACTTTCTAGTATGAACATTTAGGTGTTAGTATTATTTAATTATTAAATAAAATTATGAGTATTAATAATATAGGATATTATTAATATAAGTAAAGTTTTTTTAACAACTTTATGCATATAGGTTTATTATTTTTTTAACTCTCCTAAAAAATAGGAGAGAAGACTCCAATATATGTGGAGTGCTTCTATTGTATTTACATCTAAAATGAATTAAGGTTTATTGTGTGTGTTTAATTTTTGAGTTATTGTTTTAAGTTTTATAGTAAAACTCTAACCAAATTATTAACCTAGATGTCTATCATCTATATTTTACCCCTTTCTTATGCTGGAAGTCTCAAATTTTAAAATCATTGTATCACCTACTTTATACATTGTTTATGAGTAGGGAAACTAAGTATTTTTCATGTGTATTTGTATTTCCTCCCCTTTTTTCACTTGTTTATTAGACACATAAATTTTGGATTTAATATAACACTTTTTTTTAAGAAGAAATTCTAGGAGTATCTAAGTGTGTTGTTTTCTAGTTTTTATCTTTAGCGACTAGGTGCAAGCTCTCTTGTATTAGTCATCATATAGACCCATTGAATGGTAATTTTAATCCATATGGAGGAAGAAAATATACAAAAGAATAAAAATAAAAAATCCAAAATATCATAAGGAAAAATCAAAAGGAAAAAGAAAATTTCAAAAAGTCACATCACATTAAAGACATGATCAAATCAATAGCATGCCCCCTCTCCTAATTGAATTTCAAACTCCAAAATTAGCCTCATAGTAGATTCAAATGTCCATTGGAATTTGATAAGATAGTAAACTGGTATAATAGGCCTCATATTTATCATTTGTGTTTCATGCATTTTCATGCAAGTACCTAATCATCATAGTTGATTGATGGCTTCATTAGGGTCTTAAGGAATGGGGAACATAATGGGAAGGTAGTCATATTTTACATTTCATGCATAACCTTCATGATATGATTAGTATACTTCACTATTTATCCCTAGAATTAGACTAGATAGGTAGTACTCTTAAACTTTTCGATGTTGAAAACTCATAGTCTTACTAAACTTATTAGAGTGTGTTATTTCAGTAAAGACCTTTTTTCTCCTTGGTGTCACTTTCTTTTCCTTTCATTCATCTTATCCCTTTAACATATAGACTTATTTCCAAGTTTCCCCCATTTTATTTATTTCTTATTCTTCATCTATTTCAGATACATTAGCATCATGAAGTCATTAGCATTCAAGGGTTTCATATGTTAAGACTTGGGGAATCAAATAAGCATTCCCCTTGAAATTTCCAATCTTGAATACAATATATTATATGGGTGTGTCAAAATGATCTTGTATTCATTTTGTTATTTTTATTGGATTATTATTAGTTATGGTGTTGCTCCTAAACCCTCTTCTCTTTATTCTTAGTTGGGTTTGCTAGACCTAATATAGACTTTACCATATGGCTATGTTACCCCATATCTTATTATCACCTTATTAGTCCTTGTCTCATCTAGACCTAATATAGCGTTTACCTTTTTGGTTATTTGACCCCTTATTTCATGACATTATTACCATCCTTTTCTTTATTCCACACCTAATCTAGCATGTACCTTTTTGGTTATCTAGATCCCATATTTCCTTCTTTCTTGATAGTTTCATATACCTCCATTTTTTTATACTTGTATTTGTACACTCGTGTTTATTCTATCCATTTAGTCTTGTATCATTATCATTACCATAAACATCTTTTTAACTTGCCATGATCAAGACTAAGGTATTTTACATATATTATATTTTAGTGGAAAGGTAAGTCATGTGCGTGTGTGTTATTTACTTTCATTTTTCATCATTTATATCTCTTATACTATTTTCTTTTCCCAAATCATCATCCCATATTATATAATTATGACATGTGATGAGATTTTGGTGGGGAAAATGTATACACATTATTTTTTTATTATTTATTTTCTATTCATAGGTCTCATCGATGCATTAAACTCCATAATTATACATTCTAAGTATGTTAGATCAAGGTGGGTCAGTTTTTGGTGCTTTATGATAGTTTCACATCATGATCATTTATTATGATTATCTCCTTCATTCATGTCATGACATTAGCTTTATTTTCCTCTGATGGTTTACATTCCCCCTTTCTACTCCTCTTTATGTTTTTTCACCTCTTTCTAATGTCATCGACCTAGATGATGAATTCTTCTAGTGTCCCCTCCTTTGTCTACATCATCGACCTAAATAATGATGTCTTTTAATGCCCCATCCTTAGCTAGTTGATGATGATAAATGTATGTTAGACACTTTTCTACACCATTAGTTGGGTCGATGATGTAAGGAAACTTCAAGTTGTGAATTTTAGGGTTATGTGCCATATTTATATGATCCCCTTAATTATTTATTATATGCAAGTCATCCAATCCACTCTACTCAAGCACACAAATCCACATTAGTAAGAAGAAGACAAATTAGCACTAAGGAGATTACACTTGTGGAATGTATCTAAAAATTAAATTATTAATGTTTATAAATATTAAATAATTAATCCACTACTCTCAAAAGATGTAAATATGCCAATTGTATCATTTTAACACTTCCTAACAAGTTTTTTTCTACATAGTTGAGTCAGTAAGTTTGACTAATTAATTACATAGGGGTCTATAAAGACAAATTCAAGTCTAGGATGATCCAGACATCCGAGATAAGAAGAATTTAGAAGGTCCACTTTATAAATATATGTTTTAATCAAAGGTGAAAAACCACTGGTTCCCATATAAGTGGTAACAAAACTACCCAAGCAGTTATGTAATTGTTGGTTAAAGAAGGTGGCAGTAAAGTAATCACCCTAGTGGTTACGTAACTACCTCAATGGTTTCTCTCATGGAATAAACACAAGTAGATTAGCAGTTGCAAATGTTTCCTCTTCATGTTCTTTAGAATTTAAGTTTCCTTCTTGAGTTTCTCTCTCTTTATACATTATAAGTATGCCTTTGTAGTATTTTAAATGCACAAGGAAATGCATTCCTTCATTTCATTGTTGGGGTTATTCATGCATTAATTTAAGGATTGAGTTAGTATGGGATGGTTCATTCACTCAATAAACGGGTATTATCCATTGTAGTTTCTTCTTAATTTTTGGTTTTGGGAGTTGGGTTGTGTGTAAAAGGAAGTGTAAGTAAGTGGCACCTTGGGTTATGGATTTGAGCATCATAATATTATGAAAATTTTTCATATAGGCTGTCTAAAGCAAGTTTCCCTATAATTGAATAAGTTATAGTGGAAAGATGAGGATTCACCTCAATTTTTTATAGTCTTCTTAAATTGATTTTATCCAAGGTAAATTTGTGTTTCTTTGCAACTTTATTATATTGTCTTCTTTTAAAAAAAAATATTGTGCTTATATGGTTCAAATTCCCTTTACATTTTCAACACTTTCCAATTTTGTTCAAAGCAAAATAATGATTGTTTGAGAGTATAATTGATATAAACAACAAGAATAATGATCAATTTGTTACGATTTAACTATAATATTTGTGTAGTGAATTCGTAGTGGAATATCCACACAAATTACAAATCAAATTAGTATCAGAGCTAGTTAGTGTACTACTATGTGTGGTTTTGTGTATGTTTACCATTGTGTATATTTATGATTGTTATATAAACAAAAAGTGTTATTGGAAAATTTTCCTTAGTTTCCATGAAACAAGAAATATCCAAAAAGTGGAAAATAGAAATGACAAGCATGGTTCACACAGATGAAGAAGTACCTCTAAATAAAGAATAAATATTTGTCAAGTTAGAATAAGATGTTTTCAACATCTCAAAATCCATGATGAATATTGAGTAGATTATGGAGGGTCCATTGGGAAAGTTGCAAGTTTATATGGATACTTTAGAAGAAATTAAAGATCCAAAGACTTCTAGCCATAAGAAGGAGAAGCCTATGGCAATCAAACTCCACCTCCATTCAAATCTAAAGAAAATATTTAAATTTTATCATATGAAGGTGAGGTGAATACAGAAAATATGGATCATTGGATATCTAAAATTGAGGTGAATTTCATTTTACATCAAATAGTGTAGACCAGGAAAAAAAATTGCAAAGTTGAATTCAACTAATCATCTTTTAACTTGGTTTGAAATTTATGAATATTCTTTGTTTTTTAAAAATATACCATGAATTACAAAATGGGATGAGTTAAACTTTATAATAATAAAATGTAGTTTTTATCCTATGTTTTATAAAGAGGAATGGTCTATTGATTGTAAATTTTGAAGGCAACAAGAAGGAAAAGGTGTGCACATCTTTACAAGTGAGTTCCACAATAAGGCAATCCAAATGGGAAAATATACATTTGTCATTGGCCTCCTCATGAAGTATGTTGGAAGGTTACATGGTCACTTGAGGAGGCCCATTTTAATTGATAATCCAAAGGACATAGACAAGGATTTTTCCCAAGCCCATTATCTTGAGGTAGACAAAAATAAGTGTTTATCTCCCTATTCAAATATTTATAAGAAAGGTGGGTTAAATGTTAATTATTTTGTTAATAATAAAGACTATACAAGGCATTGTGGGCACTATGATGTTAATGTTTATACAAATGAGACTTGTTAGAATTTGCATATGGAAATGCATTAGTTTAGAAATAATAGAAAGAAGGCTAATACCTCCCTTCAAGGAAAGGATGTTGGATGTAGATCCGACTCCCTTCACAAGAAGGTATGTGTATGAAGTAATGATGCTCAAGGTAAAGTCGAACCTTCCAAACATTTCCACATCAAAGTTCAGATTAAAAATACAAAGGTAGATGCTCTTTTTTATTATTAATTCCAAGAAATTTTGCTTAGAAAAGAGTTGGTAAAATTTTAGTCAAAAATATATAATCATCATAATCCTTATACTTTAAGATTGGTGAAACATGGGGTAGAGATATAGGTTTCCAAACAATATGGTGCATTCATGGTCAGGGGTTCTAATGAATGGATACATGGTCAGGGGTCTAAATGAATGGATACCTTACACCATGAAACTTAGTGATACTCTCACCAAATCACTCTTCAACACTTTCATAGTGGATATAAAACTCATGTTTGTATTAATAAACTCAAGGATAATAGATATTAGTAGCTTTTCATATTTATAATGGTGATCTTGGATTTCTCAATCCAATCCTTAAAATTGTATTTATTTTTCACTAATGTATTACTTATACATCCATGCACTCAAGGCCTTGGAATATTTTCTCATTGACTCATTTAGTTCTACAATCGAGTATAATCTTCCCTCTATGAGCCAAACTTATTTCTATAACTTGGCAAAGTCTCCTCTTAAGGAGTGGAACTTATAAATGTTTAGCCTTGCCCCTCATTATATATCCTCTTAGTGTTTGGTTTATCATGTCTTCTATATGGACTAACAGTTGCATTAAATGAGGTACTATATTTTCTACAAAGTCTGCATAAATCTACAAGCCTACCATATATGTAGTATAGCCTTTTACATGTCTTAATCTGCTCAAATTTGACACCTATCTAATAAAATTGGTGTGTATTAGATTTTTTCAAATTTGTTCTTTGTTAGGTCATGTCAATCATACAACTATATGAGCTTAGTCAAATGGCTAAGAGTATATCTATGTGGTTGGTTATTATGTCAACTTCTGCTTCCTCAGCATTTGCATCAACTATTTTTGTGCCTCTTTTCCTTATGATATTTCTTGGCTATCATTTTCATTCACCCTTGATGTCTACATGTTCATGTTCAAACCTTATTTGTTTCTTACACTTTGAGTTCCATATATTCTTTACATGTTCAATGTTTCCTTTGTGCACTTTTGTGCATATTTATTTCTATTGTTGTCACCTCCAACTATATGTGCTTCTTTCTTAATATATGTTTCACCTTGTCTAGGGAAACATTCAATTTGATATAGTAAAAATTTCCATTACCTCATGTTGCACAATCTCTATGAAAAACTTCCTCTTGTACCACCACACTCTTGCACCTTAGCAAGTCTTTTATCTTTAGCATAATTCCATGCAAATCTTTACTTTTGCACCTTGATCTTTGTTCCTTGGTGTGTCCCTTATTCTATGTGTTCCATGCCTAGCCAAAATTATGTAAACCATTATTATAACTCCAAGCTATCTACCTCACATGAAAGTGGACTTTTTTTTCAGTCTTGAAAGCCTTAAAAATTATTGTGTCATGTTAACATGCATTAGAAATTTTGGATTTATTCTTTGACTAACTGATAATCTTTTTTGGTGATGCAAGATTTCCAATTTGTCTAAGATGTTCCTACATCAAACTCCCCAAAAATGTGAGTTTATTATAACAATAAGGGTATGAGTGGTAGAACCATTCTTAATTCTAGCTTCCAAGACCACATTGTTCCCTTCCACCTGATGTGTTTCTTAATCAAGATTTGTTTGTACTTCCTTCTTTTTCAGACCCTCCTTGGGCCATAAAAAATCCTCCTCTTCATTATTTTCATCTTCCTCTTTAGTATCTTTCTTATTCTTCTTCTCTTTTTCCTTGTGGATCTGTGTCCACATGTGATTATTCTTGTGAGTCTGCACCCACCTCTATCAATTGTCTTCAACACTTATTCTCTTGTGCAATGTATGTAACTCTCTCCCTACGTAGTTTTTTCCTCTTCTCTCTTCCCTTATATATTTTCACCCACATTCACCTATCCTTGTGGGTCTATTCTCACCTATCTCCTCTTGTGGGTCTACACCCACCTCTATATCCTCTTGTAGTTTTGAACCCACTTTGTCTCCTCTTATGGGTCTAGACCCACATTTATCTAGCCAAATCCACAAAAATGTCCTTCCACATTTTGTGTCTTCCCATCTATGTGCCTCCATATTTTCCTTTATTATTCATATTTCCTTCCTTTTATTATTTGTCATGGTAAGTAGTTATATTGGTGTGTTATTCTTCTATGTGTCTCTCATGGGACATGTATGTGTAGTACTCTTATTATTTTTGTCTTTCTCCACTTCTTTCTACTTATTTTCCTCTATGATATGCAAGTCCCCATGTGTTCCTTCAAATTCCATCTCTTCTTATCCCTCCTTTGTTGTCATACACTATGTTGTGTGCACTTGGACTAACATTTCCATCAATCACCCTTCTTTATCATATTCTGGCTAGCCTTTCTCCATGCCTTCCTTTGGAAAATTATCAATTTCATGCATAATCATAATTTTTACCTCATCAACTACAATTTTATTGCAAACTACCCTTCTGCTTCCCTTTAGTGGCTTCTTAATGTCATGTGTAATGAAGGTTGTGCCTCTTCGGTCAACTATGCACTAACTTCTATCTGCTCCCTATGCATCCTGAGATGCCTTCTATGGATTTTCATTTATAGGCTCCTCCTCTTATTTTTCCTTTGAGTAAAAAGGTTCTCCTTCTCCCTCCCTTATGTCCATTGCCAACTATTACATATGGACATTTTCTATAGTGTCCCTCTTGATTGTTGTTGTTGCACAATAATGTTATGCTTCACAAGACTTCAAGGTTCCCATCCTTTCTTTCTAAATATCCTATCTATCCTCAAGGTTTCTCATTTTCACCTTATCTCTATGTAGGTTGATCTTAAGCCTCCTTGCACTTATGTTGGCTCCTGTGGAATGATATCCACCATGCCTTCATCCATTATGCACTACTATAATCAGGGCTCTTCTTGGCTTTATACCTTTTTTTGCTTATGTGCAAAAACCTTATTTTCTTATATTGATTATGTATCTTCTTTTCACAACATCCTCCTCAATGCTTTCCTGTATTGATGTATTTATCATGTAGGCACTAGTTGTCACTCTTCCACATTTTCATGAGAATCTTCCATCATCTCAAGGTGATGTTTCTAGCATCTACATTACTCTCATGATAGCTCCTCTCTACATTTCAATTCATGAAAACCCTTTCCTCTTTTCTCTAGACATGAGGATTTGGAGGTTCCTTGCTATAGATTTCAAGTATTCTCATCCATATGAGTTTGCCTTATGGATGCACTACTTGGTTTAGTAGTTTGGAAACCATAGGTTCCTAATTGAGCATCATTTTCTTTCTCTTCCATCTCCTTCTCTCTTATAGATATCTCCAACCCTCAATTTTTAACCACGTAGTTTATTTTATGTGAACTCCACCTTTATTAAGTCTTCAATTCCATTCTTCATGAAATAAAGTTTGGGGATCAACACCCACTATATAGACTTTTCATCTTTTCTCTTCCTAATAACATTGGCCCTTCAATTTTCACCTAAATTTATCTATACTCCAAAACCTCTATAGGTTTATCTTCTCTATGGATGTTTTATGCCCTCTTATTTATGGGATTATTGTCCTAATCATCCTAATCTCCACCTATTCCATTCTTTCTTGTAGCACTTGCAACATCAATGTGTTGTGTCTAACATGCCCCCTTTTCATAGAAATGGGGGATCCCTCCTTACAAACATCAAAACTAAAGCTCATGGATCTATTCTTTCATTCTAACTAGTTTTACCTGAACCAAGTCCTTGAAATATTGTGTCTCCCCAATTTCCCCAAATAATGGCAAACCTCATTTATTTTATGTCTAAAGTAGGCTTTCTTGCTTTGAGGATTTACATTGCTAACCTTACAAGTCATCTTTCAAAATAAATTCTCATAGTCTTGTCTCTCTTCCAAAATGACAAAATTGACATCCTACATAGAAAATCAAAGACTGAATGGTGTTTAAGTATTAATTAGTTGCACATTTTTTTATTTTTAATTAGTCTTGTTTGTGGGTTTCATAGGAATAAATATACCACTAGAGAAGAGTTGTATTGAATTTATCAGAAGTGTCAAATCAGCCAGTCTTTTGGTCCTATCAGAGATGTCAAATCCTAGGAGAGCCTAGCCTAATTAGAGCATGTCATATAGCCCAATGTTAGATTAGCCAGTCTCCCAATCTTTTCAAAGATGTTAAAGCCTAGGGGATCCCATCTCATTCAAAGCATGCCATGTAACCTAATGTTAGGTCACTTAGTCTCCCAGTACTATCAGAGATGTCAAAGTCTAGGGTAGGTCAACCTTATCATAGCATACCATGTAGTCAATGTCATGTTAGCCCAATCGGAGCATGTCATGTAACCTAATGTTATATATGTCAAATCTCAGGGGAGCCCAGCCTAGTTAGATCATGCCATGTACCCTAATGTTAGATAGATTAATATCCTAATCTTGTTAGAGATGTCAAATCTCAAGGGAGTCTGATCTATTTAGAGCATGCCACATAACCTAATATTATCTTAGCTAGTCTCCCAATCCATTCAAATATGTCAGATCTTGGGGGAGCCTAGCCTAGTGAGAGTATGCCACATAGCTCGATGTCAAATTAGCCAGTCTATCAAATCTTTCAGAGATGTCAAAGCCTGGGGGAGCCTAGCCTAATCAAAGTGTGCCACATAGATTGATGTTAGATCATCTAGTCTCCTAGTCCTTCAAAGATGTCACATCCTAAGGAAGCCTGATCTAGTCAAAGTGTGCCATGTAACACAACAAAACATATCAAAATTTAGCCACCTAAGCCCTCAAGATAGTCAAAATTAAGTATGGATGGAGCCTAAGGATTAATCAAAGGATGATATGTGTCCCTAAATGACACCTCACCCATCCCTAGGATATGACACAAAGTACAAGGCTAAGTTTAAGTACCCACTATTAACATGAGAACTAATAGGTAGATGGCATGTGGTATAAGGTAGGAGATCATCTCTAAGAGGCCTCAGGGAAATGTGACTGCATGCATACCATGCACTAGGCATTAACAAAATAGAAATATGGGCCTGATTGGATAGTTTTAAAACATCATATCACCATCACTAAATTGTGTTGGTAGTGTAGGATCATGAGCTTTAAATTTAACTCTAGATTGGGAAATAAAGAGAGGAGATCAGCCCACCAACCTAAATTTTAATCCACAACAAGTGAGCCTCAAAACACCATTAATAAAGGGGAATGAATGCATGATTTCAAAAATATCATAAGAAAAGATTACTAAGAATTATAATTGTATACCCTCAAGAAAAAATCAACTCCTTGCCTCCCGATCCCCATTGCATACCCCTATGTTTTTTCCCTGTGCTCAATACTTTCCTATCGACCTCCACCTTGTTGTTCCCAAAATCTGTCACTCATTTTTGGGGAAAAAATATCAACTATTTTGGTCATGCAGGCCAAAATTCTCTCTTCCCTTTTCAAAAAAAAAAAATTGAGCATCCAAGTTCTTCAATTTTTCAAGATTTTTTAGCTAAGGGACTCACAAGTTCAACAGGTTCAATGACTTCAACAGGCGAGTTCTCATAAAGAAACAAGTTCCCAACACTTAGGCAATTTCAAGGTTGGTTCAATGTCGAGGTTCAACCAAAAGGTCTATCGGCAGGCTTCAATCAAAAGATTGAACCATTGAACCATTGAACCTTGAACCAAATGGTTAAAAGGTTCAATGGGTTCAAAGGTTTAATGACATCGGCATACTTAAATAGTTAAGCGCTTCGGCAAGTTCAAAGTTCAACGGCTTCAAAGGACTTAAAGAAAAGAAGGCTTCAAAGAGTGAAGTTTGAACCGTTGAACCTTGAACCAAAATGGTTCAATGAGTTCAAAGGTTCAACGAGTTCAATAAGATCAAAAGACTTAAACGAAAGAAGACTTTGAAGAAGAAAGGTTGAACCGTTGAACCATTGAACCTTGAACCAAAATGGTTCAAAAGTTTAAAGGTTCAACGAGTTCAATAAAGTTTGAGAGATTTAGAAGAACAAAGGATTTGAAGAACAAAGAATGAACCATTGAACCGTTGAACCTTGAACCAAAAGAGTTCAAAGTTCAAAGGTTCAACAAGCTCAATAGAAAAGAAAAGGATCTAGAACTTCGAAGGACCAAAAGATTCTAAGAAAGAGAATGAACCGTTGAACCTTGAACCCAAATGGTTCAAAGTTAAAAGGTTTAATGGTTCAAGGAATTTCAAAGTTTGAAAGGGAGCTTCAAGCGAAGGAAGTGGAAGATTCTAGAGACAAGTTCGAAGAGATGGTTCAATCGAAGAGGAAAGAAAGTGACTGAACCAAAAGAAGCGATAGGACCGCCTAAACCATTAAACTGATGCACCTCAAAGGTTCAAAGGTTTGAGGTTCAAAGTAGTTTGAGTGACTAAGTGACCATGATGCCCCTGTCGACATCAAATTCAAGGTAATAAAATGACTTTTTATTTTCAAATATGGCACAGAACCTGCAAACAAAACTCAGTGAATAATTGAAGAAAGAGTTAAAAGAGCCTACTGAAGGTAAGAAGATAGCTCGAAAGCTCAAATTACAATAGGAAAGAGGGAAAGCTATAGGAGATACTGAAATATCTATAGGGGAGTTATTCCAGTAGGTGGAACATTCCACCAAGTAGACATCTAAGTGCGTAAACATTCAAAGGCACAGCCTATTTTTCTCCATCAAGTAAAGATGAAGTAGACAGCTGCACAAATATCAAGAAGAGGACCAGGTAGCCTATACTTTGGAGGAGACATTTGAGATAAATTGACATGCCATAGTTAAGGCTGATGCCCTATTCTAGCATGTCCCCTTGACAGAATTGAAAATGCATTCAAGGCATTGAATGCAGCATGGGCCATTCCATGAAACAAAGTGCCAAGTCTTTCTTGGTTGCTATATATTTTAATCTCTTATTTTATGCAAAGGAGATCTTTTTGTTATCAGAAGCAAAACTCTACCCAAACTGAAAGGCCTTATTGAGACTTTGAGCTCAGATTGTTAATCATATTTCATTATCTAAATGAGAAAGCAAGTGACCTTTCAAACTTTGTGCTGGAATAACTTGTGTTGTTGAGAAAATTGTTCTTATGTCTGTTTCTTGAATGCATTCTTGTCTATTTAATTAAATAAGTAGAACTAGTGGAAGTAACCAGGAAGGTGTCCTGAAGCCAACTGTGAAGAGACTTTGTGCTACCACAATTGTCTTTAGTGTGTTTATTGTTTATTTCTATTTAAAGGATTTTGGGACAACTTTGTGCCCCAATTATCCTTCATATTTCACTCTTTGGCAGTTAAGGGGGAGACTTTGTGCTACACCTCATTCTTCTAGTTATTGTGCCCTATTACATTTACTTATCAGTTACTTTCCATAAAGAATTCTTGCTATTTTTTGAACATCACTTTTGAAAGAAGAGAAGTTCCTTTTGTCATTTCACCAATATTTCTCTTTTGATTTGTGAACATCATCTCTAAAAAAAGAGAGATGAATGGTGTTATCCTACCCTGAGTGTTATTTTCTACTTATATATATAGTATATAGCTCCTCATATTTATAGGGAACCTCCCCTTAATGAGAGGAGAGATTTGTCCCCCTTTGATGTGGTAAACATGCACATTTGGCTGACCAATCTCCCTATGATATGGTTGAAACAACCTATTTTGCCCATCAGTTAGTTGATGACAAAATATTCACCCAATAGTTTTTGGTGACTCTGTTGGGGAAGAATGCATAGTTTGAAGCCTCAAGCTTCAAATTGAAGAGGTTCTAGTTATTTCTATTTCAATTTTACACTCTGGCAAATCCACAGTATATGTGAAGATAGAGAGCTCAAGGTATTGTTGACCCTGTATTTGAATTGGTATAGAAAAGTGTTTTTGATCTTTTCCCTTCACCATCTCACCTTCAGTGAACCAAGAGTTTTCCTCCTACAAAAGTCAGGTCTTCATTACCAAGCAAAGTGTCCATTTTTGCTATTAACAAAGCTTTGTCAATCCATACCCCTCAAACATTTGTTATCCCTCCTTTTAGTAGTCAAATTATGGCGGTTCAAGGCCCTTGAGGTAACTCTTTTGGCCCACTCAATTTAAATCCACCTCTACATGAGCTACCATTCAGTTTAAAGAAGATTTTTTCCAAATTCTTTGGTTATAGGAGAGTTCATCCTAATGAACATATTGCAGCCTTCAGCATAGCCTGTGGTGTGATAGGCATGGATTATGAGGACATGGCAGTCAGGCTGTTTGTGGAGACATTACAAGGTGTTATTATAGACTGGTTCTACCATCTACAGGCTTGATCAGTGACTGACTAGAATATGCTCAAATCCAAATTTGAAGCCAGATTTAAGCCTAAAAAAGATGTGCATGCCCTGTTGGCCCAGCTCACACAGATGAAGAAGGAGCCTCATGAACCAATGAGTGATTTCATAGCCAAATTTGACAAGCTAATAAATAGGATTCCTATAATTTCTTAGCCAATGGTTAAGAATCTCAAATTTTTTCATCAATTCTCAACTGCTTGAAGTTAGTTTTCTACTAAGATGGGCCGGTCACATAGACCTTACTAAAGCACAAGATTTAGCTACTGAGGTAGAAGATGATCTCATCTTGGTGGAGAAGATAAGGAGAGATCCTAACAGAGGTAAATTTTCCTCATCCTCTAAATATCTATCTACAGGCACCATTGATCCTATGGTGCAGAAGCTGGTAAATGAGTTTCTATCTCTTAGAAAGTAAATGGTGCAAGGAATGTCTGCTCCTCCTTCATACTGATATATACCAAGGAGGACATTTCCCAATCAATCATACCAAGGCAATGTTATCATGAATCAAGGGTAGCTAAATCGTCTTCCTCCCCCTCAGGGCAAACTTGTTATTGAAGCAGCTCCAACCAACTCAGCAATTGGATACCTTGAAATAGAATCAAATTTCTCTTTCCAACCTGAGTTAAACCTAGAAGATGACGTTAATCTCTTCATAAAGGACCAAGAAGAATCAGTTGGCGACTCCAAAATTGGTTTCCTAAATTACCAAGATGAACCCAAAAGTAAAGGTGAAGCATTTGATGGATCATACGCTGTATTCACCTAGTCCTAGAACCAATCAACCCAGCAAGTTGATAAGAAAAAAATAGAAGAGCATTCTCAACCAGCAATTTCAATTACTAAGTAGGGAAATACTCTGCCTTTTCAATCAAAGGACCCGGTGATCGCTAAAAATGTAAGTACATCAAGCATTCCTTCATCTTCAACTTCAAATTTGTAGACCTATACCCCCCCTAAAAACTAGAAGGATGAACTTCCTTCCTCTGTTCCTATTCCATTTCAGTCATTTGACATAGTCGACCATGTTAAGAAGACCAAAATTTAAATGACTGAGTTTGAATTTTTGCAATCTAATCTTGAGCAGTTGGATAGATTAGTGGAATATGTGAAAGATAAAGCCATCCCTACAGGACAAGAAATTTTGAAAGTAACTCTTGGTCCTCCCAAGAACACATCCACCTAGAACAACCTTGTTATTACTCCTCCTACTGATCTCGAGAGGACAGAACCATTTTATGTCTCTTTATTGATAAACAGTCACTAGATGAACAATTGCATCATAGACTCAGGTGCATCTGACAATGTCATGCCTACCAAAGTGGTTCAATCCCTTGGTCTCATACTGACCAAGACATTTAGGAGATGTTTCTCCATGGAGAACAAATAAGTGCCACTGCTGGGACAAATCAAGGATGCCTAATTTGTATTTGTGGCATTTCTAAAAAAGAGAATTAAGATGACAATCCTTGTGGCTGATGTCCTAGCCTCCTATAGCATTCTACTTGGATGAAATTTTTGCAAGGATGTTGGTGGTGAGTTGAGCATGGACATGTCTGAATCGAGGATCCTGATCAAAGGCATCATGCAGAGATTGCTCCCTGAGAAGGAGGCAAAATACATTGTCACTCAAACATCAACACCTGAAGCTCAAATTTTATTTGAGTCTTCAAGCATGGGTAATTACTTCTTAACCATAGAGGATGTTCATGTTTCTACAGATAAAAGTCCTATAGCTAGCGATCTAAAAATTGATTTAGATGGAATAGTAAGAGAATTGATAGGATGCAGTGCAAGTGCAGAAGAATCTTCCCCTCCAATTAAAAAAAATTAAGTAAAAAATAGTTTTTGATGATGTCTGGATTCTAAAATTTGATGGGAGTTGTTCTTCTACTGATTCAAGAGCCAAAATTGTGTTGATATCTCCTCAAGGATATATTTTCCCCTTTTCTTATCAATTACAGTTTAGAAATACCAATAATACTATTGAATATGAATTGCTACTACTCAGATTGAAGGTCGCTCAAGACAGGGGCATCAAACTCTTTCACACCAAAGGAGATGCTAAGCTGGTGGCTTGCTAGGTTAAGAACCTATACCAAATCAAAAATGAAAGATTGCATCATTATCGCAATCTAGATTGGGATCAAATTAAAAGCTTTGATGCTTTTAGTATCTCTGTAGTACCTAGGGAATTCAATGACTAAGCTGATGCATTAGCTATTTCAGTGGCTCTCTTAGTTCCTCACCAAGATTTTAAAGGAGATAGGTACACTATCAAACTGGTCTTTTGACCAAGTGTGCCTGACAATGCCAATCATTAGCAAGTGTTCAATGGAAACAACCAAATCATCACCTTTTTAGAATAAAAAGATAGCTTTGAATAGCTTCACTTTGAAGGCAGTGAACCTCAAAAACTTAAATCAGCCCTTGAAATCAGTTCAAACATAGGTGAAGAATTCCTACATCTCAAAGGGAATAAAATCTCAAAAGAACTAGTTTCTCTTGAGAAACTGTTTGACAAGCACGATAGGTTCATCAAACAGCAACAAATGCTTTCAAGCTCCTCTAGGAGTTTGATCAAGTAGATTTGGGTACCAAGGAAAATCCCAAGATGGTAAACATCAAGAAGTGTTGCACTCCAGAAAAGAAGTTCAAGTTTACTACTCTGCTCTACCAATACATAAATGTTCTAGCATACTCCTATGATGATCTGAAGTCGCTTAGACCTGAAAAAATTTGCCATGAAATTATTCTCAAGAATGATTCGATGCCTTACAAGCAGTAATCTTGGCAGTATAATCCAAAGATATTAAGTACTATTTTGTTTGAAATATAGAAAATGTTGAATGCTAAAATAATTTTCCCAATCCATCATTCCACATGGATTGCAAACATAGTTCCTGTGAGAAAAAAGAATGGCAAAATTTGCCTCTACATAGATTTTAAGAATTTGAATCAATCCTCCTTAAAATATATTTACCCTCTGCCCATCATGGATCAAGTCCTTCAGATGGTGACTAGTTCAGAGATGTTATCAATGCTAGACAACTTATCAAGGTACAATCAAGTGGAAGTTGGTGAAGTAGACCAACATAAGACTACCTTCACCACACCATGGGGCACCTTTGCATATCGAAGAATGCCATTTGGCCTGATAAATGTTGGTGCCACTTTTCAGAGAGTAATGGACCTTAATTTCAAAGATGAAATAGGTAAGTTCATTATGGTGTACTTTGATGATTTAACAGTCTTTTCCAAACATCACCTTGATCATGTGTACCATTTGCAACAAGTGCTAGAATGATGTCACCAAAATGGCATTTCTCTAAATCCCAAGAAGTCTATTTTTGGAGTAATAGAAGGGAAACTTCTCAGACATATTGTATCCTGAGAAGGCATAAATATTGACTCAAAAAGATTCAAATCCATCCAAGAGCTTACTTTACCCACAAGTAAGACTACAGTTCACTCTTTCTTTAAAAAGATGAATTTTTTACGAATGTTCATTCCTAAGTTTGCAGAGAAGACTCACCACATTGTGGACATGATGAAGGGAAAGGCCACTTTTAGCTAGACTAACAAAGGCAAATCAATATTTTAGGACATCAAGACAGCTATTGCCCATGCCCCAATTCTTGTTTGTCTAGATTACACCAAAGATTTCACAATGTACAGTTATGATTCTGAACACACACTTTTAGCAATTCTAGTTCAATAGAACAAAGAAGGTGTGGAATCTCCCATATCTTTCATGAGTTGTCCTCTCAAAGCTCATAAATTGAAATATTCAAATCTAGAGAAGCATGCTTATGCAGTGGTAAAAATAGTAAAGCACTTCTATTTTTACATCTTAAATTCACACGTTATTGCCCTAGTTCCTGATACCATAGTCAAATCTATATTAACTCAGCAGGAGTTTAAAACTAAAAAGGGCAATTGGGTTACTAAAATCTAGGAGTTTGATCTTGTTATCAAACCAATCAAGCTTATGTAGGGAAGGGGCCTCTGCCAATTGATTGTTGACAACATACCGAAAGAAATAGGGCATGAAGGAATGGAGGTTGAAGACATGCCAACAGTCCTCTTTGTCACCACCATGAATGAGTGGTATTCAAATATTGCTCATTTTCTTACCTATGGTGAGTGTCCTACTCACTTATCTCAAAAATGAAAGAGAACTATCAAGTTGAAAGCCACCAACTTTATCCTGTGGGACAATGGGCTGTATAAGAGGAACCTTGATGGGGTATTCCTTCATTGTGTGGATAAAGTATGGTAGAACAAACTTCTGAAATCCTTTCACAATTTGGCTTGTGTAGGACATTTTTTTGTGCTTGTAACTGCCCATAAGATTTTATGAGCTAGGTATTATTGGCCTACTCTATTTCAAGATGCATACAAATAGATATGAAGATGTGAACTATGCCAACAGTTTGTTGGAAGACCCAAGTTAGCTACTTTACCTCTTAAGCCAGTGGTAATAGAAGAGCCATTTTAGCAATGGAAAATTGATTTCATTAGTGCTGTGAACCCATCTTCAAGTGTTGGACATGATTATGTCCTCACAGCCACAGATTACTTCACCAAATGGGTGGAAGCTATTCTAGCTAAGCATGCTACTTTAGAAGTAGTATGTAATTTCCTCAAGGATAACATCATTTCTAGGTTTGGGGTCCCAACCAAGATAGTGACTAACAATATAGCTTGTTTCTCTTCTTGTGAGATTACTTAGTTCTAATTTTATTATGGGATTACCCTCTCCCACTCTTCTGATTATTTTTTGCAAGGAATGACCAAGTAGAATCGAGCAACAAGAACCTAGTGACCATCATCAGAAAGCTGATAGATGACAACCAACGAACTTACCATAAAGCATTGTTTGATGCTTTATGGGTAGATAGAATTACACCCAAGAGGGCACTAGGTATGTCACATTTGCAACTTATGTATGGTCTCAATGTAGAGATACCAATCACCCTAGAATTACCAGCACTAAAATTGGCAAAGGCGGTCGAAGATCAAACATATGAAAGCTCCATCGACAAGAGGATCATGTGCTTGATTGAGTTGGATGAGCAACGAACCATGGTGGTGGACCTAATTGTTGTGCATCAAAGTTTGGTGAAGAAGATCTTCGACCAAAAATTAAAAACTTGTGATTTTTTAGATTAGAGATCAAGTTCTGTTATAGGACAAGAGAAGAGAACCAAAGGGAATGCATGGGAAATTCAATTTTTTATGGAGAGGCATGTTTTCTATTCATCATCTCAATGGTGAAAATAGTTTCTTGCTAAAGTATCAAGATGGCATGCTCTTTTCTCTACCTCATAATGGGTAGCATTTGAAGCACTTCAATTTTTGAAGTATCAGATAAGATCTTTTGTACATATGTATAATTTTTGTATAGTCTTTGGCTAGTTTTGTATTTTTCATTTTCATTTCTTTTTTGCACCTCTATTTTTGGGTAGCATGACTCCATAGCCCAATGGCATACTTAAAGGCATTAGAGATTCTAGATTCTACTCCCTTTAATTATTTTTACAATCAATAGAAGTTCCCCAACTAGAGCTAGTTGTTATTTCCAAAATCCAGCACTCATTTTTGGGGACAACATATCAACTATTTTGGTCTTGCAGGCCAAAATTCTCTCTTCCCATTTCAAAAAAAAATGTTCTGAGCATCCAAGTTCTTCAATTATTCTATATTTTTTGACTAAGGGACTCGCAAGTTCAACAGGTTCAATGACTTTAACAAGCAAGCTCTCACAAATAAACAAGTTCCAAACACTTAGGCAATTTCAAGGTTGGTTCAACATCGAGGTTCAACCAAAAGGTCCATCGACAGGATTCAATCAAAATATTGAACCATTGAACCATTGAACCTTGAACCAAAAGGTTCAAAGATTCAATGGATTCAAAAGTTTAATGACATCGGCATACTTCAAGAGTTAAGCGCTTCAACAAGTTAAAAGTTCAATAGCTTCAAAGGACTTAAAGAAAAGAAGGCTTTGAAGAGTGAAGTTTGAACCGTTGAACCATTGAACCTTGAACCCAAAAGGTTCAATGATTTCAAAGGTTCAACAAGTTCAATAAGATCAAAAGACTTAAATGAAAGAAGACTTCAAAGAAGAAAGGTTGAACCGTTAAACTTTGAACCAAAATGGTTCAAAGGTTCAACGAGTTCAATAAAGTTTGAGAGACATAGAAGAACAAAGGATTTGAAGAACAAAAGATTTGAAGAACAAAGAGTGAACCATTGAACTATTGAACCTTGAACCAAAAGAGTTCAAAGTTCAAAAGTTCAACAAGTTCAATAGAAAAGAAAAGGATCCAAAAACTTTGAAGGACCAAAAAATTTTGAGAAAGATAATGAACCGTTGAACCTTGAACCAAAATGGTTCAAAGTTTAAAGGTTCAAAGGTTCAAAGAATTTCAAAGTTTGAAATGGAGCTTCGAGCAAAGGAAGCAGAAGATTATAGAGACAAGTTCAAAGAGATGGTTCAATCGAAGAGGAAAGAAAGTGATTGAACCAAGAAAGCAACTGAACCAAAAGAAGCGATAGGACTGCCCGAACCATTGAACCGATGCACCTCAAATGTTCAAAGGTTTAAGGTTCAAAGTAGTTTGAGCGACTAAGTGACCATGATGCCCCTGTGGATGTCAAATTTAGGGTAATGAAATGCCTATTTATTTTTAAATATGGTGTGGAACCTGAAGACAAAACTCAGTGAACAGCTGAAGAAAGAGTTGAAAGAGCCTACTGAAGGTAAGAAGATAGCTCAAGAGCTCAAATTGCAATAGAAAAGAGGGATAGCTCCAAGAGATACTAAAATATCTATAGGGGAGTTATTCTAGTAGGTGGAACAGTCCACCAAGTAGACATCTGAGTGTGCAAAAATTCAAAGGCACGATCTATTTTTTTCCATCAAGTAAAGATGAAGTGGATAGCTGCACAAATATTAGGAAGAGGACCAGATGGCCTATACTTTAGAGGAGACATTTGAGATGAATTGACACACCATAGTTAAGGCCGATGCCCTATTTTAGCATGGCCCCTTGATAGAACTGAAAATGCATTCAAGGCATTGAATGCAGCATGGGCGATTCCATGAAATAAAGTGCCAAGTCTTTCTTGGCTTCTATATATTATAATCTCTTATTTTATGTAAAGGGATCTTTTTTTATCATAAGCAAAACTCTGCCCAAATTGAAAGTCATTACTGAGACTTTAAGCTCAGATTGTTAATCATATTTTGTTATCTGAATGATAAAGCAAGTGACCTTTTAGAATTTGTGCTAGAATGGCTTGTATTGTTGAGAAAATTGTTCTTATGTCTGTTTCCTAAATGCATTCTTGTCCATTTAATTAAATAAGTAGAACTAGTGGAAGTAACTAGGAAGGTGTCTTAAAGCCGACTGTGGAGAGACTTTGTGCTACCACAATTGTCTTTAGTTTGTTTATTTTCTATTTCTATTTAAAGGATCTTGGGATGACTTTGTGCCCCCATTATCCTTCGTATTTCACTCTTTGGTAGTTGAGGGAGAGATTTTGTGCTACACCTCATTATGTTGGTTATTGCACCTTGTTACATTTATTTATCAGTTACTTTCCAGAAAGAATTCCTACTATTTGTTGAATAGAACTTCTGAAAGAAGAGAAGTGCCTTCTGTCATTTCACCAGGATTTTTCCTTCAATTTGTGAACATCATCTCTAAAAAAAAGAGATGGATGGTGTTATCCTACCCCTGAGTGTTATTTTCTGCTTATATACATATATATAGTATATAGTTCCTCATATTTATAGGGAACCTCCCCTTGATGAGAGGAGAGATTTGTCCCCCTTTGATGTGGTAAACCTACACATTTGGCTAACCAATCTCCCTATGTTGTGGTTGAAACAACCTATTTTGCCCATCAGTTAGCTGGTGACAAAATATTCACCCAACACACCTTTCTGTAATGGTTATGTCTTCCTCAAAGCCCAAATTCAAACTCAAGTATAAAGATACCTTTTTCCTATAAGGCTTGACTCAATTAAAGTACTATAATGACCTATTCAAAGCTATCAAATAGGTACCCAAGGACTCAGGCTCCAATAATGATGAGCAAGTTGAGTTTGAATACACTCTTCAAGCTTATAAAAAGTACAATCTCCACAAGGTTGTGACCAAACCTAAAATGTTCCCCTACATCAACTTGTTTAGTAATGTGTTCCTCACTACCAGGAGAGTACAATATGGAACCCATGATTGGGTATGCTTGGCCAACTCTCGTACCAAATTACTGACATTTTTAGGATTACCTAAAAAGCATATTACTCCTTCCCGAATTTCACCTTTTCATATGATGTTGTGGTAGAGGAAACTTGGATAAGCACTTTTAAAATTTACAATATCTTGTAGTAATAGGTTAAGAATGCATATGCCAAGTGGGTAAGCAAGAAGGAAATCAACAAATACATAGTTTGCACCTTCTAGGAGGAGGTCCAAGTAGGTATGATTTTTTTGAACTGATTGTTCAATGCCCCATACTACTTGCATGTCAAAAAATTATGGGTGTCCCCCCTACACATGATTATCATTAGCTCTGAGGTTCCAAACATGGGAAGACTGATCAACTTCAAGTTGGTCGATACCATAGCATATGCCTAAGTAGGTGGGAACTTCTACATGATGATTTATCTCATAGATGTGGTTAGTAATATGCTCACCTTCAAGCCATTTGATTTTTTAAGTGAGTTTTAGGGGGATTAATGGCCCATGTAATCATTTATAAGCTATATGTCTTCCTGTACCAGAACCATATCTACTATATCTATAAATACTTCTACCCAGAGATGTACAATGTGATCAATGAGGCCCTAATTCCATGTTTATCATAAGAAATTAGAGACTCTATTATAGCCATTAGTGACTACTGGTAATTCTAGGAGGACATCATGATTCAAGTCATGAGCATTCTCAAGTAGCCCCCCCCCACCTACCATACTTCATCTTGGATCACCTGGTGGAGTAGGAGATCACATACAAACTAGTGGAAGGTGTTTTTGGATTTTGCATTAGTCACCAACAAAAGGCATGCCCATCACTCCTAATATCCATTCGGCACCATGTATACAAGGCCTTCCCTCCTCTCTAAAAAATGGTGACTAATTAGGATTATTTCACTCTAGGGAGAGCTAAACTCTAACATTGGGAACTAGAGGGCATGATCATGGCTCATCTAGTGAAGTATTTGACTCACCTTAACATCAATTATGGCCATCAATTAGAGAATGATGATGATTTTTACTTAAATTCTATAAATGACTAGGAGGTGCTAGCCTAAATCATGGCTCAAAAGAATAATAAAGGAAAGAAGGTTCAATTGAGGCCATTTATGCCTTCTCTTACACTTGCTCATTCTACAAAGGATTTCACCATAACTCCTCCCATAATTTATATAATAATTTTATAGGGTATTTAATCACCTTATACTCCATGATCACTTGTTCCTCATATCCCAAATCTACCTCTACCTCCTCTAGTAGTGATTTCTCCTCATGTCCCAACTCCATTTTTTCCTCCTCTATCAGCTCTGGTATTCCAACCCCAACTAAGATAGACTCATGTAACTCAACATTAAGTAGCCCAAGTATAGGAATATCAACCATCGTTACCTTGACCCCAGACTACACAGGCCCTAAAGTTTTATGCTAGCATTAGCTTAGAGGAAAGCCCAAATTGAGGCTCCCATCAAATTCCTATGCAATTTCCTCCCCTCACTCCCACCACTTTCCATCTCCCTCTCATGACACCACTCAATTTTTCACCTTTTCTTAAAGCTACTCAAGTGGTGCCTCTTCTCTTCCCTATTACACCCCCTTCATTATTCACCCAGGCACCCTTGGCCTCGATCCTCCCAAGCTTCCTCAATTCTTTGTTTCCCTCTACCCCATCCATTCCCCAACCCAAAACCTCCTCAGTACCTCCATTGGGCATGCCTCAAATCTAGGTACCTACAGGTGTGCCTCCATTGACAAGTGCAACTACAAATTTTGGGAGTACATCTAAAATGGTTGGACCCATCATGGCACCCTTTTCAATCATCTCAGTCCCTCCATTAACAATCTAATAGACTCCATAGTCAACCCTCATGGCTCCTACTATCCCTGCTAGTCCTTCTACCATAACACCTAGTGCTAACTTGGGTAAGAGACCCAAGAAGAAGTATAAGTGACTCACCCTCAAGCTTCAATCTAAGTACCTTCCACTCTAACCTGACCTCTTTCATTTATATCTATGGTTTATCTATCACTAGCCATGGTAGCTATGTACATTTCTCTTCATCCCTCTCTTTCCATCACCCTTGGCACCTAGGGATATGGTTTTAACCAACATATATATTCCCTTATAATGAATACTCCTCTTTAGGAGTCATTTCAACTCAAGTGGGCATGACCTAGGATAAGTGGCAAGCATAGATTTTATCATGGACCTCCCCATTCATCCTTCCTCCCTTCACTCCCATGACCCCTCTTCCTTTACTACTTTCCTCATGCACACCTTTTGCTTCCTCCCTCTCCCCTCCACCTTATCTTTCACCCTTTGCCACCATCTATACCACTCCACCAATACCTCTAAGAATCTAGGAGATGGTCCCAATTTCGCAAGCATCAGATATGATAATTCAAGGTGAAACAGATGTGTAGTGGAGTTTTGATCACACCATAGGGAGAATGAAGAGGATTATAATGCATAAATTCATCCAAGAAGGGAACCTTATGGTCTTGTAGACCCAGCAAGATTTTTCTTCCTAACCAAAGTGAGAACCTCCACTAGGGAGGAAAAGGTAGTTGAGGACCCACTCTCCATTTTTGGGGAACCCGTGACCTATTGAATAAGCTCCTTAAATATATGCAAAGTTAGTTTCAGACCCCAGAAGCATAAGTAAATAACTCATTCCCCATTGGGCTAATTGGGCAAGTCAAGGACACCCTCTTAATACTCTTTTCAATTCTGGGGAATGTGGTGAAAACTATGGTAGAGACAAATGTGATCATCTAGAGAACTTAGGCTTACATGGAGAGGATTATGGATATTCATGGGAAATTTATGAAGCTATTGGTGATAGTCAATAAAGGTATGTTCCTAAAGTTGAAATTGATTCCCACCTTAGACTTGGGGTTATATCAAATATACACTAGGAAATGAAAATGGTTATGGAGAAATGGCATGTTGTGGATTGACCATAATAGGACCCTTGAATATGGTAGGAAAAATATATTGTCATAATTCAAGGAAGTTAATATGTTTGTGTCATTTCACCTAGAAGGTACCTTCCTAGACATGGGAGAATTTGGAGTCCACTTGGGTCACTTTGACCAGGTCATGAGGAATGTCTCTAAGGCAAACAAGGAAGGGGCCTAGGTAATTATTGAGCTTTAAATATAGTCCATGATGAGCATTGAACATGTGTCTAAAGTCCAAGTGTCAATGGAGGTTCCCTTCCACATGTATTAGAGACTGGTGACCTAGGCCAAGGCAATATTCAAAGAACCCTGATGAACCTTACTAAACTAGATCGAGAGTTTGATCTCATGATAGTTGTGCTAGAAGCCAAGGATGTAAGGTCAAATTAGTTAGGATCTGTATCATTACAGCCATTATCATGTATCAATTGAGTGGTCCCTCACATATTTTTTTATGGCTTGGGTGGATTATGTTTTGATTTTTGAATTATAGTTATAACTACCATGAGTGTCCATCATGGCCCATGATGGGAATGTCATGTTATTTAGAGATGAATCCCATCCTTATATATAAAAGGCATAGTCATATTGTAATTAAAGGGTTGATTAAATTTTGATTAAAAGTGTTGTCATATTTAAGCTAGGATGTCCCCTGCTTTCTCCTTCATGACTTTGGACTATAAAAGTTGGCCATGATCGATATTATTGTAATAGTACTTATTTTTTAATGAATGCAATTTTAGTTTTTTGCAAAATGTTTGCTATGTGTTTCAAATTATCTTTCATCTCCATTCTTAATGATTGTTAATGTTATATTAATTGGATTAACATCTTGTTATTAAATGTATGCTATGGTTATAATGTGCTTGTCTATTATAATCCATTTGTGAACTCTTTTATTTCTCTTCTCACAATAATTTTAATTTGTGTGTTAGTCTTCAAGTTACCATTAGAGGTTTATGTGTGATATACTATAAACTTCTAATACTTATATTTAGTGACGGTTCATAGTTGAGTCATGCTCCCCTATTTCCTCATACTCTTCCCATTGTGTGTTCTTAGAGGTAGAATTTTTTGTGAAACTCAATCCACAGTGGTATAACTATAATAAGAACATTTGGTTTGATGGTTAATTCTAAATTTATAAGCACTCTTTCCTTCCTTAATCTCCCCTCTTTTTTGTGTTTATTTTGAATAATGAACTACCCTTTCCCCTTGTGTTTATAAAATAGAGGAGCACAACATATAATCATCAATAATAACTCTAGACAATTAAACCTTCATACAAAAAAATCTATTGATCTTCCCCTAGTGGCATTGCATTTCTTGGAGACTATTTCATGTAGACTCCATAGTGAAGTCAAATACATGTAACCATGCCCTGGGTTGATCTCAAATCAATCCTAAAATGGATTATGAAATTCCATCATTGTTCCCATCTTCCTCTTTGTGAATAGCCAGTCTGATGGGTATTTCATGAACTAGATTTTGGACCGAACAATAGCTAATGCTAAAAGGAGGGCTGAAATGATGTAATTTAGTCCTATCATTAGTTTATTAATTAAAGAGAAGGCAATGAGATTTTGTGTATTGAGCTATGGATTATTTAAAATTATGCTTGTTGAAAATAACATGTTAACTATTATTTGATTGTGAAGCATCCTAGATACTAGTTCATGTCACCAAGGCAGGGTCCTATCATGGTCGATTAGTGGTTTCCCCCTTGATTGTCTATAAAACTTAGGCTCAACAGACCTAATATGTCATGATTCTAACTAGTTTTTCCTCATAACCTCTTCCAAATTTACATCCCAAATATCATGGTTGGATGGATCTACCATTAACATCCTGAGAGTTGTCCATGATTTACTTAGAAACCTCAAAGAGATATCTTCCCTATTTCACTCCTGGTGTGGGATAGGCTACTAAAGAACACATAAATTCTTATAAAATTTCCCTAAGGATTTTAAATTTAGAGAATGAGTACATGGTGTGTAGGGTTTTCCCCTACATGTTGATGGACTCATCATATGATTGGTTCCTCAACCTCCCTGAAAACTCTATCCCTAGTTGGGACCATTTCAATACTTCCTTCATCGTCTAATTTGGGTAAGTGATAGGCCCCAATGTTCTATACCAACAATTTACTTGTTTTAAATAGGAGACTAATGAGTCTATCAGGAACTTCAATGGTAGGTTCAAAAAAATGTACAGCTAGGTTACCATGCTTTATCAAACTAACCCCCACTAGTGCTTGAAATGTATAAGAATGCTTTGGACCCTTAGATAGCCATGTTTCTAAGGAGAGACACAATAATAATAGACCTATCCATGGATTATGCAAGATCCATCAAGGTGGATAGGAAACTAAACCCCCAAGGCCAGATGATGGCCTTCACTACTAATGTGTTATCACAAATGCCCACGTTAAGCTTATTGCCCAACAATAATCAGAATGTCTCAATGCTTTAACCATTCCCTATTACGTACTAACTCCCATTGGGTCATTCCACCTCAAACCAATAATTGGGTTTTCTTAACCCAAGGGGCCATGAATATATTCTTTGAATACCACACCAGGTAATGTTGGTAGTAACTAACAATACCCAAACTATACCCCAGTAATCTACAAAAAATGTGTTGGATGCCATTCAATGAATGGTACAAAAACTCACCAATGATTTCCTTGGGATAAAAATCTAGGTGAGTAAATCTAATGTATAAATTTCCAAAAAAACCTTCACATATTAAATATCAAGCAGGAACTATAACCACCCTCATAATCCCCAAAAACCCTCACCTAATTAGTTACCCAAAATTAATATCTTTGAGATAGCCTTACCTAGCTAGTGTCGAGTGCATAACATGGCAACCCATGGAGAATTGGACTATATAGAGTTTGGTTCTACTTTTGAGATCTTCTAAAAGGAAACAATGGAATATGAGGTGGTCCTTAAATCACCCTGAATTATCTAACATGGGTAAATCCCCTAACATTGCTATGGTGTTGGAGACCATGATTTCCCTCACCAAGAATAAAATGAGTTGGAGGAGGGTATTAGTGAGGTGAAAACATTTCAAAAAAATTAGAGGAGTAATTACACCCTTAGGAATAGGCAACTATAATAACCCCTCACTACCTTGACTCTCCCAAATAATGGTGTAACGCCACCTGACCAAAATGTTAGGAATAACCCCCTACCTCTGAGACCTCAAGAACTTAAGACCCCTATGAAGACCCAACTAGTTCAAAGTAAAGGAGGTTATAACATAGATTAAATCATAAAGAAGATCAAAGCCAACATCACACTTAATGAGCTTGCTCAAATCACTAAGCAACATGATCTCCTACTAAAATCTTTGAAATTGAAGCTGACCCAACTGAAACCAAGAGCATCCCACACCAATGTGCTCATTTACAATAATAATATGGAGGTTTATCCCTTCCTCTTAACCATTCAGTTATTTGGAAAGAACCTACATAATTTCCTAGTACATTCAAGAGCCTCAGCGAATGTAATGCTAGCAAGCATATGTGAGAAGCTTGGGTTGGTCCCTATCAAGTGGGATAAAGTAGTGGTCCATCTTGATAAGTCCAAAGTGAAAGTGATATGGGAAATATTAAATGTCCATATATAGTTGAGTTTGAGCCTAAGATTCAACACTTCATAGACATCCAATTGGTGGAGATTCCTGAAGTCTACAATATGAGCCTTAGTTGAGATTGGTCCAAATCCCTAAATGGGTATATGGCCATAGATTTCTCCTCTGTGTGGTTACCATGGAGGGGAGTGGCCAACCAAATCTGGATAGATAAAGAACTTTACATGAAACACATGATAACTGAGTATAATTCCATTAATAAAAAGTAAACCTAGTATCTTTAGATCTAGGGATCTGCACATTAAACACAAAGTTGCCCAAAGACCAAGCTAGCCATCACCCAAACCTACATGGCATATGGTCTCTCTATGGAAATGGAGCTCATTCTAAACAAGGTAGTGTAGTTGGTGTTATACTTATAGACTCTATATAGAGAAAGCATTTAATGATTTATAGGTTACATTTCCCTTGCATAAATAATTTGGTAGAGTATGAAGCTCTAATCCTAGGGTTAAAATTTACATTAAAGTATGAGGTAAATGAAATAAGAGTATTTAGTGATTTTAAGCTAGTATTTAACAAGATCAAGACTATATTTCAATGTAACCTATCATACCTCAAGAGGTATAAACATAAGGCTTGGTACCTAATCAAAAATTTTAGCACGTTTAATATCATCTCTATCCCTTAAGAGGAAAACTAAGTCATCGACTCACTAGCATCTATGACAGCAAACCTAACCCCCCTAGATGACACTGAATTGCAAGAGTTCTCCATGTAACTAATCCCATGTCCCCATATCTTTGACAATGTGAAAAACTTTTAGGTTTTTGAAGATGACAAGCAGATCATCCAATTTCTCAATAATGAGGGAGTATTTGAGACACAATTTATAGACAAGAAAGATAGAGATAACTCAAGGAATGAGTTGGATAAAGATAGGATCTTTAATATTCATGGGAACCATATCCTAAAAGAGATTATCTCATTGGAAAAAGAGTTTTATACATTAGAACCCACATTCTAAGTGAAAAAACCCAAGTTCAAGGACCAAGAGTTTCGACTCATTAACCTCAACCCTGCAAAAAATCCCTAGATGATCAATGTAAGTCTTAACTAAATGGACTAAGAATTTGTTGAGATATAAATATGTAATTGCTTGGGCCTATGAATACCTTAAGGTCTTTGACCTGAGAGTGATCAATCACACTATTCCCCAAAAATCCAATCAAAAACCATTTTAGGCAAAAATAAATATCGGTAAACCCAATCATAAAGCCCTTAATAAACAAGGAATTCCATAAGTTACTTTTTGCAGGGATAATTTTCTTGGTTCACCACTCCACCTAGGTGGCCAACCTGGTGCTTGTGTGAAATAAAAATGGATAGATCCACCTATGTGTAGACTTAGGTAACTTAACCAATCCTCAGACAAAGATAATTACCCATTGCCTTCCCTTGATGAAGTAATCCAAATGGTGAGTGGATCTCAGATGATGTCATTTTTGGATGGCTTTTTAGGATACAACTAGGTCTTAGTTATTTTTGAAGATAGGGCTAAGACTGCCTTCACCACCAAGTAGGGAAATTTTGATTATATATGAAGGCCATTTGGGTGTATCAATGTTGGCACAACTTTCCAAAGATTGATGGACTTTGCTTTTGAATAACTAATTGGTAAATGCATAATAATCTATATGGATGACCTAACTATGTTATAAAAATATAGGTTATCTCACTTATGCCATTTCGAGAAAGTATTCAAAAGATGTAAAAGGTATGTCATTTCCCTAAACCTAAAGAAGAACATGTTTAATGTCACTAAAGAAAAGCTTCTTAGTCACATTGTCACAAAATAAGGTATTTCTATTGATCTCAAAAGGGTAGAAGTAATTTCTAAACTAACTTTACCTAAAAACTAAGAAAGAATTGAAACCCTTCTTTACAAAAATTAAATTTGTGCATAAGTTTATGTATTGATTTGTTGAAATAGTAAAACACTTGAATGTGATGTTGAAATAAGATGTGAAAGTAGAATAGCATGTTGAATCAAAGAAGTATTTTTAGGATATCATAGATGCCATTATGCAATCCCTAGTTCTCATCAACCTAGACTATATGAAATATTTATATATCTACCCCTTTGCTTTTAACCACACCCTTATTTCTTTTCTCACCTAGATATTAGAGGGAGAAGAACACCATGTTACTTTCATGAGCACCAATATAAAATATGTTGATTTGAGATATTATACCCTAAACAAGCATGCCTACACCCTAGTCAAGGTAGTGAAGAAGTTTAGACACTACATCCTCAAGAATAAATTTCATACAATGATCTTACACCCAAAAAAAAAACATATGATAGGGTATAATGAGTTAGGCAAACGTAGAGGTCGATAGATGATAGGATTGCAAGAGTGCGACCTATAAATCAAACTAGTCAAACTAGTTAGAGGACAAGGCCTTACCCAAATAATAACTGAGATAGATATGAGAATAAATATGCATAAAGTGTACCATGGGAGAGTGATACAATCATAATGGTATGCCCTATTCATACACTTCCTACTCTATGAAAACACACCTTTAGGAATCAACCATACACAAAAGAGGGCCCTATGATTGAAGTGTGCATAATACATGTTGAAGGGAGTTCTCTTCAGAAGGAACCACAAAGGAATCTACCTTTGGTGTGTGTCACAAGTGGAAGAAAAAGTAATAATGGCAAGTTTCCATCAAAAAATAAGAGCTGGTCACCATGCAACAAATGTCATGGCCCATAGAGTTCATTGAATAAATGATTACTGGCCCATACTATTCAAGTATGTTCATGCCCATGTTCATTTTTGCCATCAGTGCTAGACCTTTGCTAAAATGTAAACCCATGTGGCAATGCCACTATAGCCTATCATGAAGTTAACACCATTTTCCCAATGGGGATTGGATTTCCTCAGAGTCATCAACCCCAATTCATCAATCGACCATAAGTTTGTCCTCACATGCATGAACTATTACACGAGGTGATCTAAGGTAGTTACAACTAAAAATTCACTACTATTTAAGTCATCAAGTTCTTGTAAAATACCTTAACCACCCAATTTTAGGGTCCCCATCTCTTTGTTGTGTGATAATGGTCTTTCCTTCTAGTCCGTAGAATTCATAGAATGGGCCTATGACAATCGAATCACTACCCACAAGGGAATGGATTGGCATAATCCACCAAGAAGAATTTAATAGACTCCATTAAGAAGTTAGTGGGAGAGAAGCCTCAATAATGGAACTTATTTCTAAATTTCACTCTATGGGATGACTGCACCAGGTATAAACAACCCCTCAAAAGTTCTTTCTTTTTATTTTATAGACTAGAGCCAATCATGTCAATCACACTCAAGCTACCAACTTATAAAGTCATGCAATAATTCATGGGATTGGATGATAATGTGAGTTCCATACTTTGAGACATAATTTAGTTAGAGGAAGCCTGGGATGAAGTTATGTTAAGCTTTAGAAAACATCAAGATACAGTCAAAAGGTGGTTTGATAAAAGAGCTAAGATCAAGACCTTTTGAATCTCTGACCTAGTCCTAATGTGGGATAAGGCTCATAAAAATAAAGTCCAGCATTCTAAATTTGATCCCCTCAAGATTGACACATACCAAATAGGGAAAATCCTAGGTCAAAACACCTTCTATCTAAAATATCTCAAGGGCAAGGACCTACCACTATTAGTAAATAGACAGTTCTTGAAACACTATTTTTCAGTTGTCCCATCTAGTGTAATTTTTGAATAATTTAGGCAAGTTTTGGTAATTTATATAATAGATAGGTTTAATTTTGTTATATGTTTTCTTTTATCATGTGTTTGTTTTAGTTTTGTGTTTTGTTTCTCTGGTTTACATCTTGTCTATTGTGGAGTTCCTCTAATGTCCATCCCTACTAGTAACTGCTCCACATGATGGTTGAAGCCCAAGAATAATCATTGATAAGTAGGAGACCCATGTTGAATCTTTGACCCAAGCAAGTCAGGGATGGTAATTAAACCTTTTTTACATTTAATATTTGGGAGGCTAATGATTTTAAGATAAATGAGTATATTTTAGAACAATCCGCATACTAATAGAGCCACCAAGCTACACTTATATGACATCTCAAAAAAATTCAAGAATATTTAAACCGATCAAGGATTAGCTAAGTATGCAGCTCTTCTTCATCATCCTGTCACCTTTGGCTTGGTCCCAAACCCTCAATGTATGAAACTAAAAAAAAAAGAATTTCAAAATAAATCTTGGAAAAATATAGCAGAAACATATAAAATCTATATTCTAAATCTTACTCAAAAGGATCATTCAAGAAACCTCCATCATAGGCTTTCTAGCCTGGCTAGCATTGGAACAAGGCCTTGAATGTGACTGGAGATAAATTTATCGAGGCTATGGACACCTTTCTAGTGGCATAGCAATTCCCACACCATCTTTATCCAAGCCATCAATCCATTAACACCCTTAAAGGAACCAGATACTCGATTTAACCATATTACTCAAGTGGAGTCTAGAATTAAATGAAATTTTTAGAATCACTTCTTACACACATTGGTGATTGCTTATAGGATGAAAGCTTAATATGTTATTTTATATTATATGACTTTAGTGTCTCCTTTGTTCTGTTATATATAAATATATCTCTTATAGTTTGTGTTCTTTACAAGGGAAAAAAATTAACTAGTTGGGTTCTAGGTGTTTATCATCACTTTCCCTATGAAATTCACCATTTGTTATGGCCAACATGCCCCCTTTCCATAAAAATGGGAGACCCCTCATTAAAAACAACAAAACTAGAGCACTCAGATCTATTCTTTCATTCTAATTAGCTTCACCTAAACTAGGTCCATGAAATCTTGTGTCACCCTAATTTCCCCAAATAATTGCAAACCTCATTTATTTTATGGCTAAGGTATGCTTTATTATTTTAAGGATTTAGAGTACTAACCTTGCATGTCAACTTTCAAAATAATTTCCTAAAGTCTCAATTCTTTCTCAAAATGATAGACCTTACATCCTACACATCAAATTGAATATTAAATGGTGGTCGGGCAAGTTATTAATTAGTTACACATCTTTTCATTTTTACTTAATCTTTTTCATGGGTTTCGTAAGAATTAAAAAACCACTAGAGAAGACCTATGTGATGGTTATCATAAGCGTCATATTGACTAGTCTCATGGTCTTATCAAATATTTCAAATCCTAAGGAGCCCAACCTAGTCATAGTATGCCATGTATATTGGTGTCTGATTGGCCAGTCTCCTGGTCTTATCAAAAATGTTAGAGTCTAGGGGAACCTGACCTAGTCAAAGTGTGCCACATAACCCAATGTCAGGTCAACTAGTATCTCAATCTTGTTAAACATGTTAGAGCCTAGGGGATCCTAACCCAATTAGAGCATGACCCATAGCTTGATGTCAGGTTAGCCTAGTTAGAGCATGCCATAGAGCCCAATGTCAGATCAACCAGTCTCCTAGTCCTATCAAAGATGTCAGAGCTAAGGGGACACTAATCCAATCAAAAAATGCCATATAGCCTAATGTCAGCTTGGCTAGTCTCTTGATCTTATTAGAGATGTTAGACCCTAGGGGAGCCCAACCTAGTTAGAGCATACAATGTATCCCAATGTTAGATCGATCAATCTCCTGATCATGTTAGATATGACAGAGCCCAGGGGAGCCCAATGTATTCAAAGCATGCCGCATAACCAATTATCATATTGGTCAGTCTCTTGGTCTTGTTAGAGATGTTAGCACCCAAAATAACCTAGGCTAGTTAGAGAATGCCATGTAAAATAACCAAGCGTATGATCATGTGGCCACCTAAGACCCTAGGATGGTTAGAATGAAGTGCAAATGGAGCCTAAGGACAAATCATAAGATGATACATGTCCCTAAATGACACCTCACCCATCTTAAGGATATGACATGAATTACAAATCTATATTTAGGTGTCAATCACTGATAGAACTAATAGGCAAATGACATATCACATAAAGTGAGAAATATCTAGGAAGCCTTAAGGAGATGTGATTATGTGCCTACCATGCATTGGGCATTAATTAAATAGAAATCTAGGTCTAATTGGATAGTTTTATAATGTTGTATCACCATTTCTAAATCGAGTTGGAAACATAAGATCATGATCTCTAAATTTAACTCTGAATTGGAAAATAAAGAGAGGAGATCAAGCCATCAACCCAAATTTGAATCCATAGTAAGTGCACTACCAAATGCCATTAATGCAGGGGAATGAATGTGTTATTTTATAAATATTCTAAGGATGGTTAATGGTTCACTATATACCCTCAAGATAAAATCAACTCCTTGCTTCCTAATCCCCATTTCATACCTATATGTTTTTCCCCTATGCTCAATACTTTTCTATTGACCTCCACCTTGCTACAATGGTTGTGTCCTACTCAAACCCTAAAGCTAACCCTAAGTATAGAGATACCATGTTCATAGAATCCTTAACTCAATTCAAACATTATAATGACCTATTCAAAGATATCAAATAGGTACATAAAGACTCAGGCTCTAATAATGATGATCAAGTTGAGTTTG
Source organism: Torreya grandis (assembly GCA_037957365.1). Lineage (NCBI taxonomy): Eukaryota > Viridiplantae > Streptophyta > Pinopsida > Cupressales > Taxaceae > Torreya > Torreya grandis. The sequence goes on along the minus strand of JARHVA010001510.1, from coordinate 754,091 downwards.
AAAACACCCTTCAAACTTATAAGAAGTGCAGTCTCCATAGGGTCATCACCAAACCCAAAATTTTCTCCTGCACTAACTTATTTGGTAACCTACTCCTCATTTCAAGGCAAGTGCAAGATAGAGTCCATGATTGGGTATGACTGACCAAATGCCAGCACTAGATTGTTGACATCTATGGGACTACATACAAAGTATATTACTCCCTCTCAAATTTCACCTTTTCATATGATGTTGTGGCGATGCAGACTTGGATTGGTACTTTTCAAATTTATGAGATCATGTAGGATTAGGCTAAGAATATAGATGTTAAGTGGGTTATAAATGAGGACATCAATGCATACATAGTTTTCACCTTCCAAGAAGAGGTCCAAGTAGGTATGATTCTATTGAACCAATTATTCGAGGCCCCAAACTATTTGCATGTTAATAAATTATGGGTGCCCCTCCTCCACATGATTCTCACTAGATCTGAGGTTCTAGATATAGGAGGACTAATTAAATTCAAGCTATTCAATACCATAGTGTAAACACCTAAAAGTGTCCACCAATGACCTCCAATCAAGATTTAGACCAATTTCTATCAAATATCACAATTTGGCCTAAAAACACTAAAATGCATTAAATGGTTTGAATTTGTCATATACAAGTGCTGATTTTTTCTAAAGTATCCTTAAATAGGGAAATGTATTTTATTAAACTATTAGTTTTTCCTAAATCATTTTGAGCAAAAATGCCCAAAATGCAATTTGACACTCTAAGCTATTAGATTCCCCTAACTCGGAAGCACATGATGCGTATATGTGTTATTTGGTGTTGGTAACATCCTAAATGGGATAATGGATCTAATACATTTAACATCTCCTTCTTATTCCAATCTAGTCAAATTTTGAGCCAATAATATGACATTTTGACTAATTTAATTAATTTGAGCACCAATTGTCAAGATTTCACCAAAATTGACTAATCATGGTTAAAGCTAATTAATTTGAACATGAACCTAATTAATAAGTTCATGGAACTTGTTGAATATTTCTTTTTGGAAATTGATTATGAGTTTTTGCATCATCAAGTGACATCATTTTTTGGGAAGGCATCCCTAGGCCATATGCAACAAATATCTAATTAAGTCCTCTCATGCCTCTTTAATGCCTTTTTATCCCAAATATTTATGAGGGCATTTATTGATTTTAACCTCTAAAATTGAATAGATTTTTAGCCACACATCTTCATCTTGAGATGGATGGTTCAGGTTCATTCTGATCAATTGTAAAAATCTATAAATATAAGGCCTCACACTCATAATTTTAAGCTCTCTCAAGCCAAATTTATCATGCCCAAATGATTTTAAAATCTCTCTCAAGCCAAATTTATCATGTTCAAATGCTTTCAAAAGTGATTTTGATATAGTGTGATTATTCCAAATTATTTATTGAAGCTTCACAAGCCAAAGCTGCAAAGCCAATGATGCCAAGAGGAGGTGGAGATATTCAAAGATCCATTGACAAAGACTTTTGAAGCACAAGCTAAGAAAGCCAATGAGGAGAGTCTTTGGAGCATTCAAGGAAGGTGAAAATTTTTCTTTTATTTCCTTTTAATTGTGCTTTGTCAATGGTATTTCCTCACTAAGCTCCCCTTAAGATCTAGGCATAAGGTGTTATTTCATTAGTGTGTTTTTATTTTACATTTGATTTCCTCTACTAACACGATAGTAATCTCTCCTTATCATATTTTTATGTTCACAAATGGCATGCCCTGTGGGATTGCACCCCATGAATTTGATCAAATAGCTCCTATAAGCAACCTACTAACCATTTTCATGCAGAATCTTGGAGTTTGAGTCCAAAGAGACTAAAAATTTTGAGTAGAAAACTATTTTTTAGAAGTCATGATTTTGTCACTATGGACTTACAATATTATCCTCTGGACCACAAAACCACAACTGAAATAGTCATGATTTTATCTTAAAATAATGATATTACATTTTAACTATCTTTCTAGACTAACATTTCTCTATTTGTAGGTCAAATTACAATATTACAATACTACAACTTGATAGTCATGATATTACAATACTATGATTTCACAAGTTGTGATATTGTCGATTGGAGTCACAGTACTATAGTTAGACCACTAGTGGTTAGCCTATGTTGTTGGGGTAAAGAAACAATACCACAACTCTCTAAGTTGTGGGTTTGCTCTGTTATTTATGATATTATATATTAGAGTAGTAATTTTGTCCATTTTTGTTGTCTAACCCATGAGTTATGATATTGTGTTAACCAATCATGGTTTTGTAGAGTTAAAGTATTGGAGTATGGAGTTACGGTATTACACTATGCAAACTTTAGAGCTCCCTTTTCAAAGTTACTTGTCTCATCCACAAAATATCTTCTAAGCTAAACAACATAATCAAAATTTTATTATATGACCTACTTGAAAAATGATCAAATCATGCTTAATCAAGTCCTTTTAAACCTCTTTTTAATGCTTAAAAATAATTAAGAATTTCTATTTAGTGCTTAAAGGAAGATTTAGGGTGTTCATTTGAATGTTTTATAGTTGTTATTTATAATTTTTTGCAACTCAAGGCCAAGGGGCCAAAGAACACCACCAAATCTTTTATTTTAGTGCTTTAAAATTGAACTCATTTCTAAATTTTTATTTTATGCAAGTTATTTATCATTTTCTTAGTTATATTTATTTGTGAAAAAAGTAAGTTGTGTGTGTATGCTCTCCCCCCATCCCCTATAGGGAACTTATGGGATTAAAAGTGTCATCTTCATTGTAAACTTGTGCCTTAGTCCAAAGACATAAAAGAGATGTTATCAAGCCTCTTCTCAAGACCTGCATGGCTTAGATGATCTAGAAATAACCATAAAGCTCTTTTACTTAGTTTTTATTTTACGTATCTTGGCCTGTGAGGGGGACTTAATCACCTCCCATGAGTTCTATAGGGAAGTTTTGACCTAGGGCTTCATTTCCCAGCATCATCTTCAACCCCACTCTATAAGGGGGTATATAAATTGGGATCCCCTCACTAAGATGATGAGGCTAAGCCTAGGATGTATGATCGTGGGAAGTTTAAGTGGTTAAACCATCTCCATTAGTAGAGGCTAAGCCTAGGATGTATGATCATTTTGGATATCACACTACACTAAGTGAACAATGGATTTAGTGGTTGTCAAAAAGGCAAGACCTTTTTACAAGAAGCCATATGATGCAAACCCAATTGACATATTGCTTCTCTTGTGTGTACAACATGAAATTTGGTATAGATGGGATCCATCTAAAAACATGTGAAACTTATTAGTTTAGTCAATCACACTTTTCCATACCTTATTAGTTTATGGCTTAAAGATGATTACTTAGTTGTTTTTTGTCTTTGTCTAAGATTACTTGGTCTTATTTGAAGTCAAAACTTGATTGTTAACAAAAACCTTAAACCAAACACATTGTCCACCAAATTTCTTAAACAAGATGTTATGTTTCCCAAGTGAAAATCATCTTTTTCCTTGTTCAAATTTGTCATCTAAAAACATTGTCATATCATCCATTTTGGCATAGTTATGCTACCCATTTGAGTCTAGACCATTGGGAAAAAATTATTAAGTCTTTTATTGATAATTTAAATTCTAAATTACACCTTTATAAGTTCATAAGGTTGACGTGTTAAGTGGGTTTGCCATTTACACTAAAATTGAGGGAACTTGGGTTTAATTTATAATTTAAATTGAAGGCCATTTTAGACTCAATATCATTGTCATCATTGGTAGGATTCAAGTCATCTTGTGTATCGCTCACATTTTGAGTCCTAGACAACATTTCATACAAAATTGCCTATTACCATTTTTTTTGTTCTATAAAAAATTGAGTCTTGAGTCCATTGGATATAATAATTTTGCCTTAGATATTTATCAAACTTTGTGTGTGTGTATCATTTGAGTTGAGGAGAGTAGTGTTATGCTATTGTAATTGTGTTAAACCATTTTGACTTAGAGTCTTAAAGCAAACATTTGTCACACCTTTTAAGTATTTTAACATCGTTACATTGTTTAATTTGTTTTATAGACCTCTTTGCATAGAGTCCAATTTTTCCAAATTCAAACCAATTTGAGTTTTCTTTGTGAGCCTTTGTCTAGTGCAGTTACACTATTCACCTTTATCTAGCTTATCATTATAAAGAGTCTAGTTTTGTGTTATTATTTGGAAGAAAATAATCTATCTCCAAGTGCCTTTTGTTTCATACCTTATATCCATTGATCATATTTATGTCTAAGAGTCAAATACCTAGTTTTTGTTATAAGTGTTTCAAATAAGTTAGATTAAATATCTAATCTTTAAAGTCTAGCCTTTGATGTCATTTGGCCAAAAGTCCTAGCACAACTTGTTTGATCCTAGATTTAGATGTTGCATTTGGCAAAAGACCTAGAAACCTTTGTTTTTCCTAGATTAGACTCGTTTTAAACACTTTAATCCTAGAATTTGGCATTTTGATTTTTTATCCATCTACTTGACCTTTTTTGTATGAGACGTGTAACATTAGACACTTGATGCTAGCTTGTTTTTTCACAAATCATTGCATAAACCTTTTTGTACATACATATCCATCATTTTATCTAAGTTAGACCAAGTTTGAGCCTCCCTTTAGACATCACTTTTTCAAAGTTTGTAGAACTCTATTCTGTTTGTTAGCGAAGTGTTTACTATGGATCCCAACATGTATTCATACACTCATAGTGGAATCATGTATAATATAGGCCTTAATAATGTAATCACCCAATAATAAATGGTATAATACACATATACAAATAATGTTGTTTATCATATATATCCTTATCCTTCTTATAAAACTCAAACAGGGGCACTAAACCAAGACCCTTTGCCTCACTATTTGGTTAACACACCGTCATACTCAGAGCAAGATCAAGAATAAACAAAGTAATACCCAGCTATGGTACCTACAATTAAAGAACCATTTCCTCAATAACCATACTATGTTACTACACCATCAACATATAATCCTTATTTTTTTAAGCATCACTTATTTGAAAACAAAGATGAGATTTTAGTCAGAGCTATAGAATTAGGGGCTAAGTTTCCAGTAGACTTCCCCCATGAAAATTTTTCAAGTCTAGTAAGAATGCCTCACAACATACTGTATAGTCAACAAATTTCTTCTCTCAACCTCTAGCTCTAGTCTCAATGACATATCAAGACCTTAGTATGATTTTTAAAGGAAAAGGCCTCATGGAGGATCACTTTATATAGATGTACATAGCATACCAAACATATTTGAACCTAGCACATAATTTTAATAGTATGACCATGTCAAACAAGCCTCTTATGGATTTAGCTCTATTAATAGGAGTTTTAACAGAATTGATTGGTTAAGAAAATTAGGGTTTAGACCCATATACACAAAACACTACAATTGACAACTTGTTTCATGTGCCAACCATCAAAGAATTATCTTCAGCTTGTACACAAAACACTAAGCAAAACACATTGGACAATGCCCAAGCAACATCTGTAATGAAATTACTTCAAAAATAAAGTAGAATAGAAAAAATAGATCCAAATATGACTGAAATATATCATAATATATGATAATAGATGAGCCACTTCAAGGGGGAAACCTCCACAAGTTTCAATAAGAGTAGAATTAACAATATGATGATAAACAATTACCCACTACCTCCTATATATAGTCTATGTAGGCCATGGTTACTCCATAGGCTGACCTACTAACCAAATGAATGCATAGAGAAATGTGATATAGCATTAAAGAGGGATAAGTAAGCCACAAGTCAGATATTCCTATCCTAATACATGTGATAGGTTAGGGGTGTATCATTCCCTTACCCTTCAAACCAACATTGTCCTCAATGTTGAACAACTATGGATGTTATTGCAGAAAATCTTCACCTTCCCAAGTTGCATCTTCACTACTCAGGTTTTTCCACTCGATCAGATATTCCCTAATCTCTCTAGTTCTCAACCTCTTAGTACGTGTTTAGAGGATCTTCTTTGGTTCCAAAATGACTCATCCTTCTTCATCTAGTTTTGGGAGCTCTGTCTAGGCTGAAACTTTCTATCCAATGACCTTCTTCAAATAGGAAACATGAAATACTGGGTGCATGCAAGATGAATGAGGTAACTTGAGCTTGTAAGCCACACCTCCAATTTTCTATAGAACTTGATAAGGGCCATAATACTTAGGAGCAAGTTTTTTATCCTTTTTCTATTGCTTCAAGGACATCTACTTGTAAGGCTACAAACGTACAAATACCTAGTCAACCACCTCAAAATTTTGCTCACTATGGTGTTGATCTACTTGTTACTTCATCCTATTTTCTGCCAAGGCCAAATTATCTCTCAAACTAGACAAAATTCTCTTATTGATGTTGAATGTGCTCCTCCACATCTCGAACCTTGGTTTTCACCATTAATGAAGAAGTGATGGAAGGTGGATGGTAACCATATAGTGCTAGAATTGGAGACATTTTAGAAGAGGTAGGGAAAGATGTGTTATACCACCATTCTACAAGTGGTAGCCATTTAACCCAAAATTCCTATTTATCTAATACAAAACAATGGAGATACCCCTCTAAACATTTGTTAACCACTTCTATTTGTCCATCAGATTGGGGGTGGTAAAATGAGTTATGAGCTAGCTGAGTACCCAAATAGGAAAATAGTTTAGTCTATAAATTACTAGTGAAAATAGGATCATGATCACTTACAATTTTTTTTGGGGTTCCATGTGATTTTAGAACTGCCTCTAGAAAAATAGATGCTATTGTACTTGCTAAAAATGGGTGTGAGAGAGCACAAAAATGGGCATATTTTGTAAGACTATCCACAATGACCAAGATAACATTCTTACCTTCAGAACAAGGTAACCCTATGATGAAGTCCATGGAAACCTCCTCCCACCTTTGACTAGAGATTGCTAACGAATGTAACAGACCCAGTATCTTAACTATCTCACATTTATTTTGTTGGCATATCAAGCATTCCACCACAAGCTTTTGTACATATCCCTTAAGTCCTTCCCAAAATAACTATTTGTTAATTATATGATAAGTTTTCAAGAACCCTGAGTGTCCCCCAATTGGAGATGCATGCAACTCTGTAAGAATCTTATGCTTAAGCTCTGAATCTTTACACAAGTATAACCTACCCTTATACCATAAGACATTACCTTTCCGTTCAAATTTTTTAGAGGCTAAAGTACCTTAATAGAGATTTTGAATCAAAACCTGTTTATCCTTGTCTTGTTCCCATTCTGACTTAGCTTCATCCACCTAATCTGCTTGCAACATGGACATTGCACAAAGTAATTCTTTTGTGGATGTATCCCATTTGGATAGTGCATCTGCTACTACATTATCTTTACCCTTCTTGTAGATGATTTCAAAATCATAACCCAACATTTTGGTTACCCACTTTTGTTTTTCCTCAGATGATAATCTTTGCTCCAAAAAGTATTTGAGACTATCATGATCTATTTTCACCTTAAAGTGTCTACCCATTAGATAGGGCCTCCATTGTTTAACTGCATGAAGAATAGCCATCATTTCTTTCTCATAGATAGGTTTTTATAGATTCTTACCTTTGAATTGATGACTCTCAAATGAAATGGGTCTTCCTTCCTATATTAGTATTGCTCCCAACCTGTATCTAAAAGCATCACATTCAATAGTGAATGTCTTTGAGAAGTCTGGAATAGCCAAAACTGAAGTGGTACACATAGCTACTTTTATTTTCTCAAATGCTTTGGTAGTGGCATCATTCCAATGGAAGGCATCCTTCTTTATCAATGCAGTGAGTGGATCTACTATGCTTCCATAACCTTTCACAAATCTTTGATAGTAACCTATTAGTCTTAGGAACCCTTAGAGGTTTTTGAGAGTTTTTGGCATGGCCCCAAAAATAGATGGGTGGTCATCAAGAATCATTTGTAAATCAGGATGTGTAGATGCATGTGTGGGTTGAGCTTCTATAGAACATAATCATGAAATAATTCCCTTTGCCCCCTTTTTTAGCATCTTTGTCATCTGATGTGAACTAATCAATTGTGGAGATTTTTCCTATAATCCATGTAGTTCAATTTTCCTACCTTCAGAATGAAAGTGCATGAATAGTTCTTTGAAGTTCATCTCAATGATACCCAAGGTTGTGAGACATTGGACTCCCAAAACAATGTCTGTGCTACCCATGGGAATAGAAAACATAGGAGAATTGATATTTTACTCACCCATAGAAAGCTTAATACTATAGCATTTTCCTAAACAATTAATTATGCCACCATCTATTATCATGACCTAAAATTTTGGTGTTGGGTAGATGAACAGTTCAATCGAGTGGCCAACTTATGGTTGATGAAGTTATGTGTGCTCCTTAAATCAATCAACACTATCACCTTTTGTTTCTTGAGGAAACCCACCACCTTAAGAATTTGTGGAGTGCTAATACCTGCAAGTGCATGATAAGAGATTATAGGTTGGGAATCTTCAGGTACCTCCTCTATCTCTTCCTCATCATCATTAGAGGCATCATCTTCTTCTTCTTCTTCATTGGATCCCATAATGTATAATAACTTCTTCTTAGCACATTTATGTCCTTTGCTCCACTTGCTATCATAACTGAAACATAATCCTTTTACACGCTTCTCTTCAATTTGTTGAGGGGTCAATCTGGTGGGTGGAGGAAATGTTGGTGTCGATATGATACGATATTTGAAGTGAGTGAATGGTTGCTTTTTGTTGGCTATGAATTTTTCCTCAGCTCTATGTGCCATAATAATAGAATCAAAAATCTTAAGTGGATTAAACATGCATACCTCATGTTGAATGTGGTCCTTGAGTCCACCCAAAAATAGGTCATTCAAGTTCTCCTTAGAAATTGTCTCCACACGTAAGGATAGGTTATTAAAATGATGAATATAATCCTTGATGGAGCCACTCTATCACAATTTTTCTAGTTGGCTAATGTAATTATCTGTCACACTATTGTCATAGTGTAATTGCAGCTTCTCTATAAAAATTGACCTGGTGACACTAAGAGTCATCTTTTTCTTTTGAGCACACAACCATCGATACCAAATGAATTGATCAGGTTAAATATACAAAGATGCCATGGTAACCTTATATCCACCTAGGATCTAATGCAAATTGAAAAAAATATCCATTTGGTTGATCCAATTGACTGGATATTTTCCATCAAATTTGTGCATAACCACCTTTGGTAACAGGTTCCTCTGTGGCAATGTAGTTGGATTTCAAGTAGACTGGTTGGGAGAACCACCCTAGTGGGGTTGTAAAATAGTGATATCTAGATGATTTGACTGATTATTTTTCAAATCCATCATGATATCTACCAAACTATCTTGTATGGACTTCATATTAGATTGTATGCCTTATACCTCACTTTGAATGCCTTGCACACTATAGTTAAGCTGGCTCACTTTATGATCTATGTTAGAGAACCCTAGTACAAAGGATCTAGTGCATCCCCCTTTTGACCCCATCTCTTCCTTGTTATTAGTTTTACCTATAGTTTTAGAACCCTTTCCTCGGCCTCGAGTTTGTGGACCTGCCATAAAAGGGCTTTACGATGTCGACCCTGATTGGCATTTTTGACCCAACTTTGACCGAGTGATTTTGGACTTATGTCAGCCTCAAATAAAAACATAAAAAGAACATGCCCTAGCCAAACTTTTCTAATATTTCCAAAAATTTAAATAACTCATAAAAATTCTTTGAAGTGTGCACTATAGAGAAATTTTATAAAAAACCCTAGAATGGTGATAACTTTTGTAAAAAAGATCCAAATGAGCTGAAATTTTAATGGAATCTTAATTTAATTATTTCACACATCTAGTAAAAAAAAATTAGATAAATTCCCAACCATTTTTTATATATATCCAAATTTTAAAAATTAGGGTTTCACCCACAAGATTGTCCAAATCACAGCTCTAATACCACTTGTAATGAAGTTACTTCAATAATAAAGTAGAATAAAAGAAATAGATCTAAATATGACTGAAATATATGATAATATATGATCCACTTTTAGGGGGCAAACCTCCACAAGTTTTAATAAGAGCATAATTCACAATATGATGATAAATAATTACCCATTACCTCCTATATATAGTCTATCTAGGCCATGGTTACTCCATAGGCCAACCTAATAACCAAATGAATGCATAGAGAAATGTGATATAGCATCAAAGATGGATAATTAATCCATAATTTATCTATTTCTATCCTAATAAATGTGATAGGTTAGGGGCATAGCAACATCCAATCCAAACCAAAGTGGTGTGAGTACACAAATAACTAATCCCGAAACAAGTGTACCTTTAGTTAACACTATGAGTGGTTTAAAAAATTAGGAAGTAGGATATTTTACATCCCAATCTCAAACAACTACCACTAATCCTCAACTAGTTTCTTCTTTAAGCACTAAACCAATAGGATTAGGTAGTCAACCAACAACTAGTGGCATGCCTCAACAACAAAATATGATGAATTCTACTTCACCCCAATCGGTATTGAGTAGTATTTTTAAATTAAAGGCACTGTAAAATATATTAATATAGCATAGATAGAACATATTGCTACCCCAATAGGGGGAAACTAATATTCCACCTCATCAAGTAACAGTGAACATACCTCTTTCAACACATATTAATATGCCATTTCAAAACTAAATGATGTCTAACTAACAACATGCTAATATTGGTTAGCACCCAAACTTTAAAATGCATCAACTTCCCAACAAGGATTCATGCAACTAAGAGGTTCCAATGTTTCTCAAGTACCTATTAGGTAACCTTTGCCTTTCATGTAGAACATGTCACTAGTTCAAAGACAGGGTCTTAGTTCACAAGTACACCCTTAATAGCAAGATTTGGTTAGTCAGTAGCATGTCTCTAGTCAACCTCAATAGGCACAGTATAGTTATATCCCTCCATCCCAACCTCAAAATTCTCAAAATTAATCCCACATATCCAACCCTAACTAGAATATCACACCATAGTATGTGAAATTTCAAAAATCACACCCTAATTCATGCATGTGTATTCCTGGTCCATTCCCCAACCAAACCAACATTCCACAACAAACTATACCTATATTATATTTCAATCAAAGTGCTCCACTTGTGACTACCCAGCCTCCACTTGAAACCAATGTTACCTGCAATTTCCTAACTCAAGAACTATAATAAATGAAGGGTGCCATCATTGTCATCTAGGCTGGGAAATAAACCAAAAAGTTTAAGTTGGATGATGTGTTCTCTTACCCCTTCAACATGGATTACTTGAATATACCATTTTCTCTAGGGTATGAACCTCTAAAATTCAATAAATATAAGGGAAAAGGTGACCCCAAAACTCATTTAATGGAATTCTTCATTGCATGCCAGCTAGTGGCATGTAGCAACATATACCTATTATTTTTGTTCCCAAGGAGTCTAGTAGGACAAGCCTTGGAGTAGTTTTTTAAGTTTCCCAAGAATTTAATATCAGATTTTGATGATCTTTCAGAAAAACTTATGTAGCACTTTTCATACAATCTCAAGCATGAGATCTCACTAGTTGACTTAACGTAAGTAAAGCAAAAGGCCAATGAAATATTTGTAAGTTATCTAAAATGATGGAGATCCATTGAAATTTGATTCACCTATAGTTTACCATACAAATAATTAGCCATTGTGTTTGCCAAAAAATTGCATAGTGAGATATCCTATCATCTAAAACTACATTGTGCACACACTTTTAAAGAGATCATTGACAAAGTTTTGTTGATCGAGTGAGCCCTTATCAACAAAATAGCCATCAAGCTTACTTTGTCAAACCAAATCAATCTACTAATCAAGTAAATGGATAGAACCAAGTCCAAATACAATCATCACAACTGACATAGACCAATAACTATGAAAAACCCAAGCCTTTCAATCACAACGAGAATATTGTGAGAAATGGAGTAACTAAATTGTGATATGTCCAAATGGTACAAACACCATCTTCTCAACCCATGTAGCATATGCAAATTACTCATAACCCAAAACCTTTTCATCAAATTTAGTAAGTGCAATAGCCCAGGCTTGTGTAACAAATGCAACAACTTTTACCATTACAAACGCCTCCTTTAAGGAGAATAGTGCCTACTCATCATATTTTTAGTGACCTTGGAAAAATTATTGATTCTATGTTTCTTAAGAATATCACTACTAATCTGATTAGCTAGCTTATATTGAAACATTATTCTGAGGGCATTCTTTATCCTAATTGGTACCACCAAAATTAATTATATGGATATCATTGGGTTAATGGGCATAATTTATGTTGTGTAAAAATCAAACATTTGATTTAGAATATGTTGGATAACAGGGAGATAGCATTAGATGGTGGTGATTCCAATTTCAATTAGAACCTTTCAAAACCTTTTTCCATAGCATAACAACCAACCTCAGCAACAACAACATAAACAATGACCAGTGTAACATCAACAACAATAATATCAACCATCAAGGCCAAACCAGTAGACTCAAAAGAACCAACAGTGCCCAAATATTGAATAGAACCAAGGTCAAAATGGCAATAACTAGAATACCTACCATGTAGTTACCCATGACTATAATAGGTTTATAAACCATATTTTAGGGGGTCATATTTCCACCATCTCCATCAATTTGAGAAAGAATACCAATCAATCAAGACCTTTGCTAAATAATGCCAATCAACCAACTCACACTGATAATCCTTCCTTAACTTGGGACCACATACAAGCATATCAGTAAGTAGGGATTACTAATTTTGGACCCTATACCAATAACTCATCATTGCCTCATGACCAGACACAAGTGCACCAACAACCAAGACTTATCTTATCTGGTCCCCCACCATCACCATTATTTGTTATCAATCACGGTCCTATAATTAATCTTGATTTTTCAATCACAACCATCTGCCACTTCACCCATCACCTAACCAGCCATTTTACCTTAGACTAAGCCATTTAATAGACCAAAAAAATAAATTTGATGTTATGTAACAATTATAAAAGATACCAGTACAAATCTCTATTTTAGATTTGTTACGTAGGTTAATAATCCATAAAAACACCTTAAATAAATTCCTTATCCAATTTATGATTTCAAGTGACATATCCCTTGGTTAATTTCAAGCTTTAGTTGGACACCTATCTCTAGCCCAATAAGTAACCTTAAACCAAAGTGATATGTCATCCCTTGGCTCGTTGCATAGTAATCCATTGTATATCAAAGCTTGCATAAAGTGGCACAAAGTGAAACGTTTCCTTATAGACAATGGATCAGGTTTGAATATAGTGTCTCTAAAGCTCATCAAGCTTATCAGGTACATGATAATAGATCTCCAAGTAGAAAAAATCACTATCAAAGCCTACGATAATGAAGAATGAGAATCACAAGGCACTATCTATTTTCCAATTATCCTTGGGACCATGACCCATGATACACTTTGCCATGTGTTAGATCTTGATTTGTCATACAATATGGTTTTGGGTAGACCTTGGTTACATAAAATTCATCAGTCCCATTGATGTTACACCAATGTATCAAGTTATCCCATTCAACAATGGAGGTTTATATACCATAAAATTTGCATCTATATGAGCATTGAAAACATTTAGAGGCCAAGTTCAAGATCTAGAATGATCATTTTAGCATGAATCTAGTTCCCAAATAGGACAAGGGAAAGGCAATACTCCTTGATTTACCATAGGATAACTACATTGATCCTAATACCCTTGATTCACTTTCCCACATGCCACCTCCTAAAATATCCAATCATTATACCATCTCACCTAATGGCCCAAGAGAGTATTTGACCCATGACACCTTTCAAATTATGAACCTTCCATAGAACCCCAAATCATTTGGAAGGCCTAAACCCAAGCCAATTCATCCAGAATGGCAACCAAAGGGGAAAGGTAAAATCTATAGTCTAAGACATGTCACATTTATATTGGAATCTAGCCTATAAAATGACTTTCTTGAAGGTGACAAATCATGGTTATAAAATGACAAGTAGGTTGATTATTACAAGAATGCAAAGTATCATATTCCTAATAAGATCATGGTGAATCATGACTATGAAGGAGGAGGCCTCATACCAAACCAATAGGGAAAACTTGAGCCAATTTCTATGATTAGATACAAAGGTCTCTATGGACTTGGATTTAAAACACTTGAGGGTGACCCCATGTACCTTAATCATGTTCCAACTCTTATGACTAATGATGATGATGCTGACAATGAAGCAAAGTCTAATCATAGCCTTTTTGATGACCTAGTCGAGACCAATTTATTTGACACTCATTCCATTTATACCCTTAGAGAAGTCATTCATCACAACCCACTTCCATTGTATTATCCCCAACTAATAGATTGGGGCCAACAAGAATCCAATGTATTGACTGATGAGTTTTAAAATGATGAGACTTTTTGTGATTTTCTAGGCCTTAGAGATAATGTTTCATTGGGGGACCATAAATTAGGGTTCTCAATCAAGTTAGATCCTGAAGATTATTTTGGAGAACAGGTGAACACCCTTAGCCAAAAATAAATAACTAAAACATTGAGGTCCCAAAGTGAAAACCTCTTTGAGGTGCTTTTGGACCAAGGAAAAAGTAAACAAAAAGGCCAATCTAGTGGTGAAAACTTGTTTTAGGCATTATTAGATGGGAGTGTTCAACCTTATTCAATCATAGCTCAGGAGACAACCAACGATGAACTTGTCTCTAGGTTTGAATTTAGTTTTGAAGAATAATAAGCATTTCATCAAATCAATCAAGATTTTATAACTATCTTTGTTACTTGGCCATATCTCCCATTATGGGATTCTGATTCATCATGCCTAGGAGATATTGAAGAAAAAGTCCTAACAAAGGACTCCAACATTACCAATCAGTTCAAATCTTTGCCCACTATTCTTGAAGATGGTTTAACCCTTCTAGTGGAAGACACAATAGAGTTTAACATTAGGTCCCCAGATGACCTAAAATGGATTAAGTTAGGTGCATCCCTTATTAAGAAGGAATGAGAAGTCCTTACATCTCTTTTAAGGGAATTCATTAACATATTTGCATGGGCCTATTCTGACATGCCAGGTTTATACCCTGCCTTAGTTATGCACCACCTTGTGGTACATCCTAATGACAAACCAGTGAAACAAAATTTGTGTAATATGCATTAGTGAAGAAAGTTTTGGAAAAACTCTTGGAAGCAAGATGTATTCAGTCGATTGATTATTCAGAGTGGATATCAAATGTTGTGCCAGTCAATAAAAAATCAGAATCTATACTAATTTCCTTGATATAAATAAGGCCTACCCCAAGGATGAATTACCATTATCAAAAATTGAGATGATAGTCAACTCCACAATGGGTTATGAGATACTTTCATTAATGGATGGCTTTTTATGGTACAATCAGATTAGAATAGTACAAGACAATATTCACCACTCTATGGGGAACCTTCTATTATCAAGTTATGTTGTTTGGTCTTAAAAATGTAGGTACCACATATCAAAGAGCCATGACCATCATATTTCATGATATGATACATGACATTGTTGAAGACTATGTTGATAACATTCTTGGCAAATCAAAGACCAGGGTCGATCATCCAAGAATGCTATGTAGAATATTTGAAAGACTACGTGAGTACAAAGTCAGACTAAATCTTAAGAAGTGTGTCTTTAGAGTTACATCTAAGAAATTTATTGGCTTCATTGTGTCTCATCGAGGCATTGAAGTCAATCTAGCCAAAGTACATGCCATAACTCAGATGCCACCATCAACTAATTTGAAGCAGCTTTGTAGTTTGTAGGGCAAGATCTAGTCTATCTAATGCTTCATATCATAGTTGGTTGACAAATTTCATCTTTTTATGCATATTTTAAATAAGGGAGTCACATTTCACTAAGATGATTACTGCAAAATAGATTTTTTAGTAGTTAAAGGACTATCTATTAAATCCACCTATTTTGTTGCCTCATATGCTAGGAAAGCCATTCTTATTGTATCTATCAACTACAGACAATGCCTTGAGGCATTTTTAGATCAGCACAATGAAAATCAAAATGATCATTCTATGTACTATTTAATTCATACATTGGTCACATATGAACACAATTATATGGCCATTAAAAAATCCTATTTAGCCATGGTCTTCGTAGCTCAAAAACTATGACACTACATATTGAACAATAAAGCCATGGTTATTTCAAAAGTAGATCCGCTCAATTATCTACTATCTAAAATGGATTTACAAGGCCAAATGGCCAAATGGATCATGATTCTTAGTGAGTTTGACATCGAGTACATCAACAAAAAATCCTTTAAGGGACAAGTTCTTGCAGATTAGCTTGCTAAAGCACCCCTTGTCGATATATAACCATTCACATTCTAATTTATTGATGAATCCATTATGACCATCATTGACACACCTATTGAGGAGCAACACTAGAATTTATATTTTGATGGGTCATTCATGACACATGTGTTTTTATGCTATATTTGTTTTTCACATTCAAGAAAGAGAAAATGAGAAACTAAGAAGAAGGACGAGGGTTTGTACGTACCCGGGTTGTAGATGTGCGCACCAAAATTCAGACGATAGCAGGAACTCCTCTTTGGTTGTGGAGGATGACACCTGAAAGGGAAAGACACTAAAACACGAAGAACTTTAGATGACAAAAGGGTGGACTACCAAGCGAAGGCTTGGTCGTAGAAGCGCAAAGGCTTCTTGGGGGATGACAGTCCACTGTTAAAATAGAATGCTAATCAGAAATAAAAATTGATAAATGATAAAAGATAGAAAGAAAGAACTGAAAGTAAAAGCGTACCTATTTAGTAGTAATCTAATTTACACAGTAGCCGACGTCGGTGATATTGTCGGCGTCGGTCAGGGAAGGTCGCCGACGTTGGTTAGGCTACCGACGTCGATAGGGGAAACAGATGAGGTCAGCTGGGGCAATAGTCAGGGATGAGTTACAGGTCTGGTCTTGGTCTGCAGAATGGACTGAGGCTTCATCTGAGGGTCTAAGGGTCTGTGTGGGATTTAGAGGGACTATTTGGGGTCTGAGGAGTAGTCTGAGGGTTTGTGCAGAACTGGTTGGGTAGAGGGGACTGTCGAGAAAGTGATTGGCTGGAACCAAAAGCACAAAAGGGGGATGAATGAGAGGCAGGGGTCTGAGAAGGCTTTTCAACCTCTCAGGGACAGATAGGGAAGGTCTAGGCAGTAGTTAGCTAAATAGATAAATGCAAATAAGAAATGAAATGGAAAACAACATTGTGCTTACCTCTTGCTTGCTAGTTGGAGAATCGAGAAACCTGTTGTTGGAGCTATTGAAGGACCTGCAAATGGAGCTGTTGCTTGGAGCTATTCTTGCAAGGTCCCTGTAGCTGTTGGTGTTGCTGTACGAGGGGGAGGAGAAGAAAATACAAATGCAAAAGCGTCAAGAGAGTTATGTTCATGGGGGGGAATGGTTGCAGAGAATGGTCTTGAAGGCTGCCGACGCCAGTAGAACTGCCAATGTCAGCCGCATAATGACCGACGTCAGCAGCCGAAGAATGGGGATAGAGGCTAAAATTAGCCTCTGTCCGTTCTTGCATGTTGTCGGGTCAAGGGGCCATGGAAAAATGGTCAAAGAAGTCATAAATGGATGCGGGAGGGAGGATAAAAGGGAGATTTGGGCAATAAAGGCTAGGAGAGAGGTGAGGGGATCCAAGGTGGCATGGGTGAGGTGGAAGAGAGCCAAATATTTAATTATTTTAATTTGATAAAAGGAGGGGGCTAGGACAAGGGTTAGGACATGGGCCAAGGGGGCCCAAGGGTGAAAGATAACCTAGGGGGTAGACATGATTTCAGTGTCTACATTTGCCCATTTTTGTCTTGTTGGTTGTTCTTGACGAACTGCAAGACAAAAACAGGAGTTGGTTACCCCAGGTATGGGATGAGGTGTTCCCTCCTCAAAGTGAGAGTTGAGGGAAGGGAACCTGAGATCGAGTGTTGATTTGATAGAGAGATGGATAGAGAGAGGGTGAGTGTGAACGCTGCAATAGTCATGATTGCATGTATACCACTTCACGGGATGGTCAGGTCAAATTGTTGTAGGTCGAGGGTCGAAGAGTGCCAAAATTGAAATAACTGGGCCCCAGCATTTAGTCGTAGCTGATCAGGTTATTGACTCTAAGCTGAATCTCTAATGGTCATCGTGTTTTAGGTATCCCAAGCTCAGGAAGTGCTCCTGAGAACACGAAAATGCCACAAGTAGTGGGGATTAACCGGCTTGTGATCCTATACTTGTGAAGGTCATAAGTAGCTTGCGCATAATTTTGCTAACCATTCGTGAGGTAGCATACATGCAAAAACAACCAAGGCAAAGTCATCTTGGAAGTGGTCGTGGTCAGAGGAGATGGTCATGATCTCCAAGGTCTAGTGGTCGAGGCGGGTGGAGGCAAAAGTGATCTCAAGGGTGCCCTAGGGGGCTAAGATGACTTCTACTGAAGAGCTGACTGATTGGGGGCATGGTTTTGGAGGGTTGAAAGGCACCAACATCGGTGATACAATTGACATTGATAGAAAAAAGGATCGATGTCGATATAAATAGGCCGATGTCGATGGACCAGGGCACGGATATGCCGACGTCGGTGGCCTGCCAAATCCGACAAAACCAGATTGGCGGCCCACCAAAAGTTATTTGTGATTTTGTTGACTGAGAGAAAAGGTCTCTGGAGCCAAGTGAGTGAAAGTGACATAGAGTTGACCGAGTGATCGTGCTGAGGGCTCAGAGAAACATTGGTGGAGAGAGAGAGGCGAGTTGGAGAGTGATTCGAGGCTGTAAAGACGTTTGGGGGCTAAGAGGAGCGTGTGAAGAGGGAGACGTAGAGGAGATGGTAAAGGGGAGTAAAGGATCTGTGGGGGGTCCACCACTAGCAGTACCCATCATGCCACCATGCCGATGATGTCGAGACGAGGTAGGAGGGTCTCTGAGCCCAATTTGGTTGATTTTTGTTTTGATTTGATTTTGGAATTTTTGGTTGCTTTAGGCAGAAATTGAGAGGGGAGGGTAGCTAGGAAGGTGGGTAGGGGGTCTATGATAGATTAGGGATGATTTAGGAGTGATTTAGGGGGGTTGGGGAGTCCACAGGGGGAAGCCCTAAATTTAGGGCTCGCCTCGTTTGGCCCTAGGGCCGAACCAGTCGCCGACATCGACGGGTTCACCGACGTTGGCTGACCATTGACCGGCGTCAATCACTCACTTGCCGACGTCAGTCACTAAGTGACCGACGTTGGTTATGTGAGTTCCATTGTTAGCACGCTAATCGATGTCGGTGGCTACTTGGTCAGAAAGGGTGGTGAAAAATGGTCAAGTTGAAAGGTCGAAGCTACGCCAAGGGCTTCCTGGGTGTCAGGTTAGGCATAGATGGTCAAAATGGTTAGTCAAATAGGAAAAGTGGGAATAATTTTAACATGAGATTGACTATTAATGGATGCAGGTGAGGCAGACTCTGATGTTGTGGGATCGCCTCCTGACTTTGCTGATGTGGATGCGCAAAAGCGTGATGGTCGAGGAGTGGGTGCAGATGAGCATAGTGGGGCTAGGTGGGCTGAGACACTACTGTAGAGTGGCGAGGGATGTGAGCCTCATGGTGGCATTGATCGAGTGGTGGAACCATGCCACCAACACCTTCCACCTGCCCACGAGTGAGATGACGGTCATGGTTGAGGACGTGTACCAAATTTTGTGGCTGCCAGTACACGAAGCTGACATCTATGCGTGCTTGAGAGAGGCACATGATATACACATGGTTACGTTGTTTGGGGAGCATGTCGCGAAGATGAGCTACCATTCAGCCAATTTTGCTTATGAGCCTCTGTACGTGGTGGATGAGGGTGCACATTGGCTGGCTGTCCTAATGATGATTGGCATCATAGTCTATGCATTGCCAGATGCAGAGGGAGGCAGGTTCTCGGTCACCATGACCGAGGTTTTGATGGACATGCTAGAGCAGCAGACAGTGTTCACCTGGGTGCCCATCTTTTTGGCCCAGGTATACAGAGAGCTATGGGGCATCAGTCGGTGGCAACAGTACAGTCTGTGTGTAGGCCACCTTCTGCATTGTTGGGCATACGAGCATATCATGGTTACACGACCTCTCAGCCTCTCAGTGGCAATTCAGGTCAGCTTCAGGGTCAGATTTAGGTGATGGCATGAGGTGATGGCACAGACGCAAGTGGATAGAGTGGTTAGGAATATCGACCACTACCAAGGGGTATTGGAGGCCCTGATTCCATCGGACATCGTCTGGAGACCATACTTGGTATATCCAACGTTCAGAGACTAGGGTGAGCAGATGGTCAGGACTCAGAGCATGCGATGGGTCAAAGGTAGGCGAGCTGGTGAGCTCGAGAGGATCCCAGCAGAGAGAGTGTGGTGCCAGTACAGACTGCTACAAGATGTACCTCCCACATTCCCGTAGTACAGGTAGGATGATATAGAGACATTGTTCCCACTGCCAGAGGAGATAGAGGGGCCAAATTTTGAGGAGTTGCTGGCAGGACCTGGGATAGCCGACCCAGGGTGTACAGAGGCCTACATAGCATGGTGGGCAGGGTAGTACACAGGTGTACAGGTGGGTCCCCAGCTGGATCTATAGGATGTCACCAGGGAGCAGGATATAGCTTGCAAGGAGAGGGACACAGCGTGATAGGAGAGGGATGCGGCATAGGTTTAGGTGACCATTTTGCAGGGATAGGTCACAATTTTGTAGGGGCAGCTGGTGAGGGTGATAGGACAGGTGACAAAGATGACAGGTTGGGTGGCAGCACTGATTGGCAGGTCACTCTATTATAGGGATAGCTGGCTGCAGCCCAGGCACAGGTAGTGGCAGGTCAGAGTTTTGGAAGATAGGGCCCATTGCAGCAGCCATCTCAGCAGTCGACATTTTTATAGGGGGCAGGACCATTGGCATCGGTGTAGCTAACATTTTCACAGCTGCAGAGGTCAGTATAGGGGACAGCAGCAGGGCGGATGGGTCCACCGCAGACCATACCTATAGTTAGATACAATAATGCATTGGATGAGATCGCATATTATGAGAGAGCCATTAGGGGGTTTCCTCAGATACAGTGATACTCAGATATGAGGGCAGAGCTAAGTTGACAGCGGTCTATGTCATGGGTGACTGCTACAGATTTGTGTAGACGGCGTAGATCAGAGGGGGGAGAGGATACAGCATCTTCTTGGCCACTGCCACCACCACAGCCACAGTCTTGAGGGCAGATTTTGATATGGTGTATATACCAGCCTGCGAGCTGATGATGCGAGATGTATGTGATTTTTTTGAGAGAGAGAGATGCACAGATTGTACGATTGTATAAAACTTTGAGATATATATGATGAGATTATTTTGGATTATTGACATGAGTTATGAGAAATTGTATGGATGTGATTAATGTTTATGGCACTTTGATTTGATACATGTTTTGATATGATGTGTATAATGATGATGATATGATGCTATGTTTGTGATTATGATGACTAACGTGATGATGAATGTGATGTTTAATGAAATGGTTATATGATGATGATTAATGATATTGATGTTGATATTTGATATGAATGGTTATGATTTTTAGATTAAATGGTGATGTTTAATGATTATAGATGGACATGATGAAAATGATTATGCTAATGATTATGAAAATATGTGACTAACTGTGATATGATTGACAGGTCACGAGAGAATGGGATGGAAGAAAGTGACGAAGAGGATGGCCGAGCTAACCCCAAGAGACCCCATGTCAACTGAGTGATGCCTACATAGCCCTTGTCCTAAGGGCCTCAGGCCAATGTAGTTCTCCCAAAGAGGGAGGAAGAGGGTCGAAGTGATTGGTTGGTCTTGGTCGAGGTCAAGGTCATGGTCAAAGAAGAGAAGGTTTGTCCATCAGAGAGATGAACAAATAGAGGTGGTTGAGCTAACCCTAGAAGACGTCATGGCATTTGAGTGCTGCCTACATAGCCCTGGTCTTAGGGCCTTAGACCAATGTAGTTCAGATGAGGGGTCTGAGTGGTAGATAGGTGGTCAAAGTGGTTGATAGACTGGTCTTGGTCAAGGTCAAGGTCGAGTGATGAAGAAGAAAAAAAAGGGGTTTGTCCATCTGAGAGATGAACAAACGGGATGGCCGAGCTAACCCCAGAAGACGTTGTGTCGACTGAGTACTACCTACATAGCCCCGGTCTTAGGGCCTCAGACCAATGTAGTTCGAACTAGGAGTCAAAGAGGCCAATAGGTTGGTCAAAGTGGTCGATAGACTAGTCTTGGTCAAGGTTAAGGTCGAGGTCGAAGAAAAAAAGGGTTTTGTCCATCAGAGGGACGAACAAACGAGATGGTCGAGCTAACCCCAGAAGATGTCATGTCAACTGAGTGTTGCCTACATAGCCCCAGTCTTAGGGCTTCAAACCAATGTAGTTCGAACTAGTCGAGAATATTGGTCAATGATTGGTTTGGTCATGTGTCGAAATGATGAGGAGAAAAAGATGTTACAGCCCTTTCCAAATGGTGTATTCTGTAACATTGATTGAGAGGTCTTTCATCCCTAGCTATTTTTCATATTCATGACGAATGTATGCTAAAAATGAATTGAGGTCTATTTATGCTTCAGCAAGTATTGGTTTTGCTTAACATAAATTGTGTAGTCCATAGTCTCCATGTGTATTGGTGTCCATAGAAACTAGTGTGAATAGGCTATGTGAGTGGTCTAAAAAGAGATTGGGTTGAGTTGGTTTGACAAATGATGAAGTTTGAATGTGACCAAAGTGTAAGTAGAAAGCGAAAGGCATAATCGCCCTTTCATTGTCAAGGATCAGAATGATAGCATAGATAGGGGTTGTTAGAACAAAGATCCCCATTCATGCATTGCATCGTTGACCATGGTTGTGTTAGAACGGTAATCGAATCACTTTGATATTAAAGTGAGCTCAAAGTCCCTTGAGTAGGTGTTATGATAGGAGGAGGATAGGGTAACCCATTTTAAGAGCAGGGATAACCTTGCCCTTTTTTATAGGAGACCCTGAGACAACTACAAGCCAAGTCCATGACCCGTTTTTTTTTTTTTTTTTTTTTTGAAAGAGCAGACTAATCAATGCGGGAAGTCCACATAGAGATGTCATTTTGCTTTGTGGTCATTTGTGAAGTTGATCGATGCGGGAAGCTTCTAAGAAAGTGCTATTTGTAGTAAGGTTTAGTCATAGCCATCCTTCGAGGGAGTGGTCTATATTTTTGCTTTATATAAGTTTGAATAGCTGTCCTTCGAGGGAGCAGTCTATTAGCTACAGCAAAGATAGTATAGCTGTCCTTCGAGGGAGCAGTCTGCTTTTTGATTTGACTGGGTGACCTTGGATATGTTTTGACATCTTGATTTTTTTTTTCGACAGAATTTGGAGTCATGAACAAGACTATAGAAGTTCAAGGGCTCCCTTTTATTAGGACAAAGCATCCATGCATCATAAAAGGGTTATAGAGGATTTGTTTAGGGGAATAGGGTTGAAAGGAATGAGGATTAGGAGGACGAGAATTGCTCAAGGGACGAGCTCAAGTTAAATGTCAATTGGATGAGTACTCAACTAACAGTAGAATGGTCGTAGATGCAAGGCATTAAGAGGCTCAGGTTCTGGTCGTCCGTTGAGAGAAGACAGACGATAAGTCTCTGACCCATACTTCTGCATGATGATGAAAGGTCCGAGCCAATTAAGGGCAAATTTGCCTTGTTTACTTTGCTCCAAATTGGGGACATGCTGGATGATGATTAAGAAGTTGGTTGATGTTGGACACGAAGTTGATTGATATGTTGTCAGATTGTTTGACTGGTTGATGTTTGGTCATTATTTGGTTGAACATCTAATCGAGGCTTGGTCGATTGATGCTCGGTCGAGACTTAGTCAATGTCTGGTTTGATGATTGATTGAATTCATGGTCAATGTGTGATTGATGTTTGGTCAAGGTCATGATAGGCAGTATAAATTCGAACTCCCCCCAGCCATTTGGTGGTAGGAAGAATGTCTAACACCCAGTGCGGATGATTAATAGGTTAGATGAATGAGATGGAGAGAAGATGAGGAGGAGAGACCTAGGTACCCCACCTGGTTGATAGGTCAGGGGTTTCTAAGCAGATGGCACTTAGGCATTGAAAATTTTAGGAGGGATGGAAACCATCGACTCCGTAGGTGAAGGAGGAGGAATGGGTGACACTAGAGGAGATTGGTCAATGGTTGGCTCGAGGCAAAGGTCTGCAAAGGCCTGAGTGGGGTTGTGATATCCCAGGCCATATCATTTCTTGGCATCGTCATCATTGAGCGGCTCGATGGGCTGATGGGAGCCCTGCTCATAGCGTCTGAAACCAAAACCCTTCCATGCACACCCGTCAAGGTAAGTGTGTGCAAAGGCGAGGTTGCCAAGAAATGAGAAATCTGATGTGAATGGTTGGGGTGAAGAGAGAGGGTTGCCATCAGTAGGAGCTTGATTGAGCCCCCCATAGACAAGATTGGTTTGGAGGTGAGGAGGACCATAAGGCACGACCATCTCGATCTGATGGTTGTAACTAGGGTTGTGGTGAAGGCGTCCATAATCTTGTAGATTTTGGAACATGTCTAAGGTTAGCAAGCGATATTCTCCAAGTGAAAGTCGCTGAAAGATGTCTTCCATGGGGTCTTTGGTTGTCTCTTGAAGAGGAGGGGTGAGGGCGACCGCCGGTTGTGAACTAGTTGAAGCTTCTGTGGATGGAGGCGGTGCCGGGGTTGATGGCTTGATAGGAATGAGGACGTCATTTGGACGGTAGGTGGTGTTACAAGTTTTAAATGGTGATGGGTCAGCGGGAATGGTATGGACTTGCCTGTCGTGCTCAAATTTTACACAACGGTGCAGGGTGGAGGGGACACAAGCCATGGCACGGATCCAGGGTCGACCCAGCAACATGTTGTATTTAAACTCTCCTTCGATGATATAGAAGAGCTCTGGGACTATGTGTAGACCAATGCGAATGTGAAGGATGACCGTGCCAATGGTCGTGGCAGTGGTGCCATTGAAGGAGTGCAAGATTGTGTCAGTTTTAGATACGCAATTCTTGGGAAGAGCCAATTGATCAAAGGCATGGGTGGAGATAATGTTGATGTTGGCACCTCCGTCAATCATAACGCATTTAATGCATGTCTGATCAACATAGGCAGTGATGAAGAGGGCGGCATCCTGATCTTTCATGTTGGATGTG
This sequence comes from Torreya grandis, assembly GCA_037957365.1. NCBI lineage: Eukaryota > Viridiplantae > Streptophyta > Pinopsida > Cupressales > Taxaceae > Torreya > Torreya grandis. The sequence goes on along the minus strand of JARHVA010001510.1, from coordinate 728,762 downwards.
GGAATCTCAGAATCGCTGAATGTGATGGAGGCAATAGGAGATAAAGAGTGGATGAGGGCAGCGAGTGGTTGGGGGTCCTCGGGTTGGACCTCCACTGTCTGTAAGGCTCGGATGAGGGCTTGACGATGCTAACACAAGTTTTGGATGAGGTCATAAAAAGACATCTTCACAGGTGTCTGGTGAAGTTGTTTCAACATGGAGTCATGAATCAGCCCTAAAGAGGAAGAAGAAGAGGGTTGAGATGCGCCAAGGATAGAAATTTTAGGCTTGGGCGCTAGAGGTGGTTTGACGAAAGGGTAGGTCCAAGGAATGGCAGCTTTTTCTTTCACCTTGTCCTTTTGTGACCTAGTGGTTATGTGGATAGCATTGATTTCAAAGATAGGAGGTGAAGAAGGGGTCATGGCCTACTGGTGAGATGTTGATGTGGTTGAAGAGGTTGGATGGGAAGGTGTCGAGGGTCGTTCAAGAGTGTCCTCAAGGAGAAGAGTGTCCTTCTCCATATAGTGGCGAATGATGGCCTTGAGGGCACAGCAAGTCTCGATATCATGTCCTGGCGTACGATGGTATAAGCAAATCTTCGTGTCGTCGAACCAGGAGGGCTTGGACCTGAGAGGTTGGAAAGGCCTGATGGGTGGAAGGGTTATGCTAGAAGTTTGCAAAAGTCGATGCAATATCAATGAGTATGAGCCCACTAAAGGGTCTGTGCTAGTTGATGTGTGCGATGCTGGTGACTTTTACTTAGGCGGAGTTGGAGGAGGTTTTTGTACCACCTTTTGGGTTGATGGTGCGGTGACAGGTGGAGTCAGCACTTTCTTCATGAGAGGTACCGCCTTTTTAGGAGAGGGTAGGCTAGAGGTAGGCAAAGGAAGCAAAGGAGCCAACCAGTTTTGATTAGAGGTCGGAGTGGGAAGGACTCTGGTCAGGGTCGAAGGATGGGGGCCCAAAATGGAAGGTAATGGTGACGGGGGAGGAGGCGTTCGCTTCTGTGGTCTGGCAGTCTTCTTCGACTTGGTTGGAAGACTACTATTGGTCGAGGTCTAGTCTAAGTCCACCTTCACTTGTGGGTGAGTGAGGGTAGAGACAGGGCGAATGCCAAGTGACTTGATAGGTTTAGATGGGGTAGATGCGGGTTTAGAAGCAGGAGTCTAGTCTTTGATGAGAGTCTTGGGAGATTCTACCTTGGAAGGATTGGCAGCATGAGACGAAAGGGCACGGGCATGTTGAAGAGCTTTAAGACGCTCCCACAATCCCTGATGCTCCACTTTCCTTGAAGGGAGAAGTCCGATTTTCTCCACTAGTCGAGAAAATAGTTGAGAAGATGTTGGATGAGGTTTGGGTCTTTGAGAAGATGTTAACAGTTGTGGGGCCAAAGATGAGATGGGTGTATTAGTCTCAGACCCATGGCATGATGAAGTCGTGACAGATTCGTCCTTGGTTGGAGATGAAGGAGAGGCAGGTTCTTCCCTAGGTGGAGAAGAAACTGGAGAATGAGGCTCCTCAAGTGGGTAAAGGGTAGGGATGATGGTGCCCTCCACTTGCGGTCGAGGAGTAGGAAGGGTTAGGTCCTCCATAGGTAGCAGGAAGGAGGATGGTGAGACCGGTGGTTCCGATAAGGTTGAGGCATCCTCCAAGATGAGAGAGGTTGATGGAGAACTAACCGGGGAAAGAGGTTCATCCACACATGATGGATTGGTAGATGGACTAATCTCTTGAGGTTGGTCGGGGATGAAGGGCGAGACCGTATTGACTGTTCGAATGTTGTGTTCATGAGTGTCGTCAATCAAGGTCTGGACATTGTTTTGGGTTGGTGGATGATTGGGGAATGGTTGCTTGAAGATATCGATGCCCTGATTAGGGGGTGCATTGGGATTGTCTAGGATGAGGTCACCCTTCTCAAGCATGTGTTGGATTATGTTTGTAAGGGTCTTGCAGTTTCCCATGTCATGTCCTTTGACACGGTGGTAGTTGCAGAAGTCATTTTCCCTATACCACGCAGGGATGACGCGTGAGGGATCAAATTGTGGAGGTGGTCAGATCTGGGGGAGATTGAGAACCCCCTATTTAACAAGTTTTTCCAGCATAGATGCATATGATTCTCCAAGAGGAGTATACTGTCATTGTACGTATCTCTGCTGGAATTGGCGGGTGGCACTCTGAGATGTGGATGGCTCAGGCTGATTGATTGAAGGTGAAGAGGATGAAGGTCTAACGACCACAGCGTTAGCTGAAGCTTTAGACTTAGGATTGGATGATGAAGGTTTAGAAGAAGAGGAGTCATTGGTCTTAGAGTTGAGATTCTTGCTCCGCAACTTGACTTTATTCTCCTTGATGGCACGTAATTTAAGTTTTCAGGCCATCGTGAAGGCTTCGTCGAAGGTGCGAAAGGTCTGAACCCATAAGGTGGAAGAAATATGTTTGGCGTAGGCTTGGGAGAAAATTTCAATAAGTTCAGGTTGGGGTAAGGAAAAGGAGAGTTGATTGATGAGGCCTCTCCAACGAGCAACGAAGTCAGCTATGGATTCGTCCTCAAATTGGCAGATAGAATAGAGGTCTGTGATCGAGACCTTCTTGGTGATGTTGATGGAGAAGTGATCAAGAAAGATCTAGACCAGCTGTGTGAATGTGAAGAGGGAATGGCTAGCAAGAGAGCTATACCAGTCAAGTGCAGCACCAGAGAGAGATATAGGAAACGTGTGTAAAAGCAATGAATCGTCATGGGCAATAAGGTAACAGGCATGTCTGAATGCCCGTAAGTGTTGTTGTGGGTCTTCTTTGCTTTGAAAATGAAAAAATTTAGGACTCCCATTGACTGGGATATGGCCTGATCGGGACAGAAGGATGAATGGGCTCATTGTAAATTTGCTTGTATGAGAGAGCATTGTGTGAGCCAGAAACGGAGGTCTCTAGGCTAGACATCTTGTCCATCAGCATTTTGATGATATCTGCTGATGGATTGGTGGGTGGAGCACCCCCTAAATTATAAGGCACTTGAAAGATATTGAGAGGGGCATATGACGTGGTTGGTTGCATAGACGCAACATATGGGTAGCTAGTTATCAGGCTGGAAGTTGAAGCCAAGGGCACTTGTGTTATGGGGTTGGTAGGCACAAATTGGATAGGGTTCATCAAAGATGGTTGAGGAGTGGCCACACTTGTTGAAGGGTAGATAGTTACTCTTGTGTTGATAGGTGCAAGAGTAGGGGGGATAGAGACCACTAAGTTTTGGAAAGGTGTAGGATTTGGTTGAGTATTTTGAGGTTGAGGGGGGACCGGAACCCCCATGGAGGTAGGTCTAGAAGGAGAGGCTAAATTTTAAAGGTAGGACACAGTTGGGTTATTAGTTGAGGTGTTGGCTTGATTGTCTATAGGTTGAATTGTAGATGTTGTTGATGTGATCATTTTCTTGACTAAGGAAGTTGGCATCCCATAGATTGGGTTGCCTAAGGAGTCTCACGTTCAGCTATGCATGAGATAGTGCTACAAGGCTTTGACGTTGAGGTCCAAGAATCATGCAAAATCTTGGTCCCCTTCTGGGACAATAGGAGTCTGGGGCGGGGTTGGACGAGTAGGAGTTCTTTCAATCTCTGAGTGGAACTCCATTATAGGACCAGTTATGGAAGGGGTGGACGGAAGTGGTTGATGCCTCGCGTGATTGACTAGAGCCTTGGCTTGACTGCGAGTCATAACCATTCAAAGCAAGAAAGGTCAGGTTTCAGAAACTATGTTTTTTTAGTTTCAAAAACTCAGAATGGGGTTTTGGCAGAAAAAGGGGTGGGTTTTAAGGCTGCTGTTTTGAAAAAAAAGAACTGTGATAGAGACCGACGTCGGTTGAAAAACTGATGTCGGTGGGAAAGATGGCCGACATCGGTCAGATAACTGATGCCGGTGAGAAAATGTTACCAATGTCGGTGGTAAAACCGATGCCAGTGACTGTGTTTTCCAAAAACCCAAAAGACTTGAGAGTTTTTGGAAAAAAAGGAAGAAGAATGTCCTCACTAGCTCAAACAAGCAGATAAGAACAGAAAAGATGAAGAACACAAGCAGAGCCTAAGGGTTAAATCCCTAGAAATAAATTATTAAGCTCATGTGGCTTATGCCTTAAAGTGATGTTTGGGGAGGTTGGATGTTAGAAGGGTCCTAGAAGAGGTAGTCTATGGATGGTTTTAGGTTTGTTTAGGTGCTCAAAAGTCTGGGTTAGGTTCCGTACATGGCCTGGTGCTAAGGAGCAAACTCCCCTCACTTCACGAATCCAGTGGTAAGCTGGTCTCACTTAGCCAAAATATACTTTCTCTAGAGATTAGACTCTGCCAGAGAATAGAGTGGGCTTTCCCCTTGGTGATGAAATCCAAGTTGGATCGCCAGGATGGGTAAGGTATCCGCTGGGGGATGAAATCTCAGTCGGGCCTTGTCTCAGGTAAGTTTGATGTTTGATTTAGTGCAAGTGGTTCGGTTGTGTAACATCAAGTGGACTACGATTAATTCATGATGCGATTTGTTAATTACTAGGTGTGGTCTAAGAAATGCAAGCAAGCAGATATGATATGCAATGTGTTTTAGGCCAAAGTTGAAATGTGAGTTTAAATGAAAACAAGTTGAGAAAGGGTTAAAGGATATGATTTTTGACTAGTTTGAAATGCAAGAAAAGAAAGAAATGTTCTTTTTAACCTTGCTTATGATGTCGTTTAGAAGAGAAGAAAGAGGTGAAAAAGGAGAAACCTAATGCACCTATATGAAAAGAAGAAAAAGAACCCAAGAAAGACCCTAAGGTCCCACCGAGCGTGCCAGAATGTTTCTATGCTATATTTGCTTTTCACATTCAAGAAAGAGAAAATGAGAAACTAAGAAGAAGGATGAGGGTTTGTACCTACCCGAGTTGTAGATGTGCGCACCAGAATTCAGATGATAGCAGGAACTCCTCTTTGGTTGTGGAGGATGACACCTGAAAGGGAAAGACACTAAAACATGAAGAACGTTAGATGACAAAAGGGTGGACTGCCAAGCGAAGGCTTGGTCCTAAAAGTGCAAAGGCTTCTTGGGGGATGACAGTCCACTGTTAAAATAGAATGCTAATCAGAAATGGAAATTGATAAATGATAAAAGATAAAAGATAGAAAGAAAGAATTGAAAGTAAAAGTGTACCTGTTTAGCAATAATCTGCTTTGCACAATAGCCGACGTCGATGATATTGCCAACGTCGGTCAGGGAAGGTCACCGACATCGGTTAGGCTACCGACGTCGGTAGGGGAAATAGACGATGTCAGCTGGGGCAATAGTTAGGGATGAGATACAGGTCTGGTCTTGGTCTGCAGAATGGACTAAGGCTTCGTCTGAGGGTCTGAGGGTTTGTGTGGGATTCAGAGGGACTGTTTGGGGTCTGAGGAGTAGTCTGAGGGTTTGTGCAGAACTGGTTGGGCAAAGGGGACTGTCGGGAAAGTGACTAGCTGGAACAGAAGCACAAAAGGGGGATGAGTGAGAGGTAGGGGTCTGAGAAGGCTTTTTAGCCTCTCAGGGATAGACAGGGAAGGTCTAGGCAGTAGTTAACTAAATAGATAAATGCAGATAAGAAATGAAATGGAAAACAACACTGTGCTTACCTCTTGGTTGCTAGTTGGAGAATGGAGAAACCTGTTGTCAGAGCTGTTGAAGGACCTGTAAATGGAGTTGTTACTTGGAGCTATTCCTGCAAGGTCCCTGTAGCTGCTGGTGTTGTTGTACGAGGGGGAGGAGAAGAAAATACGAATGCAAAAGCGTTAAGAGAGTTATGTTCGCGGGGGGGAATGCTTGCAGAGAATGGTCTTGAAGGCTGCTGACGTCGGCAGCTTATTTTTAGAGTGTTGTATGAGGCAATAAGGCAATGTTTAAGTTAAGGTATTTTCATTTTTCCTGAAGTAGGTGTTGATTCATTTTATGCTAAGATAAATATATCAATGAGAATATGTACATGTACAAAAATACTATAGTATGATCTACATAAGATGAAATTAATATATTCAATGACCATATCTTACTCTAGTTTAAGCTTTTCATACAATTCATGTTTTAATATATATTCTCTTTTTCTATATCCGTCGACGTCGGCCGCGTAATGACCGACGTCGACAGCCGAAGAATGGGGACAGAGGCTAAAATTAGCCTCTGTCCATTCTTGCACGTTGCCAGGTCAAGGGGCCATGGGAAAATGGTTGAGGAAGGCATAAATGGACGCGGGATGGAGGATAAAAGGGAGATTTGGGCAATAAAGGCTAGGAGAGAGGTGAGGGGATCCAAGGAGGGGATCCAAGGTGGCATGGGTGAGGTGGAAGAGGGCCAAATATTTAATTATTTTAATTTGATAAAAGGAGGGGGCTAGGACAAGGGTTAAGACATGGGCCAAGGGAGGCCAAGGGTGAAAGATGACCTAGGGGGTAGACACAATTTCAGTGTCTACAACATGGATCAGGAGTAGGCCTTTTATTTATTACACCACAGGGGGATCTAATTCCTAAATCATTCAAAATCAACTTTTCTTATACCAATAACATGGCTGAATATGAAGCACTTATTATAGGGCTTTGATAGGTGGTACAATGAAATTTACATCTTAAGATCTATGTTAATTCTTAGTTAATCATCAATTAGGTTATAGACCACTTTTAGACCAAAGATGACAAGTTGGTTCCATACAAGACCATGGTAGACACTCAAATGATAGATTATTGATGTCCAATTTGAACATATACCAAGGGCAAGTAACAGAACCATAGGTGCTATGGCTACTATTAGATCTCTTATTTGACAAATAGACATGACTAAATAATATCAATTCCTCATCAAGAATTTGCTAGTCCCAGCTCATGCACCTTCAACCATCATGATGATCTATGATATTGTTGGTCCTAGCTCTATCTAGTATTCATACCTTTACAACTATCTTCATGACCATGTTTTTCCACTAGACCTATCCTGTAAACAATACAAAGCCTTTATCCACCAAATCACTTGTTATACCTTACTTGGATCAACCCTTTACCACCATAATTCTGATGGAACTCTTCTTTTTTGTTTAACTTCGATAAAATCTAAACTAGCAATACATGAAGTTCATGAAGGAGTACGTAGATCCCACACCAATGGAGCAGTCCTATCCAAAAATCTCTTACATACTATTTATTATTAGCCCATGATGTATGTAGATGCAGTTACATATGTGAAAAGATGTGACAAGTGCCAATGGTATGTCAATCTGATTCATGCTTCTGTCAAGACTCTAAAACCAATTTTGACACCATGTCCATTTACTATATGGGGCCTATATCTCATTAAGAAGATAAAGCCCACCTCATCTAACGGCCACAAACATATCTTTACTGCCACCAAATATTTCACTAAGTGGGTTGAAGCTATACCCCTCACTTATGTGACTGGAAATAAAATTTCCAAGTTTATTTTTAACCATCTCGTATACCACTATGGTATCCCCTCTGATGTTATATCTGATAATGGAAGATCTTTCAAAAATAAAGATGTCACATTATTATATGTCAAGTATAAAACCAAATAACATTTTTCCATGACATATTACCCATAAGGAAATGGTCAAGCCAAAGCATCAAACAAAACCATTGCCAACATCCTGAAATAGATTGTTAATGATGCTATCCATAATTGACACCTTCAAATATTTTGTGCCCTTTGGGCATACCACACTAATCACCATACCCCCATAGGAGCCACTCTATGCTCACTTATTTATGACACTGAGGTCATTCTTCCCATCAAGGTTGAGTTACCTTCTCTACACATCTCCTTGAAAGATGTCCTAGATGATGAAGACTATCGAGTAGCTTTCCTATAAGAGTTAGACCTACTTGATGAGAAATGCATGGCCCCACTCAATAATCTCCAAACCTATCATAACCGACTCCGAGGCCACTATAATCGATGTGTGAAACATAGATAATTAGAACTTGGTGATCTTATCCTTAAAGAGAAATAAAAGAATACCACGGCTGAAAAGAAGCATAAAGGCAAGTTCAAACCCAATTGGGTTGGTCCTTTCATCATTACAGCAAACTATGGAATAGGGGCATACAGGCTCACCACACCAGATGGAAATAAACTTGATGAGCCAATGAACATTATCCACCTCAAGTGGTATTATGCTTGAGTGACTTGGTGTATTGTCTATAAGGACCATTTCAAGTTGTATCATATTAACAATATTCTTCTTTGTATCATCTTATCACATTACCAACCTATCACTTTCCTTGTCACTTAGTAATTCTACCATACCTTTCCCATCAAACAAGTTCTTTTCTACCTCCCTACCTAACCCATTGGCCTTGGTTCTATTCTATTGGTTCCATATCCACTTTTAGTAAGAGGATTCAAATTCAGTTTTAGTAGCTCTTTCAAGCATTTTAGATAGAGGCAATATTTTAGAGTAGTAAGACAGAAGTTTGGCAGTTGCATCCTTCATTTCTTGTTTCATTCTCTTTCATTGTCATGCTACTAATTATAAACACCTATGGGAAAATTAGTATCATTGACTTATGTCATTTTATCCTAGTTATAACTATCTATGGTCAAACTAAGGGTGACACTTGTTTATTATGCCTTGACCATACCAATTAACCATTTCCTATGTTGCATTATGTCATCATACCAATTGTGCCTATTTTATTTGAATTGGTTGTTACACTACTCAGATTCCTCCACTAAAAATTAGAACTATAGTGATGTGAGGTTTCATCCCAGGACTATGTAGGTAGTGCTCAATACTTGTTGAGGTCATCTCAATCACCCTTTGCCACCATGCTCTCACCATTTTGCAAGTAACCTAAGCCACACTCTCATCATTTTACAAGTAACCTAAGTAATTCTCTTGTTATTTTGTGATCTTGAACCCTTTAATATCTCATCATTCTTGATTAAGTTGAGATATTCAAAAATTCCAAAAAAAATTATAAAATTGTTTACAAAAACTAAACACATTGACCACTTATTTGTCTTAAGGATTTTGGGAACCCTTACTAAGTTACAAAAAAATCACTTGTCATTTAGTTTCCCCATATTTTTTGGCATTTTATCCCATGCTCTCACCATTTTGTGAGCTCATTTATATTCTTTTATCACATCCATCATGTTTATTTTTCATTAGTTATCATTTTCTTCCCATTTTCTAGAAGAACTATATTTGGCCTAAAGTTTTCATTGGAAATTATATCCATTAAACTATGTAGGTAGCATCCACTTGCCTAGCACATATGGAGATAGCTTGGCCACCCCCTTCCTTCTCTTCTATTCCCCCATTTTATTTGTTTGTTACATTTCACCTATTTTCTAGGGGTAATGTTCATCACATTGTTTGTATTAATAATAGGACTAACTATTATTTGTTTCTTTATTTTTCAAATTGTTTGTGTGCATATTTATTTAATTTTAGTACTATTGCCTTGATTTAGTCTATGTGCATTCATTGGGTGATTCCTTATGCATTTACAGTTGAATCCATCCATATTCATACATATACATTATCATAATGTTTTTTATCATTAATGTGTTATTTTCTATTGATTATTAGATCTCGAGAGTAAATATTTATTCATATTTTTTCCAAGTCCTCATGGTGTTCTATCATGATGCTTACCATCATGTGCTATAGAAAAAATTAGATTCAATAGGTCTACATAGTAATGGCAGCATCGACATCTCCTCGACATCATCATCAGTCACATCTTGATCCAATCCCAAACAAAGTAATTAAAAAACAAATGAATTTCAACCTTTGTTAGTTTAGATGAGCATCTCCCTACTAGCAGGTTGTCCTAATTAATATTTATCCTCTATATCAAGTTACCCACATCATGTTTGTCATCATCAACCAATCACTCATATTTTCTATAATCAAGGTCCAATGATTATAACTACCATGGGTAGCTCATTGTACACTGTCCCTCCTACATTTCTCAATGATTATAATCACCTTTGGGCAAATCATTATGTTGTCATCAAATGTATTTTCTTTTACCCAAATAAGGGCATGCTTTTATCTTTTTTGTTTGTCCTAATTGGGACAGCTCCATCTTCTTAATGATTATAATTGCCTTTAGGTAAATCATTATGTTATCATACCAAATTGCCACTATCAGGGTATAATTTTTATAACTGCCTTTGGGCAAAACATTTTACATTGTCTCACTTGCATTCTCAATGATTTTGACTACTTTTTCAAAACCATTTTGTACGCACCCCATTATATTCATATGTTTGGTCCCCTCATCTCATTTCTTTCTTTTTGAGGGATCGTTTGTCGACCTCCTTGTGCCAACTGTTCCCTCGAGAGGGCATCATATAGTTCATCCATTGTCATTGAAGTTTTAGGCATACGAGACCTTGTCATTCTTTGATAAGATGTTACTATGTATATAGCTTGTAATGCCTTCTCAAATAAGGACAAACTATAGACACCTAAAAGTGGTCACCAATGACCTCCAATCAAGCTTCAGACCAATTCCTATCAAATATCACAATTTGGCCTAAAAACACCAAAATGCATTAAATGGTTCAAATTTGTCATATACAAGTGCCAATTTTTTCCAAAGTATCCTTAAATAAGGTAATGCATTTTATGAAATTGTTAGTTCTTCCTGAATCATTTCAAGCCAAAATGCAATTTGACACTCTAAGACACTAAATTCCCCTAATTCGGAAGTACATGACACTTACATGTGTTATTTGGTGTTGTCAACATCCTAAATGGGATAAAAGATCTAATGCATCTAACATCACCTTCCAATTTCAATCCAATCAAATTTCAAGATAATAATATGACATTTTGACCAATTTAATTAATTTGAACACCAATTGCCAAGATTTACACCAAAATTGACTAATCATGTTTAAAGCTAATTAATTTGAATCATGAGATTAATTAAGAATTCCATGGAACTTGTTTAATATTTCTTTTTGGAAATTGATTATGAGTTTCTACATTATCAAGTGACATCATTTTTTGGGAAGGCATCCCTAGGCCATAAATGCAACAAATATCTAATTAATCCCACCCATTGCTCTTTAATGCCTTTCTATCCCAAATGTTTATGAGGGCATTTATTGATTTTAGCCCCCAAAATTGAATGGATTTTTAACCACACATATTTATCTTTAGATGGATGGTTCAGGTTTATTCTGATCAATTGCAAAAATCTATAAATAGAAGGCCTCACACTCATAACGTTAAGCTCTCTCAAGCCAAATTTATCATGCCCAAATGATTTAAAAATCTCTATAAATCCAAAGTTATCATGCTCAAATGCTTTCAAAATTGATTTTGATATAGTGTTATTATGCCAAATTATTGAGTGAAGCTTCACAAACCAAAGCTACAAAGTGAATGATGTTAAGAGGAGGTGGCGATATCCAAAGCTCCATTGATAAACACCACAAGCCAAGAAAGCCAATGAAGAGAGTTTTTGGAGAATTCAAGGAAGGTGAAAAAAAATCTTTCTTTTTAGTTTTGCTTTGTCAATGGTCTTTCCTCACTAAGATCCCCCTAAGATCTAGGCATAAGATGTTAGTTCATGAGTGTGTTTTTGTTTTGGATTTGATTTCCTCTACTAATATGATATTAATATCCCCTTTTTCAGATTCCTAAGTTCACACATAGTAGATGCCCAAGCAAGTGGGAATTTCTACATGATGAGTTATCTCGTAGACGCGATCTACAAGACACTTACCTTCAAGCCATCTACTTTTCTTGTGTGGGTTATAGGGGGATCGTTAGTCCATGTAGTCTTTTATAAGTTATATGTCCACCATTAATAGAACCATATTTGGGGTATCTATGAATATTTATACCTGATAATGTATAATGTGATCAATGAGTCCCTAATGCCACATTTATCATAGGAAATCAGAGACTCTATTGCAATCATCAATGACTATTGATACTTATGGGAGGACACCATGATTCAAGTTATATGTGTACTCAAGCAACCCCTTTATTTACCATAATTCATCCCAGATCACCTAGGAGAGTAGGAGATCATGTACCAACTAGTGGAGGGTATTTTTGTATTTTGCATCATTCACCAATAGAAGTCATGTTCGTTGCTCCCAATCTCCATTCAACACCATGTATACAAGGCCTTCCCTCCTCTCCTTAAAATGATGACCAGGTGGGATTCCATCAATATATGGAAATTCAAACTCTAACATTAGGAGTTGAAGGGCATGATCAGGGCTAATCAAGTGAGGTATTTAACTCACCTTAATGTCAATTATGGCCACTAGTCAAAGGAGGATGAACTGTACTTAAATACTATAAATGACTAGGATGTGTTGGCCTAAATCATAGTTTTAAATAAAAAAGGAAAGAATGTCTATTTGGGGCCATTTGTGCCCCCTCCTACACCTACTCATTCTATGGAGGACATCACCCTAACTCCTCCCATGATTTATAAAATAATTTTACAAGGTATTTTGATGCCTTCTCCTCTATGAGAATCTATACCTCATTCCCTAACTCCACCTTTGGCTCCTCCAATATCTCTAGTAGCCCAACCCCAACCAAGCCAAAACCAAATAATTTACCCTCATGTAGCCTAAACACAGGCAGCTCAACCACTGACACCTCAACCCCAAGCTGCATAGACCCTAAGGTTCAATATCCATAGCATCCTAAAGGCAAGCCCAAAGTGAGGATCTCATCAAGTTCTTATTAAAGTTTCTCCCCTCACTCTCAATGATTTTTGTCTCCCTCTCACGATAACACTCAGTTCCACACCCCTTCCACAAGTTACTACAGTGGTGCCTCCTCTCTTCCCTATTTCACCCCCTCTTTTATTCACCTAAATACCCTTAGCCTCAGTCCTCCCAAGCATCCTCACTTTTTTATTTACCTCCACACCATCTATTCCCCAACCTAGAACCTCCTTGGTACCTCCATTAGGCATGCCTCAAATTTAGGTACCTATAGGTGCACCTCCATCAAAAATCATAGCTACAACCTTTAAGAGTGCATTTCAAGTGTTCAAACCCATCCTAATGCCCCTTTGGTTATCCATTGGCCATCCATTAACCTCTAAAGTCAACCTTAGTAGCTCCTACTATCCATGTTAGTCCTTCTACCACAACACCTAGAAATGACTTGGGTAATAGACCTAAGAATAAGTAGGATTTGACTCACCCTCAAGATTTAGTTTAGGTATCTTCTAACCTTAAAAATCCTCCTCTATCAGCCTCTATAGTTCCTCCATCACTAGCCACAACAACTTTGCACATTACTTTAGTGCCCAGGGATTTTTTTAAGCAATCTATCTCTTCCCTTATGATGAATACCCTCTCTTAAGAGTTATTTCCTGTTAGGTGGGCATAACACAATATTAGTGGTAGGCATAGGTGCTCTTATAGGCATCCCCATTCATCCTTCCCCCCTTCTCTCCCATGCCCCCTCATCCTCCACTACTTTCCTCATTCACACCTTTCACTTCCTCCATCTCCCCTTGACCTTGTCCTTTGCCCTTCGCCACCATCTCTACCACTCTTACAACATCTCCCAGAACTCAAGGGATCATTCCAATTCATAAATTTCCATAGATTAAAATATAATTCAACCTAGATGTGTAGTAGAGTTTCAATCATGCCATGAGGATCTTGAAGAGGACCCTCACACAAAATTCATCCAAGAAGGGAAACTGGTGGTCTGGCAAACCCAATAGGATTTGTTCTCCCTAACTAAAGTGACCTCCACTAGGGAGGAAAAGGTAGATAAGGACCCACTCTTCATTCTCCATGTATCCCATGACATGTCAGAGAAACTCTTAGAGGTTATGTGAAGTCAGGTTTGAACCCTAGAATCCTAGGTAAATAACTTCTTCCCCACTAGGCTAATTAGATAGGTCAAGGATGCCCTCTTGTTACTCTTCTTGGTACTAGAGAAGGTGGTGGAAACTATGGTAGAGACCAATGTGCTTATCCAAATAACTCAATCTTACATGAAGAGGATCATGGATATTAATGGGAAATGTAGGAAGTTATTGGTGATAGTCAACAAAGTTATGTTCATGAAGTTGAAATTGATGCCCACCTCAAACTTGGGGTTGTATCAAATGTACGCCAAGAACATGAAAATAGCTATGGAGGAATGGTTGGCTATGGATCAAAATATAACAAGACCCTTGAAAGATAGTAGGAATAATATATTGTCATACTTCAAGTAAGTCAATATCTTTGTGTTGTTCCTCTTGGATGACATCCTACTAGACAAGGGAGAATTTGGATTCCACCTGGGTCACTTTGACTAGGTCATGACAAAGAAGGTATTTAAAGCAAATAAGGAAAGGGCTTGGGTGATTCTTGAGCTTTCAACATAATCCATAGTGAGCATCAGCTAGGTGTCTGAGGTCTAGGTGTCGATGGAGGCTCCCTTTTAGGTGTACTAGAGATCGATGACCCAAGATAAGATAATATTCAAATAACCCCCGATGAACCTCTTTAAATTGGATCAAAAGTTCAACCTCATGGCAACTATTTTGGAAGCTAAGGATGCAAGATCAAAGTAGTTAGGATCTGGATCTTCACAGCCATCATCACATATCAATTGAGTGGTCTTATACAAATTTTTTTTTATGGCTTGTGGGATTGTGTTTTGATTTTTGAAATATGGTTGTAACTACCATGAGTAGCCATCATGGCCCAAGATGGGAATCTCACACTATTTGGAAGCAAATTCCATCCTTATCTATAAAAGGCATAGTTATATTTTAATTAAATGGTCGATTAAATTTTACATGAAAGTGATGTCAGATTTAAGCCAGGATTTCACTTACTTTCTCCTTCACCCTTTCAGACTATAAAAGTTGGCCATGATCATTATTTTTGTAATAACACTTGCTTTTTAATGAATGCAATTTAAACTTCTTATAAAATGCTTGTTCTATGTTTCAAATTATCTTTCATATCCATTTTGAGTGACTATTAATGTTATATTAATCTAACTAACACATTTCAATTAAATGTATGTTATGGTTACAATGTGATTATTTATTGTAATTCATTTGTGAAATTTTTCATTTCTCTTCTCATGGTACTATTAATTTGTGTGTTAGTCTACAAGTTACCATTAGAAGTTTATGTGTAATCTACTATAAATTTGTATTACTTATATTTAGTTAGGGTTCATAGCTGAGGAATGCTCCCCTATTTCCTCAGACTCTTCCCATTATGTGTTCTTAGAGGTATAAGTTTTAGTGAAATTCAATCCACAGTGGTATAATTGTGATAAGGGCACTTGGTTATATGGTCAAGACATTGATTTCATTCTAAATATAGAGGCGCTCTTTCCTACCTTACTCTCCCTTATCTTGTTGTGTTTATTTTTGAAGGTTGAACTAACCTTTCTCCTTATGTTTAGAAAGCAGAGGATCACAACACATAAGCATCAATAATAACTCTAGACAATTAAACCTTTATACAAGAATTTTATATTGAGCTTCTAGTGGTGGTACTGCATATCTTGGAGACTATTTCATGTAGACTCCATAGTAAACTCAAATACCTACAGTCATGCCTTAGGATAATCCTAAATCAATCATAAAATGGATAACGAAAGTCCATCATTATTCTCATCTTCCTCTTTGGGAATACCCAATCCCACAGTATTTCATGAACCAGATTTTGGACCGAACAACACGATGTAATCTCCTCCACATTCTTAAATATTTATGACTCTATGCCATGCCTCATCTTGGATTTTTATTGATCTATCATCTTCACTTCTTGATTTTTACCCAACTACACTTGATGTAGAACAACTTTCCTCTCTTGCACATTATACCCAATAATCTATTTGTAATACCTTATTACTTCTTATGTGCTTGATTTCCTCATATTCGATAATATATCAATGATTTTGTGCTCAAATTTTTGTGTGTTACTCCCAAATCTCACACTAAACACTACTTATTATTGTGTTCCTATGTTTCAATCCTACATAGGAGCTCTAGACTTGTGAACCACTACCACGAAGCCTCAATCTAAAATCCTATGCAACTAAACATCTTTGCTAAGTATTCTCCCCTCACTTTCCTTCCAATCTTTTAATCTCTATACACCTTTTCATAGTTGATAATGATGCTACTCTAGCTACCTCAATTTTAGTGATCTATTAGCCTTCCTTCCACTCGCTCATATCTTACTTATAGGTTCACCCTTTCTTTCTACATTTCACAAGGTCTAAAATGTTACTCTGATACTAGATGGTATAGATGTGATTAGGAGTTTCAATGAAGGTATTCCTTACACCACATAGTCAAGTGATACTCTCACCCAATCACTCTTCAATTCTTACCTAGTGGATACAAAACTCATGTTTGTATTAATAAACTTAGGGCTAAAATATATTAGTCGCTTTTCAACTTTCCAATGGATCTCTTAACTCTCTCAATCTAGTCCTTAGAGTTGGATTTATTCCTCACTAATGGAGTCCTTATACCTTCGTGCACTCAAGGCCTTGGGCCCTGTTCTCATAGACTCAACTAGTTATGAAATCAAGTATAATCTCCCCTTTATGAACCAAGATTCTTTTTATAACTTGACAAAGTATCCTTCTAAGGATTGAAACTTATAAATGTTTGGCTCTACACTTCCTTTTATAGTTGTTAAATGCCTGGACTTCGTTGTGTCTTCCTTATGTGGGTATATGGATATATTCAATGTGGTACTACATGAGTTTTCAAGATCTATGCAAATCTACAGGCCTACCTTAGAGGTACCATAGACTTTTGCATACCTCAATCCACTAAAATTTGACTCTTGTCTAATCAATTTGATGTACATTAGATCTTGAAAGCTCTATCCTTTGTGAGGTCATGTTAATCATATAAATAATTTAATATATTCAAATTTCTAACTATATGTCTATATGGTTCACTATTATGTCATCTTTTGCTTCCTCAACCTCTCTGTCAACTATTTTGTGGTCTTGTTTCCTTACATTTTTTATTGGTTGTCATTGTCATGTGCCCTATATTTATGTGTGTTCATGCTCCAACCTTATCTATTTATTTCTCTCTAAGCGCCTTAATTTCTTTGCATATTCATTATTTCATCCATACACTTCTATGTATATTTCCCACTCTTGTTATGCACCACTAACTATTTATGCTTCCTTCACAAGTTGTTTTGTACCTTATTTGTGCAAACCCAAACTTGGTTCTCATCACAACCTTTCATTTCCTCATGTTGTAAAACTTCTACAAACAACTTATTACTACACCACCATACTCTTGCACCTTATGAATTATCCATTACTTTGCATGCTTCTGGACCTTGTTATTCATTCCTTGGTGTCCCTTCTTCTATGTGTTCCATGTCTTAGCTAAAATTCCATAACCCATAATTTTGTGAACTCCTATGACTCTAATTTATCTTCCTCTCATATAAGTGGAATATTTTCAATCTTGGAGGTATTTAAAACTATTGTGCTATGTGACCACACACTAAATAATTTAGATTTATTCTTCGATTAACTAACTCTCTATTTGGATGATGCAAGATTGCCAATTTGCGTGGGATGCTTCTGTATCAAAATGCAAAGTAATGTTTGAAATTAATGAACATTTCATTAACAAATTTATGGTAGATTTTATATTTCTTAATGTTTGTCTAATATCCTTTATCATCCCCTATATTTATGTTAGATGTGTTGTTTTCATGAGAAGAGATAATTAGTACCATTTTGTAAAGGGCAGAGAAAGATTTATCATCAACTCTTATAAATTAAAATATAATATATTTTTTATAAGCTCAAATCAAGGTAAATGTTTGCTTAATGTTAGTGGGAAGCTGGATTTTCTACATTTGAAATATAAGAAAGACAATGGAGTAGTTATCCATAGCATGTCTACTAAGAAAGAACATGAAAAATCAAATTGTCCTTGTTCTGACATGAGTCTCTATTAACAATCATTGGGGGGAAATAATGAGCCACACAAGGGATGTGAAAATGTGGACTCAAAAGTTCAAAAAGCTAAGAATATTTGGAAAATACACCTCCAAGTGTAATAAATTTAAATAATAGGGGAACTAATTTCATCGATGCATGAGTTCTTAGCTTTTGGGGACCAAAATCCTCCTAATTGTAGAGGTATAATCCAAAAATTGAATCAATGGTTTCAATAAATATCATATAAATAATCCACTATTGTTATAATATGTAAATATCCCACTTAGATCACTTCTTAAGAATTTATTTCCCACATAGTTGCAATCAAGAAGGTTAATATGTTAAGTACAAAGAGGTCCACAGGGATAGAGTTAGGTCTAGGATTCTCTAAACATCATAGATGAGAATACTTCAATAGGTTCATATTACAAAAAGATAGAGTTTAGTTGAAGGTGATGAAACCTCCAGTTAATGAAAGTGGTGGTTACATAGCTACCCCAATGGTTATGTAACCACCACAATGTTTTCACCCTACATCAAGTGGTGTCTTTACTAGTACCCAAAACATAAGCAAAATAAAGGTTACAAACATTTCTTCTTCCTATTCTTGAGCATTTCAGTTTCCTTCTCTAGTTTCTCTATCATAATGTGTTCTAAATACACCATTGTGGTATTTTAAAGGTATGGGGGAATGCACTCAATCCTTTAATTTTGGGGGTTACTTAGTCATTTATTGTAGGAGTGAATTAGTATAGGATGGTTCATTTACATAGTGAATGTGAAGTCTCCATAGCACTTTATTATTGATTGTTGGTGTTACAAGCTAGGTTGTATGTAAATAAGTATGTAAAGCCAACTAGCAGTTTTATTGTGCCCTAACACACACACCCCATTTTTAACAAATTCAAATAGGGACCCATTGTTAATCAGATATTATTATTCAAGGTCTTTCGAACCATAATTTTATGACATTGAGCTTGAAATCAAAAACTTAATAAAACTTCATATGATGCAAAAATGAATTTTTTTTCCTCTCTTGATCTTTGTTGTTTGTTTGATTCAATCAATGGGATTTAATTCAATGTTTTCAGAGTGTTTTAAAGTTATAAGAAAATTGAAGTGTTTAAGCCATGTCACATGTTTCACTTTTTCACCTTTGATTTATCTTAAATCAATGCTTATGTTTCCTTAATGTATGATTTAATAGATAAATGAGCTAATGTGTTTTGATTTTAGTTGAGTCTTTGTCTATGTTATGTCTTAAGTAGGTTATTTCATGTTTAAGTGTCTCTTAGGTCCTCCCATAGCTCATTTTCTCTTGATACATGACATCAATTCACTAACTCGGAGCATAAGTAAATAATGTAAATCACCCAAAGGTGATTTCAACTCAATCTTTTATAAGGATAGTCTCAGGCAAGTAGAGCATTAAGATATTGCCAAGTATCAGCATCTTGGTATCCCAGAGGTGACATCAATGTAGTCTTTTATATGAACAGTCTCAAGAAATTAGATCTTCAAGATCTTACCAAGTGTTACCACCGTGATAGCTCAAAAGTGACATCAGCTTGGACCTTTATACAAAAAATCATAAGCAAGAAGAGCAATGAGAGTCATTCACATGTCATCATTCTGGTAGCCTGGAGGTGATGTCAGCATGGACCACTATATGGAAAGTCCTAGGTAAGTAGATAAACAAAATTCATCCATGTGTCATCATCCCTATATCCTAAAGGTGACATTATCATGGACCTGTGTATGAAACTTATTGGGTGAGAAAAATAATGAGAATCATCCATATGTCATCATCTTGTTGACCCATGATCAAAGAGACAAACCATGGTAATTTATAGCTCAACTAGGAGCAGAACATTGACACATAGACATGTTTCATCTAAATCCATATAATTGAATAATGGATACATCAAAACCAAGATAAATAAATTAAAAAAGAGACATCTATCATATTAAGATGATTAAGCACCTAGAAGAATACAAAAGAAACCACATAGCAGTAAAAGTCATGGAAGTCAGTATTATGAAATTCAAATATAAAGAATAAATAGGAAAAAGAATGAATGTCATTGCCACACTTAATTCTCATGAACTGAAGAATTAATTTATTCAATTCTCAAAGCCAACACATGTAAAGAAATATATTTTAAATTTCCATTTTCATTCCAATTACATTGCCTCCAAGCTATCAATAGTATTACAAATTCCAAACTCAAGTGCAAATTATGAATCTAGAAATTTATTACAACCAAGAATTTACATTATTTTCATAGAGAAAATCATTTTCAAATAACAACATCAATTGTTTCCTCATCTCGCATCCTAATCCCCTCTACATACTCAATTTCAAGGCTAGTCGAATACACAAATACAACATTTCATTTTATGGATTTGAACCATGAGTTTAAACACTACTTTTCCATATGGGATATAGTTAATGCATTCAAACCATATAAGGACAAGGAAAAACTCTCTATTTTCACACATAAATACAAGGATGACCTCCTAACCATCAAAGCAGTTGGTTTTCACAATGCAACAACTAAGCCATAGGTAATGCCCTGCATTGATCTATTATTTGATTTATTCATAAATATATAAGTTACTAAAAATATATTACACTTTAGGCTTGGCAAGACATCAATTGCATACACTAGTGAAAATACCTTTGAGAATTATTATAGGCTCCCTTTCATAGACATGTCATATAGGCAAGACATGGTGAATGCATGGCTTCTTACCAACCATGTTAGTATCAAGTTGCAAGAGTGGGCCAGAAACCCAAGCAACTTTATAATTCAAGGTCTTACTTCAGTTATCCCCATTTCAATCTTTAGACCAGGAGTGAGAATCACCATGGCCCTGCTAAATAGAATATATAGTTTTTCAACCATCACTTATGTCAATGAGGTATGGGTTCATTTTTTTGATATGATTTTAGCTTCCAAAAAAATCATTACCTTAGGGGAGATCATCAGTTTCAATTTGATTTTGAAACTCAAAAATCTTGGAATTTGCTTGGATGGGAATTTCTACATGATATCATATGTGGTAGACACGATGACTGTAACCATGCATTAATCTTATGAGTAGCCCTGGAAACCATCTTTTGACTACCCAAAAAACAAGATATGTGATGAATTCAATGTTCTTCATGTGCATATATTCATGATGAACATGAAGAGACTAACTGGTGCTTTCTACCCCATGGTGTATCAAGCCATCTATAGGAAGCACATGCCTAGGCTCTTGGACCCTATCAATAAAACTATTTGAAATATGGGTGATTACTAGTTATACCCTGAGTGCATAGTAATTATAATTGAAGGCACAAAGACATGTATTTTATACTTACCAAGGACTGTGCCTAACAAAGTAGCTGAATAAGAGATTGATACTTTACTGGCAGATAGTGTTGATGTTGATTTTAGGAAGGATAATCAAGAAGCCATCCATCCAACTCCTCTTAGTACTAGAAGGATGAATTACATAATGTGGGATCACATCCAACTGGTTGGAAAGATTAGGGCACATTATGGGTTCAAACTGGCACATTTCAGACATTGGGACCCCAAAAGGAACGTAATAAAACACATCAAAAAATATGAAATAAAAGTATCAACTATGGGCACTAGTCTTGACCATGACAGTATATTTATTAATGATGAAGATGATTTTAAAGTGGATATAAGGATGTTTATGGCCAACATGTCTATGATTGTGGTAGAAAGGATCCAGTATGATCCTACCATCACTAGAAAGGATGCCAAGAGGATTGAGAAGCAAGAATGGGTTTCAAAAACTATCCATGGACCCCCTCCTCAGGCAGAAGAAGAAATATAGGAATAAACTATCCCATCCAAGGAAGCATACATTGAAGAAGGAGCTTCAACACCTCCCATCTCCCCCATACATGTAGTTTTTTTTACTTCTCCACAACACATCAGGGTGGAACCTCAACACACAGTTGAAGAGCAAAGGCCTGCAAGTTCCAACACATCAGATAGAATTTTCTCCATGTTCCCTCTGCCTCCATTAAATATTACACAAGTAATTATTCTTCCTTTCTATCTCAATTTAATGTTACCTTTCCTCCTATGTATCCACTAGTAGTGATGACTTAGCCCCCTGGGTAGCCATACCTCCAGTGGTTACCACTCCTCCATCTCCCTCACCGTCTACTACCACTATGGTCCCTCCATATTCCATTCCACCTTCAACTGGACTAGCCTCTATTGTTACAAAACCAATAATGACATACACAAAGAAGCCCAAGACCCCTCCTATTTCACCTCAAAAGGTGGAAGTAGAGGAGAAGAAAGTAGTTTCTCTCAAAGAAATGAAAATGAGAATAAAGGGTGACCTAGGGTCAGACCCTGTACAGATTTATGATAGTGAGGATGAAGATAAAATATGGGGTCATGAATAAGAGTGGGTATCAAATATTAAAATAGAATATACATAATCATTTGATGAGACCACTCAAACTGAAGAATATGATGAATAGTTGACTAAGGGAAGCACCCAATCAGGAGGGACATAATTACTATAAGAATTTGAGGAAATCAACCAAGGAGATATTGACTCTAGGGCTACTAATTTTTTGTCAAAGAAATAAGGAGAGGTAGAGTCAAATATGCACATCACAACACATGGGTCATCCCTAACTAGACCTCCAAGCTCTCCACCTCAAATCATTACAATGACAACTACAATAGCCAGTACCCCAACTACCTCTCTCATGGTTGTAAGTCCTCCAAGTCCACATTCTTTAGAAACTCCCTCAATTATTTCAACTACTAGTGATGTAGTAGATTCTTTGCATTCTTTAAGCCAAATAAACCATCCATAAGCAATTGCAATGCCAATTTTAACTACCACAACCCAGCTTGCTATTATGGGCCCTATTATGACTATTGGGGATACATACACTATTGTTACTTAATATTTGTAAAACCTATTGAGTACCCAAATAACCTATTGATTATTTAGTGGAGCCAATCAATAATCCCCTGAGCCAAGCCAAGGGGTACATTTTAAAAACATGGTGTCTAAATCAATTTTTAATACCTTAACTACCCCACTAGACTAAATACATAATTAGATATGCCTATTGGCCAAGCACCCCAGGTAGACTCACCTACCATCTCAGTCCACAAAGTAGCAAGGAAGGCTAAATATGTAATTGACACACTAGTCCAGAGGTAGGTTATTGGATGGAAGAAAATTATTCTTCATTTTCCTTCAATAGGGACATCCTCCCTAAAGGCCATGCTACCTCTAAGATAATCCCATTGAGCTACCCTTGTAGGACAAATAGATAAAACACAACAAGCAAAATAAATAGAGAAACAAGTTGCATTAAATATCCCTTTGTGAATTCATTTGTTGCAACATGAAGAAGTAGGGAGATAATATTTAGTAATAACTGAGAAACCTATAGTAAAGTTCCATTTTGATAGATATACAAACACTTTGAGAAAGGTGAAAAGGAAAATCATGGTTTCTGAAGGTCAGCAGGTCAAGCCAGAATAAAGAGAAGACATTCTCTTTGACATGACAAATAAAAGTAAATCCCTCAGACCTGGACAAATATAGAGAATACCTTCATAATTTTTTAGATGCTAATGGGGGAGTCTTAAAATAAATGTTCAAATTTTTTTATCAGCATATACTGAGTTAACCAGAGGTGAGTACTATTCAAGCTCTCAAAGAGATAGTGGATAATTTAAAAGTGGTAGCTAGGAAGTTATTTAACACCATTGGTTCAATAAGGTCCGAAAAGGCCACCTTCTAACCCAAGTGGGGAGACATCCTTCAATTTTTTGAAAAAATAAAAGATATTTATGTCAAGTTGCATTTTGTAAGCCAGGT
The DNA here is from genome assembly GCA_037957365.1 of Torreya grandis. Taxonomy (NCBI): domain Eukaryota; kingdom Viridiplantae; phylum Streptophyta; class Pinopsida; order Cupressales; family Taxaceae; genus Torreya; species Torreya grandis. The sequence continues at coordinate 704,947 of JARHVA010001510.1, read as the reverse complement.
AATAACGAATAAGGCTTATTACCACCTCAATTTAATAACAACATCTGTTTTGGGCACAAAATTATATTGCTACCAAAAGGGATAGCCTACTTGAGTGACATCAAGAGATGTGAGTTGTGGTTTAACAATTTGTAAATTAGGAAAGGGAAGTTATATCTATCCTGATAGACTTAAGATTTAAGCATTCCACTAGGGCAAGTGGTGTCCAAACCCATTTTTGAGAACCTCCTATGAGCAACACTAGATAACTTCAGGGCAAAGATTGAAGGCATTGTTTATAAAACCAGTGATGAAATAATTCAACTTGTTAATTTTGCAAAGGACAAAATTATAGGGACTGAGGCATAACATGTTGAGGTTAAGTTTGCATTGGGCATACATAATAATTTGATGGACAAGCTTCCTCAGTTGTTCAAAAGGGATCTTCTTTATTTTAAGACCATATTTATCAACTTCCATGTAATTCATGCACTTTATCTATAGATGGAAGCAACCAAGCAAACTACTACAGCAGTATGGGCCATGCCTATTCTACCTTAGAGTCCTCAACTTCTCAAGTATACACTAGTGCATACTCAAAATGGCCCTGCCTATGTGCCACTTCCAACGACTATAGAAACAACTACATTGGTAATTAATTCACTCTTAGCTACAATTCTAGTGTTTACTTCAACTGTAATGTAAGTTACAACTTCAATTACATCTACTTATACTATGAAATAGTTTTCTTCTTTTAGAAGTGTTGCATTAACACATTATAAATATATATATACGTATTTACATGTTCCAATTGTGATGTAACTATTATTTATTAATCCATTAGTATGTATGTATTGTATTTTAGATGAAGAATTCTATTTTGAGCAATCATTATTGTAAATGCATACTTTACATGAAATTAGCATATGTGACTATTTTTAGATATGTATTTTTAGAATCTATTTGAGAGATGAGGCCTTTCCCATCCTAAGCTATTTATACTTGTATCCTCCTATTCCAAATAGGAGGAGAATTTTAGTTGTTAATATTAATAGGAAATTCTAAGAAGTTTTGCAATTTAGTCTTAATGTGAAAAATCTAATTCTTCTCCAAACTTGTGGATTGTGTAAGAAATTCTATCATTTTAGTTTCTTCGTCTTTTTTTGTGCATAAGTTATATTTTAATATACAATTATTCATATTGAGATATTTTTGATTTGAATGCCTTTTGCATGTGAATCATAATCCCCTTTATAGGCATGCTATTGTATTCTTACAAACATGATAACCTTTCATTTTATGTGTTTAAATATGTTGTATTTTGGTTCCCTTTGACTCCTAATTATGTTTGGTTGTTAATGTGCTATAGTATCCTACATAAAGTATTGGTATTTTATTCCTTGTCCAACCTCTAGTTTAAGTCCTGGTCTAGAAAATTTTCATCTAGTGTGGTCCACAAGCCTCCTTTTATGCCCTACATTTCTCTCTTTTTTTAAGTTTATTTTTGTCCTACCCATCTTAGGTTAGATATATCATAAGTCCACCCATCTCAAGTAAATTTAAATGCATCCATAGCTGACCCATCCATGGTAAACAAACTATTTCTCTCATCACTATTTCACCAACATGTTGTTTACAAAATCAAATACCCAACAACTCATGCCTTGGAGTGAATATTTTTCATCGATCCTAAAATGTTAGAGGTTACCTCATAAAGGTTTTTGGGGTGTGCATAAAACCCACATCAAGAAGTTTGGGTTATGGACTTGAGAATTATTGTATTGTAAAATATGTTCAATTATGTCATATAAAGGAAGTATCCATGTGACTGGAAAAGATATAGTGGCAAGAGGATCATTCACTTCAGTCTTTTGGAGTTTTCTCGAATTGACTTTCTCCAAGATAAATTTGTGTCTCTTTAAAACTTTTTTCTACTATCTTATTTTTCATATTTGTTTACTTTGCCTATATGGTTCATATTTCCTTTACAATTATAAAATTATCCAATTTTATCCAAATCACCATTAATTACTATTTGATACTATTATTGATACAAACAAAAAGGATAACAATACATTTTTTTGGATTTAATTACATGAGTGTGGTGATGGATTTGTATTGGAATATCCACCCAAATTATGAATTAAGAATACTATTTTGCACAAGGGTTTGAAGATATCACAAAGAGAAGTTGAACCAAAAAGGTACACCTAGTCTTTGGAGTCCCCAATAAAGGATACCTAGGTCTTTCTTTTTCCATCTTCACTTTAGCGACAACCTTATACTAAAAAGGGCCACTTGAACTAAAGGGGAGATTAAGGGGTCAAAAATTCAACCCAAGTTAAGTATATTAACCATATACCCTTTCTTTTATTACTTCAGTAGTTACATTATATGCATATGTTTATATATTTCATGCTTAGATTTGTGTATGATTGTTAGTATATTTTTATTTGAATTTATGTTATCTATTTATTTATAAATCATGGTTACAATATAATGCAACCCTTAGTTTTGATTCCTCTTGGTTAGTGCCTAATGGTAATATGTTTCTTTTGATTACCTTTGTTTACACTTCTTAGTTACCATCTTATGACACATGGGATATAGTTAGACTTACATTTTATACTTTGTGTATATTCTTTTTTTAGATCCATTATAACATATTTTGATCACAACCCTTGTCTATAGCCCCAAACCACTTTGTGTACCAACATATTGTATGTGTGTTGGATCTAGTATGGTCTTCTACATTTTCCTATATTAGAGTATCCGTGTATTTTTTACCATTTTTATCCTACATATAAACCATACAATATTTTTACTTCATAATATAGACTAAAATGAGATAGTTTTCAACCACTAATTGTGTCAATATCAAAACATTGGACATCACTTGTCAAGGCATACATTTCATTCAAGTGATTAACAATGAACCATTTCACCGTATTTGACTCTAATTTTGAAAAGGTGGTTGTATTATACCCACTTGGGCCCAATAATTTTATCACATCCTCTATTAAAATGACTTTTTTCCACACTTCAATAAATTCTCATTTTTATCTCCCCTTATTTTATGCACCTACTCCGCCTAAATTAACTTTTCATGTAATTACAAAAATACAAGAAACAACAAATTTAATATTTGTTTTACCTCAAATAGGACTTTCCAAATAGGGACCTTCACCAAAACCATATCCACTAAATAATTTTGAAGCTCCTTGCTAACTTTCTTGATATATTTTATTTCTTTGATATATCCAACTTGTTCATCTTATATGGCCTCTTGGGAATACTCACTAAGGGTTTTTAACAATAGAGAAAACCAAATATTTATTGGTATGTGGCGAGTCTTCAATTGTTCCCCTGTGGTCATGGTAACCTCCTCATGTCTCATATTTCTCTTATTCACTCTCTTAATTTTTATATTTCTATATTTTAAGATGATTATTGGTTCTTTAAAAATTAATGTGTCAATAGTTTCTTTATTTTTCCTTTCCACTTCTAATTGTTTTCTCAAATCCATTGATGTATTTATTAAATTTAAGAGATGTCTCAGTTGGAAATTAAATTTAAGAGATGTCTGAGTGGGAACATTAGGTGAAAATGGTTTCAAAACATAAGAAGATATATGAATCTCATAAAATGTGGGGATAGGCAAAAATGATCGATACATACCAATGGGCTTGAGAGAAGTTGACACTTGAAGAAGTAATGGTCATGACTTTTCTTGAGCATCTTATGAACTAACACTTCCCTCCATTAATTTTTTTGTAAAAAGACTACTTTTGACTATCCTTTGTTCTACAATAGTTATCTTTTAAGGCACAACTAATGGAATATTTCTTATAAGTTTTCATATCGTCCTCATATAGTTATATAATATGAGATTGTATTACTATAATATGTGACAAACAAGAAAGGGATGGAGAAATCATTATATTGTTGGGGTTCCAAAATTGTACATCCTCATCTATTTGTGCTCCTGAAGAGGAAGATCCTTGTGTTTTTACTATTGCATACTTTTGTGACCCTTGATGTTATATCGATGATGGGTCTTGATATACCTCAGAATATACCTTCTTTGTAACTCTTGATAACTTTTTATCCTTGATTAATTTATTAATTACATCATTTTAATCTAATGCATCCTAAGGATACTCTAAATCTCGATAAATCACATGCACATATTCAATATTATTCGTAGGTTGCAATGCCTCCAAATGTTTATATAACCTCTTGAATGGATCCCATTTCCTAAAAAAAGTCTAATGGAATTTGTAAGCATGAATTTTTTTCACCCTTTATCTTCAAGACTATAAATTTTTCAAATTTAGTTCCCCAAGATTAATAGATAATATAGGTAGAACACATAAATTTATTTGTCTCAACACCCAATAAAGACCATTATATAACTGATAACAAAACTCCATAACTACTAAACAAATAAGCACATATAGTAGGAGTTCATGGGTGTATCTAAGGCTCATTTTAACCTAATTACAGTTCCATGAATATAAAAGAACCAACTTACAATTAACCTCAAGTATTACATCATGGAATTGGAAATCTTAGGACACTCTATGAGATGAACTACAAATTTAAATTTGGGTATGAATAAATTTCAAATTAGGGTGTGGGATTCATAGTGCATATGTTGTAGGATTCGTAGTGCATGTGCTTATATAGAATGTTTAAGATTGTGAGAATTGGATGTTTATCAAACAAATGTCTACTAGGTAAAACCTAATGGATTAAATGACAAAAAAAATCAAATACAATAAATGATTTAAGAATCCATGAATAAATTTACTCCATTCTTACACTCATGAAAATCCTTAATCAAATTGTTATTTCAAATTGTAATAAATTAAATCACCTCAATTCAACTACTATCCATTATCTAAGATGTCATCAATGATGGGAACCCAAATCATATCTACTCATTTCATTTTATCCTTCCCATACAACCTATTTAATAGTACCATAACATCTCAATAGGTTCTCTAAACAAGTGCACTTGGTAAGACTAGGGATCTAACTTGAGTCTCTAATTTTTGGGATCAATAGACCAATCTTTAAATACTTCCACTATGTGATGATTCTTGATATAATTTTTGAACCATCCAAAATCACAGTTGTATTTTACATCCATTAGTGATTTAATATTTGTTTAACGTAAAATAAATTGTGTATAATAATAACCTTCCTTTGGGAGCATAAAAATTCCATTTCTGCTCACAATGTTGACAAATATCTAGAATGAGATTTGAATATGGAAAAACTTGAGGTTTTGCAAAAACTTTATTTAAATATGTAGCCCTAATTTTATATTCTCCAAATAAGCTAAGAAAAAAAATCTTGCGAGCAAAATATCAATGCAAAGACTCAAAGTTAGCAAGGAATCCAAAGTTCTCATTATTCTCATTATAATTCTCTTGTTAATACCAAACATGAAAGACTCAAATTTAGTAAGGAATCTATTACTCGCTCCATGAAACAAGATTTAAACGTGTGTTTCTAAACCCAAATAGTAAATAACCAAAAGAATGGAAGGATTATATCTCAAATACGCTGAGAAAAAAATGTTAAAATCAGGGAAGTTTCAAAATCCCATCAATGGAAGGTTACACTTATGTTGATCAAAGTTATCTAAATCCTCAATCTATTTTGGTGCATCTTTAAAATAGAATAATATATCGTTACATGTCCTTTGACTACATACTTATGGAGTAAACAACATTTTTTTAATTTTCATACCAACCAATTATTAAATATTATTTAGAGCCACTATGAAACAAACTCCAATACACAAAATTCTCATTATTCTCAAAGAATCTTGCGAACAAAATATCAATGCAAAGCCAAAAAATATTGTTTGGAACTTGAAAAAAATTATGAGGAAGATGATCATGAATATTGGAAATAAATGATTTGATCAATTTTCCTTGTGTCCCAAATAACCTATGCATTTAATTATTTTATGAAGATTAAATTTAGGACCATTCCACTCACACACCCTAAGAGTTCAAATAATAATTTATTCAAGCCAAGATTAACACATGAAACAAAACACAATAAATATGGCACAAAGAGCACATGAAATGGGTACACATCCCAATCTCATGGTCTCATACCATTGAGTGAGCAAGTCAAACCCCAAACACACCAAACAACAGACCTAGATAATAGAAGGAATGAGATGTAAATACCTATCGAGATCACGTTAACCTAATGCATGAATAAATATAAATACCAAAAGATCCCACATGACAATAACCCAATAAATTGACACTTGTCGCTTAAACATGGACTCAGGAGACAATCATAAAACAAGGAAAGAAGATTGGACTTCAAACTCATGAAAAAAATGGAATGAGAACCAAACACGCGTTGATTTCTCATAGTATGACAATCACAAATGTAAAATTTAACCCCAAATAAAATCACCGAGAAGGGAAATAAAAATAAATGAGGAGAAGACATATACTTAATTTTATATTATTTCACATTATTTTCATCAAAGTTTCTAAATCCTCAATATATTTTGGTGCATCTTTAAAATAGAATAATATATCGTTACATGTCCCTTGACTACATACTTATGGAGTGAATAACATTTTTTAAATTTCCCTACCAACCAATTATTAAATATTATTTGAAGCCATTATGAAACAAACTCCAATACACAAAATTCTCATTATTCTTAAAAAATCTTGTGAACAAAATATCAATTCAAAGCAAAAAAAATATTGTTTGGAACTTGGAAAAAATTATGAGGAAGATGATCGTGAATATTGGAAATAAACAATTTGATCAATTTTCCTTGTGTCCCAAATAATCTATGCATTTAATTATTTTATGAGAATTAAATTTAGGACCATTCCACTCATACACCCTAGGAATTCAAATAATAATTTATTTAATCCAAGATTAACATATGAAACAAAACACAATAAATATGGCACAAAGAGCACATGAAATGGATACACATCCCAATCTCATGGTCTCAAACCACTAAGTGAGCAAGTCAAACCCCAAACACACCAAACAATAGACCCAAAGAATAGAAGGAATGAGATGGAGATACCTATCGAGATCACGTTAACTTAATGCATAAATAAATATAAATACCACAAGAGCCCACATGACAATAACAACCTAATAAATTGACACTTTTTGCTCAAACGTGAACTCAGGGGATAATCATAAAATAAGGAAAGGAGATTGGAATTCAAACTCATGAACAAAAATGGAATGAAAACCAAACATGTGTTGATTTCTCGTATCATGGTAATCACAAAAGTAAAATTTAACCCCAAATAAAATCACTAAGAAGGGAAATAAAAACAAATAAGGAGAAGACATATATCATCCTCTTGTTAATACAAAATATGAAAGACTCAAAGTTAACAAGGAATCCATTACTCTTTCCATGAAACAAGATTTAAACATGTATTTATAAACCCGAACAGTGTATAACCAAAAGAATGAAAGGATTATAACTCAAATACGCTGAGAAAAAAATGTTAAAATCAAACAATTTTCAAAATCCCATCAATCTAATGGAAACAATAAAAATAAAATTAGGAAATTAATTAGAAATAAAGAGAAATCATGAAAAGATCAAAAATATATTAAAAAAAAAATCTTAACTAGATAAACGAACCCTCCACTCAACCTCAATATCCCTCAGAATTGTCATAAAAAAATACATTGTTCTTGTTTAAATTTTAAAAACATTGATATTCGAAACAAGTGGCCCCAATTTATTTTGAAATTTGGGTGTGTTGGTGGCAATAGAGAGTAGTGCTACGACATGAAAGGGAAGCTAAATTTAAGGAAGCTCGTGTGGTAAGAGTTGGTCGACACACAATTCAAGAAAGATGATATGAAATGAAATACTTATGGCTAGATTATGGTGGCTCTTATTTTTTTTTAAAGAGGCTTATCAACACATGATAATGTGTGATGTTTTATAGAGGTCTAATAAATCAAATTCAAGAGATGAGATTTCATTGAAGCATTATAATTTTATTTTTTTTTAAAGTGAACGAAATATTTTATTTGTCCAATTAATCTTATGATACAAAATATTCAATCATGATTTATAACAATAGGAACAAAGTACCTCACAATATGGGTGGAGAAAATCCCAACCAATGATTGTACTATGAAGATTTCATCAAGGTTCATATATGAAAATATTATAATGAGATTTGGGTGCCTGGTTGATTTAATAGGTGACCAAGGGAAACACTTCATAAACCACACTACAGATTAATTTTTTAAGCATTTTATGATAAATCACAATTGAACTAGTCATTTTCACCCTTAAAAAAGGGGAGAACAAAATCTTTCAATAATATATTGGAGATAGTGTTGGCAAAATTTTGTGATATATAAATATCAAACTAGGACACAAATATGCTCTTTGTATTTTGGACATATTACATAACATATAAGAGACTAAAATTTATTATCACTTTTAATTAATGTATAAATTAAAAGCAGTAGTACCATAAATTAAATTATACAAATTTTAAAACTAATAGTGAAGTTTAAAATGAATGAATCGATATCATTGAAATAAATATTAATATAATTAAATAAATAATATGAAAAAATATATAATTATTAATTAAAAAATACTAGAAGAAAATAATAATAACAACAACAACAACATAATAAGAATTATGGAAATAAGAATTCCTGCCAATAAATAAGGTAGTAAGATAGGATAGAAAGTATAAACATCCAAACTTAAACCCCACATAAAGTGGATAGGACCATACTTCATACACCACATATTATGTTCTCAAGAAATTAATCTTAAGACATTGTCTAAGATATCATAGAACAAATATTTTAATGGTGTCAGATTGAAGCCAAATCACACAACTTAAGGAAAATTTGAAAAAAATAATAAAAGATAAACAATTTTGGAAATATATATATATAAATATTAAAAATTTGAAAAAAAAAAATACAAGAATAAAAAATATAAAAAATTAAAACGATTTTGAAAAAAATAACTATATATAATAAAATTAGCGCAGGAGCGGGAGTGGCTATGAGGTCGCCCCTACCCAAAAATTTTTGAATTTTACTGAACCTGTTTGATCCATGCAGCCTGCCCCTGTTTCGTGGCTTCTCAATGGGAAGATGATGTTTTGTTGGGATTTTGTTTCGTATGGTTTCATTGTGCTTTAGCCGTTTGGTGAGAGATTATTGTGTTTTTTTGGTTTGGGAAGACCTCATAATTTTAGTTATCTCTATACAGATGGAGTTTCAAGTCAAGATCATTCTCATCCTAGCTCGTTTGAGTCCATGGGAGAGGGCTGGTAAGGGACCCCTCAAGCATGAAGTAAAAGATTTGTAGTGCCCAATTTCTTAATCTGGTTGTGACTGTCCCATTGTGCTTAGGAGGATAGGATCTAAAGTCAGAATGTGCTTCGTTTGGGCTTATTTAGCCCTCTTGGTTGTTATCCCTAGTCGAGCCTTCTTGTATTTATGTTTTGGGCCTTAGTTTTCTTATTATTATTTTTTTCTTGAATGATTTTTGTCGATAATTTCTCTTTTATAAGTATGGGAACCTTGTTACAACTTATTTGTTATCTGGTTCATAACTCCAATTAAAAGTGTTCTTGTTGGATTTTATTGTTTATCTTTCAGATGGAAAATGAGATTAAAGGGCTCAGTCACTCTGCGTTCACTTCCTCTCTTCCTGTGATTTGTGGCTTTAGGGCCAAATTGGGTAGAGCCCTGTTTGAGGCAAAAGCTACCGGTTTAGAGGAAGGTTGATAGTTTTAGCGCTATTTGTTGACAATTTATTTCTAAGTAGCAATTGTTTCATTGTTAGGGTTTGTTTGCCCTATTTTTTGTTGATGAGCTCTATTGTATGTTTTATGGATATTTATAATAGGTTTGGTAACTTGTGTAAACCCTCTTCCCCGATTCATAGATCCCATCATAAGCGTTTATTCTCAACTATATATATATATATAGAATTGACCATCAAATTGAAACGTAGTAAAACAACTTTGTAAAGTACGAGGAAAAACTTGAAAGTGAACTCTCCTAAAACTAAAGTGAAGAAAGGCACTCATCACCATAGACAAATGGATTATGGCTTGATCAAACATCCAAGTATGGACATGTAGGATAGGATAATAGGAAATAATAAAGTTCAAATACATGAAACATAGAATGGTAGTAAATTTAAAAATAAAAAGGGTAAGAGGAAATCATGTTTGGTGGATAAGGCATATTAGATTACGAATGGTAATTACATTTATGATAGAAGTTAAATTATTAAAACATTAGATAGTGGGACAAAAAGGAGTGGAAAAATCTCAAAAGGAATTAAAACAAGTAAAAAAAAGTAAATATTTATTTTTAAAATGGATTAAAAATAAGGAAAAAATAGCACCCACGGTTGTGCCTCAATGATAAGTCGTTGTAATGGTGACCACTAGGTCACGGGTTCAACTTTGATTTAAATACGATGCGTGATGTGGGACAATTATGTATCATCCCGAGGATTAGAGGAACTCACCCTGTATAGTATTAAGTGATTGCCGTTGATAATGGCATGCCGCTCCAAGACGTTAAGCCAAGCTGACACCCCTGGTATCTTAAAAAAAAGAAAAGAAAAATAAAACCAAATGATCTAAATAAAATTATGGGTTGTGTGAGTGAAATGTTGGTGAAAATGAGCAAATGATAATGGTTTATGAATTGATAAATTCCATAAATGGAAACCTGACATGGTTCTTGGTGAATGGAAAGCCTACCATTAGCATATCGAAGTGGCATTCCTATCCATGTTTTATAGAGTGTCTTATTATAAATACATTCATTTTAAGTTGGGGGAGTTGGATCATACTATGATATATAAGGATAGGTAAGAAATATTACACAAAGACCAAACAAGTGGGCAATGTGTATGGAAGCTAAATTTGGAGGTGATAAAATTTATCAATACGTTTTGCTTGGCAGGGTCCATGAGGACACCCTATATCTTGACCAAGCCTATTTTATGATCTTAGAGGCCATCCACATAAGTGGAGTTTAGTTGTAGTTTAGTTGTAGTTTAGTTTAGAGAGTAGAGGCACTCGCGACCGAAGGGAGCTAACATCCCCCCGGGGAGGTTGGGGGGGTTATAATATTCTATTCGTAGATAGAGAGGGGGAGGGGGTAGAGAATTCTATCTAATAGATAGATAGTAGTTAGTAGAGTTTAGATAGGAGTTACTCCTATCTAAACTAATAGATAGTAGTTGAGTTTAGTTTAGTTTAGTTGAGTTGAGTTGAGTTGTAGATAGGTGTTAGTTATCTCCCCATAGGTTTGATGAAAGAAGGAAACAATGTTAATTTAGAACTAGACATGCAAAGTCATAGCTAGAGACATGATATGACTCAAAGACATTGGAGAATATTAGGGTTGCTTTCTTTAAAACAAACAAGAGTCGTGACGGCTTTAGTACCTGCCCATGTAAATTGTGACAGGCAGAAAAAATATATATATTCGGCAGTTGTTGAAATGAATAGACGTTTGTAATTATTTGCAATGTTGAAATGGGTTTAGCAGACTTGGAACAGGGCAAACGTCTCCATGCGTGCATATGCAAAATGTGGAAGTTTAGAGGATGCACATCAAGTGTTTGATGAAATGCCTCAGAGAAATGTCGTCTCCTGGACTATGATTGTAGGACAGCGACAGGCAGGAATTGAACCAAATAAATTCACGTTTACCACAATTCTCAGGACGTGCTGGTCAAGCATCGTAGGAATTAAGCAAGCAAGTCCATGCCTGCACAGTGAAGAGGGTTTCAAATTAAATTTTGATTAGCATATATTCTGAACCAAACACAATACCACCAAAGCTATAAATAATCCTTATATATGAACCGCAATACGTTGCAGCTGTCTTTGCTTGAGCAGCAGCGGGAGTAGCAGAGGGCTTGGCAGGTTAATTTTTTTAGTTTGCATCCCCGACCCTGTGCAGAAAAAGTTTCTTGGGACTGAACACTTTAATAACGAAGAGAAAGGAACGAACTATCGCACATCATTAAAGATAAATTGTTCAACAGTACAGATGCAATTACACACTTTTAAGTTTCCAATGATATACATGTGCCTAGTACAAAATCTATTGATGAATATGAATGCCCACAGACAAACAATAAAAATCAAAGACTATTTTTGCCAATATGGTGGCCCATACAAAATAGGGCGCCTAATTTTATGAGGACCTTCATACGGTGCATGAAGTAAAATTCAGACATTCTGTATAATGTTAAAGCTAATTCTTTGCATAATGGATTTTCAGGTATACCAAGAGGGGTTATTGCAATCCAAGAATTGCCAATCTTATTAACAGTTGGATGATTGGGAATATTACGTTCTTCTGTGGTAAAACCAGCGATCCCCATACTGACAAATGCACAATAGCTCTACAAAATATACATATATAAACGTTTACAAATTATATCTCATATCCCCAACCTTGCCCCTCTACACACGTAACAAATAGTTGGAAAATTCAGACATGATAAAAGAATACTGAATCGTTGTTCTTCTGTGACTCTCTTGGAAGCACAATTTAAAAAAAAAGAGGTAAAAGTATATATGGCCACAGTTTACCACTGTGCTACTTAAAATAATTTTGAACAGGTTTCAGAAAAAATGCCTGAATACACCATCTGCACCTGTCTTCGCCTATGTTACGTGTCGTCCTTTCCGTTTAACAATAGCTGCTTAACAGGTGAGTTGCTTCCCCTGCTATCTCCGTAGGTTTTATGGAACAGAAGTTAATCAAACAAAATAAAATATAAATATCGATTGAAAAACATTCGAACATGCTTTTCGATTCTGCAACACCACATTATGTCATTGGACAAGGCTCACAGGAAGGTTAAAATAATAGACATGGGTAAAACATATAGTACCGGGCAGGTACTAATAATAAGATATTAAGGTTTAATATGCTACCAACTTTTTCACATGGAGGTTTATTATACAAACAAATATTACTTGACCACCGTTAGGATCATGACAATGGCATATGACATGATTATGACCAAGAGCAACTACAACCTTTTCATCACCCTACATTAACAAATAATGGAAAATTTAGAGAAAATAGAGGTAAGAGTGATTTTTTTATAGTTCCCTCTTAATTGTGTAGGCCATGTATTTCATAAAGACACTGCCTTCAAATGAATAAGTAGTTGTTTCGGGAACAAGGGAAATTTGAAGTATTTGAATAGTTTTTTTTTTTTTCCCAACAAAAATAATAACTTATTGGAGTGGGAAAATAAAATCAATACAAATTTGAATCAAAGATATTGTATCTCAGATATGGTATTCGGGGTGGACATCTATAATATATATTTTTTCCCATATTAATCAATGAGAGCAATCATTCCCTTTTATCATATGAAGTAATTGATGCACATCTGGTCCGAGCAATCATTCCCTTCTATCATATGAAGTAATTGATGCACATCTGGACCATCAAATATTGGATATTAGATCTCTTTCCATCAACCCAAGAAATAGAGTACCATCAAAATGGGATGATGACACCCTAAAACAATTAGGAAAAAGTAGATTCACAAAGATAGAGGAGGAGGAAACCGCTAGTACCACCACACCTCCACAACCACAAAAAGGATAAACAAGTGTTCAACTACAAATAATAAATAGTTGCAGTTCCCTAACCATGGAAGAAAGTCAAGATAAATGCAAAGCACCAATAGAATAGCGGAATTCTATGTGGATTAATACTTTAAGTCTAGGGAATGGAATAATTCTAGTGAAACAAGAAGAGACTATCGCCGTTGAGGTGTGGGATTCTCAAATTAAATAGAAGTTGTAAGTTGAGGAATTAGGGGAGAAGGGAACTCTCTAAGAAGAACTATACAATACAGAGAGATAGGTATCTAAAAATTATAATGGCATATAACAATGTACGAAATACCAAGTGTGTCCATTAACTTGTCGATGGAGGTCATCATCCAAGCCTTAATTCACATGAACATCGCAAAGAAGCCTCTAAATCCAAGGCCTAAAAAGCCAAGGAAGAAGACAAAAAAAGTAAGGCTAATGTCTAAAATATGCACAAAGAGGCACATGCATCTTTGACTAAGAAATAAGGCTTATACAAAGAAAGATGTGTGTCTTTGACTATGAAACAAGGCTTAGTGACATACTCTGAGAGCAATTCCAAGGAGGAAAAAGAAGGTAAGATATGTGCCAGTGGGATGGGCCTATAATTTTCATTAGAAGAGGAGGATAATGGAGAAGCAATAGAAGATATTGAGGTTCTTCTTCCCTAGATGGAAAGTAAAGGTGGATTTAAGAAGTCCACCAAGAAGTATGACACCAAAAGTGAAGCAAAGAAAGAGAAGATTACAATAGCCCTTATGTAAGGAAATTACTTAGATGATTCACAACAATAGAATTATATATGGAATCATTAAGAGTAGAATAAGTAGATCCACAACAATAATTGGTAAAAGAGCAGAATACTTGAATATTATGATTAAGCCACTTCGAGGGGGCAACCTCCACAACAATGCAATAAGAATAAAATTCATGATATTATGATAAAAGACTAACCAGTACCTCTTATATATACTCTACTTAGTCATGGTTATTCCATAGGCCAACCATACTAAGAAATGTAACAAGTTAATAAGAAGGTGTGTAAGCCACAAGTTAGCCACACATATCCTTAAACACACTATAGGTTAAGGACGTAGCATGTTCTTCCCCTTCAAAATAATGTTTTCCTCAATGTTGAATCAAACTAGGATGTTATTTTAGGAACGCTTCATCCTCCCATGTTGCATCTTCAAAATGCAGTTCTTCCATTTGATCAAATACTGCTTAATGGCTTTGGTATGTAGTTGTTTAGTGCGCGTGTGAAGGATCTTCTCAAGCTCTAGAATGACTTAGCCTTCTTCATCCAATTCAAGTGACTCAGTCTGAGTGAAAAATCTATGTCCAATTACTTTACTCAAGCAAGATACATGGAATACTGGATGTATGCAAGTGGCTGGGGGTAATTCTAGCTTGTAATCCATACTACCATTTTTTTACAAGATCTGGTAAGAGCCATAATACTTAGGTGATAACTTATTATCCTTTTGATATTGATTTAGAGACATCTACTTATATGGTTAAAAATGCACAAAGACCCAATCACCTATGTCAAAATGTCACTCATTACGGTGTTGATCTACTTGCTACTTCATTTGATTTTGTGGCATTGTTAAATTCTCTCACAAACTGACTAACACCTCATGTTGATGGTGAATGTGTTCCTCAACAGCGCAAACCTTAGGATGCACTGGCAAAACTGAAGTGATGGATGGGGGATGATACCCATACAATGCCACAAAGGGAGACATCTTGGAATAAGGGTGAAAAGAAGTGTTATACCATTATTCAAAAAGGGGCAGCCAATGAACCCATTTATCCTATTTATCAGAAACAAAACAATGAAGATACCTTCAAGACATTTGTTGACTACCTTTCTTTGTCCATTATATTGAGAATGATAGGATGACCTATGAGCCAACTGGGTACTCAAACATGCAAATAATTCAGTCCAAAAATTACTAGTAAATATTGGATCTCGGTCACTTACAATGATTTTTGGAATGCCATGCAATTTTTGAATTGTGTTGAGAAAAGAAGAAGCTAATCTACTGGCAATAAATGGTTGTGATAAGAAGAAAAAATGAGCATAATTGGTGAGTTGATCCACAACTACCATGATAAC
This sequence comes from Torreya grandis, assembly GCA_037957365.1. Lineage (NCBI taxonomy): Eukaryota > Viridiplantae > Streptophyta > Pinopsida > Cupressales > Taxaceae > Torreya > Torreya grandis. The sequence continues at coordinate 689,173 of JARHVA010001510.1, read as the reverse complement.
ATTTTTATCATCAGATCATGGTAACCTCGTAATGAAATCCATGGAAACCTCTTCCCAATGCTATCTAGGAATGGATAAAGGTTGTAAAAGACCTGGGGTCTTAATGGTTCCACCTTTATTTTTTGGCATACCATGCATTCAGCCACATATTTCTGAACATCCCCCTTGAGTCCTTCCCAAAATAAATCTTGCTTGATTTTATGATATGTTTTCAAAAATCCTGAGTGACCTCCAAGTGGAGAGGCATGAAGTTCCTAAAGAATTTTATGTTTGAGGAGAGAATGCTTACAAAGGTATAATCTATCTTTATACCATAATGTGTTTCCCTTCCATATAAAATTTTCAAATTCTTTAGAACCTTGTTGAATATTATGAATCAAATCCTTGGTAACACTATCATTCTCCCATTCTGATCTTGCTTCCTCTAGCCAATCTAACTGCCACATGGTCATGGCACATAATAGTGCCTCAACTAATTCATCTCACCGAGAGAGGGCACTTTCCACCACATTCTGTTTTCCTTTCTTATACACTATCTCAAAATCATAGCCTAACATTTTAGTCACCCATTTTTGTTGTTCTTCAAATGATAAGCATTATTCCAAAAAATATTTGAGGCTATCATGATCAATCTTTACTTGAAAGTGATGACCCATCAGATAAGGTCTCCATTGCTTCACTGCATGAAAAATATCCATCATCTCTTTCTCATATATTAGTTTGAGCCTATTTTTTCCCTTCAGTTGGTAATTTTTAAATGCCAATGGTTTGTCTTCTTGCATGAGTACAATCCCCATGCCATATCCTGATGTGTCACACTCCACAACAAAAGATTTTGAAAAATCAGGAGTCGCCAAAATTAGAGTTGTGCACATAACCATTTTCAACTATTCAAATGCATTGGTAGCTAAATCAGTCCACTGGAAGGAATCTTTCTTCAGTAAAGAGGTGAGTGGAGATGTAATACTACCATAATTTTTGATAAGCATGCGATAGTAACTAGTTAGCACCATAAACATGCAAAGGTTCTTGAAGGACTTACGAACTTGTCACTCTATTATCACTTGGATTTTATTATGATCAACTTTCCCTCCATGTGAAATAATATGACCCAAGTACTCCACCTCTTAGACACCAAAAGCACATTTGGAAGGCTTGGCATAAAGTTGATGTTGTTCCAGAACTGAAAGCACATGTTTCACATGCTTCAAATGGTCTTCCCGATTTTTGTTGTAGATGAGGATATCCTCAAAAAAACTAATACAATCTTTCTTTAAAATGGCCTAAAAATAATATTCATCAAACTCTGAAATGTAGATGGTGCATTTGTGAGGCCAAAAGGCATGACCATAAATTCATAATGTCCATGAGTTTTAAAAGATGTTTTAGGTATGTCATCATCACGAATAGGAATATGATGATATCTAAAATGAAGATCTAACTTGGTAAAATAAATAGTACCATGTAAATCATCTAAAAAATCATCAATTAGTAGAATAGAAAACTTATCTTTGATGGTATATTTGTTGAGTTCTTTGTAGTCTAGGCACATCCTCCAACTGTCATCCTTTTTCTATACCATGACCACTGGGGAGGAATATTCATTTTGATTGTGTCAGATGATTTTTTCCTCCAATATTTCTTGTACCATATTTTCAATTTCACTCTTTTGTAAATAGGGATACCTATAGGGTTTGATATTGGGTGTACTTCCTAGAATGAGTATAATGGAATGAGTGCACGACTTGGAGGAAGTCCTTTTGGCATGTCATCAAAAACAACATAATGGTCATCCAACACCTTTTGCAAATTAGGATGTGTAGACTCCTTGTTTGGTTGAACCTCCATGAAAAATAAGCATGCCACAAAACCTTCTACACCTTTTTTGAGAATCTTTGTCATCTAGTGAGAACTAACCAATTATGGAGATTTAGCCCGTAATACATGTATTTTAAAAGCCCTTCCTTCTAAATGGAACCTCATGAATAATTCTTGTAAATTCATCATAATAGTGCCCAAAGTGGTGAGCCAATGCACTCCTAAAATAACATCAACTCCTCCCATTGGAATAGAAAACATAGAGGAATCTAAAAAATACTCTTTTATACCAAGCTTAATACTATGACATTTTTCAGAGCAATTGACCATACCACCATCTATAGTCATGGCCTAAAAGTCTGGAGATAAGTAAATGAAAAAATTCAAATGAGCATCCAACTTACTATTGATGAAGTTATGTGTACTCCAAAATTCAATTAACACAATTACCTTTTGTTTCTTCAGGAAACCCTCCACCTTAAGAGTTTGAGCAGTATTAATGCTTGAAAGTGCATGATGGGAAATACTAATTTGAGAATCTTTAGATTCATCCTCAGGTTCTTTTAACCCTTCTCCTAAAGCCTCCTCATCTTCTTCCTCCTCATTGGCTTTGTCAATGTAAAATAGCATATTTTTAGCACATTGATGCCCTTTGCTCTATTTGATATCATAGCCAAAACACAAACCTTTTGCATGATTTTATTCCACTTACTGAGGTGTCAATCTGGTAGGCTAATGAAATGATGGTGATGGGAAGGTGCGTTCATGAACATTGGTGAAAAGTCTTGGTCTGATCAACTCTTTTTTCTCATCCATGCATGCCCTTGGTATGGCTTTAAATACAGTATTGGGATGACACATGTGAACCCCTGATTTGATGCTATATTTGAGGCCACCCAAAAATAGGTCAGTCAAATTTTCCTCAGTGATGTCTGCCACACATAAAGATAGATTCTAAAATTGATGAATGTAGTCCTTGATAGTCTCAGTCTGGAGTAACTTGGCTAGCTGACTGAAGTAGTTTTTAGAGACATTGTTGTGATAGTGGAGCCGTAACTCCTCAAAAAATACCGACCATGAAATTGGGACACCCTTCTTTTTATTTTGAGCACGCAACCAACAATATCAAATAAATGGCTCAGGTTGTAGATATAGAGAGGCCATATCCATTTTTTTTTAACATGGATTCTGATGTAGATCAAAAAAAAAATTAATTTGAATGAGCCAAGTGAGTGAATCATTACCATCAAACTTACGCAGGTCCCCTTTTGGCAACATCGGCTTAGGGCTAGAATTAGTGTTGGTTTGTTTGGAGGAGGAGAACCAAACTGAAGTGGTGAAGGATTATTCTGTAGTAGCTGAGCTGACAAGTTGGCCAATTTCCCATAAATTTGTTGTAATTGATCCATCATGTTATCCAATTCCCCTCTCAAACCTATAATGTCCCCTTGAAACTGTATCAAAATTATCTTTTTTCACCATGCCCTATGACTCTAACTTAAGTTACTGAACTGCATTCAAAATAGATGGATCAGAAGTTTTAGATTCCATGTCATCCTTATGAATATTTTTTACAGTTTTTTTCCCTTTCCCACATCTTTGAGTGTTTGGAATAGCCATGCACAAAACCTAGGAGGGTTTTATCCTTAAAAAAAAGTACTAGTTGAATACACTGTTGTGATCATCTCATCGAGATGAATCCAACTACTACTATTGTATACAAGGATGAAAAATATCGACTCAAAAAAGTATAAGGAAATTACTTAGATGATTCAAAACAATAAAATTATACCACTTTTAAGGAAATTACTTAGATGATTCACAAAAATATAATTATATATGGCAAAATTAAGAACAGAATAAGTAGATCCATAACAACAATTGACGAAAGAGTAGAATACTTGAATATTATGACTAAGACACTTCGAGGGACAACCTCCAAAATAATGCAATAAAAACATAATTCACAATATGATGATAAATACTAACCACTACCTCCTATATATACTCTATTTAGCCATGGTTATTCTATAGACTAACCATACTAAGAACATCAAGAAATGCAACAAGCTAATATGAAGGTGTGTAAGTCACAAGTCAGCCACATATATTCCTAGACACACTATAGGTTAATGGCACAACACCTTATCATGTATATTAACATTAGCCCTATTTCTAATTATGAGGATGTATTGGATGCACTTTTTCATGTGATACAAGATAAAATAATAAAAATTTCCAAGAAATGGAATAAGGCACAAATGTGGCTCAAGTTCTACAAGAAGTGTAAAATTTGGCCAAATAGAAAAGGTTGATTGCAAAACAAGTGGAGGCCTTGAATAAGCAACAATAAAAGTAATAAAGAATGAAACATAAGGTTGACATCCTCATAAAAGCTTCTAAATCAGATCGGTTGGTGGTAGAGATGAAAAGGCAAGAGCTCAAAGTCAAGAAAAAATGACTCACTTTAGAGAAATAGATTAAGAAAGAAAAAAATAAAAACTCAAGAAATATATGAAGTCACCCACTTAGCTCAACAAACACTGGAAAAATAAAATTCAGCTAAACATGAAAAATTAATAAATAAAAAGGAGTTGAGAGAATGGAAATGGAAATAAAATAAATAGAACAATTTGATAAAGAGGTATAAGAGTTGAGGTAAAAATATAAGAAAGAAAGAGAAATGAGGATGAGGATAAAAGAAAACAAGATTAAAAAAATTAGAAAAAGGCAGAAAATAAATAACCTACATGTAGACACATAAATTTGGTCTCATGTACTGGACAATGCTAATTATTAACGCATATTAAACCATGTGACTTGCCATAATTATATGACTCTTATTCATCATTCATCTAATCCTTTTATTCATATATGGGTTCAAACCTTTTTTATCATTATTGTTGCATAGAAATTTAAATGTCAAATGCTCAAGCTTCTTAAAATCACCCTCAGCCCATCTCTAGTTCAGGATAAGATCTCCCTGATCTTTTGAAACAAGTCCACCCTAGGAAAATATAAACGCTTTCACGCTTTTGTCCACTCAGGTTGGTCACATCTAAATAATGGCTAGTTTCCAAAATTCAAATCATTCTTTTAGGTATTCCCAAACATTTCACAAGGTGACTTAAAGAAAATAATTTAAAAAATCATCTATAAATACACATCAAAGGTCATTCATTATCACCACTTTCTATTCATTTAGTTCAAGCTTACAAACTTTCGCACATTGATAAAATCTTCCCTATTCTTTCTAAATTCAATATCACTCACATAGAGCAGTCATAATCCAAGTCAAGAGTATTTTAAAACAAGTCAAGAGCTATCATTGTCAAGTATCATATCCATTTTCTACTTGCATACATATAATCAAAGGATTACAATTGCACATTCACTCTAGGTAGAAGAACTATGCGGGCTTGATTTCCCTCCTTGGACTATTGGATACATAGGTAGTGGTCAATCATTAAGGGGATGATTGAGGTTAGCTCAGCCCATTACACTTTCTTATTTGTAGGGTTTCAAGCTATCAAAATGCCCTTAGAGTTTCAAAGATAAGAAAGAAAAATTAATGATTTCTGCATGGTATAATTCTAAGTGTGATATCTCAAATTACTTAGTTATGCAGGTGTAGAAGGCATAACGATCAGTTTTCTATCATAGTCAATCAAGACAAGTCTGTAGTTAATGGACTAGAGTGGTCTGCATTGTTGTCTACTTAAAACACTCATGTCTAGGAATATTCTTTGATTTTACCTCTGATTTTTCATTTTCATAATTCTACTTATTTCTATATTTTCCTGTCATTCAATCATTACAATCAACTATAACGAGTCCACAATGAATGAATAGGTGTGGCTTGCAATGTAGTCCACTTACAACGAACATGTCCAAAAATAGTTTCTTATTATGTTCATGATCTTAAACCTTTTCGATCATCTTTTTTACTGATTTTGTGTCAGAATAATCAACTGCAATGTTAATTTGAGCTATGTTACTTTCTTTCTAATATATTCCTAAAATAACAATTTCCCATATTTATCATTTGTCAATATCATAATTCTTTATTATTATACATCTTTAATATTGTGATATTCTCTAGTTTTATACCTATAATCACTAAATAATTTATTTGTTTTATCAGAAACAGGATAAAACATACTGGGAAACCTAAACTATTGATTTCAAATCCTTATTTTTCTGATTTGGTTCAATTTCAATATTGATTTAGTTTTTCATTGTTTTCCTATAAATTGTGTTCCAATAATTTTAAAACTCATTGGAACCATCATTATGGGTGAAACATTCTTTAGTTTTACCTGAGTTATGGTGTGAGGGTACTGCCTCAATGCTCAAACCATTATATAACACTATATATAGATTTTAGTTTCCATGTACCTCACATTATATTGAAATTTTTTAGGAATTTATTTTTCAGCCATAGGAATTCTATGATAGTTTGTTCTTATAGTGCAGTAGTAAGCGATTAGTCCTAGGATTTTACTCTTAATGTACCCTAGATATGGGATAGTGTGTTATGTGAACGGTGAATCCTTTGTAGTGTGTTCACTATTTACAAATGGAATCAGTGTATCTGAGATACTACAAATCAAACACACATAATCTAGTTAAACCATTAATCCTTGTTGCCAAATTTCAAAGTTTCAAAATCAAATCATGGCAATAATGAATGCGTTTTGCTTACATATTTTGAAATTAAGCATTAATTTGCATTACTTTCTAAACTATTACTTGGATTCATTATATATGTACATTGTTAAAATCTGAAAATCATAAAAGGGCTAAAATAAATAAAGTGCAAATGTAAGCCTTCTTCATATCCTATTGTTGCAATATATAATCTGAGTTATTACTTGTCACAACTAGGGATCAGAAGGTGTACATGACTCAATTTGTTCCTCCTAATCTTAGACCACAAGATTATCTAATCACCATTATGTTTTATTATTCACCCAAGCCTCATATTAGACTTTAATGTCCATGATGTTAACACTAGACGAGGACGGATACCTCATTCATCACCACAGAATGAAGGTGGTCAACATGTTCCCCCTCAACCCCCACCACCTCCCACAAGGCAATAAAATCAATCTAATGGTTATGATATCATCAATCAACTCAAGAATAACCTTTCTAAAATTTCTATTTTGGAGTTAGTAAAAGGATCAATAGTTTACAAATATATCTTATATGGTGCTTTACATGATACAACTATTCTTAGTGCTACACAACCAACATCATTTGATTTGATCATGAATACAATCAATTATTTCAATAAGGTCATCATCTTCAATAATGAAGGCTCACCTCCCAAACACATCATAAAGCAAGATCTTTCATTGTTCATTCAAGCTCATATACATGAAAAGATAATCAATTGTGTGTTGGTCGATAATGGTTCAGTAGTAAATATTTGCAAATTTATTATCTTACAACAATTGGGTATCAATGTGAATAACATAAATAATCAAAACATAACATTAGGGGATTTGATAATAATCCTTGTTAGACAATTGGAACTATCACATTAGACTTACTAATAGGCCCCAAAATAGTGCATACTATCTTTCACATTATGCCCAACCAATTGCACTATAATTTACTTTTAGGGAGACCTTGGGTTCATTCCATAGAGGTTGCACCTTATACATTCCATACATGTATCAATTTATAAATTAAAAATATGAATATTCTCTTCTATCAGATGATACACCTTTCAAATACATTAAAATGAACTAATCACAATTCAAAGATCAATATATTATACCACCTGCACAATCAATCACACTTGATCATATGCATGCATATGAGGCATGTGAGTCAAGCAAATAACATGATAAATTATCAATAACAAGCATTCACACTATTGGGCCCCTTATTTTGAAGAGTGTAGGATTCATGCTAGTACGACATCCACATTGGTGTAAGGCAATCATTTTGATAAACATTGACTTTTTGGCATGATTGGTGCCAGTTGGAGGTTTTAGCACATACCTTACACCAACTGGCAGGTAGCTAACTAGTTCTTGGATCTTTAGGGCATCTTCTAGGATCAACGATACATGGTGATTGTAGCATGAATCTGACAAGGTGATGGAGCCAGTAGGAATGATCACCAAGGCTCTAGCTTGGCACTCGACATGCGCATTCCACCCTGGTGGATCTCTTCCAGAAGGTTATAAAAAAATCTCAAAAAAATTGATCAAAGTGATGAAAAAATAGTGCAACGAAGCTATGGTGAATTGAAATTTTCTATATATGCATGCATCTGGGTGCTATTAGACTTTAGCTTAGCATGGATGCCATAAAGGATCCATATGTATATGCCCAAGCTCGCCTGTGATCCTCTAGGCCATTAAATAGAATGAGCTAAATATAAACTCTATTCGGAATGCCATGAACTATATACTCTATATTTGAACTTTGATTAATGACAAAGAATGGTTGCAGTAAAACATGATGGATCTATTCTATGTGTCTATTATATTGCTAAATGAACTATGTATAATGGATGTAATATTGTAGTCTAAGTTTAGGTATGATGAGTAAATTCCATGCCTATTTTTGGTTCATGACGTTAATGGCATCCTTGTAGTAAATGATGATATCATCATAAATATGTAGAGAGTATTGAGTATACATCTTGTGTCAAGCACTCCTTTCCTTGCTAGAAGTGTGAGCCTAGTATGAATACTTAAGTGAAGGTAGCCTTTTAACCCTTCAAGTTCTGACATAATGCTAGGTTTATTTTAATGAAGGTTTGCACCCATATGACTCAAGGATTAGTCCACCAAAAAGTTTGCACCTATAGGCCACTAGGATTAGCCCATCAAAGGCTGGCACCTATGGATCTACTTAAGCCTTCTTTGAAATTACCAAGTTCTATAATTGATGCCTTACACCATGGCACAAGTAGCCCAATGTGATCCTTAGTTCCTTTTCAATTGCACTTTAGGTGAGCGCATGAGGCCTATGCCTTATGTAAATTGATGTCGGCATGGCCGAGTGTAAATTGTTGAGTGCTAAGGGAATATCCCATGTTTGCACCTAGTTTTAAGAAGACAACTTTGCACCCTTTTCTATGACATTTTGGTTCCATTTTCAAGACCCATGTTGAATTTTATTATTTTAATGGTACAAAAGAATGATGTATCGACTCTCCCTCGAAAACATTGAGCACTGGCTACAATAGGTAGAAGATAGCTTTATGTTAAAGCATCCAACTTGCAAAGGATAAAATCTGAGAAAATGGGTTCAAAACAACCTATATGATGCTTTATATGAAGTATTTTTCTATGATTTACCTGAGCATGTGTACCGATGGTTGGTTGCATATTTAACCCGTCGAAGTATGAACTATGGACAATGATATGAGTGAATGAAGGAGCGCCTAGAGAGGCTTGATACCTTGGATGCCACTTGGACTAGATTAGTAGATAAATGGTGACCAAGAGCATTAAATAGCTATATACTTGAGTTCATATTTTGAACATACTCATGTCCTAAGGAAGTAGAGTACCAATTCTTGTGCAAACCTAGAGGCATGTTTGTGAAAGAATTTAGTGTAGAGCTCAAAAAGCTAATGGTGGATTAAGGTTTTGAAACTTTGGGGATGAAAGGCTAAAATCCTTTTATATATGAGTAATGCAAAGGGGGAAAAGGGATGTGTAGGTGAGGCAAAATGGAAGGGGATGAGCAAATTAACACCTAAAAGCTCAGAAGCTAAACTTATAATAAGAGATGGTGTAGACTGATAGAAAATCTAAAACCTAGAAGTACCGAGAGAACCCATAGTGAGTGGGAAGGGCATGGGGAAGGATCTCTTGAAATACAAGTACAAGGATGAGAAATATAATAAAATGATTGATCAATCTCAACACTTGATAGGTGTATAATTTATTGGGTTCCTATAGGATTTAACGACTAAAGATACGCTTGACATGCCTACCCTCTTTGAACCTATAGTGCATGATCACTCAATAGATCCCCCTTTTAAAGGGAGTACATAAGTAATAATTGACCCTATTGTCAATATAAATCTTAGACATTTTGTAGACTTGGAGTGTAACTTTGTAATTGAATAGATTATTCCATACTAGGAGGTGATCACAACTACCTCTACATCGTTGGATGCTAGCTCACCATAATAGAACTTGAGCACAAGCATACTAGCTTCATCGATGTCAGTAATGCAAAATGGGCAATAGCCTGCAAGAAGTGATCCGATGCCACAAGTAGTACAACACTTTTGACATCAATTGTGCTAGTAGTTATGATGGTACCAACACCTAACCTAGTGGATGGAGGCATCAAAGGAACATCACCAAGATAGATGCTGGGGGACAAGCACCTCAAATACTAGCTACCCCTAATAGTAAATCTACTATGAAATGGCCATGCACTTTCCAGAGTATCATGGCATAGAGAATGCTACAAAACATGTGCTAAAGTGTGCACTATAGTGGCATGCATGGGGAATAACACAATCAGATCATAAGGCAACCCAATTTGTGACTACTCTTTTTGATCATGCCCATACTTGGTACAATAAATTTGACCCTAACTAGGCCATGGTCGATTATGATACCCTAAAAGAAACATTCTTGAAGGAATTTGATGTTCCAATGTTTTAATAGCAGAACATCATCATGCTCAAAGAAATTACTCACAAACTCTCAAAAAGTGTACGCTTGTATGATGCAAATTTTAAAACTCTTCTATCTAAGATCCCATATGATATTCACCCTTTCTATAATGCACAATGGTTCATTGGAGGGTTGTTAGTACCATTCCTAAGAGCACTTTCCATGAAGAATTTTACATACCCTCACAAAGTGCTTGAAGCCATGCTCAGAGCCAAGGTAATAATAAGCACAAATACCAGGATCAACCCATTTATGTAGGCATAAATTTCATCTATGGCCTCCTAGCTCCAAAATCTTATCACTAGCTCTTCGTACGATGATGAAAGTGGACTATGGTGCACTAACTAAAAATTAGAAGGCCATAATCAAACTAAATGCCTATTTTAGCTTGGAATTACACCTTTTTTGGGAGAGTTCTTCAAACTCTCTCACTTCCAGCTACAATCAGGGGGATAACCTCAAGATATGGGTATCCTGTAGTGAGGTTAAACATCTAGGCTTTTTAATGAGGCTAGTTCTTTAGGTGCTTCACTTTAGCTCTTGATTCCCACAATAAAGTCTATTGTTGGCTAAGGAAAATGGATAGGAGGATAACATGAAATGAAATCTAAGGGAGGTGATGCACCAAAAAAAATGATCCAATTAGTTTGGGAAATGACACTCATTCAACATAAGATGAATTTTGTTTACACAACCTCACAACCAATTAATTTGCATAAGTATTTTGTAAACTAGGCTCACTAAACCATACATGAAGCAAAGAGGGATTTAAAAATCCACACCAAGCATCCATTAATGGTGGAAAGAGCTCAACTCCAGACCTACAATTAACTTTAAAACACCTAAAAATAGGCAAGAAAGGACAATGGGCATGGAAGAACACTTCTTCACAAAGCTATCATGCACAAGCTTGGTCAACACAATTTTCAAACAAGAGATAGGTAAAAATTAATATTTATTTCTTCAAAAGGTCTTTTACAAAGTGATTTTTGTAGAGTAACTTTATCACCAGTCCAAGGATAATTTTATTGGCTCTAAGGCCTCTATTCATAACAAACTGGGGGGAAGAGAAGATGGGAATGTGTGAGAAACTAGGAATGGAAACCATAAATTCCTACAACCACCACCATCATCCTCCTTTTGCCATAAAATGCAAATTTTCAAGTTCACCACACAATTTCCTCAAGCCATTCCCACATTCAAGTCACTCCCTTGGTAGATTTTGAGAAGCCATGTCACAGGTAGTTGGAATGTTGCTTCTTGGCACGACTGTATTAATCTTTGTATTAAAGATGGCATGGTGACCTTCCCCTTTATGTGTCCTATTGAAAAGGGATGCAGATCTCCATGTGTTTAAAAAACTAGCCAAACCATAATAATTTTACTTTGGATGGTCATTTTTTAGGAGTGAACCATATTGAAGGATGAGAACCTTCATAAAATCCCAGCTACCAGCAACTTAGACTCCCCTTTGTGTTGATTGGTCGTTAGAAGCTGTCTTGGATCCTTGACCTATGTTATGGATGCCTTTATGCCACTTTATAGCCTTTCATTTATCCGATCATGACTTTCATGCACTATCAATCCTTAGAAAATGCAATTGGACTAAGCTTATTAAGTCATGCAGCATTGGAAACCTAATCTACTCTTTGCTGTGTAATTTGGGTTTTCAAAGTTACTTGACTTATAAAGCTTTACAAGCTAAGTCATTGAAGAATCTTGATTTACTCTTTGTAGAGTAACTCGGTCTTTTTTATCTCTCCAACTTCAGACTCTATCTGTTGGCTCCTTTGTTCTTCGAGATCTATTTGTCTCAAGAAAATCTCTCAAAGGAATTTCTTCAGAATTTGCCTTTCAAATTTTTCAAAATGGACTTTCTCGAAGGGTGAGAGACCCTTCAAGCTTCCTGTATGTCCCTTTAGACTTTTGCAAATGGTCCTCCCACTGAGAAAAGTGCCCTTTGACCTTTCAAAATGGTCCTCTCAAAGGGAAATATACCCTTCAAGAATTTTGAAATCATCCTTCCGAAGGGTAACATATCCTTTGGACTTTTATTTTTTGTTCCTTTCTTTCAGAATTATTTTCCATGGGATTTTGTAAGGACTCTCTCGAAGGGTAAGGGACCCTTCGGGCTTCTACAAATGGTCTTTTCTGAAGGGAAATATACCCTTTATAAAATTTGAAATGGTCCTCCCAAAGCTCAAAAAGCCTTCAGGAAACTTGCAACTATCTACTTGGAGAAGGAAATGCCCTTCAGATTTGTCAATGACCCTTGGAGTATTCTTTGGAGAAGACTTGTCCCTTGAAGAACCTGAGGAGCACTATTTTTCAAGACCAAATCAAGGTTTTTAATCCCCTTTACTTATTTTGGGCTTTTGACTGCTCACAACTTATGAAGTAATTAAGTAGTGCTCCTTGGAGAACCCAAAATACACTCTCTATGAGTAATTCAGGGTTCATAAACCCGAATTACTTCTACTTATAAAACATTTACAATTCAAACACCACTAGAAACCCGATTTGCATTGTGCCCTCAAAAACTTGAAGTCTTGTGACTTTGAAAGCCTAAAGACTTCTAATTTGGAGAACCTGAGGTTGTCTAAACTTGTCACTTTTGCTTGAATGTCCACCTTCTCACGCTTGGGAAAAATTTTGGTATGTGGGCCAAAAATGGCCAACATTTCTAGCAACTCATAGGGAAGCATGCCTGCTATGCTTGAGAACCCAGCTCATTAGCTTCATTTGATCCATTAGGCATGAAGTCACTACTTTTGTACAAATTAGGATCTATCTATAAATTTCCCTTAGAGTAACAAGAACAACTAAAATGAAACAAATTGTACCCAAGGCACTTAGGGAATGGAAAACACTCAACTGAAATGGATGTGCACAAAAGCACTTAGAAAAACACATGAAAAGCTATAAAAAATGTATAATAACATATACAATGGTTGAAAAATCTTAATAGCAGGGCTTCAAATGAATCCCATTGACTGGGATAGGTAATACATCTCTGTCTAATTGGGTGAGCTAGAAGGCGTTATGTTGTTTGCATCTGTGGATCAAATAAGGGCCACTCCATAAGCTATCAAACTTGGTATGGTTGCCTGGTTTGGCCTTATTTGAATCCCATTTGAGGACCAGGTCTCCCTCCTTGAATTCCCTTGATGTGGCTCTCTTGTCAAAAGCTTTCTTGACCTGAGCCTGATGTGACTCTAGCATTTCATTGCAAGCTCTCTTGTATCCTCAAGTTTTATGAGTTCTACCAAAATCACATTCATGGGTTCATCTTCCAGCATCTCTAACTAATGGGATAGTTCTAATATAGATATCTCAAGAGAAATGGGTAATTTGGCCTCCCTTCCATATACTAGAACATATGGAGAATTTCCAATAGTAGCTTTATGAGTTACCATGTCAGCCCACAAGGCTATCTTTAAATTGGTGTGCCACATCCTCTGGTTCTCCTCCATAGTCTTCCTGATGACCCTTATTAAATTTTTATTTGTAGACTCAGCCAGTCTGTTTCCTTGAAGATAATAATTGGAGGAAGTGTTGAGGCAGATGCCCATCTTGAGAGCCCATTCACTTGTTTTCAGATCGATAAAAGTTGATTCATTATTAGATATGATAGTGGATGGAAAACCAAACCTGGTGATGATGATGTCATAGAAGTCTAAGACTGCACTTTCATTAGCTTCTTTCAACGTAATGGCTTCCACCCACCTAGTGAAATAGTTAGTTGTAGTAATCACCCACTTATGTCTGCACTTGATCGAGGGTTGATCATTCCTATTAAATCTATCCCCCATTGCATGAAGGGTTGTTATACTTAAATTGGGTTAAGAGGGAGGGATACCAATCTTTGCTTACCCACAAAGAGAGCACACTTTTGAAACTTTCTCACCCATGCATAAACATATTTGAAGAGGTTGGACCAATAATAATCTGCCCTCATTATCTTTGCTACTATGGTCTTTGGAGAAATATCACCTCCCGTAGGTCCATCATGGAAATGCTCCAAAAGCTTGGTCACCTGGTTACCATCTATGCAACTTAAGAGCACTCCATTGATGTCCTTCCTGAATAGAACCTCACCAACCAATGCATAAAGTATGGACTAAAGTCTAAAATACCTTCTCTTTACTCTAGTCATACCTTGTGGGGACTCACCTATCATCAAGAAACGTGTCATATCCTGGAGCCAACTAGTGTGAGGTAGGAGTGCATCCGTCTATGAGTTATATTTTGTTACCAAAATAACCTCTTTGTTTTCATTAAAGTCATCAACCATGTGCTCGCACAAACCTTTGCCTCTCACTAGCTTAGTGACCTTGATCTCTACATCATGCTCCATGGCCTTGGTAATCTAGCCAACCCTCTTTTCATTCAAGTCTTTATTGAGAAGGAAATCTCTCACTCCAGGATGAGACATCATGATATAGATTTTGCTATTGCAGAGCATGGGCCTAAACCTTTTAAGGCTTCTTATTGCTGCAAGGACTTGTTTTTCTATGAAAGTATACCTCACCTCATATCCTTCCAGCCCTTGATTAAAAAAAGCTATTGGTTGTTCAAATCCTTCACCATTCTTTTGCATCAGCATAGCTAATATATTATCAATATTGGCAAAGGCATACAATGAAAATATCTTAAGAAATTAGGGTTCATGAGTGTGGGTGCTTGGGCAATGGCCTACTTGATAGCCTTAAATGTTGATATACCTTCATTTGACCAAGTGAACGCTTAGTTCTTAGGCATAGTAGTGATGGGTTTGGCCCATTTTGCAAAACTAGGTATAAACCTCCTCACAAAGTTTATTTTTCCAAGGAAACTTTGGAGTCCTTTCTTATGCTTGGGTAAGGATAACGCAAAGATGGCACTCATTCTATCAAGATCAATAATTAATCCTTATTTTTAAATAGCATGGGCCAACAACTTACCTTCATGCACAACAAACACCCATTTATTTGGATTCAAAGAGGCTCCATACTCTCTGCATATCTCAAAGATAAACCTCAGGTAGTCCATGTGCTTGTTGGCATCCTTGGAGAAAATTGTGATGTCATCCAAGTGGAGTAGCACCATTTGATTTAGCAGCCCTTGGAAAGCCATGTCTATTGCCCATTGAAAAGTGGCCCCAATATTTAATAAGATAAAAGTCATTTTATGATAAGAATACATGCCCCACTTGGTGGTGAAGGTAGTCTTGTACTAATCCTCCTCTTTTACCCATACTTGGTTGTAGCCTAAATATCCATCCAATAGAGAAAAATGTTCTGAACATGTAACTACTTGGAGAAGTTCCATGGATGGTAGAGGGTAGTGATCCTTTAAGGAGACTTTGTTCAAATCTTTGAAGTCAACACACATCCTAATCTCCCCACTCTTCTTCCTTATAGGAACCAAGTTGGCTACCCATGATGAGTGTTTGATGGGAAATATGATCCTAAATTCGATCAACTTGGTTAGCTCTTTCCTCATAAGCTCTTCTATTTTGGGGTTAACGGGTCTCTATTTTTTCCTCAAAGGCTTAGTATTAGCCTCCAACTCTATAGTATGTTGGGCTAACTTTGGATCAAAGCCTCTCAGATCGCTATACTCCCAAGCAAAAATATCTGAAAACTCTTTACAAAGTTCAATGAAGACGTGTCTTTCAGCCTTGTTGCTTACCTTCCCAAGTTTGACAAGCTTGTCCTTGAAGATGAGGACTCTCTCATAGTTTTTTTCATCAATTGACATTACTACCTTATCTTTCCTCATATGGTCTCCCTCATGAAAAATGCCTTCAAGGGTGACCAGCCCCTTAGGAAGTTTGTTCGACCTTAGTTGAACAATTTGATCCTTGTATTGATGATGCAACTTACCTTGATTGGTGGAGAACTTGGCTTCCTACTGTAAGAAACAAGCAATTTGTTTATCACTTTCAAAAACCTACCAGTGGGATTCATTATCTGATACTAACGGCCTCACCGCCACCTTGACGTGTGGTTGAACCTTGGCTTCTTTCAGCTCACTTGGAATGTTAAACTGAACTCCCATGGTAGCCAACCTGTCAGCATGTTTGTTCTGATTTCTTGAGATAGCTTGAATGTCAAAGGCTTCAAAATATTCAATTAGGTCCCACACTCTATTTTTGTAGGACCTCATCAAAGGATTCTTTGCAATGTTCAAGCCTCTGACTTGGTTCACTACAATCTCGATGTCTCCATATGATTGTAGCATTTTGATTCCTCTTTTATTAGCCCATTGAAGGCCATAAATCAAGCCTTCTATTCTGTTGCATTTGAAGAGCAATTTAAATGGAACCTAAAAGAAGAAAAAAGATTATTACCTAAAGGGGAAACCAACATTGCCCCAGTACTTATGCCATTTTTGCTCCTTGAACCATCAAATAACAACTTCCACATACTATTAGGGTCTTCTTTAGGTCCAATGAGGGAAGGCATGAGTTGATTCTCTTCATGCAGCAAATAGACACCCATGTCTCTTTCCTCAACACCTTCGAAAGGGTTGAGAAATTGATTGTCTCCCCATAGCTCATCCAAGAACAAGTCTGGAACCTCTTCAAGATGAGTGTTTAACTCTTGACCAATTATAAACTCATCCTCATCAAGGATAGTATAATTGAGGTTTATGTTATTTGGTTGATGGGGTTCAATGTGGAATTTTGACATGGGTTTAGCCTTAATTGAGACTTTAGTCATGTACCTTGTTCTAAATGCCATGTAAGACCAATCTATTATAAGATAACCCCCAATTTTGGTTGTGAATTCTCTATAAAGACACAATGCAAAGCGGGAAATGACATCAAGGATCAACACATTTTGCACCATCAAAATAGTAGGACAAGCATGCAGGGTTAAGCTCAAATCCTTGATGATACCTAATGTCTTTGTGGAAAAACTATCAAGATGTAGGACTCCCTTGGTATGTGACTCATATTTAAGATGTAGCTGATCAGCTATAGACTTTGGCATGATTGAGGTGCTAGCCCCACTATCTACCAAGTAATTATGCACCAAGGAATCACTGATGATTAATGAAATGTAGAATGGAGGGGGCTTGGTCACATTACTTGACCTTTCTCCCAAAGGACCCTTCGCTTCATTAGTGAAGACCTTAGCTTCTTTGCTTGGTTGTTTACTTGCAATTGTTGTAACACTCATCTTAGACAAATCTTCCTGAAGGATGTCCACTTGGCTGGGTATGGAAAGCATGTCCTACATTGGTACGCTCATGTTGGATTTCTTCAGTTACTCCACAATGTTGATTGGCATACCACTAGGCTTTGCTTGGGTTTTGGGAGCTACTAATGTTGGCTTTGTCAATGAAGGAGTAGTGATAATAAATTCTTTAAAAACTTCCTAGCTGTCACCCATATTCTTTCTCTTGAATCTTGTGTTTGTTGAAGCTAGGACATGAGCCAAACTGGGGATGGCCTACTGATTGGAAGCATAACACTCCTCTTGTTCACTGATGACCATTGTGGCCTTTGGCTAGTTTGATACCTGATCTGAGCCTTATTTTGTGAAGGTTACTCCTACTTTATCATCATGGGAACCTCCGTGCCTTGGGCCATAAGAGCTTGGTTGTATCCATAAGCAACAATATGTTGCCATTGGTCATTGAATGCCTAGTTAGAGGCATTAGTTGGGATAATAGATTGCCCAAAAGAATGATTCAAAGGTATTGTCCCTTCAGCCTCCTGAGCCATATTGTTCTGAACTAGAACTAAGGAATTGGGTGGGCCTATAGCATTTGGATTATAATTATGTTGTCTATCATAATTAAGTTGCCCCTGTCCTTAGAAATTTCCTTTGTAGGGTGGCCTATTTGCTTGATAAGGCTGGTATGGAGCTTGATATGGTTTGTTGTAATCTTGATGCCTCTTGACATTGACCACATCATTTATCAAAGATTGGAGCATGTTTTTAAGTTCTAATTAATTTTTTTGCTCTTGGGAGTCACTAGATCTATTAGTGGAGGCCCCCTCTCACTTTGGTGAAGGCACAATAGTAATCATTGGAGTTGTAAGTATAACATCAAGTGGAAGAATGACTATAGGAGGTGGTCTAATCTCAGAGAAAAGAGGCATTGGGGGTCTGGGAGTAAGCTTGCCCACCTAAACTAGGTAATTTTCTGCTTTAATGACCACCTTATATGCATCTAGAAATATGTCACCTCCCATGGGTTGGATCATTACAGTTATATCATTATTTAGAGACTTTAAATAATATAAGAAAGCAAAGTTTGGGGACAATCTAAAAATGACTGGAATTCTATCACAAGCCTTCTAGAATCTCATGTTGAAGTCTTGCATGACTTCATGGGGAGCTCTCTTGATTGTGGTCAACTATTTTACAAGTGACAGATGATCACTCTTATTTGCAAACCTCTTACACAAGGTTGTTCCTAGCTGGTCCCATGATTAGATAGAGTTAGGAGCTAGACCCCTATACCAATCTAATGCCTTTCCCTTAAAGGATATAGCCAATATCCTAATATCTATGTTTTCTATTGTGACATTATGGATGTTGTAAAAATTGGCTATGTCTGTTATGTGTTCAGTAGGAGTTATAGATTGGTATTTTGTATAATATAGGACACTTTTGAGGGCTGCTACTGGCATAGGGTCATACTATGGCAAGTTTAAAAGACTTTGGATACTAAAACCCACAAAAACTCTTTGGGGAATCATGGTAGCAAGAGGGGCTAACAAGGATGTTCTCACGTAGGTATGCCTTATGACTGGATTAAGAAAGTAGTTTCTTACGTAAAGATGAGTATGGGTGAACCTTAACCTTCTTGTTGAGTTTAAAAGTAATTCAACAAACTCAAAAGGAATACCTATAAAATTCGATCTTTTAGTCACCTTTAATATGAAAGATAGCTACTACTCTACCACAAGATAGTTGGGTGTTCTTCAGAGTCGCTAGATGCTAAAAGATGAAAGCTACCACTACTACAAATTGATCAAAATAGCATCAAACTTGACCAATCTTCCATAAAAAAATGGAAATGAAAATGGTAGTGGGTCCCACCGGGTGTGTCAGAACTATAGTAACTTAGAATTGTACCCTTTGTGGGAGAGTTCTATAGGCTCTCTCACTTTTAGCTACAAGCATGGGGACAACCTCAGGCTATGGGTACCTTGTAGTGATGTTGAACCTCTAGGCTTTTTAATGAGGCTAGTTCCTCAGGTGCTTCACTTCAGTGCTTGATTCCACACTAAAGCCTACTGTTAGCTAAGGAAAAGGGATATAAGGATAACATGAAAGGAAATATAAGATAAGGGAGGTGATGTAACAAAATAAATGATCCAATTATTTTTGGAAATGACACTCATTCAGCATAAGATGAAGTTTGTTTACACAACCTCATAACTAGTTAATTTACATAAGTATTTCGTAAACTAGGCTCACTAAACCATACATGAAAGTCAACATGGCTCACTCAACAAATGGTCCTTCCACCAATAAAAGTGCCCTTCGGCCTTTGAAAATGGTCCTCCCAAAGGAAAAGATACCCTTCAAGAATTTTGAAATGGTCCTTTCGAAGGGTAACATACCCTTTGGACTTTTGTTTTTTGTTTTTTTCCTTCAGAATTATTTTCCATAGGCTTTTGTAAGGACTCTCCTAAAGGGTAAGGGACCCTTCGGGCTTCTACGAATGGTCTTTTTTGAAGGGAAATATACCCTTCATAAAATTTGAAATGGTCCTTATGAAGCTCAAAAGATCCTTTGAGAAACTTGCAACTGTCCACTTGGAGAAGGAAATGCCCTTCGGATTTGTCAATGACCCTTGGAGTATTATTTGGAGAATACTTGTCCCTTGAAGAACCTGAGGAACACCAAATCAGGTTTGTCAATCCCTTTTACTTATTTTGGGCTTCTGACTACTCACAACTTATGAAGTAATTAAGTAGTGCTCCCTAGAGAACCTGAAATACACTATCCATGAGTAATTTGGGTTCGTAAGCCTAAATACTTCTACTTATAAAATATTTAGAATTCAAGCACTACTAGAAACCCAATTTACACTATGCCCTCAAAAACCTGAAGTCTTGCGACTTCAAAAACCTAAAGACTTCTACCTTGGAAAACTTGAGGATGTCTGAACTTGCCACTTTTGCTTGAATGTCCACCTTCTCACACTTGGGAAACATTTTGGTATGTGGGCCAAAAATGGCCAACACTTCCCACAGAGGAATGTGCATACTTTTCTTCTAAGTTATGATGTATATCAGGAGGTGTACGACATCCATAACTACCCTTTATTACAATGCACTAGCCAAGTCAACACAACCATCTATTGTTGGTTATGCGGTGCCTCTACCCATACCACTTTTGATTGCTGAGTGATTGATGAGATGCATGAGAACATGGAAAGAGGTGCACAAAAAGTCATTGTACTAGTCAGATGGCAAGCTAACCAAGGAAATGAAGGCTATGATCAATAGAATATAGGTTTTGGGATGTAATGAGACATTAAAGGATGAGATGGAGGACATGGTGGTGGAACGTTCCCACCATGCTCATGTGATTAAGAATGGCTCGACAAAGCATTATCAACATGACTACCTTACACATCCCATGTGTGGGTATTGTCGAAGGTCTAATAAGGTTAAAAAATGCCTTGACTGTACAAAAACTTAACCCAAGGCAGGCTTAGTGCAGATAAGGGCATAGGAATGATCAGGCATGAGCTAAAAATGAAAAAATGGACCCCAAAGGTGCAACTGACCTACATAGAGACAGTTAAGGTGTAGGTAACTACTCGTAGTGGATTCACCACTCAACTACTAGTTATTCCAATACCTGAGTTACACTTAGAATATGAGGATAAGGGTTGTATTGAGTGCATAACATAGCCTCAACACAAAGCTACATCGTACCTAGACTTGGTGCACCAGAAAGATGTATTGCAATAGGCCATGAGTGTAATCCAAAACTTACAAGGGGATATTTAGTTAGCATGAGACCTAGAAGCGCATGCTATCACCTCTCATAAGAATCAAGAGAGCAAGAAAATGAGATACAAGAATTGATTGAGATTATGTGCCTCCATAAATAGAAGGAATGTTGGACCTGTTAAATAACTTTCTCCTAGAGTATGTGGGTCAAAAACAATTTGAGGTCACTATGCCACACATGGAGAGGGTGCGAGAAGTTTGACATACATATAATGTGAAGTACCACCAACTCCTTTTGGATGCCACTATTGATGGATGATTTGTTTGTGAGGTCCTTATAGACATAGGTGTCGAGGTTAACATCTTGACCAAGAATGCTTGGGAGAAAATGGGTGGGCTAGCCTTAAGGCCTTCCCCTCATGTAATTTTCATGGCCAATAAGACCCAAGCATAGCTTATCAAAATTTTCAAGAGCGCAGTTATGGATATCATGGGCCTTGAATTATGTGTTGACTTTGAAGTGATCGAGTTGGTAGACAAGACAACTATTTGATTCTACTAGGAAGGCCATGGTGTTATGAAAACAATGTAGATATGCACTTCAAAAGGCACTTTATGATAGTTGAGAATGGAAAATAGAGGGTAGTTATACCCCTCTCAAATGACCAAGGACCCCTTATATCGAGAGTGTAGACATTAAAGATAAAATCAACCACATCTATAATATCATGACACAAGGCATTGAGACTCTAGACCCCAATGAATAGGGAGTCTTCTCTTAGGAAGATAGACGATCAACCTCAAACACTACTGATGTTGCTTACGACTAATGGATTGAGGAAGCATATGAGACCACTGGTCGAAGGTGTCTTTTGGTACGCATGAAGGAACCAAAAATAGTAAAAATAGGTTGGGTCTAGATTCATCGTGCTTCAAAAAGGTGGGTCCCTTATGCCAAGAAAAAGGGAAAGAGAGTGTTTCCCCTTAGTAAGGTAAAACATGAAGTGCTCCCAAGATATGGAGTAATCCAATGGAAGACTATGTCTGTGACCTCCAATCATGCATCCCAAAAGAGGTAGATATAATGGGTGCACTAGTGTATACATTGAAGAGCACTGTTGCTCATTAGTGGGCAGTGTAAAAACCTAGTTTGCTAACTTAGTGAGATGTGAAGGCAGTTATTTACACTAGATTTGGGAAAATTAATGAGTACATGGATATCTCAGCCTTTCACTAGTGAATTTGACCCTATAGAGCATGCACACTTTTGAAAATAAACTTGGACTATCTGAGGTGAAAATGCCTTAAGAAATCTATTGGTGCATGCCTTCTATATGACCTTAAAAACTTGGGCATGAGAATGGTCCATTTTTTATGAAATACATCATGAGATAGCCAACTAGGATGCACTTAAGGAGTGGTTTATTCACACCTCCTTTTATTTGCACAGCCTTGAACTGATTAAGCCACTACAGGTAGTTTGAAGGTCAGTGTTTGAGAACACTACAATATTAGAAGAGTGCCTAAAAGATATGTTTAATGAAAAAGGGTTATCACTCTTGACTTTATTTGAATATCAAACCCTCAAAAGTGACTCTAGTGATGAAGATGATGAAACATGGAAAGTGTGCAACTGGAAGAGGCTAAAAGGCAAAATAAATTTAGCGCGCCAAGTTAAGGATAGTGCCCCAAAAGAAGAAGACATTTCCCATCTTTAGATAAAAATAGCTGAGGGCAGAAGACAAGTTGAGGATTCACACTAGGATAATAATGATCCCTATTGTGTGCCACTAAAAACTACAAAGGTAGATATCATCTCAGAAGGGGAACCAAAGATTACTAATCTATGCACCTATTGGTCTGACACAGAGCTGGAACATATTATGGACCTCATAAAAAAATTCCAAGACTTGTTCCCATAGAACTATAGATATATGAAAGTCACACACCCATCCCTCAAGAAGATGACCATCAAGCTAGTCGACAACATAAGACCTATCAAGAAGTGACCTTATAGGATGAACCATAATCTTCATGCCAAGGTCAAAATAGAGATTGATGGTATGCTAGATATAGGAATCATCTACACTATGCAAGAATATAAATGGGTTAGCCCCATAGTCATCAGCATCAAGAAAAATGGGCACATCTAAATTTGTACTAACTATAAATTGTTGAATGCCACCTACATGACTGACCACCCCTTTCCAACTATGTTCACTGACAAAGTCTTGGATGGCATCACAGGTTACAAGATATACATTTTTACTTATGGGTTCTCAGGATACCTTCAAGTCCAGATTGAGGAGGACAAACCCAAAACTACCTTTGCGATAGAATGGGGTTATTTTACATACAATGTGATGCCCTTTGGATTAAATAATGCACCAACCGTATTCTCCCAAGTGGTGATCACTACCTTAAAGGAATTCATTCACAAATTCCTCCAAGTATACTTGGATGATAAGAACTATGTATGGGTTGTTGAAGGATCATTATGATAACTTGTACCTTATGTTTGAAAGGTACAGGTAGTTATAGATTTATTTAAACCAAAAGAAGTGTGTTTTCACATTGTCATTTGATACTTTTCTCAAGCACATCATCTGCAAGGATGGTCTACTCATTGATCCAACAAATATTTCTATCATCCTTCAGCTCTAGACTTCATCAATGTAGAAATATGTCCGTACCTTTCTTCGACATTATAGGTATTATATGAGGTTCATAAGGAACTATGCCAAGATTGCAACACTGTTAGAAGAGCTCTTATGCAAGGATGGCCCATTCGATTAGGGCACAGTGTAGGGAGATGCATTTGAGACCCTAAAGATCAAATTGGTAAGCATGCCAATATTGAAATTTTCTAATTGGATGACTCCCTTCCTTATCCATGTCGATGCATCTACTACTATGATCAGTGCCATTCTTGTGCAATTAGGCAAAGGCAAAATGGACCATCCCATTTATTTTTGCAAGTAGAAAACTAACCAAAGTATAGCATAACTAAACCATAACTGAGTGTGAGGCACTTTCCATAGTCTTCACCTTTGAAAATATTTATTGGTGACCCCTTTAATCTTCTTCACTAATCATGAGGTGCTTAAGTACCTGGTGAACAAGCCCATTCTTCATAGGCACATTTGTTGATGGATTGTTTTGTTTCAAGATTTCTATTTCTCTATTGTAGTAAAACCTAAAAAACAAAACTCAAGCCCAGACCATCTATCCTGCATTAACTCTGGGGATGTGGCAGCACCTATTAAAGATGATATGCCTGAAGCATAAATTTATAGGTTGCAACACATTTCAAAATACTTGGTAGAGATTACTACATATTTGACATTTGGATCTACACCCTAGACTATGATGACTAAGGAAAATAAGTAGCTCATAGTTCGTGTAGCCTTTTTTCAATTCATTGGTAGGGAACTATACAAATTGAGCCACTATAAGATCTTACATCAATGTGTCCTAGAACATAAACAGGACTCAGTCTTGTAAAAATCACATGAGGGGATTGTTGGAGGACATTACACTAGAGACGTGACTATGCAAAAAGTACTACAGTCAACTTGTGGTGGCCAACTCTATTCTAAGATGCTAAAGAATGCACCAAAGCATGTGACATCTTCCAGTGCACCAAAAAACCAAACCACCAGAATGAGATGACTCTCATCCCCATCCTTAACCAGATGTCATTTGAAAAATAGGCCATTGACTTTGTTGGGCCTATTACTCTTATTGCGAGGTGCATAGGTGCATGATACATTATGGTAGCCACATATTACTTCACCAAGTGGGTCAAGGAAGCACTGACCAAAGATTACACAACCACCACCATAGCAAGTTTTATCTAGGAGAACATCATCAATCTTATGGATGCCACTTTAGCTTGACCAATGACTGTGGCATGCACTTTATCAATGTAACCGTTTAGATCCTACTAACTAAATATATGGTAACACACCATAGGATGACACCTTATCATCCCCAAAAAAATGGAATCATTGAGGATTTCAATAAGATATTGGGCACATGCCTCACAAAGATATGTGACATTAGTCATAAAGATTAGGATGATCATGTGTCAACAATATTGTGGGCCTATCACACTATGTACAAGTGCCTAAATAAGGCTACACCATTTCAATTGGTGTTTGGAATATGTTGGGTGAATATTTTGTCATCATCTAACTGAAGGCAAAATGGTTATATCAGCCACAGTGTAATGAGATAAATATCTCCTCTCAGCAAGGGGAGGTTCCGTATAAACTATCATAAACTAATCTAAACTAAATATTAACTCAGGGGCAAGATCATATCTTCCATTTCTCTTTTTTCAAAAATGATGTTTACAACATAAAGGAAAAAACTTTCTAGATATTAAATAAACAACGAGAAACCCACGAGAGCACAAAGTCTACCGTTGCTTCTTTTTCTGATTTATAGCTTGGGTCATAATAGAATGAGGTGCAATCCAAAGTCTTCACCAAAAATTACAACAGAATATATAATCACAAAAGATAAAAGTAGTTCAAAGCCTTTCCAATATCTTTTGTTCTAAACCAAATAAACACAAAATAAAGATAATTATAGGAGCACAAAGTCTCCACAATCAACTTCAGAACATCTTCCAGATTATTTTCACTCACACCACTTATTTAATCAAACAGATAAGATTGTATTTGGGAAAAGACATCAGAACAATTTCCTTCATAACACAAGTTATTTCAACACAAAGTTTGAAAGGTCACTTGCTTTTTCATTCACTTGATAAAATTTTATTTACAGTTTGAGCTCAAAGTCTCAAAATGTCTTTCATTTTTGGTAGAGTTTTGCTTTCAATAACTAAAGGATTTCCCCTCCCCCTTCTCCCTCTTAAAAAAAATACAATAGAGGCCCTCTTTATTTATAAGGAGAGGTCTTGAGGAATCCTAGGAAAAACTTAACTACTTTGACCAATTCAAAGATAAGAGTCCTCTTTGACTTAGGACTTCCTATATTTTTACATGTAATTACATATGAAAAAAGTAAATGTAAAAATGTCCAAAGCAGTTACGAAAGTACATCTGAAAAGTGGAAATTTAAACCAAGGGAAAAATAGTTTCAATTTGTATTCCCATCTTTCTTCTTGTGAGAATCGTACATAGTGAAAGTTGCTTGCATCCTGATACTGTCTGGACTAACAGTGTTCTTAAAAATCATCTTAGCTCTGACTATGGCATCTCTTATTGCTGTGACTAATTTTGCATTACTGGTTAACTTGGTTTTTAGATTATCCAGAGTTAACTGATTATCCAGAATATTGTCCACAGAGGCTATTGAAAATGCCTTATCTTCAAATTCTTTTTGGAACATACCTTCAAATTCCTGAATCATTTCTTCTGTTGAAAGAAATTGTTTATCTTGTGATGTAAGTTTGCAAGATAGCTCCTCCAATTTATGCAAAAGACTGACATCATTTTTTTCACTGAGTTTCCTTGAAGATTCAAGGTCACTGACCAACTCTTTAAGCACTTAACTCCTATATGTCAATGCCTCTTTAGTTTCAGTGTAAGAGTCTCTATTAGTAATGACACCAATTGATATTAGAGTGCTTATTTTTAGTTTCCTTATATCCACCCATTTGTCAAGATACTTTTCTATGCTTTCAATATCTTCAAAAATAATATTAATGAGATCATCAATTTCTACTCTTATTTTTATCATTTTATCTGTCTTCTCAGATAACTCTATGAATAAGAAAACTCCTTGTGCATGCATCTTTTCCAAGTACTCTTCAAGTACTTTTCCTTTGAGATAGGTCTTTTTCACTTTCTGAATAATAGGGTATTCTATGGAAATGGCCGTAGGAGTCACTGTTTCTGGAGTGAAAGTAATTCTCCTTACCATTGCAGTCAATTATTCCACCATTGCTTTGTAGTGATCCTTCATTTCTTTCTCTCTGTCAAATTTTTGAATCAAGATGTCCATGGCTAACTGCATATCACTCTTGGCACTTTCATGAGTTATCTTACCTAATTCAAATCTAGAGATACATTAATCATTTATATCAAAATTTTCAATGGTTATATCCTGTGGAGGTCTTACAATTTCTAGAAATTCATGTCCCTTATCCCCAATCATTTTTGAAAGAATCCTGGGCTTCTTTGAGGCCTTGGCTTTTACTGGCACCAATTTATTGAAATCAAAGTCATCTAGAGAGATGACTTGTTTCTTTCTTTTGGGTGTATAAGTTGATAACCATGGTGGGAGCACAGAAGTACTTACATTAGGATATATCTCTATTGTTGGCATCACTAGAGCTGCACTTGCACAGGTAGTGGAAATAATAGGTGGAGTATCAGTAAAAACTGCACCTTTTTCTGAGTGATCAAAAGTAGAACTATCTTCAATATCAAAATATGGGGATGAAAAACTGGCAATTGACCCTGAGGAATGAAAAATATCTTCAAAAGTTCTTTGAGGGTTATCAAAAATTATTTTGGAAGGAGAGGGTGATCCAGAAGAGGGAACACTAATTAGAGAAATAGGTGAAAGCGCTGCAATAGGTGTGTCAAGTGGGGAAGAAGAGATTCATGTTTCTTATTGTACATTCTCTTGTGGAGACAAAGTTTCCTTCTCTAGTTGATCTGTAGGCCTATCATCAGTCTCCATCTGTTCCATTAATGGTTCTTTAGTGCTTTATTTCTCAACTTTCATATCTTCTATTTCTGATTCTTTTTCCATAGCTTTTGACTTCTTCGTCACAAATATGATCTTAGGCTTATGTGACTTGGAAGAAGAAGGGACATCACTTTTGTTCTTCATCCTATTTTTGCTTTTCTTCTTATTGTTGACGTTGGAGATTGCATTCGGGGCAAGGAGGCCTAGCTCCTGCCTTCTCCTCGCAACATGGAAACTCTCCTCTCGCCTGTGGGACCGGTGAAGCTGGAGGAGAGTCTCTAGATAAGGGCTAGCTCCCTTTGATGCATCGTGTTTTTTCTAGAAAGTGCTAACATACATATATATATATATATATATATATAAAAGGGGGGGATGAAAAGAGAGAGAAAGAATGCAAGAAAAACAAGCCTACTCTAAAATAGGTGATGCACCAAAAAAACAAGGGTTGACCTTCACACATCCACTCTCAGAATCAAACAAATACATACATTACACTACACACTTGGCAGAAGGACCAGGTTGCAAAAGACTGGCAGGGAGGCTTACATGAAAACACAAAAGATAGAAAATTATTGAGGCACTGTGAAATGCACGCTATAGTAACTTCCTCTATTTTGGTCTTCTAAAATGTCTGCTCTTCTCCTTTCAGCTGCATGGCACCTTGTAGATGATAGGTCTGCTGGTGTTAAACCTGTGAGAGCATCAAGAAACGATGACTGGACACAGACAAATATTCAATGCATACTCTGAAGCATCTATCCAAATGGAGGTAAAAAACTGCATTTTATTTGATTCAGGGGAAATTTTGCCAGGGCTGCGCCTTTGCAAAAGTGGAAGAACCAATTTTTCTCAAAAATGAGAAGTTATAATATATAGAAGAAAAGAGAAAGAAACTTGGCACTTTTTTTGACAAGTTGGCCTGTCGCGTCCCATTTGAAGGAGGAAACACTATTGTGTTGTCATTGTCCTAGAAGAAGCCTACTAGAACCATGTTGTACAATCACCAAATTTGACTTTGGCGTTTGAGCTTTAATGTAGAAGCATGGGTCGCACCTCTTTTCTGCTAACAGATGCAAATTTGTCCCCTTTTTTAAATGCACGGGCCCTGCTATATGTTGTTTGTGCTGTTTGGAATTAACAGGCAATACATCACCTGCACTTTGCCATTTGGACTGCCTTGTCACTTCTGTGCCATGTCATCTCCTTGTCTGTCACTTTTTTTTGTCTTCTTCTGCGTCCTTGTCTTTTCTGGCCGCTTGGCCCTTTAGGCAAACGCCTTGGTGGGTCGCTACATTCAGGCCCTTTTCCCTTTTTCAATGTTTGAAAACCCAATGGCTATTCTATTTCATTAAATTTGATGGCCTTGGAGATGTCATCAGGCCTGCTGGCTTCTTTTCCTAAACTTTTATGCGGCCTGCTCCTCTGCCTGCTAGTCGGGTCCATGTTGGCTGTTTGACTACTGACGGGCCTTCTCGTGTCCTTCGCGGACTGCTTATGTCTTCACCTTTGTATTAAGCCATGAGCTTTTTTGTATCAAGCCGCAGGCTTTTGGCCTTGAAATGTGCCCAGCTTTGATTAATTTGAACCTCACCTAATTTCCTCCTCGAAGCGCCTACCTTAGTGTTAAGCCGTGTACGCCAATGAACCAAGGACGTTGAACCGTTGAACCCGGGCATGAAATGAACTCGCTGAACCCAAAAATGACTAGCATTTGAAAAAAAGGTGAAGAAGGTGACCAAGATTTTGCCTGCAGGCAAAATGGGTCAACAATTTGGCGACTCACAGGGGAAGCATGCCTGCTATGCTTAGAACCAGTTGCCTTAAAATCCATTGGGCACGGAGTCAGATGCAGCTATGAAAGAGTTATCAACAGCCTAAAATATTTGAGAATCAAACATGAAGCCTTTTACCCCACGCGCAAAGGGAAACACACAAAGCTAAAAAACACTACCTGTGCAACTGCAACAGGGAAAAAACAACTGAAAGCAAACTATTATATACAGCTAACCAGGAACGTTCACCTCCCTCTTAGATCGAAAAGAAAATTTCTTAAGTCCCCTTCCTGGCAAGAAGACTTATGGTGGCAGGCAAGTAGCTAAATGAAGAAGAGAGTTGGTGACTTACTCTTCTTGCCTATCACCTGCATTGGCTGGAAGCTGAGTGGATCAAATTCAAACATGCCTCCAATATATATGTATTTTGCTTGTCCATGGAAGCCTATTGAATGCTGGTCCTTCAAATTGGTGCTCTTCAAAATCAGTGGCTGCTAGCTTATCACCGTTAGCCTTTTGACATGTATTGCTCCCTTGCAGTGTGTCATGGTCTGACCCATTTCCTTCTGCTTCATTACAGGCTCTGTTAGACTCATCCTCTACTCTTTCAAGGCCTTCCTCAAGGAAGATAGACCTCTCCTTTTCCTCCTCAAAGATCAGGACCTCTAGATGTTCAAAAGTATCCTCTTAATCCTCCTCCAACTCAGGCTCCTCAGCGTAGTCATCCTCATCATCAAAACAACGAGGAAATTCATCAAACAGAAGGGAAGAGAGCTCACCATGCATTTGTTCCTCCTCATATTGCTGGAACATCTGCATATGTGCAAGACCTACATCTTCTCCGCTGTTGATGGTGGCTTCACAAGGAGCATCAATGATGATTTCTTCTTTGTCGTCGCTCGTAACAGCCTCTTGAAGACATGTAGATTGGATCTTCTGCTCCTCACTCGCCTCCTGCAAAACAGGTTCCTCCTCGAGAAGGGGTGAAGTGGAGAAAACATGTGGAAGAAGAGGTAGTCCTTGAGCTAGAATCGAATGATTCTCCTCCTTCCACATGTTCAGCACTTCATCAATATCAGGTGTGGCCTAATATGTCTCTTGGAGGTGTGTGGATGGTCTGGGTTCAGACAGGTCCACCACACGTTGGCTGAGGAATCTTTCTTTGGATTCCAACTCTGTAATTCTCCTGGCTATATCCTCTTGGAAGAGCCTTTCTTGGAGATCACCAGCATTATCCTCTTCAAAGCTCTGAGCTGGTTCCTGGCATTCCTTCCTCCAACTTAGAATATGCACATCATGCTGAAAGACTTGGGGAGGTTGAGGGATGTAAGGAAGAGACTGTTGATGCACTGGAAGAGTCTCGAGAAGAGGGACATGCTGGTTGGTGGTATTCCCCCCAATGGAAGATGTACAATATAAAGAATTGGGAAGATTGATCTCCATGGGGGGTTGCTCTGATGCCCTCTGGTATTGGAAAGCCAGGCGCATAAGATTGAGAGTAGATGCATTTGGTGAGCTGGAGTGAGCAAGCGCTATGTGATAGAAAGGATTTGGTGCAAAAGAGGGGGATTTTTTCAGAATATGAGGGGGCACACAAGGCTGACTGCCTTGGACAAATAGATTTCTCT
Source organism: Torreya grandis (assembly GCA_037957365.1). NCBI lineage: Eukaryota > Viridiplantae > Streptophyta > Pinopsida > Cupressales > Taxaceae > Torreya > Torreya grandis. The sequence continues at coordinate 657,705 of JARHVA010001510.1, read as the reverse complement.
ATTTTGTTTCCCTCTCCATGGATTGCGAAGCTTGTGCTTGCCTAAACAAACACTCCTTATACATCAGCTCCTGCTGATATCTGTACTCCTCCTCTCTGTTGATCTCCATTATCTACCTCTCAAACTCCAGCCTCATTTCCCTTATCGTTGCAGGGCAACTAGGAGAGTTGCTTGAGGAGACGCCATAAAGAGGCTGAGTCTGATCATGGTAATATGAAGGAATATAAGGCCCATGATTTTGGGTAAAGGGATTATACATAAGAAAGTAGATTTCTGATGGCACTAGGTTGCCTAACCGGCAAATTTAACTCGGAGTCGCCATTGGTGTTCGATGCAAAGCCTCCAAAGGCTGGTTGGTTGAAGAACACACCAAAAAATCTTCAACTCTTTGGACAAAACCTGTCCCAGTTGGTCCCACCGGGCATGCCAAAATTGTTGACGCTGGAGATTGCACCCAGGGCAAGGAGGCCTAGCTCCTGCCTTCTCCTTGCAACATGGAAACTCTCCTCTCGCCTGTGGGACTGGTGAAGCTGGAGGAAAGAGTCTCTAGATAAGGGCTAGCTCCCTTTGATGCATCGTGTTTTTTCCAGCAAGTGCTAACATACATATATATATATATATATATAAAGGGGGGGATGAAAAGAGAGAGAGAATGCAGGAAAAACAAGCCTACTCTAAAAGAGGTGATGCACCAAAAAAACAAGGGTCGACCTTCACACATCCACTCTCAGAATCAGACAAATACATACATTACACTACACACTTGGTAGAAGGACCAAGTTGCAAAAGACTGGCAGGGAGGCTTACATGAAAACACAAAAAACAAAAAATTACTGAGGCACTGTGAAATGCATGCTATAGTAACTTCCTCTATTCTGGTCTTCTAAAATGTCCGCTCTTCTCCTTTCAGCTACATGGCACCTTGTAGATAACAAGTCTGCTGGTGTTAAACCTGTGAGAGCATCAAGAAACAATGACTGGACACAGACAAACATTCAATACATACTCTAAAACATCTATCCAAATGGAGGTAAAAAAACTACATTTTATTTGATTTAGGTGAAATTTTGCTAGGGTTGCGCCTTTGCAAAAGTGGAAGAACTGATTTTTCTCAAAAATGAGAAGTTACAATATATAGAAGAAAAGAGAAAGAAACTTGGCATTTTTTTGACAAGTTGGCCTGTCGCGTCCCATTTGAAGGAGGAAACACTGTTGTGTTGTCATCGTCCTAGAAGAAGCCTACTGGAACCATGCTGTATAATCGCCAAATTTGACTTTGGCATTCCAGCTTTAATGTAGAAGCATGGGTCGCACCTATTTTCTGCCAACAGATGAAAATTTGTCCCCTTTTTTAAATGCACGGGCCCTGATGTATGTTGTTTGCGCCATTTGGAATTAACAGGCAATAAATCACCTGCACTTTGCCATTTGGACTGCCTTGTCACTTATGTGCCATGTCATCTCCTTGTCTGTCACTTTTTTTTGTCTTCTTCTGTGTCCTTGTCTTTTCTAGCCGCTTGGCCCTTTAGGTGAACTCCTTGGCGGGTCGCTACATTCAGGCCCTTTTTCCTTTTTCAATATTTGAAAACCCAACGGATATTCTATTTCATTAAATTTGATGGCCTTGGAGACATCATCGGGCCTGCTGGCTTCTTTTCCTAAACTTTTACGCGGCCTACTCCTCTGCCTGCTAGTCGGGTCCATGCTAGTTGTTTGACTGCTAACGGGCCTTCTCGTGTCCTTCGCGGACTGCCTTATGTCTTCGCCTTTGTATTAAGCCGCGGGTTTTTGGCCTTGAAATGTGCCCGGCTTTGATTAACTTAAACCTCACCTAATTTCCTCCTCGAAGCGCCTGCCTTAGTGTTAAGCCGTGTGCGCCAATGAACCAAGAATGTTGAACTGTTGACTCCGGGCATGAAATGAACTCTATGAACTCGATGAACCCAGAAATGACTGACATTTGAACAGCAGGTGAAGAAGGTGACCAAGATTTTGCCTGCGGGCAAAATGGGTCAACACTTATTTCCTCTTGAATTTTAGCTTCTGAACCTATGATGAATTCTTTCAATGTAATTCTTTTATTTGCTAACCAATTATTGGTGTTTGCCAATATAGGTTCAAATCTTTTCCTCAAGGAAGTCAGTTCTTTTTGTGACCATTAGATTGGAGGAAGAGGGACATTAGCAATCTGTTCAGTATTGTATATTTCATTGATCAACTCTCCATCATCCACTAAATTCTCAGGGATATCAACAAGTCTCAGATATTCAATCTACTCAAGAGATAACCTACTATAATCCATTTTCCTGACATCTTCTGTTGTTCTCAAATTTATCCAAATATCTTCAATCATAGGTTCATAAAATTGGATTTTCCTCATGATTATGTCCTTCACACCCCTATAATCAAAATTTTGTCTTATTTTGAATTTCTTCAAAGTTACGAGTTGCATTTCAGTTTCTATGACTCTAGCCTTTCCAGTGGTTAACACTGAAAACCTACCAATTTCAATTGGGAACCTGAAATTGGGCTTCTTAAGTTCCATTTGTTTATTATGCACGATAATCATTTGTCTGCATAATTCTATTAAGACCAATTTATCTGAAAAAAATCTTGGAAGCATATAAGGATGACCTTGGAAAAAGCCAACCCTCAGGTACGAGAAAGAAGAAAATTGTAAGAACATGCATCCAAAATCATTCACAACTGTCCAGGCCTCATCTGACACTCTTCTTTATTCTAATTGAAGATAAAAAAGACACAAAATCACTGCAAAGAAATCATCATTTACTCTCCTAAAATGATGAATAAAACTTTTCAATGTTAACTAAGAGTAGTATTGATACACTGCCAAAAAAGCATCATTTACTCTCCTATCTCCTTCTAATGTTAAACCTGAAACGATTCTCATTAAATTTATCATATACAAAAGATAAGAAGTCATGTAGATTTTGAAGGTAGTGGATACCTTTGTCAATTACTCGTGCAAAGCGTTGCTGATTTATTCTCCCCAGAAGATGATTTGTTTGCTTTAGAGTATTATCTTGATGAAGGGATACATCCATTCATGAAACTATGAGGAAGAGGGCAAACCTCTTACCCTGCTGAGAAGAGTTATCAGATCACCAACTTCTTCTATAAAGTCACTTCTTAGAAAACTTTGTGGCCACCTTGCCAAATTTGCCCTTGGAGTCTTGAGCCATTTATTATTGATTGCCTTCTTCGCTTTTTCAGGATCTTTGTCATATTATTTTTGTGCTTCAACAAAATCAAGATTTATCATTTCTATAGCAGGAGGGCACATGAACACTTTATCAATGAACTCAGGATCCAATCTAATTATCACATTGCCACTAGCATCCAACACAGCCCTGGTATCCTTATTATAGAACTGAGCACATTGGAGAACAAATTTTGTGTTGCGAGCTACTATAAAGAAAGAAGATACCAAATGAATATTGTTGTCAATTATTTTGTTCATTTCGTAGCTAGGATTGCTTGAATTAGTTCTTTCCACAAACTCAGCCATGTCCACATGACCAATCTCTGTATCTCTAATGTCGTTGACATTAGAAGTAACTGAGGTGATTATAAAAACACTTTGAGATTTATACTTCATTACCTTCGACCTCTTCAAAGAAAACTCAATCATCTAAAATATCTTTTACCTAAAGAATGTCGATGAAGAAGGATCTACAGAAGAAATTGCAACAAAAGTCATGATCATGCAATTAGGAGAAATACTGGCAATCTGGAAAAATTACATGTCGATGATCACAACCATGAGAATGCTCTTGAAAGGGATAAAGTGTGAGCAAGCCAAAAAATAGAGGAAAACCAACTCAGAAAAGAAAAATTGAAAATATCTCAAAGTTAAGAAATTCAAGAGGATGTTTGCATGGGCGGCAAAAATTTCCACCCTTGCATATGGAGGGATATTTGCATTTTGCTTCGACGGCAAAATTTTCCACCCTTACAGGTAGAATAAACTTCTGTTTGCGTAGAGGTGGCCAAAATAACTGCCAAGACATGCTTTACGTGTAGGAGCGAGAAAAATGCTGACAAGGCATAAAGCAAAATTTTTAAAGTTATGATGTTAAAGTGGCAAAATTAACCACTCCTACGGGAAATGGGAGGAATGCTTCAATGGTAAAATTAGTCGCCTTTGCACTTTATTTTAAAAATGTTTGCTATAACTTTCAAGCGGCAAAAAATGTCGACAATGTAAATGGTTGGATTCAACAGAAAGTTTAAGGTGATTTTCAATAAGACTTGGTGAGAGTAAACCTAAGTCAAGTCAAGACACTGACTTGATATGCAAGATAACTTAGGGCATGCAAGAAGGTTTGGTAGAATTATCCGCTAAGGCTCACTAGGGTAAAGTAAAAACAAAATGAGGGAGAACTACTGAAAACATAAACTAAAAAATAAAATCCTAAATTAAAGGAAAAAGAAAACTTTTAAAAAAAAATGAAAACCTAGAAGCAAAAAGACTTACCTGGCAATATCAAAGTCCTAAGGTCGGTGGTTGGCGAATTTGAAATCTTACTCATTTGCATGGTTGAATGATTGCAGGGAGGAGTCTCATGAAACTTAAAATGAAAAAAAATTAAATTAAATGGCATTAAAAATCTCCAAAACAAGTTTTAACAACTCGGCGTGTGCGGCCATAAATGCCTCATGAAAATCAAGATTTTGGAAAATCTCTGCTTGGGTGGAAAAAATCACCGCCCTTGCATATGACAGGGGAAGGCCATGCATTGGAGGCAAAAAGTGCCGCCAATGTATGGAGAAAATAAAAAAATGCAAGAGCGGCAAAAAATGCCGCTTATGCATTGAGAAAATGAAAATTTTCTAACACCTTATAAATGATCAAAATTGATATTTTGATCAGATAAAGACTATAATGAGTTTCATGATTTTTGATAAATCATGACAAGGGAGTGTTGTAAACGATCCTAAGATGTTAGTCAACTTCACTTGAGATCAAGAGAATCTTGTTTCGAACGACGAACTTAGAGTGAAGATTACAAAATGAACAAGTTTCGTAGGGGTTGTCCATAAAATGAGCGTAGCTAATTTTGAGAACAACAGAATCAAGGTTGTTTAACCCATGAAATTTTTAGTGCCATCATTGTGCATCATAAGTATTGGTTGACTAGATGACTAAGAGTATTTTATTGCATGCCTAGAAGACTTGGAGCATTCTAACGAGACATGCACCCAATCAAGATGGAGCTAGAAAATAGAAAAGGTGCACCAAAAGCTATGGCATGATAAGCACATCAAGTGCAAAGTTTTTACTGAAGATGCACTTGTCTTGCTATATGACTCAAAGTACCTCAAGAACTTAGGCAAATTTTAGATTTGGTAGATGGGACCTTATATCATCCACAATATATTGCAGACTATCACATGCAAGATGTACACATTGACCAGTGAAATACTCCTTAGGTATTTCAATGGAAAAAGATTAAAGCCCTATAATCAGTAAAATGGCACTTATGACATCAGATACTGACTTCTCAGTCACAAGTCAATTATTTTATGTTGACCATAATAAAATTTCGCACAAGAGAAATATTTCCTTGTGTTTGTTTCATTTGTGTTGAGTTAGTAAGCATGGCACTTTCAGGCCTGCAAGAAAACTCTTCTAGCACTACACGCATAAATCCAGTTAGGTGAGTCAAGCACAAATGCTTTATAAGGGCTTGAGGTCATACACCTAATTTTTTGGGTGCATGAAGTTACCAAATTTAGAAAGTTGTGAGTATAGTTTGAGAAAATGAGGCACATAAGATGCTCATGCACAAGAAATTGAGAAGAGAGAATGAAGTGATGGAGGACAAATACAAGAATTTGTATGGGGTAGGGAATGCCAAAGTAAGACATGGAATCACAGAGAAATCGACCAAGAAAGAGAGGTGCACTTGCAAGTAAGTGCAACAAGAAGAGGAGATGGAACTAAGGAGGTTGAATCATGAGCATGTGAAGTGTTGCACCCAAGTTACCATAAGAAGGGTAAAAGTTGCACCAAGGTGAACAAAGCGCAAGAGAAAGATTGTCAAGATAGTTATCACCCATCCAATAGCCGATGGGAAGTGATCATTTGAACCACTTGTCACTTCACTAAATAAGATGTTAAGAAAATTTAATGTTGTGACAGTGGAGGCACAAAGATCCACAATAAATGAGAATTTAGTGGCATATTTTCATAGGTTTAGTAGATTTCAAGAAATCTATGCACTGCCATGCCATTAATAAGGTAGTTGAAACTAAGGTATAAAGTGTGAATGACAAAATTTGAAAGGTTACAAACCTTGTGCAAGTAAAAACCAAACACAGAATGAAACAGAGTCAAAGCCACACAACCTATAAAAATGCTACCATAGTGAAAACTAGAACATCCACAACTGCCAATAAAAAATGGTTGAATAAAGATAGAGATTGTGTCCCACTTTGAATTGGAAAGGAGACAAGTGGAGAAGAATTGAGGGAATAGGTCAGTAGATATTCTATAGAACACCGAGGCCACCATTAATGATGTATGAAGATTGAACGCTGAAGACACAATCGCAGATCCCGTGACTGTGAAGAAGTGTTAAACATGATTAAGGGCTTCAAAAAGATCAACTAACTACACTTTAATAGTAGCTAGTTCATAATGGGTAAAAGAGGTTAATTATAAGTCTGTCACAAGCATAGAAGGATGCCAAGAAATCATGGATGGTGAAGGAAGTAGTTGCTGCAAAATAAGAAGCACAACTGGTAGAAGGTGTTAGCATTGCAATGATAGACCTTAAAGCAAGTGCAAAGATTTATTATAGAGAGATACGGTTTCCCCCCATGAAGTCTTAGTTGGGGAGAAGTGGATATCTTTTTCACACATGTGAAAATTAAATGAGTACAACCATCAGAAACCTAGCAATGTGAAAAAATTCAACTAGGACTGTATGGTTGACATAGGAAAGAAGACAAAGGTGGGTGTTGCACCATTTGACATCTCTATTTGAGATAAATTAGTGACCACCAGTGTAACCCAACTATTCGAGCTACCAATTTTTGGCAAATTGGAGAAATTGGTGTAATTCCTCCTCTCACATGTACATGGAAATAGGTTTTACTTCACAGGGTGGCATATGAGGATCTCAATGTGCCTCATCAATAGGATCACATGGATCCCAAGTACAAGGGTAGACATATGTTAGATGATGGAAGATGATGTGTAAGTAGAGAGGGTTATGAAGCTCTTGGGCTACTACAAGTCAAGGTTTGAATTCCCTATCAAAGATATCCAATAACCTAGCATAAGGGAATTGACACATCTGGTTAGCTCCAAGCTATGCCTTAGAGGGTGGTGGTCCGACATCAACAAGACCTACTTGTACATCACCCACCACATAGTACAAGGGGTAAAGTTCAACATCTCCAAATTTATTGCTGAGGAAATTGCTAAGAATGTGTGAGTGCCACAAAGCACACAAGACCTTCAGATGGGGATACACGTTGATCTTGATCATGATGAAGGAGATCAGTGTGCCAAATGAAGATGATAACTTTTGGGTGTTTCCACCCAATAGTGACTCTATTGCAATGAAGTGTCAAGACTTCATCTGCCCATCTAGATTTTCATAAAAATACAAGACAAGGATGCAAGGGTGGTGTGATAAATATATCGAGGCCTTTTAGATTGAATGGTTCATACCTCAAGAGCTCTCCCAACACTTGGTAGGAATGACAACCTTTGTCATTATGTTGCACTTTTATGTAGTGCACCTTGCACTCACAGATGAGAACCTATCTGGTTGGCTCAAATTGCCTTATGCATTTTTTGCCAAATATTTCATGGCAGTGCTAAGGAGGATTCTAAATGTGCAACAACTAGAGATCCTAGTGAAGACCATGAATCAAAAAAGGAGAAGGTTGAGATGCCAATATGTGCACCCCAGATCTAAAGCCACAAAGGATGAGGAGAATGACTTTGATAGGATGGATCTCCATCCCCTCCAAATAAAAATTATAAATGGGCACATCTTCAACCTCTATTATGAAATGAAGCCATGCAAGAAGGGCATCGATCCTAAAAAATATGATGATCACCCCCTTATAGTTGGTGAGGAAGGAAAGGTTGCACCAAAGACATAGCATAATACCCTACAGAAGAAGCAGGGGAAAAAATTGAAGAGATCATAGAGTGAATCAAATTGAAGATTGCCTTCAAAGAATAAATTACATCTCCATCTCCCATGAAGCACATAAACTTCATGCCAGAGATTGCTTCCTTCAGCAAGAATCACAAAAATAAAAATACTAAGGGACCAATTGTATTCCCTAATATAACTCTGGTAAGATGGATAAAGAGGTGACTCTCATACCTATAATGGAGGAAGAGATAGAAGAAGAAAGTGTAGGGACATATATCCTATATGAAGAAGAGGAAGAGGATCCCAATGCCAAGGATGTGCAAGAGGCCCTCCAAAGTGGCACAACCACTGCATTTGAATAAGCAGAGGAGTCGATGAGTTCCTCATACAATAAATAACCCTCATAGAAGAGGAGAAGAGAAGTGTGTGGAAGAAAATGGGCCTAAGTGAGGAGGACATTGAAAATAAATTGGTGCTTGAAGAGAAGCACAGACTGGCCAAGGAAAAAGAAGAGGCCAAGTTAGAGAAAAAGGCTAATAAGGTTCATGCAAACATAGGACTAGCCATAAAATTAGTCAAAAAAGCACCCAATGCCCCCACTAGGAAGGCAAAATAAGCTGTAAAAAAGGCACACCCAAGTAGTGAAGGGGCACCTAAAGAAAAATAAGGTGATACTGACACCTTAAAATAGCAATCAGAGACAACAGAGAAACCCTAGTAGTAACAAGGTGATGTTGGCACTGAAGGGATTACCATGGAAGTGAGTATTGAGAAACACTAGGATGAACAAGTGGACAAGGGGGAAAGTCAAAGGAAGAAAACCCCAAAGAATAAACAGATGAGTCCTTGAAGGAAAGTGCCAAAGAGAGCGGTGGTGCTAGTGAAGAGGAAAAAGAACAAATAGAGATGACCATCATTGAGAAGGATGATGCAAAACTAAGCATTAGGGAGAAGGCACAGAAGGGATGGGGGGACAATGAAATTTACATGTATGATGTCATGCCCCCCCAAGCCACCATAGGTAGGATGTACAAATAACTTGTATTTTCATTTGATCATTACATGGATGAGCCTCACTTTTAGGCACTTAGATCGACCACTTCAAGCCTAGAAGAGCCTGATGAGGGGCAGGACTCCCTCCTCATAAACCCTTGCATCATGAACCTAGTTTGATCAGAAAATGCATTAATCATAATGGCTATCGAGGTTATGTGCTAAAATATTATCAATGATGGCAAGATGAGAAAATGGAAACAACTCCATAAAGAAGCTCAGGAAGAAGCATAGGCCACTAAGTTCAAGCTACAACATCTCTGTGAGCCCATAAAGATAGCTAAACCATCCCTTATGGTCGATGTTGATACTTCAAACCTCTCTTAGGTTGATAAAATCTATGTGCTAGTGGAACAAATGCTCCCAAGGTTAAACCCTGAGCTAGTGCAAGAAGAAGAAGAATAAGATCTCTACATCATGCTACAGAAGGAGCTTGTTGGTAAGCTTGAAAGAGGTAGAATACCTCTTTGTGAAGCTACAAAAGGGTGTGGATGCATTTGATGCCATTTTTTTGAGCTTCTCCAATGAATCCTCAGTCATAGACATGCACCTTAAGTAAGCAAAGAAGGAGAAGGAATAGCTGACGGTGTAGGTGTACTCAATGAATAGGTCAGAGTGCACACAGATCATGGGGAACATTAATGCGCTCAACACCCAAATCAATTACCAAGAGAAAAAATTGGAAGCGCTCTTCCATTCTCTATAGACTAAGGCCTATGATTAAGGAGAAATCCTAGATGGGGGTGTGGAAAAGGCAAAGGCAAATGTAGAGACCTTTTGAAAGGAGCTAGAGAAGACTGATGTGTTTGTGTTTAGTGCTGCCTCCACTAAAATAGATAGTACCACTAAAGAAATCAAGTTAATCATTAAGGAATTGGAAGACTTTAACATCAAGCTTAAGGATAGCACACCCAAGTTCTACGCACCAAAGACTTTGATAGCCTAGTCCAAGGATGGACTAAAACATTTATATGGGGTAATGTTGGCCCCTTATTTCAATAAGTATAGGATTAGTGCTAACATGATATCCACATCAACACAAGGTGATCATTTTAATAAATGATGAATTTTTGGTATGATTGACACCAGTTAGAGGTTTTAGTGCATACCTTGTACTAGCTAGAAGGCAACTAACTAGTTACCTAATCTTCAAGGCATCTTCCAAGATCAGCAATACATGGTGACTATATCATGAAGATCGTAAGATGATAGATCTGATGGGAATGATAACCAAGGATCCATCTCAGCACTCAACGTGTACATTTTAACCTGGCAGAGCTCTTCTAGAAGGCTATAAAAAGAGCTCAAAATAATTGATCAAAGGGATGTGAAAATAGTGAAACAAAGGTCTGGAGAATTGGAATTTGCTCTATATGCATGCATTCAACCACCATTAGACTTAGGCTTATCATGGATGCCATGAAGGATCCATATGTATATGTCCAAGCTCTCCTATGAGCCTCTGGGCTGTTGAATAGAATGAGCTAAACATATACTCCATTTAGAACGCCATGAACTATATACTCTGTATTTGAACTTTGATTAATGACAAAGAATGGTTGCAGTAAAACATGATGGATCTGGTCTATGTGTTCATTATATTGTTAAATGAACTATGTATAATGGATGTAATATTGTAGTCTAAGTTCAATTATGCTAAGTAAAGTCCATATGTGCTTTTGGTTCATGATGTTAATGGTGTTCCTATATTACATGATGATGTCATCATAAAACTGTAGAGAGTATTGAGTATAGATCCTACACTAAGTGCTCCTTTCCTTGATAGAAGCATGAGCCTAGTATGAATACTTAAGTGAAGGAAACCTTTTGACCCTTTAAGCACCAACATAATGTTAGGTTTAGTTTAACAAATGTTTTTGCCCATATGACTCAAGGATTATTCCACCAAAAGGCTTGTGCCTATAGGCCACTAAGTTTAGCCCATTAGAGGCTTGTGCCTATGGATATACTTAAGCCTTATTTGAAATGACCAATTTTTATAATTGATGCCTTATGCCATGGCACAACTAGCCCAGTGCGGACCCTAGTTCCTTCTCAGTTTCGCTTTGGATGAGTGCATAAGGCTTGTGCCTTATGTGCATTGATGTCAGCATGGTCGAGTGTAAAATGTTGAGTGCTAAGGGAATATCCCTTGTTTTCACTTGATTTTAAGATGCCAAGAATTGACTAAGACAGCTTTGTGCCCTTTTCTATGACACACACAATATACAAAAAGCATTCCCAGTTATTATACAACAAGAGGCAAAAACACCCAATCTCCCTCTTTTAGTTAATTGTGAATATCCTAAATACATAATTATAGATTGGTATGATAGTGACAAAGATGATATGCAAATTATAACAGATGACAAGTTGTGTAAGCCCAATTTCAATCATTTTGATCCTAAATAATAATTATCTCATACTCTATTCAAACTTACGAGAGTTGGAACATATCAAAGGTATTCAATAAAAGGGGATAAATCAAACATTATTATGGAGGCACAATATTTTATGGATAAAGGACAATCTATAGTGAAAGATAATCAACATAATCACATTGTCAATACTTGTTGCAGTATTAATTCACAACAACAACGAAAAAAATTCAAGCTCTATGTCTAAGGATTACATCACTTGAAGACAAGATTACAAATACTCTCAAGCTTAAGAATGTTACAGTCAATGTCGCCTATCTTTAGGAATAAACACAAGTTGAACAACAACACTTATAGATGGCATAATGTCAATAAAACAAGGTACTAAAAGAACAAAATGAACAATTTCAAGTAAACTTAGTGGAACAAAAAATACTACAAGTATAGCATGATGAACAAAAAAGGTTACATAAATACAAAGTACAAAGAGAACAAATTGAAAAAAAGTCATTACAAGAGCGAGTACACAAAGACAAGTTACAAAAACAAACTCAATTAATGCAAGATAACATCTTCAAAAAATGTTTTCTTACAAAGAATATTAATAATCAAGATACAACAAATAATGCTTCTATGGTCCCAAAAGAGGAAGCTAAAAATCATTTGTCATATTTATATCCTTTGATTCTTAGTCTCAACATTGACGGTAAGAAATTTACAAAGGTCAAAATTGCCTCTTTTCATGAGACCAATATATGCAACATGACACTTCTTAAATATTTGAGGTATGACAAACAACATTTGGGTAATGTTATCAGGGCTAAATGTTGCATTGGATCTATTGAGATACTAGTAAAACTTGGGCCAAAAATATGTTCAGTTACATTTCAACCTTGGATTAATGCAATGCAAAATTAGGAAAGTCATGGATGAGAGCAATGGAAGCAAAATTGGACAAGGATACAATTCTGTCACATTTGAGCATGAAGCTACAATGGTTACAATCTTAATAGCAAATGAATCCACCAAGTAAGAGCAAACAAAATAAAATGCAACAGAAGAACATGATATGACACATTTAGACAAGAATATGATATGACACATTTAGATAAGCAAACAACATCGAAACATTCAATAAAACGCTTTATTGTAGTTGAATATATATATATATATATATATATATATATATATATATATATATATATATATATATATATATATATATATATATATATCATAGAAACACTCCACAGTTACAAGAAGATGATTATGATTACATAGAAGATTGTTATGACACTCCTAATAATGCAAGACCTACATGGCGACATTCCATCCCCATAAGTTGACATAGAATTCAGAAGGTGATTACATATGTTATGCAGGAACTCCATGGGAATGTCCTATAGACCAAGTTATCATTTAAGTGACCATAATTTTCACTACACATAAATTCTTCATATTTACTCACCCCTTTTACTCTTATATTATTCTATACCTTGGCCTTAATTTTATCTTTTTTATGATTTCTCTCGATTCAAACATCCATAACACTAATCCCATAGTACACATCTTTCAAACCAGGTTACTTGGGCATCCTTGAATATCAACTATTCACACATACTTTGAGCTTACCTGTACACAATACATGAGCATACATTTATTCTTGTTTACTAGGGGCATGCACATTCTTATCTCCACATACCATACCGAACCACATTGTCCAAACTTATATACAATGGAGGCATGTTGTTTGATTTCACTTTCTCCATGTAAGCCTTGACACATGTTATGGATTGATCGTATCTCTCCTGTTCTTCTATTTTCTAAGCCTTGCTACTTTTCTATGCAATTATTTCAAATATTTTCAAAAATACAAAAAAAATCAAGTATGTCAAAATCTCAAAAACTTTCAAAATATTCTCAAAAAAATTTAAAATCGAGACTTGAGCATAACAAATATTTCTAGTTTACATATTTATATATGTTATTTATCACTTAATTGATAGATAGCATATTTGTTTCTATACACACATGCATTGCATGAAGTATATGAGTGTGATGCATGACAAACATTATGCATGGATTCCTAGATGTTGGATTCTTTTCTACCTAGTGGCTAAGCATATATTGGGGGCGTCTAGATCTACATGTTACATTATAACATGATATATCTTTCTATGACCTTTATACCATGCCAAGCTACATATCTTAAAAATTTAGCATTGGATTAAATGGATATGATACTTTGATATGATATGACATTAATACATATGAATAGAATAAAGTAGTTTTCACTTGTTCTATGCTCTTTCGATGTTTAGTTTCTTACATGATAGGTTAGACATTGCTTGCTTATCTTGTGTCGCCTTTGGCCCTTGTGTGTCAATTTCTAGAACATCTATATGATATTTTTGTTTCGTATGTGTGACATTTGGACATCCATTTCGTATGGCCCTTTGGTCTTATGTGTGCAATATTTGCTTGTGTGGCATTTGAACATGTACCTTATTTGTGACATTCATAATGTTATTTGTGTGAAGTCATTAGTACTTGTTTATTGCAACATATTCATGTCCATTCTATGTGGCCATTGGCCTTATTGTGTGACATTGTGTGTTGTGCTTGATTAAGTTGATCATTAGTGTGATGATACATATCAAGCACTTCTATTGTGTATTCTATTTCATAGATGTTACTTCATTACATACTTTATTACTAAATCTATTTAGACAAACACTTGTATGTCTCACATTCAATATGTTACATGCATGCTTCAATGATAATTGCATTTCTATAATCACATACTCTTCACATTTTGGCATACTACATTATTACATCTTTATCACATGATATAGTTAACTCTTCTTTTGAGATGAGTGACTTGTAGGATATATCCCTCATCTAAAAAGGGGGCATCATGATGGGTTTTTCTTAGAAATCCAAGCTTCCATGAGCAAACAAAAATCATATTTTAGATGTAGTACATGTTTAAAAAATACATAGTACAAGTTTTCAAAGATTTAAAATGATTCATAAATTAAACATATGATAGATATTAGTATAACATTACATATTATGGGAGCATATGGCATGCATGTGCACTCATTTCTCATATTGAAAGTACAAAATTATACACACTATAATGCATATGCATGGACATATGCAAAATAGTTAGATAATCAAAGTTACAGGTTGGAAATACAATGATAATTGAGCATATAGGTGCATAGCATTTTATATCATTTGGCACAAATTTAAGGGGCATGATACTCATTCATGTTCATGCTTATTCAAAGTTCAAAGTTTCAAAATTTAAAGTCTCAAAGTACAAAATTACCATTTTAAAATTAATATATTCATTTAAAATCAAAACTCATAAGTAATGTGATAATGATGAGAGCATGAATATCTTTCATCCTCTTTCGATCATGAAAAATAGAATGTAAATACGTCTATAGTTGTGTGATTTGAATTTATTATGATTAATCTACGTTGAGGTTTAGCGATGCTCAACAACCATGACATTACTTCTAATGAACCCATTTTATGGTTCTATTTTTTGTTGCAGGTGATGTATGTTCTAGTGATATTCAATAACCTTAGCATCACTTGGCTTCACCTTTTTGGTTTAATACATCAGGGATTATTTCTCATTCATGAGAGTTAACATAAAAAATATTTCCAACTCAAGAGCTTGATTAGTTATTCAAAATTGAGACTTGATCGATCTCAATTCACCATTGGTTATATTTCTCCAAGTACTTCAACAAGGGGGCACAATTCTCCATCATCAGTTACAAATTAAAAAGCAATTTGTTTTCACTTACATATAGGTTGAAATTTAATCCTTACTCTCTTTTCAATTTTCAATTTTAAAGTTTAGTTTTTTTCAAATTTCAAAATGCACAAGTAACTACTTCAAGAGTTGTAGGATTTGCTACATTTGAGTGCCCTACATAATTGAAGTATCTGCTCAAAGATAGTGTGTTTTACACACTCAAGTTCAATTCTTCTCCTTTATTCTATAAAATTCATTACTAAAATAAAGGGAGAGAAATGTAGACACATAAATTTGGTCACATGTACTTAGCAATGCTAAATATTGACACACCTTAAACCACATGACTTGCCCACAATTACATGATTCTTATTCATCATTCCTCTAAGTCTTCTATCCATATGTTGGTTTGACCTTTTTTATTGTTGTTATTGTTGCAATTTTCAATGTCAAATGCTCAAGCTATTTAAAATCACCTTCAGACCATCTCTAGTTTAGGACAAGTGTACCTGATCTTTTGGGATAAGTCTGTTTTAGGAAGATAGGAACACTACTAAGCTCATTTCCACTTAGGCCAATAATGTCTCGTACCAAATCATGGCTAATGTACGAAGTTTAAATCATTCTTTTAGGTATTCAAACACATTTTACAAGTTCAACTAAAAGAAATAATCAAAATATTCACTTATAAATAAAAATCAAAGATCATTCATTATCACAACTTGCTATTCACTTGGTTCAAGCTTACACACTTTTACACATTGAGCAAATCTTTTATATTCTTTCCAAATTCAAGATCACTTACACAGAGCAACCATAGACCAAGTCAAGAGCTATCATTGTCAAGTATCAAAGTCATTTTCTACTAATTGCATACATGTAGTCAAAGGAGCACAATTGCACATTCAATCGTGGGAGAACTACGTGGACTTGATATTTCTCCTTGGATTATTAGATACATAGAGAATAGTCAATCGTTAGAAAAGTGATTGAGGTCAGCTTAGCCCATAACACTCCCAGATTTTTTTTAGGTTTTCAAGATATCAAAGTGCCCTCAGGGTTTCAAAGATAAGACAGACAAAACAATGATTTATGTGGTACAATTCAAAATGTAATATCTCAAATTACTTAGTAGATGCAGGTGCAATGATTAGTTTTATGTCACAGTCAACTGGGACAATTCTCAATTCAATGGACTTGAGTGACCTACATTGTTGTCCATGTATAGTGATCGTGTCTAGGAATATTCTTTGATTCTACCTCTAATTTGTCATTTCTTAAATTTTGCTTCTTTCTATATTTTCTTATCACTCAACTAGAATGAGTTTGTAGTCAACGGACAAGATTAGTGTGTGCTACATTCCACTTACATTGTACCTATACAAAAACAATTTTTTATTTTGTTCCTAATCCTAAACCTCCACATTCATATCTTTGACATTTACACTGTCAAACAATCAGAATAGTAAACCATAATCTTGGTTTGAACTAAGTTGCTTTCTTTCTGATGCTTCTCCAAATAACAGTTTCCCATATTTAACATTTGTCAAAATCCGAATAATTGATTATTGTACATCTTTAACATTCTAATATTCTATAGTTATACACATCATCACTAAACAATTTAATTATTTTATCAAAAATAGGGAAAACACTCAAAATAAGCAAAGAAAATAGAGGAGATTTTCTAGGCACTTTTAAATAAGATAATAACCAAATGAACAATAAAAAATAGTGGAGCAGAAACCAATTGGGGAAACAAGTTTATCAACACCACCAACAAAGGAGGATCACTAGAGGATAAGGGAACACAAGATGTCAAAAATACCACATCCTACATATAGTAGGATAAAAAATATGTTTTCATTAATTCGATCTTTTGAGTCAAAGTGGCACCCTTTCTAAAAAAGCAAGGGAATATTAATGCAAAAAATACAAAAAACAAGCATTTGCATTGCTCCTAGAGTTTTACAAGTTATGGTTAATGGATAAGAGATAAACTTGCAAAAGTTGACAGCGTTTCAAAAAGAGAAATTAGGATACCTCTTGTATGATAGCGTCAGGATAGATTTGATGCAAAATTACATCAAAATGGAGGAAAGAATAGTTTGTAAAATCTAATGGATCTAACAGTGTGGCCATAGTTTGAGTTGGATTCCTCATTAACTATTTAAAAATAGTTGGATAATATGATAAATAATGGGTTTCAGCATGTGGATCAATGTTATTGTTGAGCATGAAGTAGTTGATCTCTTTCTATGGGATGGCCATACTAGTGTTCAACTTCTCACATATTTGATGGGAAAGAAGAAGTTTAATATTGGGATGGCGACACTGAGGTGGGCTAAGGAAGATATTGCTACATGTTTTACATATTATTTGAGTTTGAAATCTAAAATAGAGGATGTGAAAAAGGCCTTGGATGAGGTGGAGGAGAATTTTTTGGATTCTTCAGCGAGTTATGACATCAAGATGGATTATACTTGCGTCGAGAGGTGATGTATTTTGGCTTTGGGAGAAGAGTGATGCAATAAGTGTATGGAGTTGGTAGGTATAATAAGCACCATGGATGAGTATGGCATTGTGTTTTGGGGACAATTAGACAACATGGAAGAAGCATTAGGCAAGCAAGAGACTTGTGCGAAGGGATTGGACGGTATGGCATAATGTTCTATCGTTGTTGATATTGACACATCCTTGGGCAAGCTAAACAACCATGTCTAGTAGTTTGAAAACTTCTTCAAATTTGGATGTGTTTCAGACAATGCTCCTAAAAAAGTATTAGGAGATTCTTCCTTAATGAGAAATTGGAACACGTAGAGAGAATTTACACACAATTTTAATTGACTCAACAACATTCTTAGGTGGAAGATACATTTTGATGTTCACTCCTAAGTGGCAAGATTCTTCATCTTTTGTCTTGAGGACAAGACAAATGGTTTAGTTTGAGGGTAATGATAGAAAGATTATTTATCATGATGAATTATGAATTCTCATATAATGTGGAAGCCCCAAACGTGCTATGACATCCTTAATCAATTCATTTTAGTAATTTCATTGTAGCATATGAAGTTACTCACTATATTGTTATTTACTTTCAATAAATTTTCAATTTCCTTATCACTCTTGTAGCATACAACTTATATAACACTTAGTCTCCTCAAATTTGTAATCAATACACTTCCAACTCACCCATCCTTATAGTTTATTTTTAAAAAAACCATTGAATTCTCAAGTCAAGAGTTTCTTTCATTGTGTTTTTATATCCTCATCTATTGGTGGTTTAGCTTTAAAAAGACTTATTTTAGTCTTTATTTTATACTTTACTTTTGGATTTTAATAGTTTTTTTTTGTTTTATTTTCAATTTATCACTACCAAGCTATAGAATTCTTGTATAAAAATAATCATCATCAATTGTACAAATTTTTAATGAGGGTGCCACGAATGGAAACTATGTATTTATATCCTCATCTATTGATAGTTTAAGTCTAATAAGACTTATTTAAGTCTTTATTTTATACCTTGTTTTTAGATTTTAATAGAAGTTTTTTTTTTAGTTTGCTATTTGTCATTGCCATCTTACTAAATTTACAAACTACAAAACTCTTGTATGATAATAATCATCATCAATTGTACAAATTTTAATTCCCGCAGTAGAGATAAAAACTATGTGGCCTTGTTTAAATATTTCTTCCTATTTCAAAAGTTGGAGAAAGGTTTCCCTTATCATGAATTATCTTCCATTTTTACACATCTACATTAGAAATATTTACAATCCTCATTATGCAAACAATGAGAAAAATATATAATAATTTTTTTTGCACCACATTCTTTTACCTTGGCTCCTCGAAGGCTTACAAACTCATAAAATTGAGATTCGGTATTATCTTATGCATATGGTTTGCATAGAATTCAATAACTGGAGTGTAAGGTGCACATTTCAGCATTAACAAGTTGTTTTTGTCACAATTGTCATTAGGCTTGCCATGCTAGTTTGATGGATAACATTTGGAGTTTTCACATGATTTTATGATTCAACAACTACTCGCATCAAATAAAAATGCTTTCCTTTGTCCTTGCATATTGTAGTTGTAGGTCCAACAATGGTTTTGAAATCGTTAAAATATTCAGCTTATTTTCATACTACTCTCATTCATGCATAAAAATCAAGGACATTAATAATAAGCATACTCCTCTCATTTATGTAACACTCCACGTTTATGGCACTCTATATGTTGTGTACTCATAGGGAATTGAGTTGGGCGAATACTCGCCACTTTAAATCGCTTGGTTTTTTTTAAATACTCGTGAGTATTCTTGCAGTTCTCACAGTGAGTACTCACGAATACTCCCGTGCACTTTGTACACTACAAATTTGTGGCTGGAAAGGTGAAAAACGCATTCAGTTTGGTCAAAACATGTCTAGAACATTGCAAAAATGAAGCAAACACACTGAAATTTGTCATTTATAACTTTAGATGCTCACATAGTGTTTGAAGCTAATTGGAGGAAGCAAATTTGAACAAATTCGAATTTCAAGTTTTTTTTTTTTTTTTCTTTTTTCCAAACATGTAAATGTTTTGTAAACATATTTGACAAATTTTACATGCATTCCATTCAATTCCATAATTGTTATTCATGATTTATGCAATTTTTTAATAAAATTATTGGTTTTTTACTATTTACAGGGTTTAGTTTTAAAAATTTACGATTTAGGGTTATTTTAGATGATGTTTTTTTAAAAAATTACAGTTTTTCGTATACATAGGGTTTGGTTTACATTTACAATTATACGGTATAAGTTTGTTTTTAATGTAGTTTATTAAAAAAAATTGCATTTGAACATGTTGTAGAGTAACTGTTAGACTTCACATACAATGGCATTCAGTGCTACATCAAGGTCAATGTCAATCAGTGGTAGTTATCCTGCTAAAACTTGCATCATTGTTTGGAAGTATGCCATACTAGTTAGATCGTCCCAGTCAAGTGTGATTTGTATGTTTTGATCAAAGAATATTTTTGGAGGCATCAATCGCCTCAAGTACCATATTGCATGCATTGCTTGCCGTAATGTCACACCATATCCCAGTAAAACGGAGAAAGCAAAATGAGAAATGAATGTAGAGCTTGCATTGTTAGATGAGAATAAAAATAGAGAGGGCAAAAGTACAAGCAACGTTAACAACTATTACTCCCACATTGACAAAGAAAACTGAGAAATATATTACAGAGATTGTGCGATGTAGTCATGGCCCACGCATGTGAGACACGTCCACCTCATCCAATTCGAGCAAAATCTAGACAATTTTTTTGTACCTAGAAACATACCTAGGGCACAACCTTCGTTGCAAAGTATAACATGGAATAAGGAGGTGCATGTGGAAGCAAATAAGGCATGTGCAAATTTTTGGTACTTTAAAAACTTTCCCTTCAACAAGGTAAGGAGCCCATACTAGGAGTATTTGGTGATGACATTAACAGTTGCAGAGAAAATGTGCAAGCCACTCTCTCCAAGAGACTTAAGTGGAAGGTTGCTCTAAGTGTTGAAGATGCAAAGACAGTTATGGAGGATCAAAAGAATTTGTAGCGAATGTTTGGATGCACCATTCTTTCAAATGGGTGCACAGAGAGAAAGAACCTCACCCTTATCAATTTTTTGACAGCTTCAAATGGTGAGATGGTTTTTTTGAAATCAATTGATACCCTAACAAAGTAAAAAATACAAAAACTTGGAGTTTAATGCTCAAAGAGATTGTCTTAGAGGTGGGCATCAAAAATGTTGTGCAAGTTATCACTAACAATGCAACAACATATGTGTCGGATGAGAGACTTCATAAGTAAAGGCATCCATCACTCTTTTGGACCCCTTCCGCGACCTATTGCCTTGACCTTCTTTTGAAGGACACGAGAAAAATTGATGGGTAAGACCGGTTGTAGAAGACACCAGAGACATCACCAAATATATTTATAATCACCCTTGGGTTCTTAGTGCGATAAGAGAACACACCTATTAGATTAGGTTGTTTACATTAGCTCATGTTCACCTAGGTACTTTATTATTCCCATTCATTTATGTGTGAATATTTCATTTATCTTATTTTAAATATTGTGAAATATTACATATTTATCTCTTAAATATTATGGGGATAATTTATAATTGTTTATATCCTTTCGGATTGTTATCTCTTAGTCCTATGTTTGATCTCTTAGTTATGTTTGATCTCTTAGTTAGAATTGATCACTTAGTTTAATCTTTTAGTTAAGATTGATCTTCCTTGCCTATATATGCAAGACTCATTCGTTGTATTTGATAAATTTTTAGAGATGTAATATATGATATTCTTGCTCTTTGTTTTGCATATCAATTTGCAACCCTTTATTTTACAGATTTCTCATTCTGTGATGTTCTTTGTTGTCAACCCCTGAGATTCTATGATTTGAAACGATCTAGTCATCATTCCTTTCATTATATCATAGCAGTAGGTGTTGCAGCCATCCATTTACAAGTTTTTTGTTGCAAGGATTTGTTCATATATCAAACTTTATTCTTGGTAAAGTGGAGGCATGACCTAGTTGGAGGCGATCGTAAAAACCTTGTAGTGGCTTTTCTTTGCAGTTTTTTTTTTCTATCTTCTTGCAAGTCAACCACACTTGAATGTGGACGAAACTCACAACTAGTCGAGCCATTGTCTTTTATGTCTGTCTACAACTTGACCTGGCCCTTTCTATGTTTTCTTTCATATAAATCGTTGTTGTCTTTGGCGTTCTACATCCTCGACCCACGTTTTTGGTAGAGAAAGGAGATATATCAAGCATTTTCTATTATGCATTTGGTTTCATATTTGTTGCAGTGTGGGTGTGCTGCATGTGACTTTTTACATTTTATATACATTGTCCATGCATCGTTTCAGCATTTTTTACATTGCAACCATGTTTTTTGGTAGAGTCACGCACAACATAACAACGTTCAAACGAGTGTCAAATTCAGGACAACAAACAACAAGGCGACATGTAAGAGTGTTAATTTTACATCAGTAGATAGGAGCACTATTCATCTCAAATTTTTCTTTCTTTTGTTGATGATGTAATACACACATCAATCAAAAGGGGAGTACTCATATTGCACCCTTAGCCCCTTGGTCACATGGTATGGTCATATGGGGGGCTTAAATTTGAATTCCTACTAGTGGGGGCTTAAGTGTAGCCTATTTTTTCTCTAAACATTTCATTTTTTTTCCAAGTCCAAGTAATTTTTCCCTAGTGCAATTAATTTTTTTGTGCAATGTTTACTTATTTGACCCATTTTGAATGACAAGAAACTTGTAAAAGCAATAACTTTTGAACCGTGACTCGAAGCCAGGTTCTATTTTTTTCAAAAGTGTATGTTTTTTATGCCCGATCTATTGATGTCATTTATTTTGTAAAAATGCACTGAATTATAAAGTGTTGAATTCTGGGGGGGCCTTACACAATTTTTAAAGTTTGTTTGTTCCTTGTTATTCTTTGAATTGGTAGTTTTTTTTGTTGTGGGGTGTCATTCTTTCTTCTCCCCTACTTCTTCCTTGTATTTCAACAATGAAGCCCCTCAACACCTCAAGTTACACTACTTGGAAAATAAAAATGAAGATACACCTTCTATTAAAAGGCTTTTGGAGAATGGTACTCGACAACCTTCTCAACTTCATAGATGAGGAAGATATTGCCTAGATTACATCTATGCAAGATGAGGCTCTTCGTTTGATTTGCTTTAATATTTCAAAAAATTTACACATTAATTTTATGGATGCCATGCCACCAAAGGGAAGTTGAGATGCTATTGCAACCTTCTTTGAAGAGGATATTGAGTCTTTTGGGTTTTCTAAACCCTCTCTTACTCCACTTCCTGTTCCACTTCCCCTCTTACTGAGGATTTATCTTTTGACGATGACATGGATGATGCTTCTCCATCTCCTCCTCCACCTATCAGTGAAGTTTTATCTTATGATGATGTACTCTCTCATATAGTTTCTTCTAATGACACATTATTGACGGACTTTGTTCTTCTTTTTGTCAAGCCACCTCTATGGGATGAGTCTATGTCATACTTAGGATGTCTATTTGTAGAACTTAGCTTTGTTCCTATGCAGGATGTTGACCCACCATATATTATCATTATGGAGGACTCTATTGGTTCCAGTGAGAGTACACATGTTGAGCATTACGCTCTGCTTCACATAGACATTCTTTCAGCAAATGTTCTGTCTTTCTTTTGATCAGTTCACTTCTGTGGCATTACATCCAGTTCTTATGCACGATCTTGCCAGACCTATGCCACACTTCAGATTTGGATGTGATTCGGAGATATTTGTACTACTGTCTCCTTCATCTTATGTTGTGTAATGGGGAGACTTCCAATACACTATTTGTGTTCTTCCTTTAGCAAAAGGAAGAAACATTGTTTGATGTTGATGGAGCTTCTACAGTCTTTTAGCTGAGGATCTCAACATCGACACTGGTCATCTTACGAATCTAACTTGGAGTATCGATAGCTTCAGTATCAACGACAGTGGTTCTTGAGGGAATTCTATTTGAAGTCCTTCCTTCTTTTACATCATTTTGGAGGGGAGTTTTCTTCCATATGGGTTTTCTCCCTTTCTCCACATCGTGGATAAATTGTACATGAATACTTGATTGGGCCTTGTTGTCAAGACTCATATTGTGGATATGTCACTTTATTTTTGGCCCCTAGCTTCACTTGAGGGGGGGTGTTAGAATAGGTTGTTTGCCTTAGCTCATGTTTACCTAGATACTTTATTATTCCCACCCACTTATATGTGGATATTGTTGAAGGTTTGTCAATTATGTCTACAAAGTGACCAAGGATGTTGATAAGGTGTCATGTGTGCTAGGATGATAATGACAAAGTGTGCTTCAATGAGCTTCAGTGTTCCTACATGGTTTTTCAGTGTTTGACTTAGTGAGGCAATTGATGGATGATATTGATAATATGGACATGTTGTAGTGAGAAGAACATCCTACAGCAGATTACCTCTTACAACAAATTTAATCAAAATATGCGAAAATAAAATAACTTTTACGAATAACAAAAACACATAAAGCTTATATTGATCGCAGGCCACTCCGAGGGGGCAACCTCCTTTGAGCAAGCTCAATACAATAAATTCGTGGATGCCTTCATTGGGCCTCAACACTTATATACTAACTCTATTCTAACAACTACTACTTCCCTTGTATGTGGGATAATTTAAATATGCTCTAAGGGACGACTTACAAAGCATATGCGTCCATAGCAATTATTACACTAATACTACAAAGAGAAGGGTAAGGCATGGGTTCCTAACATCCTCTCCCCCTTAGAAAAATCTTTGCCCTCAAAGCTTCAAATGTGGGAATTGTTGTTGAATCTGGAAGAGTGGTTCCCATGTTGCATCTTCTGGTTGCATGCCGTGCCATTGGATTAAGACCTCTATGATGGAGCAGGATCGAAGTTGACGAGTGCACATGTCCATGATTGCTTTCGATTTGAGAAGGATGCAGCCTTCATTATCAAGTGCTGGTAAAATTGTCTGCACTCGGATGTTGGATCCAAGAACTTGCTTCAAACAAGAGACATGAAAGACGGGATAAACTTGGGAGGAGGGTGGAAGCTCTAACTTGTAAGCAACTGACCCAATCTTCTGGAGAACCTTATATGGCCCATAAAACTTTGGAGCAAGCTTTTGGCGCCTTTTTAGTTTCAGTGATGATTGCTTATATGGTTGCAGACAAAGAAAGACCATATCACCAGGTTGAAAAGTATGCTTAGAGAGGTGTTGATTAGCCTGTTGCTTCATTCAGTTATGTGCCATTTGGAGATTGTCCTGCAAGGTGCGGAGAATCTGATCCCGATTTCAGAGAGTAGTGTCAACTGCCTAAACTGGTGAGCTGCAAGGATTATATGGAAGAAGTGGTGGCGGTGCTTGACCATAAATTGCTTCATAAGGAGTCATTTTGGTGGAAGTGTGGTATGAGGTATTGTACCACCATTCAACTAGGGAAAGTCATTTGGCCCATTGATGTTGTTTTGAAGCAAAAAAATGAAGGAAGGTCTCCAAGCATTTGTTGACTATTTCTGTCTGGCCATCTATTTGAGGGTGGTACCCAGAGCTCATTCTCAACTGTGTGCCTGTGCGATGAAATAGTTCCATCCAAAAATGGCTGGTGAAAGTGGCATCACGATCTGAGACAATTGAAGAAGGAATGCCATGAAGACGGAAGATTTGATCCAAGAAAACCTGTGCAACTATGGAGGTTGTGTATGGGTGGCTGATTGCACAAAAATGACTATATTTGGAGAGGCGGTCAACTACGACTAGGATGTTAGGTTGTGAAGCTAAAACTTCACTAATGTAAACAGAGGAGGAGGTTGCAGAGAGTTTGCTGAGTGTTAGAGACACCGGCGTCGGTCAGGCCAACCGACATCGATAGGGAAGAGACAGGAAGCAACTGACGTCGATCAGTGATCGGCCGACGTCGGCACCCCCCAAACAGACAGGGACCGACGTCGGTCACCTGTGTGGTTCGAGATGTGAATGTTACGGGCAGTTAGTTAATGAACCAAGTGTTTGCATGTCAAGAACCAAATTTAGACTAGAAGCTGCAGATCTAATTATTGTAATTAGATGTCTAATTATTGTTTGCATGAGATCTATTTAAGAGACTCATTGGTTGTATTGTAAAAGTGTGCTAGAGAGTAAGAGAGCAATATAAGCTCCTTCAGAGAGAGGGGAGCAATGGTGTGTTCTTCCTAATGCCACAATACCAAGTGTGGGTGCTGAATTGGAGAATCAAAAGGGTTCTTCATGTATGTATGATCTTAGTCATCAGGTGAGCATGGATACGATAGGAGATCTACATGGGTAAGTAAGATCATTGATCTGCAGGTGTACGTGTGTGCAAGGTCTAAGGTTCACAGGTGTGCAGAATCAGATTGATTTGCAGGTGTGAAAGATCAGATAGGACAGCAACACAACAGGGAGCAGGGTCAGGTGGGATCTACTTGGAGTACAGTGTGTACTCAGAAAGAGAGCAAAGAGGAAGGCAAGGAAGATCCTTCTATAAGTAAGATCATATTTGGGTTGCAGGTTGTTGTTGAAGTTCAGGGGAGATCTACTTGAAATACGATTGTGTACTTGAGGAGTGCGTGGAGCACTTGTGGTGTGCGTGGAGCATTGGAGTACTGGCAGTAGTGGATACTGGCTGGTTGGAGGTGAACACCAACTCTGTGTTTGAGTTGTGTGTTGAGACCTAAGAGAGAGAGCTTTGAGAGAAGATTTATTGTTTATGCCCTAGAGGTATGGGAGCCCTAGAGGTGTGTAAGGAAGAAGAACTGTGGCAGCCTTCTTTGTTGTATTTCCTTCTGAAAGAGTTTTAATACAAGTTGTGTATTGTCTCTCATATTCTGTGTTATTTTTGAATTCTAGTTACTTGTGTATTCTGGTTAATTTCTGTATATTAAGTTGCTTGGTAATCAATTATGTGCTTATGTTATTTCTCAACAAGTGGTATCAGAGCTAAGGTTGCAGGGAGCAGGTTTTGTGTTTGGTTATAGGTCACTCTCAGGGGTTTCTGATTGAGTGGGAGTAGAGCAATGGCAGAAAAAAGTAACCTAAGAATGGAGGAGTTGAAAAGCACAGATGGTCACTTACGGTGTTGGGTTGTGCAGCTAAAAGCTTCACCAATATGCAAACAAGAGGAGTTACGGAGGTTGCGGAGAGTTGCAGAATGAGTTGCAGGGCAACCGACGTCAGTTTGATCAACTGACATCGGTCAAATAGCAAGGAAGAAGCAACTGATGTCAGTTACCAGTCGGCCGACATCGATCAGGAAGGTGCCGACGTCGGTAACCTGTGCGTGAACATGCAGTTTGCATGTAGATTCTGGAGAGTCTATTTTTGGACTGTTAGTTTGCATGTTAAAGGCTAGTTGTAGTCTTGAGTTGCGCATCTAATTATTGTAATTAAGATAGTCTAATTATTGTAAGCATGAGATCTATATATGGACTCATGGGCTGTATTGTAAACTTAGAGTGCTAGAGAGTAAGAGAGCTAAATAAGTTCCTTCTGAGAGAAGAGAGCAATAGAGTGTTTCTCTTAGTGCCACAGTACCAAGTGTGGGTGATGGTTTGGAGAATCAGAAGGATTCTTCGTATTTGTATGATCTTGGTCAGCAGGTGAGCATGGCTTCTTTTGGAGATCTACAATGGGGAGTAAGGTCTAGTGATTTGCAGGT
Source organism: Torreya grandis (assembly GCA_037957365.1). NCBI lineage: Eukaryota > Viridiplantae > Streptophyta > Pinopsida > Cupressales > Taxaceae > Torreya > Torreya grandis. Next base: position 630,081 of record JARHVA010001510.1, on the reverse strand, counting down.
AGCAGCAGAGCGCAGGAGATCTACTTGGAGTACGGTTGTGTACTTGGTGTACTGGCAGCGTTGTTTCTGACTGGTGGAGGTGAACATCAATTCTGTATTGGAGTTGATTGTTGGGACCAAGAGAGAGAGAGAGAAGAAGGTCTTGAGGTGTGGCGAGCCTTTGAGGTGGAAGAAGAAATGGCATCTTCTTTATTGTATATTCTTCTGAGTGATTATTAATATAATTGTGTATTGTCTCTCATATTCTTGTGTTGTTTCATATTTTTAGTTACTTATCATTGTGATTAAATTTCGTGTTTAGTTGCTAATACAAGAAGTAATCATATGTGCTCTATTGGTGGAGCAAGATCCTGACAAGTGGTATCAGAGCTTTTGGTTGGGTTGACTAACAGGTGATTTAAATCTGGTAGTATTTTTTATTACAGGTCACTCTCAGGGGTTTCAAATTGAGTGGGAGTATAGCAATGACAGAAGAAAGTAAGCTACGAATGAAAAAATTGAATAACATGAATGGTCTGATTGATGAAAAGAAAGAACAGGGAAAAGGAGATTGTTGGTCGATAGAAGATCAGCGTGTAGAAGCAGATGTTGCATGTGATGTTGCACAAGTTGCTCTGGATAAAGTAGAATTTTTGTTTACAGATTCTTTTGCCTCTTTTCATGCAGCCCAAAATAGAACATCTTTTCATGGGTACGTCTTTGGAGACTTTGGAGAGATTTATTTAGGGGTTGGAGAGCCTTGTCAGATTATTGACGAAGGGAAAGTGAAGCTGAAATTGCAGACGGATAACACACAGGTGTTGAAGGAGGTTATGCAGGTACCAATCTTGGAGATGAGTCTAATTTTTTCAAGAAAGTTGGGTGATAGGAGATGCATAGTAACTCTCACAGTGGATATACTTAAATTTTATGGTGGTAAGAAAGTAGGTATCTTTTATCTATCTACTTATATTACTGATTCGCTTTCTGTTGCAGGGATGTGGCTTTGTAGACTTGGTCACATATGTAGGAGGGGAATGCGAGTTTTTAAGCGGAGGTCAGATGTCTTTGACAAGCTAAAGAACTGAAAAGCCTTGGTGTTCATGGAAGAGATGGCGGACAGAGATCAGCTGTGGAGACTGAATTATTCTAAGCAGGGCTGTGTTGATTTGAATAGGATTTTGATCCATGGAGAGCTCGCAAGTAAAAAGTTATCACTCACAGGCGAACATAGGTACCGGCATCGGTCAGACAGTAACCGACGTCGACAATAGGAAGACCGATGTCGGTCATTAAAGAACCGACATCGACAGAAGGGATACCGGCGTCGGCATGGATACCGACGTTGGCAGTCAGGGTCAGCGCAGGGAACCGACATCGATCGGTTGCAGACTGGGAGATGGCCGAGATCGGTCACTGGGATGGATGGTGGGCGGACAACGAGCTGTCAATAAGTCTCAAACGCCCATATGGAGGTCAGAAAGGGTAAGTGAACCTCATATTCATTGTTCACCTTCTTTATATTGCTTATTGATGGTTAAAAAATAGAGAGATGTGAAAAGGCAATGCAGGTAGAATCCAAAAACAGTGGGAGCTTGGCATGGATGAGGAGTGTGAGTCCTTGGAGAAGAACCAAATAGGTATTTGTTGGTGGAGTTGTCAACTAGAAGAAAGCACTATATGAGGGATGGATTTCTAAGTTAAAGAAGAGAGTGGATGGATACGTGAGACGAAAGGCCAAGGTATATGGTCTTGAGCAAGCTGCAGGGCAATAGAGGTTTAACTGTTGTGTTTGTCTTACCAGGTGGATGATGAGTCGCGACATTATTCAGTTATTGTATGTGAGTGATTTGCTAGCAGGTTTGTACATACAGGGTTTTGATGAGCTAAGGGTAAGGTTAGTTTAGAAGTATGTCATGGAGAATTTGGGAGTAGCGAAATTCTTTGACATAAGAGACATGGAGATTTTGTCTCCAGTGGGAGCTGGTGTGAAGACGGTGTTGGCGGAGTTCATTATGCAGGATGCAGAATCAAAAAGCACACCAAGGACTGGACAGTTCAAGCTTAGCTTAGAACAGTGTTTGAAATCACATAAGGTCTAGTGTAGACCTGAGTTTTCCCAAACAGTGGGAGTTGTCAGAAAGTATGGAGCCAATTCGGGGAAGGAGTACTGGAGGGCAGTTCAGTGGATTTTCAAGTATCTAAGAGGGATCAGTAGCAGGGATTCTTGTTATGTAGGGTCAAGGTCTTCACTACATGGATATGTAGGTTCGGATGTGGCAGGTTACTTGAATGACAGGAGTAGCATCACAGGTTGTGTGGTGGTTGGTCTTCAGGATTGATCTTGAAGAGGAATACAAGCCAGGGAATAATTTAGATGGTGTACAGGTACAGGTGCAGCTGTTTATCTCCAAGTGGGAAATTGTTAGGTTGTGGAGCTAAAAGCTTCACCAAGATGCAAACAGTAAGAGTTACAGAGATTACAGAGGTTGCAGAGAGTTGCAGGGCAACCGACGTCGATCAAATAGCAGTGAAGAAGCAACCGACGTCGATTACCAGTCGGCCGACATCGGTCAGAAAGGTGTCGACATTAGCAGCCTGTGCATGAACATGCAGTTTGCATGTGGATTCTGGAGAGTATATTTTTGGACTGTTAATTTACATGTTAAAGGCTAGTTGTAGTCTTGAGTTACGCGTCTAATTATTGTAATTAAGATAGTCTAATTATTGTAAGCATGAGATCTATATATAGACTCATGGGCTGTATTGTAAACTTAGAGTGCTAGAGAGTAACAGAGCTAAATAAGCTCCTTCTGAGAGAAGAGAGCAATGGAGTGTTCCTCTTAGTGCCATAGTACCAAGTGTGGGTGCTGGTTTGGAGAATCAAAAGGGTTCTTCGTATTTGTATGATCTTGGTCAGCAGGTGAGCATGGCTTCTTTTAGAGATCTACAATGGTGAGTAAGGTCTAGTGATTTGCAGGTAGCAGCAGAGAGCAGGAGATCTACTTTGAGTACGATTGTGTACTTGGTGTACTGGCAGCGTTGTTTCTGACTGGTGGAGGTGAACATCAATTCTGTATTGGAGTTGATTGTTGGGACTGAGAGAGTGAGAGAAGGTCTTGAGGTGTGGCGAGTCTTTGAGGTGGAAGAAGTGGCATCTTCTTTATTGTATATTCTTCTGAGTGATTATTAATACAATTGTGTATTGTCTCTCATATTCCTGTGTTGTTTCATATTTCTAGTTACTTATCATTCTGGTTAAATTTCGTGTTTAGTTGCTAATACAAGAAGTAATCATATGTGCTCTATTGGTGGAGCAAGATCCTGACATACGGTCCTATGGAAAGAAAGAGCAGGTAAAAAAATATTGTTGGTTGGTAGCAGATCAGCATGAAGGAATTGAAGATGCAAATGTTGCAGGTGTTGTTGCATAGGGTGCTCAGGGAGGTTTTTTGGATAAAGTTGAATCTTGGTTAATAGATTTTGTTGCCTCTTTTCATGCAGCCCCAAGGAGAGGAGCTCGTGAGCCTTGTCAGATTATTGGCAAAGGGGAAATGAAGTTGAAATTGTAGGTGGCCAACACACGGGTGTTGAAGGAGGTCATGCAGGTCCAAGGCTTGGAGATGTGGCTAATTTCTTCAAGAAAGTTGGGTGATGAGAGATGCACAAGAAATCTCACAGTGGATACACTTGAATTAGCTAGTGGTAAAAAAGCAGGTACTCTTTATCTACTTGCTTAAATTACTGATTCTTCTTCTGTTGCAAAGACGTGGCTTTGTAGGCTTGGTCACATGAGCAAGAAGGAGATGCATGTTCTTAAGAGGAAGACTGACATATTTGACAGACTTAAGAACTGAAAAGCCTTGGTGTTCTTGGAGGAGATGACAGACAGAGTTCAGTGGATGAGGCTGGATACTTCTGAGCAGGGCAGTTTGGACATGGGTTTTGATTCAAAAGAGCTCGTGGGTAAAAAGTCATCACTCACAGGCAAACACAGGTACCGGCATCGATCAAGAGAAATCGACGTCGAACAGACAGGCACCGATGTCGATCATGTGCAGACCAAAGCCGGTGATGTCGGGCAGGATAAGACTGACGTCGATCAGGAGGATCGACGTCGGCAACAGGAGACACCGACGTCGACAGGGTTGGTAGTCAGGACATGCGCATGGAAACCAACGTCGGTTAGATGCAGACTGTGTGGTGACCGAGGTCGGTCACTGTAACGAATTTTGGGTGGACATCAAGCTGTCAAAGAGTCTTAAACGCCCATATGGAGGACTGAAGGTGGTAAGTAAGCCTCAAATTCGTTGTTCCTCTTCTTTATACTAGTTGTTGACCGCAGAGCAGGAAAGATCCAGGGAACAGTGGGAGCATGGCAGGAATATGATGCAGAACCAAACGAGAGATTTGGTAGGGTTGCCAGCCGGTATGAAAGCACAGAGACGAATGGATACCTTGGTTAAAGAATAGAGAGAATGGACACGTGAGACGGAAGTCCAGGTCATATGGTTCTTGAGGAAGCTGCAAGATAGTGGTACAGATTTTGACAGGTGGATGACAAAGCATGGCTTTAGTCAATGTCAGAGTAACTACTGTGGTTTGTCTTACCAGGGGGATGATGGTCATGACATTATCCTGTTACTGTATGTGAATGGTTTGCTAGCAGGTTTGTATATACAGGGTTTTATTGAGCTAAGGGTAAGATTAGTTCAGTGGTTTGCTATGAAGAATTTGGAGCAGTGAAATTCTTTGGCATAGGAGACATGGAAGATCACAGGTTGATTTTGTCTCCAGTGGGAGCTAATGTGAATCAGGTGTTGGCGAGGTTTAGAATGCAGAATCGGAGCACACTAAGGGTTGAAAAGTTCAGTGTCTGAAATCACATGAGGTCTGGTATAGCCCTGAGTTTTTCCAAGCAGTGAGAGCTGTCAGAGAGTTAGGAGCCAATTCAGGAAAGTGGGTTCTCAGGGATGTGAGAGGGACCAACAACAAAGATTCATGCTATGCAGGGTCAGAACTTCACTACATGAGTTTGTAGGTTCGGATGTGGCAGGTTACTCGGATGACAGGAGGTGCACCACAGGTTGTGTGGTGGTTGGTCTTCAGGGTTGAGCTTGAAGAGGGATACAAGCTAAGAAATAGATTAGACGAGGTACAGATACAGGTACAGTGCAACTGTTTATCTTCAAGTGAGAGATTGTTAGGTTGTGAAGCTAAAAGCTTCACTAATGTAAACAGAGGAGGAGGTTGCAGAGAGTTTACTGAGTATTAGAGACACCGGCGTCGATCAGGCCAACTGACATCGGCAGGGAAGAGACAGAAAGCAACCGACGTCGGTCAGTGATCGGCCGGCATCGGCACCCCCCAGGTAGACAGGGACCGACGTCGATCACCTGTGTGGTTCGAGTTGCGAATGTTACATGCAGTTAGTTAACGAACCAAGTGTTTGTATGTCAAAAACCAAATTTAGACTAAAAACTGTGAATCTAATTATTGTAATTAGATGTCTAATTATTGTTTTCATGAGATCTATTTAAGAGACTCATTGATTGTATTGTAAAAGTGTGCTAGAGAGTAAGAGAGCAATATAAGCTCCTTCAGAGAGAGGGGAGCAATGGTGTGTTCCTCCTAGTGCCACAGTACCAAGTGTGGGTGCTGGATTGGAGAATCAGCAGGGTTCTTCATGTATGTATGATCTTGGTCATCAGGTGAGCATGGCTACGATAGAAGATCTACATGGGTAAGTAAGATCATTGATCTGGAAGTGTACGTGTGTGCAAGGTCTAAAGTTCACAGGTGTGCAAAATCAGATTGATTTGCAGGTGTGCAAGATCAGATAGGACAGCAACACAATAGGGAGCAGGATCAGGTGGGATCTACTTGGAGTACAGTGTGTACTCAGAAAGAGAGCAAAGAGGAAGGCAAGAAAGATCCTTCTATAAGTAAGATCAGATTTGGGTTGCAGGTTGTTGCAGTTCAGGGGAGATCTACTTGAAGTACGATTGTGTACTTGAGGAGTGTGTGGAGCACTTGTGGTGTGCATGAAACACTGGAGTACTGGTAGTAGTGGATACTGGATGGTTGGAGGTGAACACCAACTCTGTGTTTGAGTTGTGTGTTGGGACCTAAGAGAGAGAGCTTCGAGGAAAGATTTACTGTTTATGTCCTAGAGGTGTGAAAGTCCTAGAGGTGTGTAAGGAAGAAGAACTGTGGCAGCCTTCTTTGTTGTATTTCTTTCTGAAAGAGTTTTAATACAAATTATGTATTGTCTCTCATATTCTGTGTTATTTCTGAATTCTAGTTACTTGTGTATTCTGGTTAATTTCTGCATATTAAGTTGCTTGGTAATCAATTATGTGCTTCTGTTATTTCCCAACATAGGATCACTGTCATTCCCCCAAATTTAGGGAGGCCCTCAATGAAATCCATGGAAATATCTGGCCAGATCCTAGTAGGAATGGGCAAAGGCTCGAGCAAATCGGGAGTCAATATGGTTTCACCTTTGTTTCATTGGTAGGTATCACATTCGGCCACCATCTGTTTAATTTCGGCTTTCATGCCTTTCCAAAAGAAGTGTCGACGTGCCCGCTCATAGGTTTTGAGAAATCCTGAGTGCCCTACTGAGGGGGAAGCATGGATTTCATAGAAGACGGCCTGATGCAAATTTGTACTTTGGGAAAGCACTAGACGACCTTTGTATCGCAGAGAAGCACCGTTCCATGAATAATGTGGTACTGCAGAGGGGTTAGTGGCCAATTGATGAATGAGGTGGCATAAGGAGGGATCATTTGCATACCCTTGTTGGACAGATTCCAACCAGTTTGAAATGGGCATGGAGATGGCAGAGAGGGAAGGTTGGTCCTCGAAGGTTCTTGAGAGAGCATCAGCCACAATAGTGTCTTTTCCCTTCTTATAGGTGATCTCATAATCATAACCCATGAGTCTGCTGACCCACTTCTGCTGAGCTGAGGATGAGACCCATTGTTCCAAGAAATATTTCAAACTCTGATGATCAATTTTGATGCAAAAATGATTTCCCAGTAAGTAGGGTCTCCATTTTTGTACTGCATGTAAAATTGCCATCATTTCCTTTTCATATGTAGACAAAGCTAAAGTGCGGCCAGAAAGGGCTTTGTTAGTGAAGGCAATTGGTCGGCCCTCTTGGAGAAGAACAACACCCAAGCCGATGCCACTGACATCACTTTCGATGGTGAAAGTTTTCGTAAAGTCTAGCAGTGCCAAAACTGGTGTGCTACACAGCCTATTTGAGTTTGACGAATGCCTGATCAGTTGTTGCACCCCAGGTGAAAGCATCCTTCTTCAATAAGGAAGTCAAAGGAGTCGTGATCTTTCCATAATCTTTGACGAACTTGCGATAGTATCTTGTTAGGCCTAAGAAACCACGAAGGCTCTTGAGAGTGGTTGGTCGAGGCCAAATCTGCATAGCACTGATTTTTTCTGGGTCCATGCGAACCCCATTGGTTGAAACAATGTGCCCCAGATAATCGATTTCCTCTTGACCAAATGAACACTTGGATTGCCTGGCACATAATTGATTGTCTGCTAACAATTGTAATGCCCTGTCAATATGTTGTAGATGCTCGGCCCATGTGAGGCTGTAGATCAAAATGTCATCAAAGAAAACTAAAATAAATTGACGGAGAAAAGGCCGAAAGATTTTATTCATGAGTGCTTGAAAAGTGGAAGGGGCATTTGTAAGGCCAAATGGAATGACAAGGAACTCATAGTGACCTTCATGCGTATGGAAGGCTGTCTTGGGAATGTGATCAGGATGCACTCAGATTTGATGATAGCCAGAACGCAGATCCAACTTGGAGAAGAATTTGGCCCCATGGAGCTCATCAAGAAGCTCAACGATGACAGGAATTGGGAATTTATCTTTGATAGTGAGGTGGTTAAGGGCTCGAAATTCAATGCAAAGGCGCCACGACCCATATTTTTTGTGGACAAGAAGCACTGGGGAGGAATATGGGCTGGTGCTGGGGCGAATAACTCTAGACTTGAGGAGTTCTCGGACTAAGTTCTCAATTTCAGTCTTTTGTAGATATGGGTAATGGTATGGCCGGGTGTTGGGTGGGATGCTTCCTGGAAGGAGAGGAATGTGGTGATCTTCAGAGCATGAAGGGGGCAAACCTACTGTTTCTAAAAAAATGGTTGCATGCTTGTCGAGTATGGCTTGTAAATTTGTAGGGTGGTTAGTAGCAGCGGGGGGCTGGAGTTGAATGGAATGCAGCTGTATAATGACCCCATGTGAGCCTTTCTTCAAAAGGTTTTCCATGCAGTGAAAATTGATGATGCGAGCAGATCCTGGCAATAACCCTTTGAAGGTGTGTTTCTGACCATTATCTGTGAACTGCATCCAAAGCTCAAAGAAGTCCCATAAAATAGGTCTTGATGTGCGAAGCCATTGTGCCCCTAAAACCACATCACACCCTCTTAAAGGTAGGGCAAACATATCAGAGCAAAAATTATAATCGCCCATTGCAATACGCACATTTCGACAATTCCCTTTACATGGCAATGTGCCCCCATTAGCAATCATGACTTCAAAGCTAGAATAAGGGTATACAAAGCAGTCTGCCGCCTTAGCAATGTGAGGATCGATGAAATTGTGAGTACTACCCGAGTCAATGAGGATTGTGAGAGGGATATTTTTGAAGCACCCTTTGACCTTCATGGTTTGGGGAGTGGTGACACCTGCTAGTGCATGCACTGAGATCTCAGGTTGAGTCTCTTGAACCGTTGGGTCCTCTTCAATGTCGGGTTCTTCTTGAGCATCTTAAAATTCTGAAATATTAGGCTCGTTGTCCTGCTCTGGTGGTGACTCCACATCTAGAAAGTAAAGTTTTTGTTGGATGCACATGTGACCCCTAACCCATTTGTCATCACAGTTGTAACATAATTCGTTCTCTTTGCGGGCCCACATCTCTGCCTCAGTCAGGCGCTTGATTGGTGTGGTTATGGTTGCCTGTTAATTCACTGTATTCTTTGGTGGTGAAAAGGTGGGAGGTCGACGCTGTGTGGAGTTTATCTTCTGCTAACTTAGCCAGACCCAAAGCGTCCATAATATTTTCAGGTCGAAACATTTTTACCTCCGAGCGGATCGGCTCTCTGAGGCCACTAACAAAGCAGCGTTAGAAGAAGTCATCAGACAACCCTTCAGTGTGATTAGCGAGTTTTTCAAATTCAATCTGATATTCACGAACAATACCTGTTTGATGGAGTTTGGTGAGAGCTCCTGTGAAATCCTTGAATACCGAGGGACCAAACCTGCCCAGAATTAAGGATGCAAAATTTGACCAATCGGGTTCATCATTTGACTTGAGATACCAACGGTACCACTAAAGTGCTTCTTGTTACAGATGAAAGGAAGCAATTGGGACTTTGTTTGCAGAATAAGTATTGTGGAGGTTGAAGAATGGTTCAGCGCAATATATCCATCTTATAGGATCTGTACCATTGAACCGTGGAAAGTCTAGCTTAGGTCCACGTGAAAAGTTGGAAGCAAAGGAGCGATGCTCTGAAGAAGACTCCTTCTGCACTCTGTTGAGGAAGATGCTATTCTGTTGATTCAAGCCACGCATCATATCGGTTAACTCTGTAACTTGAGATTTCAATGTGGCGATTTCTTCCTCCATGATTTTTGTGCTTGCACGAGTGGTGACCATAACCAGTTGTTAATAGTCGGGGATCCTTCGCGTTCCCTGTCGCGATGTAGGGCGGGGTTCGGGGCAGTGCCCCGAATTTTTTTTTGGAGGCTCTGTTTGTTTTTTTAATACTGTTGCTTCAGAAACAGATTGTCTGCAACTGTGTGGTTGGAAATACCTCAACTGTGGATACGTTGTTGTTTGCTCTCTAAACCTGATAAGTTGGATATGGACCCTAAGTTTGTTTTGCTACCTAAAAGATTTTTTAAAATTCTCTCTGGCCATCAACGTTGTCTGATCAAGTACCGCTCTCCAAAAAAAATTGGCCATGGGTTTACCCCTTAACAACAGCTTTTGGTTTACCTCACGAGTGGGAACTAGTCAATCGGGATGGATCCATTGCCCTTTTGGCTGGCAGGTCCTCTCAATGGGCCAGCTACTTCGGGGTTCCTGTGGTACTCCTCACAATGAGTTTTAGGGCTTATGCCCAAACACTTCCCACAGTTAAGCGGATGGGTATTTACCCGATCCGAAATGACGAAACCTGCAATGAAAAAAATTATTGCTAGAAATGGCGCAGCTCCTAGAAAGCCCTGCTTCGAAAAAACATTGCTCCAAATCTACCCACAAAGCCAAGAAAGCGCTCTAATACCAGATGAGAAGAACCTCCTGCAGCAGATTACCTCCTACAACAGATTTAATCGAAATATGCAAAAATAAAATAACTCTTACGAATAACAATAAACACAGAAAGCTTATATTGATCGTAGGCCACTTCGAGGGGGCAACCTCCTTTGAGCAAGCTCAATACAATAAATTCGTGGATGCCTTCATTGGGCCTCAACACTTATTTATATACTAACTCTATTCTAACAACTACTACTTCCCTTGTATGTGGGATAATTCAAATATGCTTTGAGGGACGACTTACAAAGCATATGCGTCCATAGCACTAATACTGCAAAGAGAAGGGTAAGGCACATGTTCCTAACATGTAGAGACACTATGAGATGTTATGAGTGCTTAGAATGCTTATGAAAGTGAACAAAATTCATCAAAACAGTCATATGAGGGTCTATGTTCAAGTAGTCATCTTGATAGATAAAGTTGATTGAGCATATTAATGATATCATATTTCACACGTGTGAAATTTTTAGGAACAACTTGATATATGGATGGATTCCCCTATGAAAGATGATCTTATAGTTCAAATTTCAAGTCATAAGGTTGAGCATAGTAAAAGTTATTAAAGTGCAAAGTTGGCTTCTCATGCAGAGTTCATTAAGTAGCCAATTTTACATTATCAAAGATCTACGGTAAGCGTTTAATCGGATCACATATCTAACGATGAGCAATTAATCTGACCAGATAAGGATCCAATGGCACCGTTCAAAGTCAAATAGTCAAGATTGCATGCGCCAGAGACGTGTCACAATCACGGAGTTTGAGCAAAAGATCTAATGGCAAGTGTGAAACCTGTCAGATAGAGATCAACGGTAAGCATGTGATCATGCAAATTATGATCCAACGGAGTGTTTCGAGTCAAATAGTCAAGATTGCATGTGAGGCTTCCAAGTGGTGGAAGTTCACTGGAAGACTGACTGCAAGGTATGCAAAGGGCATGCAGAGCTACCAAGTGGCACAATCGTAGAAGCGAGGATCTAAGATCAATGGTAAGCGTTGCAAGGTAAAGACCGGGCTACTCTCGAGGAGATCAATGAAGCGTGTTTGTTCAAAGTTGCCAGGGAGCATGAGATGATGTCAAAGTGTTTGATGTTTAGTATTTGCACAATGACCCTTGGAATTCAAATATTCAAATTAATGAAAGAAAATCAGTCTGTAGTTTTTAGACTATATCTTTTGATCCAAAACGAATTTCATGGGGGTGTAAAAGACAAAATTGTAGAGGACTATAAGGCGCATCCAAAGACATTGGTTAGAAGTTTTGAATGTTTGTATAGTCAAAGATATTGAGCTTCAAAGTTGACTGTGTTTTTGACCTATTTTGCAAGTGATCCGAGAACGTTAATTAAGTTGTTCTTGATAGTGTCTTGATGTTTCAAAATGAAATAACTATTGGAGAGTGTTGTAGACTCGATGAAGACTATCTATATGGATTGTGGAGGTTTGATCAATCCATGTTCAGTGTGAACAAAGGCTTAGATGTTGACTATGTTTATTGAATGCACTAATAAATTGAGTGACCATCTTACAAAGGTAAGTTGAAGGTGTTCTGAGCAGAGTTAAGGAAGCAAATGAGTATGGAGATATTCTATAAGTCTCTAAGGCTTATGAAAAGGCATTGATTGTCATAGTTTTCTCTTAATCAGATATGGAGAGTCAAAATAGTATAATTGTATTTTCACTGTGTGTGACCAATCTGAGTAGTAATTTTGAGAGAGTTGAATTGAGTGCTTAATGCTCCTGTTGAAGTGTCTAAATCATATGGAGGTGTAGCAGAGGTCTTGAAGGGTTCACCCATGTGATCTAATCATATGACTGAAATATTTGAGTTGTTGCTTCAAAAGTTTGACACTATGTTTTTTGTATTTGAAGACCTGAAGAGCAAGGAGACATAATTGATAGGTTTGAATGTTGAGTTGGTGTTCTAGGTGGCATGGACCCATGAGGAAGTGAGCAAGGGGCTATTAGAGACAAGGTTGATGTGTTAAAAGCATTGATAAATGATGAAGGTGGTCCAAGTATTCTCACATATAACATGTGAATATGAAGGCCTAATGGTAGTTTGGGGCTAATGAGGTAATGACCCACCTATGAAGAGTGTGGTTCTCACATGTAACGTGTGTATGGACCTATGTTAAGTGTGGTTCAAATATGTAAAGCATTTTGGCCAACCAAGATGGGTTAAAGGAAGAGGGTGGTATAAATACAAGGCATAATTGGTCTAATTGTTTGAGTTGTGTGGAGCTAAGTGAAGAAGAGAACCTTTGAAAGAGAAGGTACAGATCAATAAGAACCATCAAAGTGTGAGGAAGATCAGACATGTTTATCTGATCAATTTGATATCGGAGAACATATAAGTCATTAGACCTAATGAGCTTAGAAGAGGCAGTTTGAGCAAGTTAGACCTAGAGGCAGCTTGAAAGAGATTGGAGGTGAAGAGCGCATACAAACGTAGTCATCATCAATTGAAGAGCAGCAACAGTTGTTTAAGATGATATGTTCAAGGTCGCTTAGTGGATGCTTAGTTTCCTAGGGGGTTGGTTCCTCCTTGCAAGAAATATCTTGTTAAAGATCTAGTTGTTTTAGGTGCTCAGCTAGACAGGGACAATAACTCTTTGTGGGATTGGTGTCTCACTAAACTAAGGGATGGATGTTCCTTGATCAGTTAATTTTGGTCTAATTGTTGAATCTTATTTTATAGGACTGTAGTCCATCTTACAAGGTTCAATGAGTTTTATCCCCCAAGATGGTTTTCCACATATATCATGTGTTATGTGCTTAATCTTGATATATCTTTCTTGTTCATTGCAATGATTAATCTCTATGCATCATGATTGTATGTATTGAATGTTTAAGAGTTGAAAATTGAATTGGATTATCTTGCATCACTGATCTCCCCCCGCCCCCTCAGTGATTATACCTCTAACAGATATTTCATTTATCTTATTTTAGATATTATGAGATACTACATATTTATCTCTTAAATATTATAGGGATCATTTATATTTATTTATATCCTTTAGGGATAGTTATCTCTTAGTTCTAGGTTTGATCTCTAACTTAATCGTTTAGTTATGTTTGATTTCTAGCTTGATCTCTTTGTTAATGATTGATCACTTAGCTTGATCTCTGAGTTAAGATTGATCTCCATTGTCTATATATGCAAAGTTGATTCATTGTATTTGATAAGCTTTTAGAGATGTAATATATAATATTCTTGCTCTTTGTTTTACATATTAGTTTGCAACCCTTTGTTTTACAATTTTTTTCTTTTGTGATGTTCTTTGTTGTCAACCCCTGAGATTCTGCAGTTTGAAACGATCTAGTCATCATTCCTTTCAACACTTAGGGGAAAGAGTTTGTGCAAATAGAGATCACAAGGTTTGCAACTAACTTCCTTACGTTGCAAACTATTTACAGTTTGTTGATAGAATTGAAACAAAGATGTTTATGAGTCAAGCATGGGTGGCCTCAACATGTTTAAAGAAAGTTGACAGAGTCAAAGTTGCAAACACAGTTTTTGATGAGGCATTTGCAAAGAGATTTATAGAGATCATCAAAGTAATTTTAAATTTAAATTTCAAGTCGATTTCTCTATTTTCAATTTTTTTTAATTGTAAGTTTGTAAACTTTAATTTGTTTGTAACTTTGTAAGTGTCAGAGCTTTTGGTAAAAATTTTGTGTTTGGTCGATGGGAAACAAAAAACCAATGGGATACATTTATGATGCCATGGATAGAACCAAAAAAATCCAAAACTTTTAAAAAGATAGTGTTCAATTTGATCCCATTTGGAAGTTAATTGATCGACGATGGAACAATCAACTCCACCAACCAATCCATGCAATGGGATACTACCTTAGTTCCAAGTTTTTTTATTCCAATGGCTTCACAGATGCTAATGGGGAGGTTATGGAGAGCCTCTCAACATGCATTGAGAGTATGACACATGACATTCAAAGGAGGGGCCTAATTATTTTAAAGTTGTAAAACTATAAGTAGGCTAGAAGGAAGTTCTTTCTTCAGCACTAGTTATCTCAGAGAGATCTACCCAATCACTAGGTAATAAAAAATGAAGTTTTTACTTGTACCTTACAAGTTATAAATTTACAATTATTAATTACTTACAAACTTTTGAATATCTTGTTTACAGATTTGTAATATGAAAATGGAGGTGGAAATACCCCAAATCTTCAAAAACTAGCCCTCCAAATTTTGTTTCAACCTTGTAATGCTTTTGGATGTGAGTGCAATTGGAATTTGTTTAACATCATTTACACGAAAAAACATAATAAGTTGAATCAACGATGCTTCAATGACCTAATTTTTGTGCAATACAACATTCGGCTTAGTACAAAAAAGGTGGACATCAAAAGTGTCTATCAATTTGGATGAGATCGATCCCTACAATTACTGGACTGCACAAGACAAAGAGACCCCCTTGTTCATAGAGAATGAAATTGTTGATTTCGAGAGACAAGCTATGGAGGTTGCAGTAGAAATAGATATTGGATTAGATGACATCCTTGTAGATGTTGAACATGACGTAGAAGAGTCACAACCATCTAGTACCACAGTGGAGCCGCAAGGCAACATTCTAAGCAAAGAGAAGAGGGGCATCCGAGTCCGAGGATTAAACTCTCTCAGTGTCCCTTTTTTCACTAGGAAGAGAAAATTGTAAGTTATTGTAACTTGTATTTTGCATTCATATGCAATTTATGATAATGATTTTCAATGACAATCATTATAAATTTATAAAATCATAAGCAGTAATTTGTTGTTGTATTCACATGATTATGCGATCTTGTACTCTATTTGTATTCAAATCAAATAGAAAACACTTCCCCAATGTTTTAGACTCATTTGATGCATTTTGTAACTGTAATTTGCATAAAATTTATGTTATTTTAAGAAATTTAAGTATTTTTTTAAGTTGCCGAGTATTGCCAAGTATTGGCGAACCTCTCTTGAGTATTTACCGAGTAAATTTTTTGGAGGTTGGGTGAGTACTCGCCCAATACAAGTATGTAAACTATGGATAAGATAGAGCATGAGGATCATTTTAGCGGCAAAAATTCACCCGTGCAGATTTTGTCATTTTTCCTCCCAGAAAAATATTTGCAATTTGAGACCATTTGAACAGGCAGATTTAACCAAATTTTTAAAAAAAAATGTTTGATACTTTCCCAACTTTCTATACAAAAAGAGAATCTTACTTGGAGATAGAAGAATATACTTGGACTAATGCTAATTTATGAATTTACGTTTGAAAACAATTTGCCAGGGTTTCTTTACTTCTAAAAATGTAGCATTCCTAAAAATTACCACTAGATGGAAGCATATCAATCATTTGACAGCAGAACTGAGGGATTATTAGTTTTCCCTTAACAAGTACCCTAATCACTCTTATCTAATCCGATGCCGATGAAATAATTTCTCAATGTAGCCATGTATATTCTCATTATTACACTATCTCTGAGAATGAAAAACAGTCAAACGTGCAGCAACGCAAGAAGCATTAGTACAATTCATGTATGACTAAATTCAACTCAACGTCATCCCTTATTGTATACTTCAAAATAATGTGATTCCCATCTACACAATTCAATCATTAAAAGATAAAGATAAATTTGTTAATGCAACGACAAATATTATTGTACAGATACTGCCAAACTCTTGATCAGCTATTTGCAATGCTATCTTAATGAGTGTTGAGAAACTTCAGTCAGATTGGAAGCTGACTTCCAAACAGCTGGAGTATATGCTAGTTGCGTATCAGCTATGATTCAAAAGATAACTTAACTTTGCATTTAAACCATTGATGCCAGCCCAGAACCAACAGATTCCTTAAGAGAAGGAGAAACAGGATTGTTTCCAAAATATACATCAAATAGAGCATATGCCACAGCCAACGAATCTACTGTTGAATGGGAACCATCTGAAGAAACGGAAACCTGCACGTGTTAAGTTTAAAGAAGGTATTAATAACTTGTTTATGTACACAAATCACTGATACACAGTAGAAATTATCTTGTCCTAAATAATTGCAATACAAATTTATATCAAAATGCTATTGCCCCCGATTGAACAAGTGGTGGCAGGGCAAGCACCCAAAAGTGAGATAGAAACAGTGTTGTCAAGTCATTTGGAAAGAAAGAACCTCCTTCAAACAAAAGATGTCGGGATGGCTAGTAATGCATCAAGGTTTAACTGTCAAAGCACGGAGGAGTAAGGTGGGTATTGCGGATTGATATAGGAGCATCCTTGGTCAGACACAGCTATCCAGCATCGGCCAAAAAAATATGTTTGTTTCATTCAATAATGGTGAACTTCGTGTGGTGTTGTTTCGGAAGTCCAAGGAAGGTTATCATGCTTTACAGTGGGATTTGGTTGTTTCCGTTTTGTCACACCACCTGGTCTAGAGCTCATAGCATGTGTTGGCATTGAGATGAATGTTTATCGAGCATCTGGTTGAGTTATCAAGGCCGTGGTGCCTTCAGACCACCATTCTAAGATAATTGGTCATGGTGACGTGCTACATGGCCTCATTACCTCGTTTTCCTTCTTTATAAGTTATTTTAGCCAAGTCAAGGTTAGAACACTTAGGACCACCTCAAGAGCATCTGACAATTGTTTCGAAGTGGTTTTTCTTTGGAGATTGTGTAACCATCTAAAAACCTTGTGGTCTCAGTATCATGTGTCTCTTTAGACCCATTTTCGTGTGTATGGGAAAACATAGCAAAATCCAAACAGGAAATTTGGAGGGTGTTTCAAGCCAGAAACTGAGTTCAATCACGCTACGGGGGGTATTCAAAACCTCTTGGAACTCACAAACTGTCAAAAGAATCTGCATTTCTATCAAAACCACAATCATGCCTTGTAAGGGGCATTTTGAAGCATGGTGAAGATTGGAAATCCTCGAGCCATCTCAGCAAAAACTAATTATGCAGATTTTGTAGTTTTGGCATGTACATGGTGTGACCAAAGGCATTTGGGAAAAGAACAAGAGGCTAGGAGTTATGAACAAAACAAAATCAACCCAAAACGCCCAAGAGAGGAGCCAGGGGAGTCTAAGGGACAGCCAGGACAGTAGAAAAATGCATAGAAAGAAGAATTTAATGACAGCAACAAATTAAAAAAAGCTACAGAAAAACAGGCTAGGAAGAAGGATGTTTTTGCCCATGTGAAGGTTGGGGCAACTGGGGTACTTTCGGGCAAATCTGAAACTTGTTTGGAGATGGGTTTTTGACACTAATGGTGAGCATATAAACTTCTTGTGGTGTCTCTGAGCAGATGGAGTAATAGCGCTGTGAAAATTCACCTAACTATTTGACAAAATGCCTGAAATCAGTTTTTAGATGTTGTGAGCCAAGGGAGGAGCTGTCGAACCTGCTGTAGGATTATTTTGCAGTGTTATAGCCCTGAGAACGTTGCTTCAAGAGGAAAGACTCTAGTTCTAGAGGTTTTTAATGTTTGAAATCCACTGTATGCCTTTGAAAAGGAATTAAAACTCTATTTTAATAGAAAAATTGGTCCTTGTTCTAGTTGGGCTTGGTTTAAGATTGGATATCTTCCAAAATATACCCTGAGATTCATTTTGAGTTCTATTATCCTATATCTATTCTCTCATCTCAAGCAAATTTAAAACTTCAAGCAATTTCCATGTTTTCTAGTTAAAATTTCTGTTAAATGACAGGTTTTCTGAATTTCTTGAAAGTGACCACCAAAACATAAAAGAGTTGGAACAACACAGTTGGGTAGGAAAATAGTGGGGAAGCTTAGTTTAGGCTGATGCTAGGATAAGGTTGCCATTCATTTGGCTCCTTGTCCTAGTGTGTGGAAACGAGGAGACAGTTGACCATATCTAGTGGAACTGTTCAGCAACTAGACAGTTTTGGGGTTGGCTACAAGCTGAATTCAATTTCCTTTTTGCTCCGACTCTGTTGGCAAAGATCTCCTCTAGGAGTTTCTTGGATTGTCAAGGACAGCTACAAGGGTATGTGGCATACCATTCCATTGGCAGAGATCAATTCCTTTTGGAGGAAAAGATGCAACGCTACTTTTCAGGGAGATGCCACCCCACTCAATTCGGGAAAGTTGAGACTTTTTAAACAAGACTTGGCTTTGATTGTGCAAACTAGTCTTGAGTGATTTCAAAAGGATGTGAATTCTTTGCCCATTGGAACGTAGGCTCAAGTGCTTTCTTTCCCATAGTTACCAAACCCAGCCAGATCTGCACAAAATCTGGCCAGATCCGAATTTTTCAGCAAGCCCAGATAAGTTCAGTCCGTGTCAGCTTTTTTTTTCATTTTTTTATTTTCACCCAGCAACATTATATAGTATATAATATTAACATTTTATATTGTGTTACTAATTTTTTCCATTATATTTGTCAATTTTGCATATTTAAAAAAATTATGTATATATATTGGATCATATTTTTCCAAACTTTTCAAGAATTATGGATTTTTTGATTGTTTTGCCCTACCAAATGGATTTTGATTTCCGGACTTGGTAACTATGTTCTTTCCTTGCCAATGTAGGGAGAGATTTCCCTTGTAATCCTAATGTTCGTCTGGTGTAGATAATTTGTTCTCTGGAGTGATATAAGATGTGTTTCTTCAAAATTAAAGAAATAAACTTCATAGTGCAATTTATTCATAGCTTTTCTAAGGAAGCTCAGTCAACAATTATTCATAAAGCTGTCAAAAATATAAAAGAGACACCCATAGAATGTCATACTAATATGAAAGAATGTCAAATCATTGTACATTGACCAGACAAGGTTTAACCATAAATCTGGTTAAAAAAACAAAGAAATCCAAATAAACCGAATGTTTCTTACCAAAAATAACTTTTCTTATTTATGTTAATAGAAGCATCAGATTTTGTCATGGTGTGTCCTTGATGTCTATATCAAGGAATTTGTTTGTAATGTTGAGTGTTCCCCTTTTGTACTTGGTGTAACATGTTTTACCATTAATAAAAAATTACATTGTGATGTCCCATTTTCATATAATTTTAACAATTAATAAAATTGCCCGAATAGTGATTTTAATCATTCGAAAATATAAGACAATTAATTAATCATTAAAATAAAACTATCTTGGATAATTATTCGAATTATCGGAAAAGTGGTTTTAACCATTTGGAAAATTAAGGTAAATTTTAAGATTATTCTAAAGAGCTTTATAATTAATAAATTACTTGAAAAGTGATTTTTATCACTTTAATTATTTGAGCAATTTAATTTAATTATTTAAGGATCTAATTATTTAATTTGACAAAAAGTAATTTTAATTACTAATTTATTAAAGCAAGTTATTTAATTAATTCAAAAAGGCTTAAAATGAAAATAAAAGGAATGTCGGCATAGGAGCTAAAACAAAGAAAAGAAAAAAAATTCTAGAAAAGGGCAAGTAAGGCTTATGAGGTATTTTACCTCTCCAAGGTGGTTCACCCCTTTTGAAAGGTACAAATACAAGATGAAGATCACAATTGAAGGGATGCTGAATTTTGATAATTTGTTCTTCATGTTTGAAGAAACTATTGGGATGTATGCCCAATAGAAGTTCGTTGCTTTGGTGTTGATCAAACTAAAAAAAATATCTTTTGACACCACATTTGCTAAGGAGATCTTGTTCTTGCCCTAGAGTGTGGCGATTTGCTTTGAGGAGTTCGTGTGAAGTTTTGTGAGGGTTTTGAAATTCATTTCATGCATGTTAACCTTGCTAAATATTTATTCTATTTTTGCAAGTGGAGCAAACCACTTTGGAAGCTTGGATCAAGGGTTTGGAGGCCTCTTTTGGTCTATTTTATGCAAATTAAATATTCTGATTTTATTTGTTAATTTTCTGCATGTTGATGTGAAGTATTGGAAGAGTTTTGTGAAGAGTTTGAAGCCCTAAATCCATAGAAAATTAAATAATAATTTTTAGAATTATCATTTAATTATTTTGACAGGTTTTAAAGACTTTTTCACTTGCAGAAAGCAAGATCTCACTCTCCTATTTTTTTGTTATTTTTCTTGCACTTGGCAAGTTGGGCGATTGGCTTGGAGAGCCATATTTGGCCATTTCTATGCCTAAAAAGGGTCATCGTGGCAAGGGTTTGAAGCGGTTCAAGACAGTAGCTATATTTTTGGAATTAAATAGAATTTTCAACCATCAAAAAGTGGCATTTGAACTTCAAAATTTTGGCAAAAAAGGCATTTGTTTCATGCATTTAAATTTTTTATTATTTCTCCAAGTTTTCAATTAATTTTGGGACAAGTTCTTGGCTGGAATTTATCTATAAAACCTTATTATTGTGGCGTCTAGGGTTTATAGGGCTTGACAAGGGTTTTTTGAACTTATTTTGCAAACTAGGGTTTGCTTATTTCATTTTCAAAATTGTGGAATTTAGGAGAAAACTCATTTTTTATGAAATCGTCCCATTTGAGGACATTACAGTGATATCAGAGCATTGATCTTGCCCACCTATGAAGTTTGCTATTAATTTGGATACAAGCAAGTAACAAGATTTTGTGGTATCCGAAAAAACGAAGAAGCCATGGAAAAAATGGAGAAAGAAAGGCTCTACAAAGCAAGTAGAAAGCTAAGGGACCTATGCCAACCAATGGAGGATGTAATCAACAACTTGAAAGAAATAGAAAAGAGGTTATCCAAGGTAAATCAATCAACAATATGAGTCTATGAAGTGGGTGGTACAGCCCTCAAGGACTTGGTTCAACATGAACTCTTGAAAGACACGGATGAGGTAAGGCTCTTAGTTACTAGTTGTATTAATGAAATTTTAAGACTAACGGTACCTGAAGTTCCCTACAGTGACAAAATCATGTGGAAAATATTTTCATTGATTGTGGAGAGCTTCCAAGATCTCCAAGAGGACAAAGGACACTCCTTGACTAGACGAGTCAACGTCCTGCAAACTATGGCTTCAACCAGGTCATCTATTTTGATGTTAGATAATGAGTGTGATGAACTTATTGTTAAGATGTTTCAACATTTCTTTGCAATTGCTTGTAAGAATCATACCAAAAATATTGTAGCTTCTATGTGGAAAATCTTGACCGTGACACTCAATGAGAGTGATGATCTTTCCAAGCCATTATTATCTATCTTGTTGGCAGGTTTGGGGCTAGAAAAAAAAAATTCTAATTGCACATATGTTGTTTGAAAATGTTCCAATTGATTGTGAGGAAAAATTGAAGCCTTATTTGTTAGTGGAGCATGTAGAGGAAGAGAGTACCGAACTACATGGAGAGTTGGAGGAAAAAAATGAAGGGGCAGCCCTTTATGAGGGTTCTTATGAAGAGACCAATGAAATAGAAAAATCAGATTTGAAAGAGGAAGGTGAGTTACAAAAAGATGACACTTTGGGGCAGCCTAGAGTGAAAAATTGTGAGAACCAAAAATCTGAGTTTTTGGAGTAGCAAAAAAGGCTACAAATGATGGATGAAAATGAAGAGATGCTAGGTGCTTTAGGGCAGCCAAGTACCCCCAACTTTGGTATTCAAAAAGTTGATTTAAAAGAAGCCAAAGAAACCGAGATATTCATAGAAAAGTATGAGTTGAATAATGATTTTTGTTTGATATCTAACAATTGTTCAAATTTCTTGCATGACTCTAGATTTGATGAAAGAGCTTGGAAGGAACAATTCATAATCACAAATAAGAAGGGATTGCAAGCCTTGACAAGATTGGATGGCACAAAGGGGCTTCTTGATAGATCAATGCACAATGAGATGAGGTAGTGTTTGAAGGAAAAGACACTATGATGGACTTACATACAATCAAAATGAATATAGGAGAAGATCAAGATTCCAACTTATTGTGGAACGTAAAAGGCAATCCATTGTGTGAAATGGATAGGAAGGATTAAGACGTCAAGAAAGGATCCTAGAACTTGACAAGTGGATCAAAAAGGTGTTATTCCTAATTTATTTGTTCCATGTATAGGTTTATATGGGAGATCCCTTGTAAAGGTGGCAAGCAAGGAAGTCATTTGGCATGACTTCAATGATGAAGAGGGTCCTACATCTTCATCTAACATCATGTTTGATAATGGTTGTGTGAGCATGAGAAAAGGGAAAGAGAGGTTTGAAGGTAGAGCAAGAACCACCATGAGACATCATGACCAGCGTGTTAGGAGATCCCCTACAAATTCCGTGGTAAGCATGAACAAAGCTGATTTTTATCATTTATATTTTGAAGACTTGGATAGGAAGCTTGGCTTCAAGAGGCACGAGATCTCTTTGGATGGGGCGAAAGCCCAAGTGGTGCACAACTGGATGGAAGGTATGTTTTTGAGCAAATTTTGGTTTCTCTTCTCATCAGAAAAATTTTAGGATGTTTTGCTACATTCATGGCTCAAATCCTACATAGAAGGCAACTCTTATGGCATAGAACAACCAAGTAAAAATTCTGAAATTTTACGGATAAGGTCCGAATTTGTTGCCTCAAATTTTTGGGAATGGGGAACATTGCCAACCACCAATTGAGGACAGGGGAAAAAAAAAAGGAGCATACTACAGCCCCTTCATAGGTATGGAAAGTCTGATTTTTTCTATTGCTTACAGCTGTCATCAAATATTGAAAAGTTGGTTGGAATATATGAAAATCTTGCCTCCAAAAATTCTACGTCAAAAGAGAATTTTCAGCCACTTAATAAGGATGAAAAAGGTGGGAAAAATACTTGTATACAGCGCTTTGAAGAGTATCTGTTGACTGATTTTATTGCACCATACAGGCAGTCCCTATGGCATGAGGAAAAATCAAGTTTGTGTTTACTTTTATAGCCTCTTTCCAAGTACAACATGTCTGATTTTAAAGTACAGGTACAACAATTTTCTACATGGTATTTTTGGAATGTTTGGGTTCCCACCCAACATTCACAAGAAGGGGCAGCTTTGGGTTGATCATAATTTTTGCATGGGAGTGACCTATTCTAGTAGGCTTCATGTAAGGGTAAGTTGCTCCCAAGGTATGGTTCTTTTTCCTATATTGCATCTTTGAGAGATTACTTTGAAGATTGGAGTATGGAGCTGGATACTTTTTGGAGGACATGGTTGGGGCAACAGGTTTGGATACCTCTTCATACCCCACTCGGTTTTTAGTGAGATAGGAGCATACAGGTGTAGTGAGTCATTGGATGGCTTTCCTATGATTTGGGACACATTGGGGCACTCCCCAAAATATAGGTATTATAAGTTCAAGATTGATTTGGATATTTTTTTCCCTTGGGAAACATATACGGGAGGGGTTTGCATTGTGGGACGTGTTGGCAAGGTGGAATGGCATTCATTATCCATTTGAGGCATATCACACTATGCTTTTTGACAGAGATTATTCCACTTAACAGGTACAGAAGCAAGGCTTTTTGAGCACTACAACAGGTTTTACCATTTGGACATGGTAACTGGGCATATGAGCTTGCTTTTGCTTTAGGGTAAGCAAATTTGGGAAGGGAGAACTGTGATGTCCCCTTTTTCATATAATTTTAATAATTAATAAAATTGCCCGAATAGTGATTTTAATCATTCAAAAATATAAGGCAATTAATTAATTATTAAAATAGAACTATCTTAGATAATTATTCAAATTACCAGAAAAATGGTTTTAACCATTTGAAAAATTAAGGTAATTTTTATGATTATTCTAAGGGGCTTTATAATTAATAAATTGCTTGAAAAATGATTTTTATCACTTTAATTATTAGAACAATTTAATTAATTATTTAAGGATCTAATTATTTAATTTGCCAAAAAATAATTTTAATTACTAATTTATTAAGGCAAGTTATTTAATTAATTTAAAAAGACCTAAAATAAAAATAAAAAGAATGTCGGCTTGGGAGCTAAAGCAAAGAAAAGAAAAAATATTCTAAAAAAGGGCAAGTGAGGCTTATGAGATATTTTACCTCCCCAAAGTGGTTCGCCCCCTTTGGAAGGTATAAATACAAGATGAAGATCACAATTGAGAGGATACTGAATTTTAATAGTTTGTTATTTATGCTTGAAGAAACTATTGGGATGGATGCCCAATAAAAATTCGTTGTTTTGGTGTTAATCAATCTAAAAAATGTGTCTTTTGACACCACCTTTGCTAAGGAGATCTTGTTCTTGCCTTAGAAGTGGGGCAATTTGCTTTTAGGAGTTCGTGTGAAGTTTTGTGAGGGTTTTGAGGTTTATTTATTGTATGTTAACCTTGTTAAATATTTATCCTATTTTTACAAGTGGAGCGAACCACTTTGGAAGCTTGGAGCGAACCATTTTGGAAGCTTGGATCAAGGGTTTAAAGGCCTCTTTTAGTCTATTGTATGCAAATTAAATATTCTGATTTTATTTGCTAATTTTCTACGTGTTGGCATGAAATATTGGAAGAGTTTTGTGAAGGGTTTGAAGCCCTAAATCCATAGAAAATTAAATAATAATTTTTAGAAATATTATTTAATTTTTTTGACAGGGTTTGAAGACTTTTTCACTTGCAGAAAGCAAGATCTCACTCTCCTATTTTTTCTGCACTTAGCAAATTGGGCAATTGGCTTGGAGAGCCATTTTTTGCCATTTCTATGCCCAAAAAGGGTTGTGTTTTTTTTGGTATTTTTCGAGCACTTGTAAAAAAATTTGCAAGGGTTTGAAGCGGAAAAACTTTCAGAACAGCAGTTGTATTTTTGGAATCAAATCAGAATTTTCAGCCATCAAAAAGTGACATTTGAGCTTCAAAAATTTGAGAAAAAAGATACTTGTTTCATGCATTTAAATTTCTGATTATTTCTAATTATTGGTTGGAATTCATTTGTAAAACCTTACTATTGTGGCATCTAGGATTTCTAGGGCTTAACAGGGGTTTTTTGAACATATTTTGTAAACTAGGGTTTGTTGATTTCATTTTTACAATTGTGGAATTTAAGGGAAAACCCCTTTTCTATGAAATCGTCCCATTTGAGGACATTACATACCTCAACAAAAATAATAGAACCATCACATTCTTCAAAACTCCTGGCTCACTTAATTCTTTTAAACGCCTTTATAAGATCAGTAAAGTCACCTTTGTAAGGTGTTTGCAAAAACTCAGCAAAAAAAAATCTAATGAGGATTTCCCCCAGAAACAAGGGTAATGCAGATATGGATTTTCCTAAGCAGATAGGTTCAAGTGCAGTCAGACCGACAGGTAGGAGTATCATCACGATGGCAGCTCTCTAGCATTGGGACTACCTTAGAGGACATCCCCATGAGTCAAGGGCAACAAATGGAACTCACTTCCAAGCCTTTGTGGGTGGGATGACTTGCACAACCATCTCATTGAACTTCATACTCGGTTGAAGCGAGAGATGTGAGACTTGAAGATGGCTCACTAGGAAATCCAAGCCACAATTTGGATGACCAAAATAAGAAACTCATATATGAATGTTAGATGCAACAGGGATGGGCATCTCCAAGATTTTTTGGCCCGACTACATGATTCCAAATTGCAAAGTGGTCGATTTTTGGAAGAACAAATGGGAAAACCAGCTATCCAGGTAACTATTGATTAGTTGGACGGAACAATAGTAAATGGAAGCAAAAAAACATCAATCATGCCACAAAAATAAGATTAAATTAAAACTTTGAGAGTGCCTCTGGAGACAAACCCAAACCCGCAAGTGGGCAAGGCTTGTTCAAGGACAAGGATGGCTCTCAATTTGGGCCTAGAGACTAACAACAATCCAAAGCTCATGCAATTGTGATATGCCTTTGTCTCGCCTCTTTGATGGCTTTCAATCGTTTAAAGGTAGAGAGAAACTACTAGGTAAATGTTAATGGAATGTGGATTGGTTGTTGTAATCATAGCTCGCATACTCATACTCGAAGAGTACTCGCCCAACCCCAAAAAATTTACTCAGCCAATACTTGGCAAATGTTCACCAATACTCAACAATACTCGCCAACTTAAAAAAATACTTAAATTTCTTAAAAAACATAATTTTTATATAAATTACAGTTACAAAATGTGTCAAATGAATCTGTAAAATGTTGGGGAAGTGTTTTCTATTAGATTTGAATACAAATAGAGTACAAAATTGCATAATCATGCAAATACAACAGCAAACTAAAACTTATAAATTTATGATAATTGTCATTGAAAATCATCATAAACTGCATATGAATGCAAGAACAAATTATAATAATCTACAATTTTCTCTTCTCCGCTCTAGTGAAAAATAAGGGAGACTAAGAGAGTCTAGTCCTCACACTCGGTTGCCCCTCCTTGCTCTGCCTAGAATGTTGCGCATGTGGCCCCACTTTGGAACCAAATAGCAATGACAACTCCTATGTCTCATGTTTGACATCTACAAGGATGTCATCTAATCCAATCTCTCCTGCTTATGCTAACACACAAGAAGTCCTTTAGTTGTTTCTTGAATGCAAGGTGTCTATCATACCTACACCCCTACATGCAACCTTCATACCTCCCATGATGTCTCCCTGAAATCTTAAAACCCTGAAATATGGCTAAGTCTGAAATCCTGAAACCATGAAATCTGACTAAGTTTGAAATATAATAGGATCCTCTGAAACCTATAATTTGCATTATAGTTCCTAGAGGTCCAAAACCACTCTCAAACATCCTGAAAGTATATATAAAAAATATAACTTAAAGTATAAGTTTACATAATGTTTATTTTATAGATATATTGTTGCCTCAAATGTTGTGTGATGAGAGTATGGGGCCATACGTGTTTAAAAAGGACAAAAATCAGTGTTTTTTCCACATTTTTTCTGCATTCTAAACACATTGGCAAGTATTTACATAGTTCTCATTGAGTACTCACCATGAGTACTGTGTAAATACACACAATTATTAAAAAAAATGCGAGTTAAAATGGCTAGTATTTGTGCTACCAAAGTTCCTGCGAGTACTCACCCACTCAGCGAGTACTCGCCAAGTATGCAAACCATGGATGACTAGTTGTTGAACTCCTCAATTGCTCGCTATATTTGGTTTCAATCTCCTAGTGTCATTTTCTTAGTGAGGGCAATCATGTTGCGGACATACTCACCAATCATGGCATTAACAACCGTGCTTTTGTTCATAATTCCCGTCCCAAGCCATGGAGTAGTCTTATCAATGCCATCATAGCTGCTATAAAAGCAATTAAATCATAATTGAAGGCTTTTATATCAAGGCTTGATTTTCTCAAAGAAATTTGCAATCTATTTGATGTGACTGCTACACAGCTACTTGGTAATTGCCTCAAGCAACTTATATTTCTCTCTCATGTTTCACTCCATCTCATTTTTCAGCTTGTTTTCAGCTTTTCTCAACTATTACCATGGAAAACAAAGTGAAGTGGGCAGTCACTACTAAAGATATCTTACAATATTTTAACATATTTGATCATGTTCCATTGGGTTTTGTTGATAATGTACTGGGTTAGGATGGTATGAGCTCATGCTAGTTTGAGGCAGATTTGCAGTCTTTTCTGCAAAAATCTAAACTGTATGGTTAAGAACCTATTTGTATTGTATATTCTCCACCATGTTTTCCTCAAAGATCTTGAGGGTAAGTGTGTTGAAGTTGGAATGGGTTATCCTACTTCCTATTTGCAGATAAAGGCTTATTAGTTCCTATGGAAAGGTATTTCTGGCGTCAAATTGGGGTTGAACACTAGAGTTTTGTCATGCAACATCTTTGTATGGTTCCATGACATGTTTTCCTTCCTCCCCCTACCAAGAGGAGGATCCCTTACTCCCCCCATGGACGACATTGACCCACTGGCTGGTTTAGTTGCACATAGAAGGGGGTGTCCCAACTCCAATGTCACTCTTATTCATTAGGTTTGTGAGAAGGCTATCATGATGGCTGAGTTCGAGCACGACAGTGGTAAAGCTAATTAATGGTAACTCTACTGCTCTCATTGCTCCTGCTGATATGGTAGCTCCCTTTGGTGGCAGCGATGGTTTTGGGTATTTGACTTCGCGTAGTGTTGGTAGCAACTTTGCTTTGGGGGTGGTGGTGGTGTGCTTGGAGGATATTGACTTTTCCCTAGTCCATTGGTTGCTTGGCTTACATGGTAGTTCTCTTTTCTTAATGATACTCATTTGTCGTTTTTGTTAGTTTTGGATTAATTTAAGGCAGATTTTGTACAGTTGGTTGGTTGATCTTTCCGATCATCATTCTCCTAATGGGATCCCTGTCTTTCTAAAGGAATAAATGATCATGTACACATGACTTGGGGCATTTGTCCTTAGATATTTTTCTATCTTTAAACATTGATACGATCTATGCAGAGATGTATTTTGTATGTAATATGACTATTTTTCTGAACTGGTTAATGAAAGGGTAGAGGACCCACAAAACCTCGTTTAAAATAGCAAGATTAGTTGGCCTATTTGGATATGGCATTCAATATTGCACTTTGTAATGGCAAAGATAGAAGAGAGACAATTTTATCTTTAGGACAAGTATAATTCAGCCATCCAACAAAGTGTATTAGTCAAACATATCTTTAGTAGTGACTCCTCAAATTCATAGTTGATGTATGGGATTTGGGAAAGAAGCTTTCCGACTCTAAGAACCAAGTAAGATCAAGAGAGATGTAAATGTATATTTCTTGAGAGCAAAAAAGAGAGCAATTTGAGGATGCATTTGGGAAATCATCAAATCTAGAGCTACAGCTTACCAAAGTTTGGAATGGAGAACTCGAACTGAAAAAATCAAATGAGGGCCAAGAAGTTAGAGTTTGTAGAATTTAGGTAGGAGTCAAAAGCAAGGCTCAAATTACAATTTAATATTGTCAAATCAGCAGTGAAGCAAACGGTTGTCCTGAAGCATTTGGACAAGTACAAGGGAGGTGTACCACCTTCCCCGTCACAAACTTCTCAAGCAGTCAAAGTGCCACCTTCACACAACTCGACTTCTACTCCCATGTCTACACCTACTACTCTTAGTGTTGGCATACTAGATCCTCTACATCACAAACCGGCACCACTTCTACTCATGCTTCCCACCTTGACCAAAGTAGTCATCAGGAATGACAACTCATTTTAGGAGGAATAGGTGTAGGAAGAAATATGGTATTTAGTATATAAATGACGAATAAAAAAAACATAATAAAGAATCATGATGTTATGAGAGTGATGTACTTGATTTCTTTATTTTTTCATTGGAATGTGTTGGTCCTAACGAGGGTGGTTGTTTCTCAACCAGTGTATTCATTCGTGTAGCATACTATAAATGTCGATCGGAGTTATGGTTCCCTGTATGGATTTCCATCAATTTCCATCATAGTTCAGGGTTGTGCATTGTTGATGTAGGTTTTATGCACATCACAAGTAATGGGTTTTCACCCTCTCGTTTTAGAATTGTTGGTAATTTAGTCCAGGGCACGAGTTGCAAGGTGTGATTCTCCTATATAATCATGATGAAATAGCATCATGTGACCTACAGTGAATGAAGGGAGGTTCTACCAATGTCACTTAAGATTTGTCTTTGTGATTTATCTGTGTTTTGCCAAGTGACTCCTTAACAACACCTACAACTACTCAAAGGATGGATATCTACAATTATGCTATGTTGCAATAATTTGATCTCATAAAAATATCAAAAGAGAGAGACGGGTAAGGCAGAAAAGGAGGTTTCAGATTGCCACCGAGTAATCCCTGTGTTAAAACAAACACTTTCTAAAATTTATTGCTAATACCGAACATTAATCAAATCTAGCATTCACTCAAATTTGAATAAATATGATGCGAGAATCTGACTAATCAGTGGTGAGTGAATTCCAACAACATCTCTTTGCAAGATAAATTGACCACAAGACTAGTGACAAGCATATTCATCTACAACAATTAACAATGATCAGAGCTCACTAAAGAAAATAGCAAATTTGCACATCCATCCACAACAATCAAAGATTAGAGATCAACTATAGAAACAGTTAGAATAGTAGAAATACCCAATGTAACCTACTCATAATAAAGCCAATAAATCTTATACAGCAATCACTTTAAACTAAAAAAATACACAACATTAATCTGAATTTGAGAAAGGGGAAAACAAACAGACTCACATAACATCCACAATGATTTTTTAAGCCTGCAATCTTTCAAATTTCCTTCTTCAAAAACAAATTGTCATGATACAATGTATTTATAATAATCTGATGGTCACTACTTGCTTTTGAAAAAGCAATTTGCATGTGATCACACTTATTTAGAAAATAGAATGTCTAAATCTATTCTAAAAAGCAACTAAAAACAAACTAAAGCTTTTAAATCTAGATTTATCCAATCTAAATGAGATCATTAAGAAAAATCTCCAGTGGTGGTCACTCTGACTTATCCCTTTGTCTAAATTTACACTGCAGTTGACCATTCATACAATTGTGAGATCGCTGTGAATTTTTATGCTTGTGATGTCCCCTGCTGCATGTTTTGTTCGTTATCTCTCAAACTTTAAATGCTTTATGTACTTAATCCCGAACTTCACTGTGAAATTTGGAAAAATTGAGGTCGTCTACGGTCTATATCAATCGTTAGTAATACCTGGACTTTGAATCCAACTTGACTTTGGATGGTCTATGTGTGTTCATCCTATAAATTTAACTAACATAAAGGTCACATTGTGATTTTGTGTCCTTGCGAATTGAAAAATCCCTTGTTCAGTTTGTAATGCTAGAGAATTATGTGAAATGTCATGATTTTTTTTGAACTTGTGATGGTTTGACAAACATCAAATTTAACCCAATGTCTACATAGTATCTTTGCTGTCCATGTGGCAGCATCACGCGCCCTATTGTTCATGGTGTGATGGTTTGACGAGTAGTGATGGGCATCAAATTTAAAGCAATGTTTACAGAGTCAAAGAGTTCATCGGGTCACGGAATTACTTAGTGACTTCATTGAATTTCACACAGATCCATTCGATTATGAATTGTGCTTAATTATTCCCACGGATTCATTTGCAACTACACAAAGCAATCACTTTACCCTTTATAAATTATAAATGCAATCGAAAATTAAAGATCATGCGTATAATATTTTGATAAAACCTACGATCAAGAAGAGGACACGTGGCAATCGCTTATTGGTTTGCAGTCACAGAATGTACACAAGGCCCTCAAACTCAAGTTTGTGGCTTTAGTTATTCGCGGCCAATTGGGATGAGACAAGTAGTGGCATGCGATTGCTTTAGATTCACACGATCACATAGTGCCTCAAGGTTACATTTGTCTCGCATCCAAGTCTTTGGACCCATTACTTTATTCATTTTATTTAATTCTCTCCACACATCCACTTTTGGCCCATGCATACACGCGATCACGTAACTTTTAATTAAACACAAAGTGTGCAATCACATTAAAATAGAGTAGTATGTGCATAACATCAAAGCGCTGACATGTGGGAATCAAGGATTGGCCACAGAGCATGAAATTCACAATTTACAGAGCAAGATTTCATGAACACAGACCTATCAGGTTTATGTTTCGTGGTTTATAGTCACGATCGGACCCTAGGAATGGGGTCACAAGGCTCGTAAGTGGGGCGTGTGATCCCTAGCCTTAGGAGAAGAGGTTACAAATATTAGGACCTAGGTTATATTATAATGTGTGTGGGCCTTCATCTCAAGTTATAAAGGTGGCCACCTAGTGAGATGAATAAAGTGCAGAGACCTAAAACTTAAGTTATATAAAAGTGACTACAGATTTTTAAATATGAACCCTTAGGTTTTAGTTAATAGTAAAGTGCATGTGATCACAGTGAAACCTTAGGCTTAGGCTAATATGAAGGGATCACAGTGAACTTAGAACTAAGGTTATTGCAGGGCCAAATTTTAATAAGACTAAAGTGTGAACATTTATATTAAAAGCCTAAACTTGGTTCCCAATGCGAATTGAACCTGGAATGCATTGTGACCATGAAATTTATGTATCTGTTCTAAATAAAAGGGGGTCCCTATTTCATCAAATAAAATGAGGGCATGTTGGTCATAACAAATGGCAACTTTAACAGTGAAAACACTATTAAGTGTTTCAAATTCAGAATCTATTGGTTAGTTTTGAAAGAAAACCAACAAATCATGCAAAAAAGTTTCATATTTTCAAAAAAAATTGAACATTAGCTTCGGTTTTAGCACAGAACATATTGGGCCTTTACATATTTGAAGAGTAAAATGTGTGTGAAGTGATTCATTACCTTGCCTTTAAGGTTTTTGATACAGCGTGAGATTGATCACTTGATCAAAACTTTCTAATTCGTAATTTAGTCTAGGATACGAGTTATAGGTTGCGATTCTCCTATGTAATCACGATGAAATAGCAGCATGTGACCTACAACCAATTAAGAGAGGTTCTACCAATGTGGCTTAAGAGTTGCCTCTAAAATTCACTCGTGTTCTGCCAAGTGACTCCCTAACAACACCTAGGACTACCCAAAAAATGGATATTTACAATGATGCTATGTTACAATAATATGATCTCATAAAAAATATCGAAAGAGAGGGAAGGGTAGGGCACAAAAGAAAGTTTCAGATAGCCGCTGAGTAATCTCTGTGCTAAAACAAATACTTTTTGAGATTTGCTACGAATAACCAACATTAATCAAATCTAGCATTCACTCAAATTTGAATAAATATGATGCGGGAGTTTAAGGACTAATCAGTTATGAGTGAATTCGAACAGCATCTCTTTGGAAGATAAATTGCCCACAACGAATAGCGAAAAGCATATTCAACTACAATAATTAATAATGATCAGAGCTCATTGCATAAAATAGCAAATTTGCACATCCACCCATAGAAATCAGAAATCAGAGATTAACTACAAAAACAGTTAGACTAGCAGAAATACCAATTTAACCTACTCATAATAAAGTGAATAAATCTCATATAGAAATCACTTTAAACTCAAAAAATACATAGCAGCAATCTAAATTTGAGAAAGGGGAAAACAAATAGACTGACACAACATCCACAATGATTTCTTAAGCATGCATTCTTCCAAATTTCCTTCCTAAAAATCAGATTGTCACAATACAATATATTTATAATAGTCTGATGGTCACCGCCTTGCTTTTAAAAAAACAATTTGCATGTAATCACACTTATTTTGATGTATTGTCCTCGTTTGATTAGCCAAGCGCAGCATTGGAGTTGTCAACTGCCAATGACTAGCAGTTTGCAACCTTGAAGTTGTCAACTGCCAATGACTAGCAGTTTGCAACCTTGAAGTTGTCAACTGCCAAATAGAGCTGAGTTGACTTAGTATTGATCAGCAGTTTGAAGGGAATAACACTGTCAGTTAACTAATCAATTTGCTTCAGTCAATCAGTTGTTAAGTCAATCAATAACACCTTAAATTGGGCACTGCAAGGGAATAAATCAGTTTGCTTTTAGTTAGAGTTCAGTTGAAGTAGGCGTAGGACAGTTGAGTAGTTACATCCTTTTAGGAATTTATTGCAACAAATTCAGCCAGTCAAGATGAAGCGTAGATATTAGGTAGCACTGGGAAGGAGGAGGGTATCTGAAAAATTAAGAATTATAACCCCTTTTTGTGTGACGCAGTCACCGTCTTCCCTATGTGCATGGGACACAAACCTGCAGGAGCAGCCATTGTCAGTTGGGAACGTAAGCCCCCAACAACCGCAACCAGTCACTTCAACAGCAACAGTTGGGGTTAGTAAGGTGTATGAAGGTTCCAAGTATTTTGCAGTACATGAGAAGAATTATGTGGTTTGTTACAGTATCAGCAAAATTAATTAAATTCCTTATTATCATTTTGTCTTTCCTACATTATTTTATGTATTTTTTAGATAGTTCATTTCAGTGGTACTAAAGTTGGATTATGCCAACATGTGGAAAAACAAATTTAAAAAAAAAATTGAAAAACCAAAATTTCTAGTTGATTCTACCGCATGTCAGTAAGTGATAGGAAAACTAGGTATCAACACAGGGAACAAAGAAAGCAGAAGATGTTTAGTGAGGATAAAGAGCAGGAATCTTTTGAAATAATTAGGTCTTTCAAGGACGTCGCGACGGTCCTCAAAGATAGGCAGCAACAGCTCATTGAGTTGTTCACTCAAAAACGTCAGGGTAAAGAGGTAGGTCAAGGTATTGCACCTTCGGGGAATGATATGCAAGGAGCATCTTCATCTGCAGAAATAACCCAGAAAATTCCAACGAATTCTGCCATAGGTATAGGTCTACCCAAAGTTACATTCTTGCAAAAAAAAGATGTGACTCAAGATAAGGATGTGGACAGCTAGTAGGAGGAAGATTTGGACATCCTCCATGCAGAATATGGATCAAAGAGTGCAGAGTTCAAGGCGGATATCTCATTAATGAATTTTTGCACACTAAAATCAAAACCCAAACCTAAAGGTGCAAGTAAATCTTTTCCGAACAGGCCTCACAAGGACATTCAAAGTAGGCTTGGTAATTGTTATCACTCTGGAGTGCACCCTACTTGAAGATGTGCAAAGTACAACTTCTCTCTAGCTGATACAATGGGAACTTCTCAAAGGGTGCGTGCCTCTGTGTTGAGAAGAACCTCCAGAGAGCGCTGGTCCCCTTATGATTTTGCAATTAAACCTGCAACTATGATTTTTGGGGTGAAAAGAGTAAGGGAAAACTTTGAAAGAAAATCTAAAGGGGGTGATACGCCTGAATTGATTAGATCCTCTAAAGTTATTGAAATCAATGCACACATATACCCAAAATGCAATTTATATTTTGTCCCTAAGCAAAGAGGAAGAGTTGGAAACCTCTTCAAATGACCTGCAAAAAGGGTGAGATAGAGAGAGATAGGTGAGGAAGGGACCTACAAAAGGAGAAAAATTATCTCTTATATGCTGACGCACAATCAAATACACACTATGCTGCTGTCAAAAATCAGATTCAAAAAAATAAACTCCTTATTGATCTCTGGTCCAGCTTACAATTTCTTTTTCAAACTTCAGGGCCCTTCTCTATGGCTTGATTCAGCCAATAAATAAGCTTTGAAAAATAGTCTAAATCTGTGTAAGTGTAGTCCAAAAAAGAGAAAAGGTCAATCTTGGTTAGTTAACTCAAGACCTCACCTCTTTTACAATGCTTTGAATATTCAATAAAATTATTCTCCTTTACAAAAATATGCATGCTTCTCCAAACTTTGGCGTAGAATATAGATAATGGAGCCAAGTTTGGAAAATGATTCCTAAAATAAACAAAACTCTCCAAGAAAACTCCAAACATGCATGACCAACATGGCGTGGAAGTAGGCGAAGGAACTCAGGTCTGACCAGTCAACTTCTCATTTGCATGAAATGTTACACAAAAAGCCAATAGATGAACTCCTCACGAACTGCTAGAACGTTGAAACGTTTGGACGCATGAGAGAAGCATGTGGCACGGTGAAACAGTCAACAGCAGTTTTGACCAGTCCAATAACACGTTTACATAGATAAGAATCTATTTTTGACCTTTTCCATTTACAACTTTTAATACTTGTGCATGTATATTCTTTGTCTTGCTTGCTTGCTTGCCTTATAATCTCGGACTTTCTATTTATGACTTTTTCGATTGTGTGTGCTCCTTGTTTATCCAGACAAAAGTCTGTGCCTTTCATTGTTCATTCTCTCATATTTTCCTGTGTATTTTTTCGGCAATTTTCCCCTTGGTTTTCTACACAGTCAAATCCCTTATAAATTCTTCGTGATTTTTTCTTTCGGGTTTATTTGCACAGTCAAATTTTTTGGATCTTTTCCCTGTCTTATGCTTTATATCGGGCTTATTTGTCTTGGGATTTACTTAGCAATTTTCCCGCGGATTTATCTTCTGAAAGAATTCTTTCAAACTTTTGTTTATTTCCTTTTCTCCTTCAGCTTTTCCTCGGACTTTTTGATTTCAATTTTCTCGAAGGAATCCTTCGGACAAAAAGTCCGAAGGAATTCCTTCTTTATTTTCTTTCCTTTGCCTTGTTTAATTTCTTCGGGCTTTTTGAAGGGCACCCGAGCTTTTTGAATGGGCCTTCCCGAAGGGCAGGTGCCCTTCCAATTTTTGAAGGAGTCTTTTACCCGCTTGAAATGATCCTTCCAACTATCCCAAAGTATATATTCCCGAAGGACAAGTGCCCTTCGGGACTTTTGAAAATGTCCCTTCACTTTTCCTTCAGACAAAAAGTCCGAAGACACAACCTGTCTTAGTCCAGTCACAAAGACTTCCATTTATGAAACGACCCTTCTGAAGGTCAGGTGCCCTTCGAAAATCTTGTAAGTGACCCATGTTCCTTAAGAAAAGCCCTTCAGACTTGTGCAATTGGTCCTTTGGATAGTCAAGTGACTTTTTCAAACTTTGAAGATGTCATTTTTCATAAGGGTAGTGTGAACCTTCCCAAAGGGGTACATACCCTTCGGGATTCCTGGAATGTACCTTCCCAAAGGGTACCTACCCTTCAGCACTTTGAAAGACCTTTCCCTTTGTAATTTTCTCGGCTTTATTGCAAAGTACCCAGCGTTTTTGTAAATCCCTTGAAATCCTCTATCCCTTGACTAGAAAAAACCCGAGAAAATAAACATATGCATGATGTTGCCTTTAACTCCGTGCTTCCAATGAAAGTGAACAAGAGATGTGCCCTTTGAACTTGTTGTAGGTGTCTTTCCCTCGAACGGACTGCATGCTCTATATGGTGGCTGTAGGTCTTCACCCAACTTTTCTTAATACCTTTGTTGTAAGTACATTCATGCTTTCAGACCACAGATTGACCAACTGTAAAGGGGGTTAGACCGTTGTAGGAAAGTTTAAAATAATAGGGGTAATAACTTGGCTTTGACAAGCCAAATTACTAACAGTAATCTCACAATTCCCTCATTCAATGGGTCCCACAAAGCCTCAGCTAGAGCTTGGATCCAAAAGTTGAACACCTATTTTTCATTGAATCCAATGTATGAGGAGGCAATGAGGTTTGCAATCCTTCACCTAGAAGGAATCGCGCATGAATGGTGGTACCACAGCTTAGTTACTAAAGGGCACAGCCATATCACCACCTACAAAGACTTTTCTAGAAGATTGGTTGACAGATTTGAGAGGCAAGACCCTAAGGAGCATTTTAGAGAGAACTTGCACAACTACATCAACAAGACTCTGTGGAGGCCTATGTGGCTGATTTTCAAAGGACAGCAGTCATGGTATCCAACATATCATAAAGGCGCTTGGTTTTCCTTTTCATGGAAGGGCTGAAAGAACCCCTTAGAGGTCTAGTTAAGGCCCTTGAACCCAATTTGCTGCAGGCTGCTATCAAAAGATCGTTAACCTTGGGAGCCACTACACCAAGCCGATTTTTCCAAGGGTCAGCTTTAAAAGGGACAAATACTGGGGTGTCACAGCAGCAAGGAACACCATATAAATCTTTTCTGCAGAAGCTAGGGGCGGCCCCCTCTCAAACCCCTAGATCCCAAGGAATAGGGCACACATCCATAAATCAACATGGAGGTATGTCCTGCAATGAATTGCGGAGGAAATGACTATGATTCAGCTGCAAAGAACCTTGGAATCCAACACAGGTGCTTGGAAAAAGGACAAATTCACATGATTGAAGTATACTCAAATGATGAAGGAAAGCCCAAGGTATGTGCAGAATCACAGGGTGTGGTGGGAGATGAGATTCCACCAACAAGGGTAGTAATCGAAGATGTACAAATACCTGATGGAGGAGTATAGCCAACTACTATTGTTGCTTTGTCCGAGGCACTGAGGTACCAATCTTTGCGAGTTAAGTGGGGGATTAGAGGACAACATATCATGGCACTCATTGATGGGGGAGCAACCCATAACTTCATTAACCAAAGTGTAGTGGCACATTTCAGGTTGAAAGCTAAAGAATTTGCAAGATTCAACGCGGCAGTAGCAGATGGTTACTCATTGCCATGTAAGCAGGTGATCCAACAATTACAAGTAGTGTTGGATGAGCATACGATAATTCATGACTTTTATGTCATTTCCTTTGGGGGAGCTTACATGGTTCTCGGCATCCAATGGTTGCATTCGTTGGGAGAGTTCACACAAAACTACCAAACAGTGACACTCAACTTTGTGGAGCAAAGGTGAAGAAAAACTATCAAAGGGGTTATAGATGCCTCAATGCAACAGGTATCGACACACCGAATAGAGAGACTGTTGAGACAGGATCAAATCAGTTGGATGGCAACTATCTCTACCATTAAAGCATTACCCATAGGTACCATAGGTTTAGGGGTGGGAGAATACCCTCTAGATATACAAACCCTATTAAAAGTATCCTTTGTATTTGTAGATATGCCCCCTAGACTTCCACTCAATAGAGGTTTCCGTCACACCATTGAATTGGAATCAAAGACAGTCTATCATTGTGACTCCTCATCATCCCTGTGCCTTTACGGATGGGATAGAAAAGATTGTTGAAGCATTGTTGAAATTATGACACATTCGGCCTAGTACGAGTCCCTTTGCATCCTTAGTGGTATTGATAAAAAAAAAAGATGGAACGCTAAAAATGTGTATAGATTACTGAGATCTAAAGAAACATACCATAAAAAACAGGTACCCTGTAGCTCGTATTGATGAATTGCTTGATGAGTTACATGGGGCTGCACAATTCACCAAAATTGATTTATAGTTTGGGTATCATCAAATAAGAGTTAAAGTCGAAGACTCGTTCAAGACTTGTTTTTTGGTGTCATTATGGGCATTTCAAGTTTCTGGTGATGCCTTTTGGACTCACCAATGCACTAGCCACCTTCCAATCAGCGATGAATGAAATTTTCAGGCTTTACTTGAGGAAATTTGTATTGGTTTTATTTAATGACATTATGATTTATAGTAAAACACGGGAGGAACACATGACACATTTGGAGATAGTGCTGGCCGTACTGCAACAGCAGAGCTTCTTTGCCAAGCTAAGCAAGTGTGACTTTGGAATGCAGCAAATTCTGTATTTGGGTCACATAATCAGCAAGATAGGTTTAGAGATGGATCCAACTAAGGTACAATCCATCTTGGAATGGCCTATTCTGAGGACATTGACTCAACTAAGGGGTTTTTTGGGTCTTTGTAGCTATTATAGGAGATTTATTAGAGGATTCTCGTAGCTAGCTTCACCCTTGACGAAATTAACCAAAAAGGGGGCTTTCCAATGGTCCACAACAACACAAACAACTTTTGATCATTTGAAGAAGGTAATGTGCACTGGGCTCGTTCTTGCCATTCCTGATTTTGCATTAGCTTTTTGGGTGGAACGTGACGCTTCAAGAGAAGGGCTAGGAGTTGTTCTTATGCAAAAAGGGTGACCCATATCATTTTAAAGTTGAAAGTTAATAGGTATAGAGCGGAATTACTCTATATATGATATGGAGATGTTGGCAGTTATGCATGCACTGGCCAAGTTCAGGCAATATTTAGTTTGTGGATGCTTTGTAGTACGCAAGGACCACAACAACTTGAGTTTCTTCTTATCACAACGTGATCTCAATGACGGGAAACAAAAACTGGTCAATAAATCACAAGCCTACGATTTTGACATTGAGTATGTCAAGGGGAAGAATAATAGAATTGCAAATGCACTCTCCTAGAGACCTGAATTATTGGTTGTTTCATCAGTAGAATTCGATTGGAAGGAGGAATTATTGGCTGAGTATGCCAAGGATTCACTAGCTACAGGATTGTTAGAAGGTACAATTGTTGTTTCAAAAAGGATGAGAGATACCAGGGGAAGAACGACATTACTTTGTACAAGAACGAATTTTTTTGGTGCTAGGGTCCAAGCTGAAACAGCAAATTATTGCAGCATTTCATGATTCTCCACTTACTGGTCACGCGGGATTTTTCAAGACTTTTAGACAAATTCAGAGTAGATATGCTTGGAAGGGCTTGAAAAAGGATGTATCACAATATGTATGGGAGTGTGGAGTATGCCAAAGGATGAAACATGAGACCACATACCTTAAGGCTGCTCCAGCCCCTCCCTATTCCTCAGCAGAATTGGGAACCCATATCAATGGATTTCATCACTGGGTTGCCTAAAGTAGGGAGAAAGAATTGCATCTTTGTAGTTGTGGATCAATTGATGAAGTATGCCCATTATTTTCCATCGCCAGTGAATTCAAAGCTCCACAAATCGCAGATTTGTTCTTCAAGGAAGTCTTTTGACTGCATGGGTTACTTCGTACCATGGTCAGTGACAGAGATGTTCGCTTCATGAGTGCCTTTTGGCAAGAATTATTCAAATTGACGAGAATAAAATTGTCGCCCAGTACCAGCTATCATCCCTGACAGATGGCCAAACTGAGATAGTTAACAAGTGGGTTGAAGGGTATTTGAGGAGTTTTGTGACTGATTGTCAGTCAGCTTGGGTACACTGGTTATACCTTAGGGACTACTGTTACAATACTACCTATCATATGTCCATTGGGATGTCCCCTTTTATGGCGTTGTATGGTTATGAAGCACCTTCTTTTGCAGAGTTGACCATCCTTGAGACATGGGTTCCAGCAGCAGGGTATTTTGTTGAGCAAACCAAGCAAGTGTTGAAAGGATTATGCAAACAGCTCCAACATGTGCAAAACCGGCAAAAGATTTATGCATATAAGCATCGTACGGAGAGATCTTTTGAAGAAGACGTGGTTTTCCTTCGGCTCCAGTCGTACAGGGAATCTACCTTAAAGGGGAGTGGCGCTGAGATCCCTACCAGCCAGATCCACAATGGTTTCCATGTGTCCTGTTTAAAAAAGGCAGTGGAGCAGCAAACCACACCTTTAGCTGAGCTTCCACTGTTAGATGATGAGGGGAGGTTGTTACTAGCATTGGAACAGATACTCGGAACTTGGGAAAAACAGCTACGGAACCGTGTTTGGACTGAAATCCTCATACAATGGAAGGGGTTACCATGTGAAGATGCCACTTGGGAATCAGTTGATATTCTTGATCATCCGACATTGTCTTGCTTGAAGACAAGCAAATTTAGGGACGAAGGACTTGTAATGTCCCCATTTGATTAGCAGAGCCAGTGACTAGCAATCTGCAGCCTTGAAGTTGTCAACTGCCAAATGGAACTAAGTTGACTTAGTCTTGATAAGCAGTTTGAAGGGAACAACATTGTCGGTTAACTAATCAATTTGCTTCAATCACTTAGTTGTTAATTCAATCAATAACACCTTAAATTAGGCATTGCATGCGAATAAATCAGTTTGCTTTTAGTTAGAGTTTAGTTGAAGTAGGGATAGGACAGTTGAGTAGTTCCATCCTTTTAGGAATTTACTACAAATTCAACCAATCAGGATGAAGCATAGATATTAGGCAATGTTGAGAAGGAGGGTGGTATTTGAAAAATTAAGAATTATAACACCTTTTTGTGTGCTTGGGACGCAAAACCACAGGTGTAGCCATTGTCAATTGGGGATGTAACCCACCAACAACCACAACCAGTCACTTCAACAGCAGCAGTTGGGGTTAGCAGGGTGTAGGAAGGTTCCAGGTATTTTGCAATATATCAAAAGGATTATTTGTGGTTTGTTACAGTATCAGCAAAATTAATAAAATTCCTTATTATCATTTTGTCTTTCTTGCATTATTTTCTGTATCTTTTAGTTAGTTCCTTTCAATAGAATATAGACTATTTAAATCTATTCTAAAAAGAAACTAAAAATAAACTAAAGGCTTAAAATCTAGCTTTATCTAATCTAAATGAGATTGCTAAGAAATATATTCACTGGGGTCACTATGACTTATCCCTTTGTCTAAATTTAGGCCGAAATTCACCATTCATCAATTTGTGGCTTGTAATTAAATTCTCAAAATGGAGTCCAACTTTAGCGATCATTGTTCTCTTGATGTAGTAGCATCCCAGGGGAAAGGCCACCTATGTGGAGGGATGGTCGAGTTGCACAGGAAGTTTGGGGAATGTAGGACTACAAATCTTGGGACACCAAGGCAACATATGCATGGGCAATGGGAAATAGATAACTAGGAAGCAATGTGCAAGACTTGCGCATCAGGGCACGAAGGACAAGACAACGGATGAGAGAAAGAGTCGAGGAGCATGCAATAGGGCGAAGAAC
The DNA here is from genome assembly GCA_037957365.1 of Torreya grandis. Lineage (NCBI taxonomy): Eukaryota > Viridiplantae > Streptophyta > Pinopsida > Cupressales > Taxaceae > Torreya > Torreya grandis. The sequence continues at coordinate 587,702 of JARHVA010001510.1, read as the reverse complement.
AAGACAGCGCAGGAGCACCTAACGCATGGAAGCACAAAAGTTCTGTGCAAATCACAAGAACCAAGGAGACAGCTAGATGACCAGCTATCCACAAGGACGAACACTTGACCCTTTTAAAGGCTATGACAATATTGTAGCTGACGCGATGGCACATGACAACGGGATCTACCAACCCAGATATGACCTCACAACTGTCAGATACGTGTGGCTCAAGGTCCATAAAGGCTAAGACTACCCCTAAGGTAGGCCTGCAGGATCGCGTCGAGCCCACCAATTACAATTGTCAAGTATTACATAGCAGGCACAACATTCTAAGCAATAAACGTCTATAAAAGGAGGGATTGGTAGACCAAAGGAGAGGAAGGAAAAAGGCTAAGTCTGGAGACGAAAACTTTGTCGAAATAGAGTTACAGAGACAGAGAGGAAAGTCAAGGCTTTAGGGCTTGCGGCCTGACTATATTGAGAGATAGGATGACTCCATTATTGTAAAGGGGTTGCATACCCCCGTTGTATAAGCTGGGAAGCTAAGAATATCCTATAAATAATGTTATGAAAATGAAGGCAAATCGGTGATCCGTTGTGTATCTTTGATCACTGGGAGGTAAAAGGCGTCCCTTCATTGGGAACCCTAAACTTGGTTGCATCAGTCGGTATCAAAGCAAGGTTGCGAACCTTGAGAGGATGTGGGATGAGAAGAATCTGAAAGTGGAGTGATGAGGTAGCTAGCGGGGTGTTGTGGGAAGCTAGAAGACCGTTAAATGGGAGGCAGCTAGCAAAGTGTGGCAGAGTGTTGTGAAGGATTAGCAGACCGCCAATTGCGAGATAGCTAGTGGAGTGTGATGAGAGGTTGGCAAACTACTGAACGAGAGGCAACCGACAAAGCGTTGTGAGAAAAGGGTTGGTAGACCAAGATAGAAACCTGCAAGTCAGCCTTTCCCAAACAATTTGCTGCCCACAACAATTATTATTTCTTACAAACACTAAAACTTCAAAAATTCATAACTCCCTCAATTCTTGAAATTATGATGCAAATAAGAGCTCAAACTGACCACAAAATTAGTGACTATCAAATAAAAATAATATCAAAATTTTCCTTCCATGAGAAGGCTGCCAAAATTTGCTCTAAAATTCTGAAAACCCTAGTTTCCAAAATTTTCCTCAAACCCTAGGTTCACTCAAATTTTCAAAAGTGGTGTTTCAAAATACTTTTGTAGATCCACTTGCATGAATACATGCAATTTGAAGCTCACTTACAACCCTTGAATAGAGTTGCCCAAGTAGAAAGAATGGAGCTTTTCGTCCCCAAATCGAAGTCACTTTTTGAAGGTTTTTGTCTTCAAGAGGTGGAAACCAAGCTTGACATACTTAATCAACAATTCCAATATCCAATAATGCATAATCCTCAAATGAATCCTTGTTTGCCTTTACTTACCACTCCTCCAAGTGTAGCACCCAAAATTGGAGGGAAGAGTTACCTTTCTTTTTTTAAATAATAAAAGATCATCTTAATTTCACTTTAAGCCTTAAGTGCCCAAGACCTATAAACCCCACCACTTAAGTGAAATAGAACATAAGGTGATTTTTCATAACTCAACTCAAAATTAGAAATATAAAGTACCTTCTCTATTATTAACTCCTCACAAGTGGACCACAATGCTTCCTATCCTTCCTCTACCCTTAGCCATTGGAAACAAGAATGAACTAAGGGTCCCACAAAGGTCTAGATAAAAAATGGGCCCATTACAATCCTCTCCACTCTAAATTGCTTGCCTTCAAGCAATTGCAATATCCAAAGAGGTGTCCCAACATACCTTATGATGCAATGTCCACCTGTGATTCCATCCCAAGGAGAAGAATCCTCAATTGGCTCCTTCATTCTGTTGTACCTGTACTTTGGAGGCTGCCCCCACGTGCTAGAAGTGTTGTCATAGCCTTCCAAAGGCTCCATATGCTCCCAATCAACCATCCTTTCCAATACCAAGTGATGGATGAGCAAACTCCCTTTTCTAATACCTTCCAAATGGGTGAGATGTGACCAAAAGTTGTTACGTAGATCATGAGGAAACCAAACTACCTCGTACTGTGTTCAAAGTCCTCTCATGTGCTGGACCATGACCCACCAAATTTGCAAAATAAAATCACCAATTTACCTTCCAAGAGGTGAGGCCTCCAAGACATATCCGTCACCATGTAGGGCATCCGAGTGTGAAACACATACTCAACAAGAGGCTGATCCTTGTCACTCATCTCAAGCATGCATAGAATCTTCTTCAAACTCATCAATAGCTCCCAAACATTCCCACAAGAAGGCTGTACCTTCCCATTGTGAATGCTTCTTACATCACCTTCCCAAGGTGCCAACAAAAGTATGTTTCCAAAATCTTGTATGAGCTGGACCAAATCAGCTTTTCCTTTATGGTAACATGGCTGTACATGCAAATAAATTATTGATTTTTCATGTGGACAAACATGGAAATAAACATACTCATACCTATTTTGACCCAAGAGCTGGAACATGTCATAAAATTCAGAATTTTCCCTTTCCATACATGGCTGTGTTTGACCTCTTAAATCTGATTTTTCTGGATGACAAAGTTCAGAATTAATATATACATTCCTCCATCCTTCCATGCGCTGAAGCATGCCCAGATTTTGCAATTTTGTGACTGCACTTGGTGGCTGGAATTGCTCACTTGACTCAGAAATTTCTTAGTAACAAAACTCAGATTTGGCATGTATATATTCAGATTTATTCCCTCGCTGTAACATGTCAACAAAATTGATTTTGAAGAGGGTGAAAGAGGGTACATGTAGACAATAATACTCAGAATTTTCTGAGCGTCTTTGTGACCAGAATTTCTTCACTAACTTACCTCTTTTCCTGCTGCCCACGACTTGGGCTCTTGCCCAATCCAAAAGGTGTGTCAAGCCTTCATCAATGCCTCCAAAATCGCACACATATCTTGGCATAGGGGGCTTCCCAAAGCAAATTAGGGACTGCCCTTGCCAATCAAACCAAGAACTGTATCCCGAAAGTGTCATACCACTGCCTTGTATGAAGTAGTTTTCTTGAACAATCCTCAAGGAGTGTATGCAAGTAAAGTTAAGGCCCCAAAGCCCCTTACAAATTCCTTCATGCCATGTAGAAACTCCCCAAGCTTGCAAATGATCAACCCAAACAATTGCTATGAACCACATACCTTGGAAGTACTTCCTTTTAACAGGTAATCCTTCTTGAGGAATCCTTATCATGTGTATTATGTGTTCCACCATTGGCTGCCCCTTCTCATAGATTATGTGCAAACAAAAGGTCGAATAATGATCAAAGGGATGCTCAACATGGATCAGAAGGCAATGTTGTTCCATGCCCTCATACTTTACCCCTTCCTTATGTAAACCGTGACTCCAATCATTGACATTTCCAGAATTTATGAGCAGCTGAAAGTGCACATCAAAATCAGACATATTGTTCTGGTGAAAGGGCTGTAATAGTGACTCATAATCTAATTGTTCTGTTTGTAGAACATCATATTTGATTAGGGCAATACTTCTCCCTGGCCAAGACTGTACAATGCTCCAAAAATCAATTTTTTTGCACATGATAGACAGCTGTAGCATATTATTCAACTCAAAAAAAATTATGACAAAATTTTCAAACCTCTTATCAAAATTGGCAGACCTCTTCCTTGGCTGTAATGTGCACTCAAATTTCCCTTTTGTGTAGGATAATGGCCATGAATGTTGCAAATGAATTTCAGAACCTTCCAAGAAGTGAAAGGACCAAAAATCTTTCAAATTCATACCTTGTAACTGGCTGCTCACAACTTGGGCCTTTGCCCCATCCAAGAGGGATCTCATGCCCTCATCCATGCACTCAACAATACCATTGCAACAAAGAATAGGGCGCCTCTCATGGCACCTTTGGGGTTGCCTTAGCAAACTGATATTTTTGCTTCTTCCCATTGGCTGTCCATGTATGGATATCACCTCATTTCTGGGATTGCTCTTAGCCTTGGTAAATGATCTGTTCACTAATGAACCTTCACATGAAGCAAACATGTTAGAAAAAACATTAGTGTTTAACAACACTTTTACAATTATGTCATCATGTCTTATCTTTTCCTTATCATGGCTGTAGTATGTCTTTTTCCTCCTAGTAGCTGGAAATCCACGGATACCCACGTGGACCATCCCCATGGAGTTGAGGTGTGAGAAGCACACCTCCTTAGGGCCCCTATTTACCATGGTGACAAGAAACCTTAAGGAGAATACGTTGAGAATGCTAAAAATAGCAGTCACTACAATCCTGGGACCATGATAACCCTTGCTTATTCCCTTCTTTATGTTGGCCCAACTTGCGTTCTTTGTCTCACAACATGACATGGTAGCAATATTATGCTTGTGAGACTCACCTGGATCCCATATCCATGATGGATACTTGTCATGCTCATTCCTTGAATTTACTTGGAATAATTTTCTTCCCCTTTGAGTATCTCTTACCTCCACCTCAATGATAACAAAAACTTTGCAACCAAGGCAATGAGAGAACCAATCACGAAGAGAAAATATTAATTGTTTACCAAGTTGACAACTCACTTGTCTCCCCATCAATAAATCAGATTCTCCTTCCTTTATATGCAAGGTGCATCATTCTTCTTTCCTTCTTGGCATCACTCCCTCAATGAACTTCTTTACTATGTCCCTTTTTGTTAGGATATATGATTCCTTAACAAGGCATAACAAGTGTTTCTTCCAAGCTTTATCTTGTAAATCTGAATTTAGACAACGAAAATGATGCATGAAAAGGAGCAATACAAAAACTTTTTTCCTTGGCATACCTTTCTATTATGATGTCCTTGTTCATGCTTCCTTCTTGACACTTTGTTGGCTTATGAAGTTTTGGAACAACTTCTCTTTGCTTTACCCTCAAAAATTCTGATATTTTTGTTACTTTCCCATTAGTGTCAACTATTTGCAACTCCATTAGTTGCTCCATAGTTTGTTGTAACTGCTTACTTGGCTGCCCTTGAATTTCGGGTTCTTGTGTTTCAGAAATTTCAACTATTGGCTGCCCTTTACTAAGCTGACAATAAATTTTTTGCTACTCCAAAACTTCTGATTTTAGTTGCTTTAATGGCTGCCCCTTATGCAAGTGAAAATCCCTCTCAAGTACCCTCACGGTTTCTGATTTTGGAGAATCCATCTTTTTATCAAATTGTTTAATGAGCTTCTCACCTCATTCCTCATATGTTTTAATGAAGTCATGCCCTTGTGTCCACCCAAGATGCCACCAATCATGGGCATCCCCTTCCAAATGTTGGATGACGAATATTAGAGCCTCATTTTCACCTCTAGGCCTCAAATCAAGGTACTCAATAACCTTGTCCATCCATGCCCTAACCGAAGTGCTAGGATCCCATCAAAGGTAGGGAGTGCAATCTCCCCCAAATCAGCCCGAATAACCTCTTCGTTATTTTGTCTCCTCCTGGACCCTGCTCTACCATGCTTCCATGCCACAAACTCATCGAAGCTCATTAACTTTCTGAGTTGAGGTTTGCATGTCAAATACTCATCATAGTACTCCATCAAATTCCAACGTACAGAGGGTTGTTCCTCCATTTCAAAGGGTTGGTCCCCTTTTATGTCCTTCACTGTTTGAAGGAAAGTAGCCATAGTTCCCATCATCCGATCTTGGGCTTGAATAAGCCTCTCCAACCGAGCCCCGTGCATGTCACTGTTTGACATATGCCTCTCCATCCCACAGTTGGCCAAGAAATTGGCTCTGATACCACTGTAATGTCCCCAAATTGGGATGACAATCAAAAAAAGAGGGTTTTCCAACAAACCCTAGCCAATCAAAGCACCAAACTGAAATTTGAAAATATATAACCAACCCAACCCTAACTGAAAAAATGTATGATATTCAAGCTAAATATCATCCAAATAAATCCACAAGAAGCTGAAAATTAATTAGAGAATTGAGTACAACCTTTTTGAGGTCAAATAATATGATGAATAGCTGAAAATACCTCACAAAAATATTCTAAATTTTTTTTGAAGGTACAGTTGTTACTTTCCAACCCTTAATTGCCTCAAAATACTCTCCAAGTGGTTCGCCACACCTCAGTAAAATAGAAGAAACAAATCTGAAAATTATCTCTTGGTTTTTTTTCACCCAATCACCCTCCGGAGCTTGCCAAACAAGTTGCCCAAGTGCCAAAATTGCAAAAATAATTTCAGAATATTCTAGGACATTGAATGACCCTAAAAACCCTGTAAAACCACTCCAACACAAATCGCCCAAGAGAAAAACTTGCAAGTCAGCCTTTCCCAAACAATTTGCTGCCCACAACAATTCTTATTTCCTACAAACACGCTAAAACTTCAAAAATTCATAACTCCCTCAAAACTTGAAATTATGATGCAAATAAGAGCTCAAATTGACCACAAAATTAGTGACTATCAAATAAAAATAATATCAAAATTTTCCTTCCATGGGAAGGCTGCCAAAACTTGCTCTAAAATTTTGAAAACCCTAATTTTCAAAATTTTATTCTTCAAACCCTAGGTTCACTCAAATTTTCAAAAGTAGGTGGTGTTTCAAAATACCTTTGTAGATCCACTTGCATGAACACATGCAATTTGAAGCTCACTTACAACCCTTGAATAGAGTTGCCCAAGTAGAAGTAATGAAGGTTTTCGTCTCCAAATCCAAGTCACTTTTTGAAGGTTTTCGTCCTCAAGAGGTGAAAACCAAGCTTGACATACTTGATCAATAATTCCAATATCCAATAATGCGTAATCCTCAAATGAATCTTTGTTTGCTTTTATATACCACTCCTCCAAGTGTAGCGCCCAAAATTGGAGGGAAGAGTTACCTTTCTTTTTTAAATTATTAAAAGATCCTCTTAATTTCACTATAGGCCTTAAGTGCCCAAGACCTATAAACCCCACCACTTAAGTGAAATAAAAACATAAGGTGTTTTTTCATAACTCAGCTCAAAATTAGAAATATAAAGTACCTTTTTTATTATTAACTCCTCACAAGTGGCCCACAATGCTCCCTATCCTTCCTCTACCCTTAGCCATTGGAAACAAGAATGGGCTAAGGGTCCCACGAGGGTCTAGATCAAAAATGGGGACATTACAACAAATCACCAATAGTGAGGCAATTGAGAGCAAGAAAAGAGGGGAAGTCGAAGGCCGGCCAAATCATCACAAGGAGGCAACCAAGCACGAGAAGGGAAAAGAATGGAAGCACAGGCAGAATCACCAAAAGGAAGCAACTAGTGCACATAAGTGACTTGCAGGGAACACCAGGAAAATTGCCAAAAGGAGGAAGCCAAACTAGAGAAGGGAAGAGAGTGGAAGCACGACTAAAATCACCGATAGGAGGCAACATGAAGAACAAAAGTGATTTACCAAGGGGCACTGACTAAAAGGCAATCAGGGTTTAGGGGCATCTTCTAATCAAAGCATTGGATAGAAGGTGCGAGGAAAAGAATATTCTCCATCAAGCATAGATGTGTAGAGAACGAGGAGCATGAGGGATGACTTGGCGAGGAGTCAAGCCAAGACATGATCCGAAATCACTAGTCTCGAAGGAGATGAAGGAGATATCCTTTGAGATGCGGGCACTGCAAATTGGAACAGTGCGAGGAGGAAGATCTACCAAAAGGAGAGATTATGTAGAAGAACAATGGAGACTTGCAAGAGAGAACCATTGGGGGCGTGCGGGAAATCATTCGAGAGCCGATGCACAGAAGTTTTATGACAGAGAAGGCACAGAGGAAGTGGTGAATTGGGTCACAGATAAGGAGCACAGTTTTGCATTGAAGAATGTAAGGGACTATGTGGGAGTGGAGTGTGCATGGGGAGGGCTATGTAGAAACACAACAAGAGGTTGGAGAGACTTCAAAGAGAAGAAGATGTGGAGGGCAAAGGAGAGGATGCACAAATGAAAACAAATGGTTTGCACACTACTGCACCAAGTAGTGCATCGAAAGGCCATCTCAAACGGAATGGTAGTTTCAAAAGCCACAGGGGAGGGCCTACAAATTCCAGCTGCCGGAGTGAGGAAACAATCGCGGTAAAAAGTGACGCGCATGAGTCGTGGAAGTAGCACGAAGGCTAGAAGCAACCCAATTAAATGATGGAAGAGCCCCATGGAGGCAAGGTCGACATCATTTCACTGAGCTATCAGAAGCATAGGAGAACATGTGAGGTGCAGGAGCAACCTACACATGAGATAGGGAAGATAACCCTGAGAGAAGCACAAGTATTCTTGTGTGCAGTGTGGATGATGCTTCGAAGGAAGGAATTGTCGAGAGCGCAACTGAGAGTGGTCAAGCACAGTAGGAGCTAGGGTGAGGCACATGCACCCGAAGGTGTGGAGCTGGAACCTATACCAATAGAGGAAAAGTACCCTTTGGGAGGTACGAGGAAGGAGAACCAAAAGGGGGTGCGAGTTGAGCCACACGAGGCATTTTCCTAGAACCAAGGAAAAGAAGGTGGAGAGGTCAACCTACAAATGAACCTGAGTTGTCTAGGGAACAATGGAGTAGTGCAAGAGGCAGAATGTGGAAAAGAGAAAAGAAGGGTTGGGAGAGCACACACAAAGGCAGGGTTTGTGCCGAAGGTAGGATTACTCATAGGAGAGACTGTGGAGAAGCTTCCTTGAACATAGTAGCAATGCCCATGGAGGGAAGGAAAATTGTGGAGGTGCGCAACTAAAACGAGGCAGTCAACTAGAAGTTGACGAAGGTGCAAAAATTGCTTGCACTAAGTAGAGACAATCTGCTAACAAGAGTTGGTCAATAACCCAAGCTAACCCAGAGAGCACAATTCTTGTTGCACGAACAAACGAAGGGTCATTGTCAACCAAAGATCAAACTGAAGAGGACCAAGAGTCCACAAGGAAGGTGGGGAAATTGAAGTGGACTACAACTCAAGTGCACAGAACCAAGGATAACAGCAAGACGAAGGGAGAATGGGAACCAAGGGATCCCATAAGAACTAGAATGCTAGAAATAGCATCAAGCAACAGAAGATCCACACAACATCCCCATGAGAGAAAGATGGAAAATAAGCACACAAGCATGTTTACTTGTCGGGAAGGGTCGAAAGAGGGGAGCTTGATTCAAAAGGGAAGCACAACCAGATGAAGCAAAGAGGTGTTGCAAAAGGAGTGTTGTCGTTTGTGTGCAACCAAGATCTGTTGTGCATGACAGGCAAGAGAGCAAAAAGTGTAAATTCGAAGGCATGATTGAAGAAGAAATTAAACAAGCACCAGTTGAGAAGGAAGGTGTTAAACAAGAACATGCATAAGTAGTATCCGAGTAGAAAGGATGTGCCCAATAGAAAGCATGGAAGCGAAGATGGGGCAGAAGAGCGTAAGTTTGTTCTGTGCAAGGCATGTGTCTTATGCCTAGAGAAAAGAAAGGAGCATTCAGCTTGGAGCCGAAGAGTTGTCCCAGGAATAAGTTTTGAGGAACACACGAGGAAGGTGTTGCAACAATGCGCACAAGGAAAAGCATACATAGGTGCGCATGAAGACGTGTTAGACCGCACGAGGAAGATAGGCGGAGTGCATAGGGAATAGATAAGCACAAGAAGCAAGGATCTTCTTAAGAGGACACAAGAGAAGGCGAAGAGGATCAAAATGGGAACCCCTGACTCCCATAAGGCAAGATATTGTTGCAAATCGACAACATCAAAGGAGTAGGAAGCACCTGGAAGGAAGGAGACAAAAGGCACAAGATCTTTCTATGGAAGTGAATGAAAACAGGGTGAAGCAGCCCCACCAAAGATGAAGTAGAGTGCCAACTCGCGGGAGAAAGGAATCCACAAAGATATGTTGTGTGGTGCGTACCAAAGGGGGAAATTATTGAGAACATGTGGTATAGGTAGATGAACAAAGGAGGATGCAGAGCCACTAGAAGGAAGAAGATGGAGAAGAGCAGGAAGAAAAGGATATGGAAGCAAGGCAAAGGGGAGCAGTTCGTGACCCAATAGGGCTTGCAGGAAGGAGCATAAAGCAAACCTATTTCATCAAAACACCAGGTGAAGGGGAACACCGTGGCCATTGGAAACTGGACTAAAGCGTGGTTCTACCACTTAACCCTACTTGTAAGCAAGGGCCTATATTTTAAAATTACCTAGAGAATCTAATGCAAGAGCATCCCAAGCGAAAGACCACCTATGTGAAGGGATGATCGAGTTGCACATGAAGTCTAGGGAGTGGAGGACTACAAGTCTTGGGGCACCAAGATGACATACACGCGAGCAATGGAAGACAAATAATTGGGAAGCAATGCATAGGACTTGCACATCAAGGCATGAAGGATGAGACAATAGCGCAGCAGAAGAGTCAAGGAACACGCAATAGCGTAAAGGATGGGACAATGTGGGAGCACCTAAGGCATGGAAGCACAAAAGTTCTGCACAGATCACAAGAACCGAGGAGCTAGTTGGATGACCAGCTGGCCACAAGGACGAACACATAGCCCTTTTAAAGGCTATGACAGTACCATCGCTAACGCGATGGCAAATGACAAGATCTACCACCTAGATATTTCTTGATGACTGTCAGATATACGTGGCTCAAGGTCTGCAAAGGCTAAGGCTACCCCTAGGGTAGGGCTGCAAGTTCACGTTGAGCCCCACCAATTATAGTTGTCAAGCATTAAGTGGTAGGCACGACATTCCAAGCAGTAAACATCTATAAAAGGAGGGATCAATAGACCAAAGGAGAGGAGGGTAAAACGTTGTCTGGAGGTGGAAACTCTGTCGAAATACAGAGTTAGAGGGGAAAGCCAAGGCTTTAGGTCTTGTGGCTTGAGTGTATAGAGAGATAGGATGACTCCATTATTGTAAAGGGGTTGCATACCCCATTGTAAAAGCTAGGAAGATAAGAATATCCTGTAAATTTTGTTATGATAACGAAGGCAAATTGGTGATCATTGTGTAGCTTTGTTGGTTGTGAGGTCGAAGGCATCCCTTCATTGGGAACCTTAACCTCAATTGTATCAACTCTGGATGCCACTGTGAATTTTTTTGCCTATGATGTCCCTTGTTGCATGTTCTATTCATTCCATCTCAAACTTTAAATGCTTTTTGTGCTTAATCTCGACCTTCACTATGAAATTTAGCAAAATTAAGGTCGCTTACAGTCCATATAAATCGTCAATGATCCCTAGGATTTGAATCCAATTCGAATTCAGATGGTCTTTGTGTGTTCAGCCTATGAAATTCGCTAACATAAAGGCCAGATTGTGATCTTGTATCCTGCTTGCAAATTGAAAAGGTCCCTGTTCAACTTGTAATGCTAGAGAATTCTATGAAATGTCATGAAATTTTGTGAGCTTGTGACCGTTTGACAGACGTCAAATTTAACCCAATGTTTATAGAGTATCTTCTTTGTCCACATGACAACATTGTGTGGCCCATGGTTAGCAAGGTGACTGTTTGACGAGCAATGATGACATCAAATTTAAAGCAGCATTTACAAAGTCAAGGAGTTACTTGGTGACTTCATTGAATTTCACACAGATCCATTCGATTATAAATTGCACTTAATTGTTCCCACAAGTCCATTTGCAACTACACAAAGCGATCATGTTACCTTTTATAAATAATAAATGCAATTGAAAATTAACTGTTATGCATATAATATTTAGAGAAAGCATGCAATCAAGAAGGGGACACATGGCAATCGTCTATTTGTTCGCAGTCACAGAGTGCACGTAGATCCCTCAAACTCTAGTTTGTGGCTTTAGTTATTCGTAGCCAATTGGGATGAGACAAGTGACCATATGCGATTGCTTCAGGTTCACGCAATCACAAAGTTCCTCGGGGTCACTATTGTCTCACATCCAAGTCCATGGACCCATTACTTTATTCATTTTACTAATTTTTCTCCACGCATCCACTTTTGGTCCTTGCATACACGCAATCACTTAACCTTTTATTAAACACAAACAAAGTGTGTGATCACGTTAAAATAGAATAGTATGCACCTTAAATCAAAGAACAATGACACATGATGATCAAGGATTGGCCACAGAGCATGGGGCACAGAATTCACAATTTACAAAGCAAGAATCCATGAACACGGCCCTGTTGGGTTTATGTTTTGTGGTTTATAATCACGGTTGGGTCCGGGGAATGGGGTTGCAAGTGAGGCGCGTGATCATTAGGCTTATGATTTAGATTTAAAATGGGTCACAAATATAAGGACTTAGGTTATATTTGAATGTGTGTGGGCCTTAGCCTCCAGTTATAAAGGTGGCCACGTAGTGATGTGAATAAAACACCGCAACCTAAGACTTAAGTTATATCAAAGTGACCGCATATTTTTAAATATGAACCCTTAAGTTTTAGTTAATAGTAAAGTGCATGTGGTCACAAGGAAACCTTAGGCTAATATCAAGGGATAGCGGTGAACTTAGAACATAGGAAGGTTATTGCAAAACCAAATTTTAATCAGGTTATAGTGTGACCATTTAAATTAAGAGCCTAAACTAGCTTCCCAATGCATATTGAAAACATTGGGAACCATGAAATTTGTGTATCCGTTCAGGATAAAACAGGATCCCTATTTCAACATATAAAATGGGGAGTGTTGGTCACAACATGCATCATATTTTGATAATGAAAACAAACTATTCATTCTCTATCTTGTATGTTATGTGTTGAGACGTGATGAATCTATGCTACAAATTTTATGTGATATTCTAGAAGTAAATATATATATATACATGTGCGAAATTTCCATCCTACAATCTTCTCCACACAACAAAGAGAAACTATGGAACTCTAACAAAATTCAGATGTTGAATGGACCCGAATATGTCAGCTCAATAATAATCAGAGTGCAACAGAATGAAACAATGGAGAGGCTTCACCCACAAATACACTTCTCATGGACAAAAGGACTGAAATTTGATCTACTCCACACGATCTACTCCACACAAAATGAGAAATAGAATAATGTACAAAGAATCAGATGTTGAATGCAGCCAAATATGTCATTAAGCTCAATAATAAGCACAATTTAACATAATGAAAAGGTGAAGAGGTTCCATGATAAACACACATTTATGTGAAAAAAAACCCAAATAAATAAAGGAAACACATAATACTTTCCAAATGATATTAAAAAATTAGGGAAAACCTTCATGTCGGCCACTAAGGTGTCATCAAGTAAATACAACATTAACAAATCTAAGTCATGTTACTTTAGTTTGCATAATGGTATAAAAACATAATAATCGTTTGGCATTGACCTTATAGCATGGATTAATCATCACTCATGATGAAACAAGAGAGGTCCAAATTACCCAAAACACTCATTCCATAGTTGGCATGAGACTAGTACGTGTATGGGTATGGGGAGACGAGAACCAGTATGCCATTTTTTTTTAAAATAGGAGGCAGGTACAGAGAGACGACAATATATATATTTAAAATTTATTAAAAACATAACACTAAAATTTAAAAGCCTATACCAAAATTAAATATTATTTTTTAAATTAAATAATAAAGTAATAATTAAATATTAAAAATTAAATAAAAGATAAAAATCAATTATAATTTATAAGTTTATAATTAAAATTATATATATTTTTTTATGTTACATAAAATAAAAATTAAAAAAACATTAAATAATTATTATTAAATTATAAGTATTAAAAACAAATTTGTAAATATTAAAATTTAAAACAAAACTAAAAAAATTAAAAAACGTAAGGCTAAAATTAAATAATAAATTTAATTAAAAATTTATAAATATTAAATATTTAAAACTTAGAAATTAAAAACATAAAACTGAAAGCTAAACCTAAGAATTTCTAAGTCCACAACAATGCCCACCTAAAAAAAAATGCATTTAACTTTAAAGGCTTAAAATCTTTAAACATAAATTTCATACCTTATTTGAATTTCTGCCATTCAACTGTAATTTCCAACCACAACCACAAAAACCGGCCTTTCGACTGTGTAAATTGCCTTTAGGGTTTAAAAACAAATTGATTAGGTTAACAGGTCTTTTTGCAACAAGAAATGGTCAGGAGACGCAGACGTCTCCATACCCGTTTCTCATACCCGAGATGCATCCTAGTACGACCCCAAGGGGTGGGGGACGCATTTCCCAGCAACTATGCCTCATACCAAAGTCTCATTTAGGACGTCAACACAAAATTTAGTGATGCAATTTGAATAATACACAAATGATATTATATTTGAGCGTTATATTTTTCCTTGAGATTGTTGATCAATAAATTAAACTATTTGGGTGAAGTGTTCAGGAATGTCATCAAATACAAAACAACCAAAGAATTCTTGCAAACAAGCTACTAAGATTTCAGCAAAATCTTTGCAGAACCAAGGAGCTATAATGCAAGTCCAAAACTATTGTCTACAAATGATCTACTCAATTATTAACTGATCAAAGACGAGCATCCTATTTAAGCAAAAAAATAATAATAATAATGTTGTTTTTAAATCCAGGTAAAATGGTTGAATTTCTACTATTGAACATAAATGTATTATAGGGATTCTATTTTTGCATTATATTTGTTTTCTCACTTATTTCAATTTGGTAAAAGATAAAATTGAATGTCACTAAATAGTAAATACCATAGACTATTTATAATTTCATAGTTAGCAAAATATTTATACACAAAGAAAGCTATTAAAGCTACGAGAGCACTTACAAGCATTGTAGAAGGTTGCAGCCAAGTAATATATATGACAGTGCCTTTCTTGAGGGGTTTTCCCTGGAACGTTACACGGAAGACACCAAGAGCCTTTTGTTCAGCAGCTCCAGTATGTTTAAGCCTTGGTGAAAGAGCCTCATCTAAAGCACTCCAAAAGGTTTCCCCGTCTATATCACGAACCAAAACAATCTGCAGCGATTTCTCGACAGGTGCTAAACATAAAATTGACAAAAAAAACTGTTAGTCATTCATAGACAAATTAGTATCTTAATAGGGTGTACTTAGTAGTCCCAGACTCCCATCGACCAAGTCTGGCCATTCACAGACTAATATAATCTCTTTCTTTCTATATTTATTTGTGTCCATATGTACGTGGTCTCTAAATTTAATATAAGTTTCAAGCTTCCTGTGCTTACAATTTCTAGTTCAAAAAAGAAATGACTCCAAGGATTCTATCTGACTATTACATACCTTCGAATACCTCCCTGAAAAAGAGAATATCTTGTTCGATTTGACTCTTCAGTTTTCCACTCCATGTAGCCAAATATGATCTAATCATGCCATCAACATAAAAAGCAGCAGCATAAACTTTGACACCAACTATTACAATCTTTTTCTCTCTGAAACCTTTTCCCAAGCATTTTGCAATTGCTAGTCAGTCGAGCAGATGTTTCTTTGAAATCTTGCTCATTCTCCAGGGCACAATAATGATTGCATTTCAACCCATTAATGTTTTTCTCTTTGAAATAATCAAGAGCAAGCACGTTCATATATAAGGAAAACAATAAAATGTCTAAACAGGCAGACAGACAATAAATGTTGTACTTAATGCTAACACTAGTTTCCCAATAAAAGATGGAAATATTTTGTCATCAAGTTATATGTTATAAACTTTCCACTAGAAACTTGTTTGATATGTTGAAAGTTTTTGATTATTTTGAGCTTGGAGTATTGTAATAATGTATGTTTGTGAGTCATCGTTTACCCTTCCCAAATAATGTTTATTGGGGGATGTCTAGGAATAAAATTTATTTTATGTTTATAACCGTCGGCCAACTCATGGTATTAAAAGGAATCAAGTTGACCATCTTTTGAGTCAAGTCAAATTGGTATCTTCGTGTATAAATATAGTGTTGTCTTGAGGTTGGACACATTATGTGCATGAAAATTTTCGATACTGCAATTGATCCATTCCAATATGGTTGTTCTGCATAAAAGACTAATCAGAATCACACCACTTGAATGTGGTTAGAGCAATATTAAAAAGCAACTAGACTAAAAATGCAAGCAGTAGTATGGAATAAGGCAGCAGAAAACAGCAAGGGGCATAGGGAAATAATGTTGTTAATAAAGGAACCTTGGGGCAGAAATATCAAAATAGAAAAGCAAGATGAAAATAAACATTATTTATGGATTAGAATCATAGAAAATCACATATCTATTAGCATAGCTGCATGCTATTTTGGGCCCCAGAATTCCAAATTTTATAAGAAGCCTGATTTAAACCACGAGGATCCATATTCATCCTTAAAGAGGGACATTTCAGTTTATAGCAAGCTAGGGGAAGTAATGTTAGCAGGGGGCTTCAATACAAGGACATCAAACAAACAAGCCAACATGCTAGGAAACAATGAGGACCTAGGTACAAATCCTCAATGGCTAGAAGAAAAAAAAAAATCAGCAATGGACTAGAATTTCAAAAGATGGGCATGGGACTATCAAGCACTTTGGAGGACTTATTAGGCTTATGCAGCATATACAGTTTGATTATCTTCAATGGTATGAGTAAATGGCAAAAATCATGGAATTACATTCACAAAACCCACAACAAACAGTGTGCAATCATGTACATTATATGTTGAAAATAAATGCATATCTAGAATAGCAGAGTTGGTAGTAGAGAACTCTCTCATGGAGCTTAAATCAGACCACAACCCAATATATATATAATTTCAAATACAAGGAGACAAGCAGTAAGATGAGCACACTTGGGCCAATCCAAATAAACCACCAACTAAAGGGCACATCCTCCTAACAGAGGAGAATCAGAAAGCCTTGAGTAGCAGTCTGCAAGATGGAGAAAGCAAGAGGGCATCCGACATATGTATAGATTCTACTATTGATGAGAGGCTAACGCACATAATTCAAGAAGCCCTAGATGCATAAAAGAGAGTTAAACCTAAAAAGAAGAAAAAGACAGATTCCCAACAAATCCTTGGTATGATGAACAATGCAAGGGAGCAAAAAGAACGCTGAAGGAGCCAACAGGTAAAACATAGGCAAACAGAAAAATATATGGACAAATGGTGAGAACCAAAAAAAATAATGTACAAGAACAAGAAGGAAAGAGCTGATATACTTAGGGAAACATAAGCGAAACAGATTTTGGAGGGAGCTATGTAAGGAAAAAACACAAACAAGAACAACATTACAGCAAGTTGGTGGTTGGAGTATTCAAAACAACTGTATGAATGTGAAAAGGAAAATGGTACACCTCCTACAATCAATGTCAGAAATAACTTTTCACAAATAAATACATCATACAAGGGATTAAGAAACTAGCAACTAGCAAGGCTCAAGGCATAGATAACTTACAAGCGGAACATCTAAAATGGGGAGCAAAAATTCTAGCACTTCAAAGAAGAGAAATATTCAATGGGGTCATTCAAAATGGATTCCCAATGGAATGGACAACTAGCCTAACCATACCTTTGTATAAAAGTGGAGATGTAAATAATCCTTTAAACTATCGAATTGTCATGGTCAATCCTCTCTTTGCAACGCTTTTTGGCAGTATCAAAAAAATGTAGGGTTAGCAATTGTGTTGAGTAAAAAGGAAAGAGAGCAAAGGGACAAGTAGGTTTCAGATTAGAATTTTCAGTGGTAAATCATTGTGTCACACTCAGACACCTACTTGAAAAGGTTCGGGATAAAAAAGGTGAAGTGCATTGTTGTTTTTTAGATTTCAAGAAGGCATTTAACACAGTATCGAGGAAGAAATTATGGAGTAGAATGGAGGAAATAGGGGTCCTAGCACATTACAAGGCAGCAATTTATAGGAGCAAATCAAGGCCAAAATCAAAACATAGGCAAGGTTGTCCAAGTGTTTCAAGAGTGACATAGGCAACAAAAAAAGTTGCCTTTTGTCCCCTACTTTGTTTAAGCTATATATCGACAAGCTATAAGAATGGACAAACAAATATGGAGGGTGAGGGGTCCACTCGGTCAAATATGTGGTAAAACACCTACAATATGTTGATGGTCTAAGTTTAATAAAAGAGACAATCCAAGCCAATGAGATTGGGGTAAGTTGGTAAAGTGGCTTGGTTGTTTCAAGTCCCACCCAGGTTCAAATCTCACTAAGGCTTATGAGGTTGGGTGTGGCCATTGTTGGTATATCTAGTATAAATGTGGTAGATAATCACTTGGGGATATGGGCCCCGATTGTGTCCCAAACCGATTCGTAGCTCTAGTCAAAAGCGATTACCAATCAAAAACAAAAAGACAATCCAA
This sequence comes from Torreya grandis, assembly GCA_037957365.1. NCBI lineage: Eukaryota > Viridiplantae > Streptophyta > Pinopsida > Cupressales > Taxaceae > Torreya > Torreya grandis. The sequence goes on along the minus strand of JARHVA010001510.1, from coordinate 569,472 downwards.
GACTTAAGAGACCACTTACAGGTCCTAGAACTCTTTTGTAAAGAGCTAGGGATGCAAGTGAACATTAGCATAACCAAAATTCTAATCTTCTCACTAAAAAAAGAAGCAGCATTTCAAAATTAATTTGAAGGAGTCTCTTGAAGTGGCATCAAAATACAAGTATCTTGGCCTAGACTTTCACAACAAACTCAACTAGGATACATGTAGAATGAAAAGAATACAAGGTAGATGGAGAGCTCTTTATGTACTTCAAAATAAAAGCAAGAATATTGAGTTATGGAATTGGACGACCACCAAGGTCCTATTTGGGTTACTTTTTGTAGATGCTTAAATCTGAATTTATATGTTAAACTAATTTTGTACACTTGACAAATATATCTCAAGGCTCTGCCCTTCAGTTTGACCTTCCTTGCAGCGAAAACACTCACTCGCCAACTCACTAGGTCTAATTACTTACTTTGTAGTCCAACCCTAATTATTCTGATTATCTAAATCCAATGGAACCATAGAACACCTAAAATCTGATATATATCCTTCATAGTTAGTTACATAACCTCAACAACTTTCCTTCATCCTCGATAGTTGCATTCAGGGCAAGACAATAGCATTGACGTTGGTGGCATTGACGTTGGTGGCCCTACTCCAACACAAGTATCCTTACCTTACAAAGACTCAAATTTGCAAATCTTTCAAAGTGTATGAGTCGGCCTAAGAATGTCATTAACCCTTCCATGAGGATTGTTTCAAAAGAGCTAGTATAAATACAAGTCAAAGCCAATTCATTTAAACATCTAGCAATTACCAAACAAGCACCTATCAAAGCTAAATCAATCAATCACACAACTAAGCTATTTTGCCTTATCTTTGCATATCAATCATAAGAGTAGTCATACTACAGGTCTAAACCACTCAAAAGACAACCCATGAGCCATATTTGTCAAGTTGCAAGCTAGATCATTGCATGCATTGTCATATAGTATATTGCACCCTTGAGCACACGCATTCCCACATATAGGTGAGAACTACATAACTCTGAGGCCCTCCTTGGAGTATTGGCTATCTAGGCAACGCTCATTGATAGAGGGGTCCTTGAGGTCAGCTCGACATTGTGAGCCCACTAACCCATTTTTGTCAAGGTAACCTAAAGTGAAGAGCTAGGGTTTGAGCTACAAACAGTCATCAACAACCTGAGCGTGAGATCTGAATACATTAGACAAAAGGTGACAACAAACCTCGAATGACCCAGGTGGTCACATCTTGATACAGCGAACATTCCGTACAGGGCACTTGCGTCGAGATTCAGACAGTGGAGTTGATGCAAGTGTCCACAAGGTGACATAAGTGTCCATGCAATCAGAAAGAATATTTCCAGAATCTGACAACTGAGTCCTGAACATCAAACACCCTGTTTCCACACCTATACATCTTAGATCTGTCTGTACATCATTGCATAAGCTAAGTATTGTTTCTTCTTCGTGATTGTGCAGTCAAAATAGTGTTTACCATTGTACTTTCTATATTTAAAATTTTTGTAATTCAACAAAGAATTTGAATATCATAAACTGAATTATTTTATTCCCTGCTTTTAGGAATAATTTAGTTCGGGTCGACATTGAAAATGTTCCTCTACAACTATGGAATTTTTTGCCTCAAGTGCTCAAACCCCTTGGACATATGCTCAGAATTGAAGATACCAGGGGCTCTTTGGCCCACATAAATGCTAGGGTTTCAACTACCTTAGCTCCGTTGGACTTTTTTCCTGAAACCCTTGCTTTTAATCTTCATGGTTGTACTTGTATCTGCCCTATCAAAGGTCTAGGTGGTCTCAATGCTTTTTTCTTTTGTAAAAGAGATGGTCACTTAAGGAAAGATTGCCCTCTTCTTGTTAAAAATCAGGCTAAGGCGTCAAAGCCTAGCCCTAAACTTGACAATGATGAGGGCCTTGTTTATCCCAACCTTCTTGGGTTTGAGAAGTTGCATACTGATAATAATCCTCTATTTGACAGTGAACCCTTGGAAGACATAGCATTCCCTATAATAGACGGGGGTGAAAATTGCATGCAAAAGCCACAAAATTGTGTTGATTGTTATAGCCTAGAAGGTATTAGTCGGTTCAGGGTGAATAATGACACTAGCTTGAAGCCAATTTCTGTGCCGATTGTTGAGGAAGAGATTCCCCCATTCCATGAAATGCTCAATAAGTCAGGGTTTCCCAATTTTGTTCAACCCTGTTCTGGGGCTCAAGATGAGCTCATGGTTGATGTCATTCCCTTCTCTAAAGGGAAGCTAGCTAGAGATTCTGATGAGAATGCTATGGATTTTCCTGAAAAAGAAGGTTTGACCCCTGACAGCAGCACCACTTGCCTTCCAAATTCTTTGATGGAGGACATTGCTCCTCTTGAGTCTCCTCCAGTGATTGCCCCTCTCCCTTCTCTTCTAGCCTCCAAGGCTGGGGAGACAGACACGGTGACCAATTGTGACCCAAGCTTTGGAGAAAACTAGAAAGCTAAAGGGTCAAGTAAGAGGCTGAAAACACAAGTCTCTGCCTTAGTCCCAAACAACTCCCAATTGGTAAATGATGTTAAAAAAAATCAAAAGATTCTACTCAAGTACCTGGTGATGGCTCTAGCAAAAAAAGAAATAAAGAAAATCAAGTTCCAGAGTGTTTCAATAGACTCTATCAAAGTAAAGAGGGGAATAAGTCCCCTCTTGTGGATAATAATATATAGTTTTTTTATGCATATTTTAAGCTAGAATATTAGGGGTTTGGAAACCCTGATAGGAAGCCTATTGTTAGATAGTTCAGAAACACTAGACATGATCTAGACTTCCTACTCCTCCAAGAAGTTAAAAGCTATCGGTTTCATGCTCTCCTCAACTCTCAGTTTTATCTAGCCGAACTCTATTCACTTTTCCACTAATCACCAAAGAGGCAAAGGAGGTGCCTCTATTCTGATTAATCTGGTATGGAAGGACTGTATAGTTGGGCATGGAGTCTCCACCTGTAATCATGTTGTTTGGGAGACTCCTAATTAACAATCGATTGTTTAGCATCTGCAACATTTATGCCCCCAATGATTATAATCAAAGAGTAGAGTTGTGGAACTGGTTGGCCTCTAATCTTAAAGATGTCCCCTGGATATTTGGGGGAGATTTCAATATGATTGAGGAAAGGGAGGATAAGCAGGGCGATGACCAACACTCATGGAAAGGCAATGAACTCTTTTTCTGGTCCAAATTCAAAAGAATCCATAAGGTTGTGGATCCCCTTAATAAAGGTAGGCAGTTGAGCAAAGGTATTTGGTTCATGTAGTGTAATAATTAGACTAGCACCAAAAGGATGTATTCTAGATTGGACAGATTCTATCTCTGTCAAGATTATTTTGATATTCCTCACTGTCTTGATGCTAACTTGGCTAAGGTGATTTTGGGTACTATCTTTGATCCCTCCCTTATTGAAATATGTGTTTCCCTTAAGGATGAGAGGTTAAGTGATAAGGCAAGTTGGAAGGGTCTTTATAAGTTTAATGTCTCCCATCTTGAAGATAGGATTTGTATGGATGGAATCCACTCAGCATGCAATGTGGATAAAGATACATGTAGCTCTTCTTCTAAGATAGAAAAGTGGAACAATTCTATGGATATGTCTAAAAAAATTGCTAGATCCTATGGTCAGTTTAAAGCTAAGAGGAAGAGGAAAGTTGATAGAGAGGCTCAAGAGAAGTTAATTAGAGCAGAGAGTGATCTTCAAAATGACCCTGCTAACCCTTCCTTACTATTGGATCTTTCATCCCTTAAACATCAGATTAGACAGCACCTGATGTATATAGCTAGGGGTGTTCGGATTCGCTCCAAATTGAATTGGATGCATCTGGGGGACAAAGGCACTAAGTTCTTTTTCAGGTTTTTGAAAGCCAAACATCAAAGGCAAAAAATCCCTGCAATTAGCGTTGGGGGAGTGATCTCAGATGACCCTACTTTGATTAAAAAGGCAGGCATTCTTTAAATTTTATTCTTCCCTCTTTCAATCTGATGGGTCAAATGAACAAATTGTTAGGAGTGGAGAATTGTGTGCCAAAATAATTCCTAGGATACTCTTGCCTACTCATGCTTCCTTCTTAGACAGTTTCATTTTTATTGATAACATCCTAAACACTATTGAATCTTTGAAAGATGAGAAGGCCCCTGGTATTGATGCTTTTCCTGTTGAGTTTTATAAAGCCAATAAAGAATGGATTGCGTCTAAGTGTTTGAATGTCTATTTGGAAGCCATTAAGGCTGGGTCGATTAGGCCTAAGATTAATAGAGGTGTCATCAAGCTCATTCCTAAGGAGGGAGACCAGTCCTTGGTTAAAAATTGGAGACCAATTACCCTTCTTAATGTCTTATAAAATTTTGGCTAAAATTCTGAAAAAAAAAATCTCTTCATTGCTTCCCTTTATTATATCAGAGTCAGATTGAGTTTGTGGCAGGCAGATATATTTCGGATAATCTAATTTCTAGTTGGGAGGAATGGTACTGGGCTCGGGACTCTCAGCAAAATGTTGGAATGATTCTCTTGGAATTTGAAAAAGCATATGACAGAATAGAGTGGCCATACATTGAATCTATTATGTGGGCCTTTGGTTTTCAAGACTACTTTTACAAAATGATTAATTTTTTTTTAAAGATGCCTCTGCAATTGTGGAGGTGAATGGGGAACTTATTGAGGCATTGGATTTGCAGAGATCTATTAGATAGGGTTTCCCCCTTGCTCCTTACCTCTTTGTCATTGATGTTGATGCCCTCCATTATCTTCTTCGTTGTGGAGAGATTGACCCTCCAGTTGTGGGTATCACTCTCCCCAACAACTGTGCACTTATTGATGTCCTCTTTGCTGATGACACCTCTCTCTTTGTTGATTTTTCCCATGAAAACCTCTTCCAAGTTGAACTAAGGCTCAATATCTATTGCCAAGCCTTAGGCTCTAAGGTTGCCATGCACAAGTCTTTTATGATGGGGTGGTCTGATGAAACCGTTGATGCTATTACAAGGTTCGGTTGGGAATGGAGAGGTCCTAATCAGATTGTTAGATATTTGGGTTTACCCTTTGCTCTCAACCCTTCCTTTAAGCAAATGTGGGAATGGTTGTATGTCAAAATCAATAACAAGATTGGTAAATGGCAAAGTCATGTTTTATCTCTTCCAGAAAGAATCCAGGTTTGTGTAATGTCCCCATTTTTTATCTAAACCCTCAAAAGGACCCTTAACCTATATGTGTTCCCAATGGCTAAGGGGAAAGGAAGAAAACGGAACGTTGGGAGCCCACTTTAAGAGCAATTGGTGAAAAGGGTACTTTATGATTTCTAATTTTCAATTGAGTTATGAAAAGTACTATGTTATTCTAATATTCACTTAAGTGGAGAACTTTTATGGGTTATGGACACTTACGTGGGAGTTAAAAGGATTACTCTTTTAATATTTGAATAAAAGTGTTTTCCCTCCAATTTGGGCACCCCCTTTGGGGGAAAAGCTATTAAAGCAAGTGAAGGGTTCTATTTGAGGATATAGATGCTTTGATAATGAAACTTATTCATAAGCATGTAACGCTTGGTATTGTGACTTGGAGATGAAAATCTTCAAGGCACGTAAGGGATGAAGACAAAAACCTTCAATCTTGTTATTGGCAGCACTACTTCAAGGGTTGTATTGGTTTTTATCGATTTGTGTGCAAGGGAATATCACTTTCAAAGTTGAAATTGTACCTAGGGCAGCGCCTAGGGTTTGCAAGAGTAATTGCAGGTTTCAAGGGCAGAATTTGTCTTTCAAGGGCAGCGAACCCTCCCTTAGGTTTGATGACAGATTGTGAGGGTGTTTGGACATATTCAGGGGCTGCTAGGGCAGCGAATTTATTGCAGCAGCTGGGCAAACCTCTCCTAGGGTTGGATTCCTTGGATGTTAGGGCTAATTGAGCCCAAAGTTCTGATTTTTCATTGGACAAATATTCTCCTAATTTTATGATAATTTTCAGCTGTTTATTTCTATGGAAATAGACAATTGAAGGTACTTTATCTGAGTATTATTGTTCTGATTTATTTCTAATATTTTATTGGGTTGGGCAACTTCATCTAAGGCCCTAAGATGGCGATTTGAGGACTGCAATCATTTAGTTGTGTATTCCCAGCATTGGCGACTCCTTTTGGGAGACTATTTGATGCATTTGTGTGGTTATTTGATGGCCATGACTTGGCTGTAATGATTATCATATTTTTGGTATAATATTCATGATTTTTGGCATCCTAATTGGTCCTTGAATTCAGATTTAGGGAAGAGTATGTATGAGCTGTATTTCCCTATGTATTTTGGCAATAGAGATAAAGAAATGCATGGTGAAATGATGCCCTAATTGTCCATTTCAATTTCAAATATTCGTGCTAGGGTTTGAACAATTTAATTTCAGTGTTTGTGGGATTATTGCTGCCTAGGGTTTACTATGGTAAATTCTTATTGGCATGATTTTGGTTAGGGTTTGATGATTGACTATTAGAGTTTGTTGCAAACCCCAATTTTGTTGAATTGTCCCATTTGGGGACATTACAGTGGTATCAGAGCCAATTTCTTAGCCAATTGTGGGGTGAAAATAAGGACAAGGGAAGAGGCCATGGAAGAAATGGAGAGAGAGAGGCTCTACAAAGCAAGGAAGAAGTTAGAGCATCCAGATCAACAGGTGGGTGATCTAATCAACATATTTAAAGAAATAGAAGGTGGCTTATCCAAGGTAGATCAGTCACAATATGAGGCAATGGAAGAGGCAATACAGCCTTCAAGGATTTGTTTGATCTAACACCAACTTTTGAGGCACACCAATAAAGAGGTAAGACTTTTGGTCACTAGTTGTATTAATGAAATTACAAGACTACCTACTCTCGAGGTTCCTTACAGTAACAAAATCATGAGGGAGTATTTCAATTGATTGTGGAGAGTTTTCAAGGTCTTGAGGATAACAAAGAACACTCTTTTGCTAGAAGGGTCACATTGCTAGAGACGATGGCAAAAATCAGGGCATGTATTTTGATGTTAGATTTGGAATGTGATAAATTTATTGTTGAGATCTTTCAACATTTTCTTGCAGTTACTTGTAAGAATACTACCGAAAATGTTGTAACTCCTATGCAAAGAATCATGACTTTGACACTCAATGAAAGTGATGATCTTTTCGAGCCATTATTATCTATCTTGTCGGCAAGTTTGAGGCAAGAAAAGAATAATTTTCCAGTTTCACATGTTCTGTTTGAAAATGTTGTAAAAATTTGTGAGGAAAAATCGAAGGCTTATTTGATAGTGGAGCATGTAGAAGAAGAAAAATCAGAGAGTTTGGAGCAACAAGAAGAGTTGTTTCAGCTAAGCAAAGGGCAGCCAATGATTGAATTTTCTGAGTCACAAGAACTAGAAATTCAAGGGCAGCCAATGATTGAATTTTCTGAGTCACAAGAACTAGAAATTCAAGGGCAGCCTAGTGAAGGTTTCCAACAAGTTGTGGGGCAAACAATGGGGTTGCAAATAGTAAACACTAAGGTGGAAGTAACAGAAAAAACAGAACTTTCAAAGGTAAAGCAAGGAGAAGTTGTTCCACAACTTCATGAGCAATCAAAAGATCAAGAAGAAAGCTTGGAGATGGATAAGGAAACCATAATGGAAAGGTATGTCATTACAAAAAAAAATTGCATTGTTTCTTATCATAAACCATTCTCTTTGTCTAAATTTAGATTTCAAGAGGAAGCTTGGAAGAAACAATTAGCACTTGGAAAGAAAGCACAAGTCCTAACAAGATTGGACAAGGTTGAAGGAGTATTTCCAAATAGAAAGAAAAAAAAAATCATTTTGCATTTGGAAAAAGAAAAATCGGATTTGTGTATGGTAAGGATTGAGCTATCATCTTGGTAAGTGCCCACTGATTTCTCCTCATTCTTAGTTCTTTCATTATCTTGGTTGCAAAACTTGCGCTATCACTAAGGTTGAGATGAAGGGAACTCAGTGGGGAAGAAAATTCTTCCAAGTAAATTCAAGGAATGAGCATGACAAGTATCCATCATGGATATGGGATCCAAGTGAGTCCCATAAGCATAATATTGCTATCATGTCATGTTGTGAGACAAAGAACAAAAGTTGGGCCAACATAAAGAAGGGAATAAGCAAGGGTTATCATGATCCCAAGATCATAGCGACTGTTATTTTTATCATTTTGAGTTTGTTCTCCTTAAGGTTTCTTGTCACCATGGTGAGTAGGGGCCCTAAGAAGGTGTGCTTCTCACACCTCAACACCATGGGGATGGTCCAAGTGTGTATTAGTGGATTTCCAGCCACTAGGAGGAAAAAGGCATACTACAACCATGATAAGAAAAAGCTAAAACACAAAAAATAAGTACATATCATGTTCATAAGCATGGAGTTTGTGGAAAAGTGTTGTTAAACAATATTGTTTTCACTGACATGTTTGCTTCATGTGTAGGACCTATAGTGGGTCCGGTTGCAATGGCCATGAGAGGGGAAAAGAGTGCTGTGATTTCCATGCATAAGCAACCACTTGGGCGTGGTAGAAACGACCCAACTTTGTGTTTGAAGAACTCGGTGAATTCTGAAAATGATGAAGGTGAAGAGTTAGAAAGAGGGTTGCAAATTCAGCTAGTCACACACTCAGAAAACCATAAAAAATTTGGCATGTTACAGCCCTACATGAATTCTGGTAATACATATGCGAGGTCTGATTTCTTTTGCTCAGAAATTTATGAGTTAATAAGTCAAACGCAGCCGTCTATTGAGGGCATAAACTTCAAATGTTTGAGCATACTACAGCCCAAGATAAGTATGGGAAGGGCACATATGGGGTCTGATTTCTTTCACTACAAGAATTCTGAATGGGGAATGCAAACCCAGCCGCTTCATGAGGGCAAGAATTCTGATTTTTTGGGCATCCTACAGCCCAAAGCAAGTTCTGAAGATGCATATGGGTTGGGACACTTCATGTATGACAAGAGGTTGGAGGTCACAAATAAGACACAGCTCTATTTCGTTCGTTAGGCTCAAATTGTGTTCCATCCATGCTTAATAATATTGAAAAGGGGCAGCAAGAGAAGAAGCATGTGACACCGATAAGGGCACCAATGCAAGGGTGCTCACATCTTCATGAATTCTCTTTGCCAGGTATGTTTCCAAGTGAATTCAGGATTGTTTGTTGTTCAAAAGATTGGGAGCCATATTTTTGTTGGGTAAAGGGAATGGCACGACACAAGAGGGACCCTAAGAGGGTTTGGAATGCATACCACGGAAGCCCACACTCCATGGCCTACATTCAATGGAAAACCTTCATAAGGGACAGCCTTATGATAGAAATCAGTTTTGATTATGTTGGCAGCCCTAGCTCTCTGGGCATAATGTTTGCATGCATGTTGAAATTGCTTTAAGAGTAGTGACATAAGGGGTTCATTGGAGGCCAACTTGGTATTGAATAAGTTGACAACTTGGAGCAATGGCAAGGTTGGACATCACCATTACAGCCCTTATAACAGCAGGAACAATTGTGTTTATGGAATATCTTCCTCCTTGATAGGAAGTCAATTGATTATGGCTTCAAGTTGGGAGTTTGCAGCCCTTGGCGGTTATGTTTTGAGAGGTTTGGGACATGATATGCAGAATAATAGCAACTATGATGAGTTTCCTACAGTGGGATACGCATGGGGCAGCCATTGGCTCGAGAGAGGAATGAGCCTAGGGGCTGGTTGGGAGTTTTGATAATAGCTGTCATAGCACCTTCAGCACTTGTGGGCAGCCTTTGAAGTACAAGTACAGCAGGGGGAGGTTTTGGATTGAGGTTTTCCTTCTTTGGGAAACATTTACAGGAAGACATTGCATAATAAAGTATGTTGGGACACCCTTTTGGATGTTGCAATTGTTTGAGGACAAGCAATTTTGGGCAGGGAGGATTGTAGTGTCCTCATTTTTTATCTAAACCCTCATGAGGACCCTTAGCCTATATGTGTTCCCAATGGCGGTTCTAAGGGGAAAGGAAGAAAAGGGAACGTTGGAAGCCAACTTTAAGAGCAATTGGTGAAAAGGGTAATTTATGATTTCTAATTTTCAATTGAGTTATGAAAAGTACTATGTTAATCTAATATTCACTTAAGTGGGGGACTTTTATGAGTCATGGACATTTAAGTGGGAGCTATAAAGATTACTCTTTTAATATTTGAATAAAAGTGTTTTCCCTCCAATTTGGGCATCCTCTTTTGGGGAAAAGCTATAAAAGCAAGTGAAGAGTTCCATTTGAGGATATGTATGCTTTGATAATGAAACTTATGCCTAAGCATGTAACGCTTGATATTGTGACTTGGAGACAAAAACCTTCAAGGGACATAAGGGGTGAAGACGGAAACCTTCAATCTTGTTATTGGCAGCACTACTTCAGGTGTTGTATTGGCTTTTATTGATTTGTGTGCAAGGGAACATCACTTTCAGGGTTGCAATTGTACCTAGGACAGCGCCTAGGGTTTGGAGTGATTGTAGGTTTCAAGGGCAGAGTTTGTCTTGCAAGGGCAGCGAACCCTCCCTTAGGGTTGATGACACATTGTGAGGGTGTTTGGACATATTCAGGGCTGCTAGGGCAGCGAATTAATTGCAGCAGCTGGGCAAACCTCTCCTAGGGTTGGATTCCTTGGATGTTAGGGCTAATTGAACCCAAAGTTTTGATTTGTCATTGAGCAAGTATTCTCTTAATTTTATGATAATTTCCAGCTGTTTATTTCTATGGAAAGAGATAATTGAAGGTACTTTTTCTGAGTATTATTATTCTGATTTATTTCTAATATTTTATTGGGTTGGGTGACTTCATCTGAGGGCCTACGATGGCGATTTGAGGGTTGCAATCATTTAATTGTGTATTCCCAGCATTGGCAACTCCCTTTGGGAGACTTTTTGATGCATTTGTGTGGTTATTTGATGCCCATTGCTTGGCTGTAATGATGGTCATATTTTTGATATAATATTCATGATTTTTGGCATCCTAATTGGTCCATGAATTCAGATTTAGGGAAGGGTATTTATGAGCTGTATTTTCCGATATATTTTGGCAATAGAGATAAAGAAATGCATGGTGAAAAGATGCCCTAATTGTTCAATATTCATGCTAGGGTTTGAACAATTTAATTTCAATATTTATGGGATTATTGTTGCCTAGGGTTTATCGTGGTAAATTCATTATGGGCATGGTTTTGGTTAAGGTTTGATGATTGATTGTTAGGGTTTGTTGCAAACCCCAATTTTGTTGAAATGTCTCATTTGGGGACATTACAGTTTCCCTGAAGGTTTTCTCCTCATACAGCATATACTATGTCTCTTGGTAGATGCTCGATAAGTACCAAATCAATTTATTGAACAAAATTATGGCAGACTTCCTTTGGTCTGATGGTGAAGGTAACAATAAAAGACATGTTGTAGCTTGGAAGTATTGTTGCAAGCCTAAATGCATTTGGGGGCTTGGTATAAAATATCTCTTAATTCAAGGCATCACTCTAGTTACGAAGTGGATCATTCGATCATTTGATGGCAATGAACCTTGGAAAGTTCTCATTAGACACTATTTTGAGAGGTTTCCCTAAAGGTAGGCTTGGGTGGACTGGGTTACATATGGCAGATCTTCTTCTCGACCCTTTTTCAGTCAAAGTTGTTGGTTCTCCTAATTTTGGGTCAATTTGGAAAGCTTGGGATTTGGTCAAGCATTTGGTCACTGCAAAACATGTCTTTAGTTGGTTTGGGACCTGTTGTCAAGGGTACAGATCCATATGGTGGAACCTCTCCCTCAATGGTTAGCCCCTTGCTCTCGCTAGGGGTTGCTTTGCCTTGCAATGGTTGCAAAAAGGTCTGCAATGCTTCAAGGATCTCTTCTCATTTGAAGGATGGGCCTCCTAGGATCTAATCAGATTTAGATATCATATTCTCTTGTCTCAAAGGAAGACTTTCTCTATGGTTTCCAAGGCTCTAAAGGGCAACAATTCCATTTCGGTGTTGGACAATGAAGATGAGTTCTGCGAAAGTATCAAGTGGGTTAATGGCCCTCCTTTGCATGAGTTTTCCACGAAAAGGCTATACAACAAGCTTTCTTTTCCCAAACCCCCTTACCTAGTACTTAGCCATATTTGGAAGGTTTTTGACCCTCTCCAAAGCTAGTCCTTTAGATTTAATGTCTTGTGGGCTTCTTGTCTGGAACCTATGAAATATTGTTTTCATTGACCTGTTATTTATAACAGGCTTGTTGTTATTGAGGTCATTTCTAAGCACTTTGAGGCCCTGCCTTTTTATTTGGTCTGTGGTGAAGTTGAATCTTTAGAATATATGTTTTTTACTTGTCCCTTTGTTGCTAAAGTTTGGAAGAATTGTTTACAGCATTGGTCTGTTGTTTTTGGATGTGATCTTACTTGGCTAAATATTGCTTTTGGTTATGTTTGTCATAAGAAAAAAGTGCATCCCTTCTTCCATAAGTTCTAACTTGTTTTTTAAATTGAAATTATACGATTCATTTGGAGACAAAGGAATGAAGAGGTGTTTCAATTCAAAGCTAGATCACTTACTGACTTCTCAGTTGAAGTCATCAGTGGAATTGTTTCTGTGTAGATTCTTCTTAGGTTCAAGATCCCACAGGGGGTGCTAGAGAAATTCCTTAGTATGGGTATGCTGAAAGTTACTTCATACTGCCTACTAGACTCTAGTGGATTTCCGAGATTGTCCTTCCATCTGGATTGGAATCTCTCCCATAATATCGTTGCTGAATTCAAAGTTTCGAAGTATGAGTGGTCTTGCATCAAGTATTCTTATTTCGAGCAGGTTAAGGACCCTGTTCCTGGTTGGGTTGTTTCTTCAGATTCTGATAAAAATGGAGTCCATAGTTGGTTGAATGTTGCTCACAACATGAGTATTGATAGTGTCAACCCCATTCCAAAATCTCAGGTGGATGGTGACGACCTTGACTCCTCTAGTATTGGTCTCATGAGCCTAAATCTTGAGCATGATGCTATAGGGAATGAAATGGCGGTGGAGCTTACATCTTCTCCAAAGTGTAATGAGGAATAGCAAAGGGAAACCTGGAAGATCATTCATAAATAAATTAATGAGTTTTCCAGCAGACTTGAGAAATTGGTTGAAGTTGGTGGTCAAAAAGAAGTTGATGATGTAGTACAGTTTACAAAAGAAAACATAATTGCTCCTTTGTTGGATAAGGTCTCCAAATACTTCCCCTCAGAAGTGGACACTCACTCTTTTGCTCAGTTGGGCCCTGTAGACTCTGTACAATAAGGACTTGGTTGCCTAGCTAAAAATGGTGTTGATGAATTCTCTAAGGGTGTTGCTTCTGGGAGGGCACCAGATGATCATGCATGGTTATCTCTTAATTTTGATGTGTTTTAGGGCGAACCATGGCCCGTGACTTTTGTGTTTTTTTGGCTCACACTTTTTTTCTTTCTGTTGTTGCCTCTTGCACGAGGCATCTTTTATATTGATATATCGTCAATGTTTTGAACATGTATTTTTGTTGTGACATTTGACTGCCCTTGTGGTGGTAGCCTGTTTTGTGCACACTCAGGTGTATTGACTTATGTTAGTGATCTTTCAATATATTGAAAAAAAAAAGTTTAGTTCATTCCTCCTCCTAACCCTTAATTTCCATAAAGGGTTAACCACTTGTCGCCATGATGGTGTTGTATGGGGGTGAACTATGGGCTAGTGGCACATCAAGTTTGAAATGGAAACAAATAGAAAAGATCCAAAAGCATTTAATCCCAAACAACTTCAGAATTAAGGATTCAATTCCCTACAAATTAATCTTGCAAAAATAGGGACTTTCCCATTCGAGGCAACAGCTATGACAAGGCTAATATGTTACTTGGAAAAAACACAAAACATGGGGACTGACAGGTGGCCTAAGGTTGCAAGAGAAGAAGAGTTGCACAAAAATAAGAATACATGGATTAAACCAAATCGCAAATGGATGAGTAGATGGAATATCACCCTAAATGAATCCTCAAACCTTAACAAAGAAATGAAAAGCTACGTGAATAGTCATGTAGAGAAAGAAAATAAGCAAGAAACGAAAGCATTATAGTATAGAGTTCAACCTGGCTTATGAGCATTGCAAAAAGGCATACATAGAGGTTGAAATTAAAAGGAGGGTAAAGATACTCATAGCTCAAATAAAAACTACCTCCCACAGATAGATAGAAAACTCCTGAGGAAGAATGGGAGGAGAGGGTGTGTTTTCTACACCACAGGTGCAGTAGAAATGGAGAAACATTTCATCCTCGAATGCCCAAATTACACGGACATTCAAGTCAAATATAAGAAAACATTATATGTTAATGACCTACCATTTCATGTAAGGAGATAGGTTTGAGTGGTTATTATAACCATGCAATATATAAATAAAGGTAGACGCATACCTCAAAACAATTGCATTCTCACTTCCAATAATAACACTTTTTTTTTCACTTTATTTCTAAAATATGTTATCAAAGTTGTGTGGTATCAAATATGATACATTTCAGCTTCACTATTTGGCCACATGTTCTTGGGATGATATTGAATCTAGTGGAGAAGACAGCATGTGACAAGAAATATTTTCGTTATATCGCAAAACAATCAAAGTCCCAGACTCTGTTGGACCAACCACCCCTCCTTGGGAAGCAATGGTCCCCAATGTGGTAAGTTAATAGAGAAGAAGTGGAAAGCGTTCTACAACTTGAGCTTTGGTGTACTATTTACCTTGATAAGGAACTTGACCCATTTTGACAATTTGGCAGATAGGAATTTCATGATTCCTAGTGTTTTTGGCCCTAGCATCAATGACTTGACCCAATGCTATTGGAATGCTACAATCAGGATTGATCTCTACTAACTAAGGTTCTTCTACAAAATCTGGGGTGTCCAACCAAAGTGGAAAGCAATGGTGCAAGAGTTCTACATTAAAAATTGGATGTATACCAAGATAAGTTGGAAGCTTGAACTCAAAGGCATTATCTCCAACCTTCTTTGAGATGGTGTATGGGCAATGCCAAAGAAGAAAAATCTTGTGATAAGGTCCTTTGAGTCTTTCCTTCTACAAAGGAAGTCATATCTACCGCCAATTTTGATCTAGTGTCGTGCTCGATGTTTGATCCTGACAATGACTCGAGAGAACTAGATAAGAGTAATGCTTCATTTTTGGAAAGTTGTGATTTTCTAAAAAAAAAATTGGCACAACATAAATGGCAATTTCAAAAGCCTTCAGAGAAATTTTTGGAGCTCAAAAAGTCTTGCCACCGATTTTTAGCTAGGTGAATGTCTTTCTGGCGATCTGAGCTTTCCGGAAAGGTATTATAATAGAAAACAGGAGAACTCCCAAAAAAGTTGACCCTGTTAAAGTGGCCCAACCCAACTAGGTAAAATTAGCAATTCTTCTAGTAGATCTCTTATTCTTAGAAGTTTTCTTGTTCCCATGCCTATGCATGTTGAAAGGATATTATTAGTTTTGTTTATCTTTAAATAAAACTCTTATTTGCATGCACATGCATGTTGAGTGGATTTAATTAATTTTGCTAAGCTTTACAGTAGTTTATTATTATTAATTTTCTTTAGCTATAAGACAATGATTTACCTTATTGTAATTCAGAGTGGACAGCTGATATCTATTCCACTAAAAAATCTTTCTTTTTCAAAACTCTCCTATTATCTTGCAATAAAACTTTATTACTCTTGCAAATTTGTGTCAATTCAGTATAGAAGAGTTTGGCTTTATTGTAACACACTAATCCCTAGCAACTAGTTTGTTGTCCGCCAGATTGAATTCTCAATTTGAATAAGTGGTATCATAGTGAGTTAGACACTGCATGTTCCATCAAATGAGGCCAAGCTATCAAAAGTTTGGCTTAAAGATGAGATCCATCTATCTTCTTGATAGACGCAAGCGACCACAGATGGATGTAGGAGGAACAAATTACTCGGACCCAATAAAGGCAATGCTCAAAGAGACTCTAACAAAGCAAAGGGCTGAAATGATGACCCAATTCGTGTAGATTATTCAGCAAATGTTGAGAAGCATGCCAATAGCTCTAGAAAGGCAATCTTTCCAAGGGTCCACACCTTTTAATATACAAGTAAATTTTGATATCCCAATTTTTGAAAGTAAAATAGAAGCGGATGCCCTTGAAATTCGATAACAAAATTAGTCTTATTTTTCTATAAACACTTTATCTAGCTCATAGAAAATAATGATTGCTCTACTAAAAGCTGAACCTCGAGTCCAACAATGGTTGGAAGCTCGCCTTGAGCAATCTAAGGAAGATGCAGAGGATGAATATACAATCATCACAGATCCAACTTTGAGTGACTTTATTGATTCCGTTACAAATGAGTATTGTCCAAAAGATGCCTATAAGGAAAAATACACACAATGGCAATTGCTACGACAGGAGGACTAATTTGTGTAAGACTACACAAATACCTTCCATCCTCTATCAATGAAACTAGACATCAAGGATTCTGAAATGTACAAAGTGATCTAATACAAGAGCTGTCTGCATTGATATATCCAATCAGAGATGGGATTCCTAACTGTTGAAACGATGGGAGCAGCCCATCGATATGCAACAAAGTTCGAGGAAAAGTTCAAACAAAAAGGGAAAATCCTTGTAGGAAAGCAGACACAATCAAATGATAGAAGCATATGGAAGCAAGCTATAGACCAGAGAGACCCCGTAGTAGAGGCAAAACCCAAGGTTCCCACCATCAAGGTTTTCTACAAAAAATACCACAGACAAAACCCCACAAAAGGAGACTGGAAAATGGTGTGAGAACCATAGGAACACGACTCACAACATAGATGAATGTCATTCCAAAAGGACATTTTTTACCGAGGCATGTGAATCTAATCCAATAAAAGCAACCAATGAGGATGAACACTTCTTTGACCCTATGGCCACAGCTAAGCAAATTATAGATTATGCCCCCTATTCCACTATTAGTACAACGAAGGTTGCAACATTATCATTTGATAAAGAAGAATGTTTTTTCCATTCGTAGATGTGGATGCTAGGGAAAGATATATACTCATCATGGGTTGTGGAAGAGAGAAAAACTTGATCTCTACAGAAACTATCCAGAGGATGAGTCTAAAAACAACACCTCACCCTCTATCGTACTCCATGGATGGTTGAACCAAGGCAATGATATTCATATCAATTCACAATGTCTTTTTCCATATGCAATCAAGCCATTCAAAGATGAGGTGTTATGAGATATGGCACCCTTGGAGCTTTGTGACGTTTTGCTTGGGCATCCATACATGTCGAAACGAGATGGAATCTATCAGTTCAAGCCCTAAGGTATCATCATCACATTAGGTAAGCAATCCTACAAAAACCCCGAGGTCCCTCCTAAGAAGACAATGGGCTTGATTTGTGCAAAGCAGTGTAGGCATGCGATTAGTCACACTAGAAAGTTTGTTCTAATGTGTATTAGAACAAAGAACACTTAGCAAGTCATTGCAACCACGTAGGGTGCTATATAGAATTAGACGATACAAAAACAAGTGGAGCAAGTCCTAACAGATCACACAGATGTCTTCACTACAACTATTGGTGCTCCCCTCGAAACGAGATGGAATCTATCAGTTCAATCCCTAAGGTGTCATCATCACGTTAGGTAAGCAATCCTACAGAAACCCCAAGGTCCCTCCTAAGAAGACAGTGGACTTGATTTGTGCAAAGCGGTGTAGGCGTGCGTTTAGTCACACTTGAAAGTTTGTTCTAATGTGTATTAGAACAAAGAGCACTTAACAGGTCATTGCAACCACGTAGGTTGCTATATAGAATTAGACGATACAAAAACAAGTGGAGCAAGTCCTAACAAATCACATAGATGTCTTCACTACAACTATTGGGGCTCCCCTACACTGCCAAGTGACACATCCCATCACCTTGATCCCTAGGACACCCTTACCAAATGAACTAGTATTCAAGCACTTACTGCTGAAAAATGTCTAAAGAGATCAAGTGACCGATCCAATATCTAATCTAGAAATGCCATATTCGTAAACCCTATCGTGTTAGGTCAAAAGAAAGATGGGACATGGTGCCTCTGTATTGACTAGAGGGCCCTTAACAAGATCACTATCAGGAGGTCTCCACTAACATGCATTGATGACCTCCTAGACCAGCTCAAGGGATCCAAGTTTTGCACAAAGATTGATCTGAAGTCAAGGTACCACCAAGTAACCATTGAGCCATCTAAAGTTTGGTCCAAAGAAGGTCTATAATTACTTTGTGGTTGTTTACTTGGATGACTTCCTTATTTTCAGTAATACATGGGAGGAGCACTTCAAACAAGTTTGACAAGTTCTTAACACCCTATATATTCACAAGTTATGTGCCAGCAGGGACAAGTATTCTTTTGTTTTGCAAAGCGTACAATATCTAGGATACATCGTAGACAAAGGTGTACACATTGACCCAGAAAAGATCTTAATCATCATAGAATGGTCAGTCCCAACAACACCTACAAAACTTAGACGCTTCTTGGGTTGTTGATTCATGCTTGGATTCTCTCATCTTGCATGGTTCTTGAACCAAGCAATCAAAGGGGGCACAAAGGCCAACTTTTTGTGGAACACGTCACAACCATGAACTTTTGAGGAGTTAAAAGGGAGACTTTTCTCAGTGCCAATCCTTGCCTCACTAGATCTGTAATAGCCCTTTGAGATTGACATTGATGTTTCAGAATATGCACTCAGTGCAATCCTCACCCAAGGCGAGCACCCAATTGCCTACCACAGTAAACATTCATAGATACGGTACGTAGGTATCTTGCATATGACAAAGAACTTTATGCCATTGTCCAAGGATGTAGGCAAATGAAGCATTACATTCTGGGAATGTATTGCGGAATAATCAAAGTATATTTTATTCTGATAAAAAAAAATACATTAGCAGAGCTTTATTTATATGCAAATATAAGCTCATAATAGTTCCTATAAAATAGGAACGATAAAACTAAAAAACAATATAATCTCCCAAATATAAATCAAAAGTTACAGTTACTAACTATAAATATTTTTAAGAATTACTAGCCTAAATAACCTACCAATTTATCTACGGTAAGTAACCGTATTACAAACAAATATGAGTAATTAAAAATTATTCATTTATTTAATAATGGTGAATTAATCACCCTAACATTCCCCCCTTTAATTCAGCATTGTCTCAAGTGAACAGGAGAAATTATCTGAATGTCTCAAATTTTCTTTGCGCAAGTGCTTTGGTAAAAACATCTGCACGTTGATTTGTCGGGCAATACTAGCGCTGGGTATTGTTGTTTTGAACATGTTCGCGGATGAAATGAACTTGCACCTCAATGTGTTTAGTGTGTTCATGAAATACTGGATTGCGAACAAGCTTCACTACTCCATTGTCTACATGAAGAATTGTTGGTTGATCTTGTGGTAATCCAAATCCTTCAAGTATACCTCTGAGCCAAATCATTTCATAGACAGCTCCTACAACGCGATATTCTAATTTTGTGGAGGACCTTGAAACACAATTTTGCTTCTTACTCCCCCATGGTATCGGTCCAAATCCCAAAAAGAATACAAATCCTGAAGTGGATTTCTTGTCATCAATGTTCCTTGCATGATCTGAGCCCAAGTATCTTGTCAAGAAGTTATCATTCTTCTTGTATTCTAGGCCAAAATCCATAGTTCCTCTGATGTACCTCAATACTCGCTTTGCTACTTTCCAGTGACTGATCTTAGGCTCTTGCATGAACCTTGAGAGATAACTGACAACATAGCTGATGTCTGGCCTAGTGCAGGCAGGTAAATGAGACTCCCCATCAATTGTCAATATAGAGTTGCATTTACCTGTGGTGATGGATCTGCTCAAGACAACTGAAGCTTTGTCTCCATAGGTGTGGCAAATGGTTTGCTATCCATCATTTGAAATTTCCCAAGCGTTGTCTTGGCATATTTGAGCTGAGATACAAAAAAGTGATTCTCTCTACCAAACTCCTAAACCAAGACAATAATGCAGAAGCCCGAGATTTGTCATGTCGAATGATCGATTCAGATCTTTCTTTGTTGATTCAATCATCTTCACTGAACTACCAGTGATGACTATATCATCGACATATACAACCACAATCACTATCTCCTCCCTTGTTGTTTGAGGTAGAGATTTGGATCATATGGACTCCTTTCAAATCCACGTTTCAAGAGATGCTCATCAAATTTGATATACCATACCCTGGGAGCCTGTTTAAGACCATACAATGATTTGACAAGTCTACAAACTTTATTTTCTTTTCCAAATTTGATAAAACCTTCTAGTTGAGTCATGTAGACTTCTTCATGTAAGTCCCCATTAAGGAAGGCACTTTTCACATCCATTTGATGGATTTTCCAACCAAACTATGCAGCTAGAGCAAAAAACATCCTGATTGTTTTGATCTTTGTTGTGGGAGCAAATGTCTCCTCATAGTCAATGCCTTCTTTCTGAGCATACCCCTTCACAACCAGTGTGCTTGTCGAGACTGCCATCTACTTTGTACTTTGTCTTGAAGATCCATTTGCATCCAATTGGCTTCTTCTTTGGTGGAAGATCTACAAGCTGCCATGTTTTATTTTTCATCAATGAACTATATTCTACATCCATGGCATCTTTCCAAGGTTTCAACTATAGGGCTCCTAAACTGTAGAGGGCTCGACAGATTCAACAACTATACTCATTAAGGCCAAATTGACCTCACCACGGGCCATACTGCGAGTCCTTGGTCCAGTGGTAGATGTGTTTGGAACACCATCCAACTTTGCATCTCTGAGTGTATTTGTATACTATTTAGGCATACATTGAGTAGTTCTTGTGGGTGGTGGAGTTGCACCATTCCCATCATCATTACTGTATTCATTTGGGAGATCATCGTCTTCTATATTTTATATGGGACTGATTTATTTATCAGGTGCACTTGTAGAAAGAACTACCTCTTTATTTTCAAAGAATTCAACATCCCTATTGGTGTAGATTTGTCTGGTTTTTGGATCCATGAATTTATAGGCAAGTGCTTCTTCACTATACCCTAAGAACACATTTTTTGGCTTTCATATCAAGCTTAGTCCATTCCGCTTTGGGAATATGCATACTTGCTTGACATCCAAAAACGCGAAGATGTGCTATAGATGGCTTTTTCCCTAACAAAGCTTCATGTGGAGTTATTCCATCAAGAGCCATAATGGGTATTCTATTGAGTAAATATACGACAGTTTTGGCAGCTTCTGATCAAAATGCCTTTGTCAAGCTTGAGTCATGTATCATACATCGCACCATTTCTACAATAGTATGATTCCTAAGTTCAACTACATTTTGTTGTGGTGTATGCAGAGGTGTCATTTGACGACAGATACCGTTTGCTTGCAAACAATGTTTAAACTCATTACTGGTGAATTCCCCCCACGATCTGTGCAGAGGGTCCTGATGTGTCGACCAGATTCATTTTCAACACTCACTTTGAACTTCTTGAAAGTTTCCAAGGCTTGATCCTTTGTCTTCAAACAGTAGATCCACATTTTTCTGGAATAATCATCAACAAAGAGTATAAAGTACTTAAATATAGCATGACTAGGTGTCATCGGTCCACACAAATCTGTGTGAACCAGATCAAGTTTGCCTTTGGATCTATAAGTATTTTTCTGAAATGGAACTCAATGTTGCTTTCCTGCTACGCAATCATGACATTTGTTTGTACCCTTTTTAAGAGGTGGTAAGCCTCTTACCATGTTTTTGCAGTGGAGTGTGTCGAGATATCGGAAACTGATGTTGCCAAATCTCCTATGCTAGAGTTGTGCCGAGTCTGTGTCCATTGCAATTAGTGCTTGATTATTTTTCTGAATAAAATCAAGCTAAAACATACGGTTCACATTGGATGCTTGTGCAACAATTTTGGAATTTCTAGATTTGTCTTTGATCAAACACAATTTAGTTCCACCTTTACAGTCAACGTCAATCTTCAAATTGTGGTCTAAGAGTTGACTTACTAATAACAAGTTTTTGGTTAATCCAGATACATAGCAAACATATGTGATTTTACATGTTTGTGTCCCTAGGGGTAAGGCAATGTTGTCAATTCCTTGCACAATGTATGATGTATCATCATCCAAAGAAACATGATTTTTATTGAGTGTCCTTCAAAGTGAAAAACCAATCTTTTCTCCCTGTCATGTGTCGGGTTGCACACGAGTCAACATACCATGTTGCTTTTTGATGTGGATACATTATGGGTATCTGCAGAGTACAAGTAATCATCTTCCTCATAATGTTCTTGTTCACTACCAACAATCTTTTAGGTCATGTCCCTGACAACCACAAATGAGACATTGTTGCTATGACTTTCCTCCTAGTGAATTCTGCTTTAAATTAGGTTTTGATGAAGATTTGACTGGTTTCTTGCCTTTTTGTTGATGAGAAGCCAGTACATGTTCTTGTTTGTCATGAGTGTTGAAAGACTACATGTTGCAACATATTTACCAGTTTTTCAAAACTTGGTTTCTATTCTATGACAGTCAAAGTGGTCACAAAAACCCTGTATGAGGATCGCAATGCTCTCAAGACAATAGGTACAAAAGAGTCATCTGAAACTGTCTCACCCAAGGATTGAAATGATGCCCTTAGCATTGCAACATGTCTTAAAAAGGCCTCCACTATTTCTCATGTTCTCAATTTGGGAGAGTGGAGTTGATTTTGCAAATGCAGAATTGTGCTCTCATTTTTGGCCTCATATACAGTTTGGACCTTGTCCCAAGCTTCCTTAGTTGTTTTGGCTTCACGGATGTGTGGTTGAACTCCATTCGATACTCTGAACACGATAATCAATTTAGCCTTCTAATTGGCTTTGTCAAATTTACATTGTTGATTAACGTCTGTGGCATGTCGGGTATATGAGCCATCTACTACAGACCAAATTTCTTCAAACTCCAGTTGAGTTTTGAGCTTTGTTTTCTAGCCAAAGTAGTTGTCACCTTTGAGTAACTGTGAATCCCGCAGAAAGAATTTCGGAACCTGTGCAACCATTATCAAAACTACGGGTGATGAATTGGTTCCTTATCACTCCAGGTATACAGGTCTCCCTTTCTATATACCGTCAGACCGATATACCAGACCTTTATTTATACGCGCCCTTCCTTTATACCCGTCGGTACAGAGAAGAAGCTTGCCCTTTCTATATACTCGATGGTACAGGAAAAAGACATAAATGTATGAGAAAGAATCCGATACTTGGTACCTAGACAGTACTGAAAAGGGTTCGTCTAATCATTAGCACCTGCTTAGATGGATTTTTACATACGCGTGCATAACCTCGCTATATACTTGGAAATACCACCAGTCAAGATTTATACCCTTCAATTAAAACGAACGGGTAGATGAAGAGAAGGCTATGAGTGAATGTGCCTTATTTCTACCTAACGATTTAAAGGGACGATGCCCAAAAGTCGTTGCAGCTACGTTAGGTTGTGTATGCAATAACTCAAGTGCAACCACATTACCCATAAACATGAGTCAGAGGCATAGCTATGATCAAACACTACATCAAGTTTGAAAAAGTCATGATTTTGTGCAATATGTAAAAACAATTACAATATTTTGCAAAAGAAATTTACAATGCTTTTCAGAAAATGAAAATTCACTTGTTTTTTCGTTTTGGGCTCTGTGGCCTCTTTTTGACCAAAAAAATATTTTTTTAACTTTGCCTTTTCCTTTTTTTTAAAAATTTTTTTTAGTACATTTACTGATAATTTAGTTAGTTATAACTAAATTTGGTGGATTGGACAAAGTTAAAGGGGCTACTAAAAATTTCTCTAAAAAATGTTTTTGGGGGATTTGAACCTCCCACCTATCCTCTACCAAAAAGACTTCCCACGAACTCGCCTATGCATCACTTCAACAATGAGAAAGCACAAATCTATATATAAAGACTTAAAATTCTGATTTTTAGCCTTGAACCATCCTCCAACCTAATACCACGGATTTCTAAAAAAGTGGTTTTTAGAAAAAATACAGCAAAAAAAAATTATTATAGGCAGTTTTGGGAATTCCAAAGCGATTTTGAGAAATAAATGGTGGTTGATGAAGATTTATAAGTGGTTGGACGCTAAAGATTGGATGTATGTATTTAAATGCTACAAGTTTTAATTTAAAAACTAAAAACAATACAGAATCCAACCTTGTTTAAAGCGCCAATCTCCTTATGATGCCAACCTTCTTATTTCCACGTTGCATTTGTGTTTGTAGGCTCAGCGTGCTTTGACCAGCTTCAACGCCTTTGTTTAGCTTCAACGCCAGATCTCAATGATGATGCCAATTTAATTCATTTTTAATACCAAATCAGACTGCTTCTTGAGGCGCCAATCTTCCCATGCAAATTGCAGAACTTCAACACTTAGCAACGTCCGTATGACAATAAACTTGAAATGCCTTCTTCAATGTTTTTTTTTTTTTTTTAAAACACAGCATTCTATTTTTCCAGCTTCTGTCAGTTTCTATGGCTGCTTGTGTGGGAGTGCTCGAGCTTCTCCCAAATCATATAAGGAAGCTTTTTTTTTTTTTTTTAAACTTCTTAATGAGAGCACGGGCTTCTCATTTACACAGGTTTAGAGATTTTTTAATGGCTCTGATACCAGATATTGCGGAATAATCAAAGTATATTTTATTCCGATCAAAAAAAATACATTAGCAAAGCTTTATTTATATGCAACTATAAGCTCATAATAGTTCCTATAAAATAGGAACGATAAAACTAAAAAACAATATAATCTCCCAAATATAAATCGAAAGTTACAATTACTAACTTTAAAAGATTTTTAAGATTTACTAATCTAAATAACCTACCAATTTATCTACAGTAACTAACCATATTACAAACAACTATGAATGATTAAATATTACTCATTTATTTAATAATAGTGAATTAATCACCCTAACAGAATGGAGACCATCATCCATACATATCACAAGTCACTATAGTTCATGCAAACATAGGTCAAGTTACAGAATGATCGCCATCAAAAGTGATCTACCTACCTACAACAATTCCATCTTAATATCAGGTACAAGAAAGATAGTTCCAATCAAGCTACAAACTGCTTGAACTGCGCTCCAATTGCAGCATTAACAACAATCCTGGATTCATGTGGCCGCAAGACTTCTGAATGGCCAATATTATATGGTAGTGATCCTGAGTCTTCCACCATATATCAAGCACTAAATATGGGACAAGTTGCAAACTACCATCTACAAGAAGGGCTTATGTGTCACTTGGGACACGTGTTCCAATAGTAAAGCGACAAAAGATGATTTGGGAGGCACACTACAGAAAAGTTGCAGGACACTTCAGGTGGAAAAGATTGTGGCAATACTCCAGAAATACTTCTATTGATCAAAGCTGTGACATGATGGTAGTAGGTATATTAGTTCATGCACAACATGTGTAATAGCAAAACCAACCAACCAAAATCAGGGCCTTTACACACCTCTACCGATCCCCAAACTGCCTTGAAAGTCAAACTCCATGGATTTCATGTTAGAGTTATCCATGCCTAGGCATGGTCATGACTGTCTTTGTTGTGGTTGACAGGGTTTCCAAGATGGCAATGTTGGTGCCCTATACAACGGGGATCAAATCTGAAGACACTGCAAGGCTCTTCTTTGAGCATGTGTTGGTCAACTTTGGCTTACCAACCACATACCATTATGTCAGACAAGGACAGCAGATTCCTTAGCACTTTTTGGTCTACATTGTGACCCAAGTCCACCTCTTTTCATCCACAGACAAATGGGCAAACAGAAGTGGTTAATCATATGATGGTGCATCTACTTCAAATGCATAATTCAAAACATCTACGAACATGGGATGATAGTTTCCCATACATCTAGTATAGCTATAATCAAGCCCTCCATGGCTCCACAAGACATCGTCATTTTCAAGTTTGTCTTGGGTTTTAGTTGCTAGCCCCCATCGTATATCTATAATCAATCCCTCCATGGCTCCAGAAGACATAGTCCTTTTCAAGTTTGTCTTGGGTTTCAATCGCTAACCCCCATCGTATAGCTATAATCAAGCCCTTTGTGGCTCCACAAGACAATCCTTTTTCAAGTTGTCTTGGGTTTCAGTGGCTAGCCCCCATCGATGTGGCATTTCCTATAGTGTTGGAGGAAGGATCTCACCATGCACAAACAGAATCTAACAAGGCCACCAAATTTATTGAACGAATCCGCATGAAATCCTGCTAAAAACTAGCCAGAAGTACAAGCAACACCATGACCAGCATCGAGTCCCTCACCAATTCTAGGTTGGTCATAAGGTATAGCTACATTTGCAAAAAGAATGTTTGATAGGCCCAAACAACTCTCCAATACGGGCCTTACACAATCATCAAGCAAGTAGACACTAATATCTTTGAGCTAAACTTGCCACCCTATCTTGGGTTACATCCAATGTTTAATGTGTAAATGCTCCGACCATATTTTCCACCTCTCGTACATACTTCAGATATTGTTGAACAGTTACAAGCCACAAAGTTAAATTTTTATTGATCAACACCATTTACTATTGACCAGGTCATAGATACAATGGTAAAATATATCAGACATAAGCAAATTCCCCTAAATTGAGCGATCAAGGGAGGGAAATTTTCTCACCTGGGAAGTAAGTAACCAAGAGTCAGATTCAGCAAAAAATTCCAAATTTGGTTAAGGACCTAGATGCAATGGGGGTCATTTCTTCTCAACAGGCGAACAATGATCCCGACAATGACTTGAGTCAACTAGATAAGAGTAATGGTTTCTTTTCAGAAAGTTATAATTTTTTGGAAAAAAACAGCATGACATAAATGGCAGTTTTGGAGGCCTTTGGATCTTACAGAGCCTTGCCATCGAGCTTTAGATGGGTGAATGTCTTTTTTGTGAGCCGAGCTTTCCAAAAAAGTATTATAATAGAAAATTGAAGGATACCTAGAAAAGTTTACCCCAGTAAGGTGGCCCACCCAGTTGGCTATTATTAGTAATTCTTCTTCCAATAGATCTCTTATTCTTAGGAGTTGTTCACATGCCTATGCATGTTGAAAGAATATTGGTTTTATTTATCTTCGAATAAAACTCCTATTCTCATGCATATGCATGTTGAGTGGATATTGTTAGCTTTGTTTAGCTTTAAAGTAGTTTACTATTATTAGTTGTTTTAACTATAACACAAGGGTTTGGCCTATTGTAATTCAAAGCGGACAGCTAATATCTCTTCCACAGCGATTACTCTCCTTTTAGAAACTCTCTTATTATCTTGCAATAAAGCTTTGTTTATTACTCTTACAAATTTGTGTCAATTCAATATAGAAGATTTTAGCTTCATTATAACAAACTAATCCCTAGCAGTTAGTGTGTTGTCCCCCGGATTGAATCCTTAATCAAGATCAATGTTGATCACAGAGTTGCTTGTATATAGCATTGGTCTTTTGCATAATGGTTGCACTTGTTGAATGTGCTACATGTGTTTAATGAACTTGCTTATTTTTTCAACTTCTTTTTGGGCTATATAAGTTGTTGCATTTGATGGCAGCACAAAATATGCTACATCAATGGGTTCCAATGGTTAGAAACCCAAACAAAACTCAATAGGGTTATGTTTAGTGGAGATGTTAAGAGCTTTATTTTAGCTTATGCTGAATGAAAGATAAGTTTCATCCCACATGCAATGCTTCTTGGAATTGTACATTTTGAGAAGATGCACCATCATCTTATGCACTACTTTTGTTTGTACATCACTATGAGGATACAATGTGGTGGACCCGGTCAGCTTTGTGTCCATTATTGATCAAAGTGCCTTCCAAAAATAGCTCAATAATCTGGTATTTTTGTCAAATTTGACAGTGGAAGGTAATCCAAAGTGAATCCATACGTTCTAAAAGAAAAGTTGAGTTGTTTCCTAAGCTGAGATATCTTTTTTAGATGGTGCAAGAATTGCCATTTTTTAAAATCTATCAAGTACTGCATATACACAATCATTGCAATGCTTGGTAGTAGGTAAATCTGAAAAGAAATCCATGGAAACTGATACCCAAGTTCTGTTCAATGCCGGAAAAGGAGTATACATTCCTTGCTTCTAGTTGGTCGGCTTGCTGGCCAATAGAAATTCTTCTTTCATACCATGAGGGTATTCTCGACTCCAGAATGTCCTACAGCCTTGCTGAGTGAGCCTCCCATATTAATTTATAATTTTCTACTTCATGTTGTACACACAAGTGTCCCAAATGATACAAGATTTCATCCTACAAGTAGCAATCCAGAATTGACTTGCTGTTATCCAATGATGGATAGATTTCTCCAAACTCTAAATCTGATTGGCACAATTTTGGTCAAGTGTTGGTTTTGTCCACATGCATCAAGCGTAGACAAAAGAGCCTGAACTAGGGGGTCAACTCAAACAATCTGCTACTAGATTGGCACTCACTTTCTTATGTTTGATGTTCAAGTGGAACTACTAAAGAACTGAAGACCATTTCTGATGTCTCTCTTGCCGCAACTTGCTTTCCATTTGCATGAATTGCAATGGCTTGTGATCAGTATGGATGATGGTCTTCTTTCCCAATATGCAGTGCAAGTACAATTTTTACATGTTTGGACAACGACAATGACATAAAGATCTCGGTCACATGTGGGATATTTTCTGACCACAGCAGTGAATGTCTCATTGCAGTAAGCAACGGAGTGGCCAAATTAAGTGGGGACTACTCCGAGTGCATATTCAAATGAATCGATCTTAATCTCAATTGGTTGTTGAAGATCAAGTAACAGGAGCATCAGTGCGGAACAAAGTCTGCATTTCAGTTCCTCAAATGCTTTATGTTGTGTGGTTGACTAGCTGAAGTTTGCCTTCATGCCACCCTTGGTGACTTGATTCAAGGGCCAACTGATGTGTGAGAAACCAAGAGCAAACTTTCTATAGAAACTTACTGACCCCAATAAAATGTGAAGTTTTGTGAGTGTCTTTGGTGTAAGCTATTCTTAAATGACGCAAATCTTAGTCAGACACATGCACTCCATGGGCGTCAACAATATACCCAAGATATTGTATCTCCTTCATGGTGAGAGAAAACATTTTTCAAGATTTGCATACAAGTTATGTTGCCACGAAGTGTTGAAAACTTTTTGAATGTGATGCAGATGTTCTTCTCATGTTCTGCTGAAGATGAGTATGTCATCAAGATAGACAACAATGAATAAAGCGGTGAATGGCCAAAGAATGTCATTCATCATCGGCATGACTCCGTGGGCGTCAACAATATCCCCAAGATATTGTATCTCCTTCATGGCGAGAGAGAACATTTTTCAATGTTTGCATACAAGTTATGTTCCCACAAAGTGTCGAAAACTTTTTGAATGTGATGCAGATGTTCTTCTCATGTTCTGTTGAAGATGAGTATGTCATCAAGATAGACAACAATGAATAAAGTGGTGAATGGCCGAAGAATGTCATTCATCGTTGGCATGAATGTTGCATGAGCATAGGTTAATCCGAAGGGCATAACAAACCACTTAGACAAACCTTCCTTGGCTTTGAAGGTTGTCTTCCAAAAATCTGAGTGCTCAACAGAAATTTGATGGTACCCTGATTGGAGATATATCGTTATAAATAACTTTGTACCATGGAGCTAATCTGAAGGATCATTTATCCTAGGAAGAGGACAGGGGTTCTTCATGGTGATCTTGTCCAAGGCTTTGTGGTCAATGCACAAGCTTCATGTGCCATCCTTTTACAGTGCAAGCACAATTCAGCTACTGCAAGGAAAAGAGTTGTGACTGATGTGTCCTTTATCCACAAGTTCATGGATATTTTATTTAATCTCTTCATTCTCTAGAAATAAACAGTGGTTTGGTGAGGCATTAGGCAAAGGTATTCTTGGAATCAGATCAACAGCTTTATTGTGCAATGCTTAAGCACTCTGATTGTGGACTAGTAAAGATCCTTGTATTCCTCTAGTACTTGGTTTCAATTGTTTTTCTGCTGAAGGGGGTAATATTAACTTGTATTGCAAGGACGTCTTTCTTATGTTCAGGTCTCACCATCAAGAGCAAAAACATTTTACCAAACTCAATAGCTTCTTGCATTGTTTGGCACTAATCAGTGAAAGCTTAGGGACTAGTTCCATTATGCCAAATCTATTCTCACCAACATTTTATGACAACATTTCGGGGATTTCCGTCTTAGATTGCATGTCGATGATAAAGATATGGTTTCCCAAGTAATAAATCACAAACCTCTAATGGCGCTACATGACAAACGACTTCATCTTGAAAAGGCTTAATTTTGTACACGAAGTGACACTGATGAGAGGTGCACTTCTCTGAACTTGAGCTAAGCCATCTAATGGTGTATGGTTGAAGGTGAGACGTTGGTGGTGGGTTCAATCTTCAAATTGTTTCAGGGTAAATCAGGTTCTTTTGATCCCCATTAACAACAATAAAGTGCACAAATTGTTCGTTGACCCACATTTGAGAATGGAGCAACTTTTTTGCTTCTTTTGGATCTGAATTGAAAGAAGAGGCTGTGTTAGCAGTTGCTACAATGGCACTAGGCTCAGAATGCATGATCTGTTAGTGACAAGTTCAATCTTCAAATTGATTTAAGAGAAATCAGGTTCTTTCGATTCCCCTTGACAACAATGAAGTGTACAGGTTGTCCATTGACCCGCATTTGAGAATGGAGCAAACCTTTTTATTATTTTGGGTCTGAATTGGAAGAAGGGGCTATGTTGGCAGTTGCTACCATGGTACTAGGTTCATAATCCATGATCTATTGGTGTATGGTTGAAGGTGAGGTGTTCGTGGCAGGGTCAATCTTCAAAGTGCTTCAAGAGAAATCAAGTTCGTTTGATTCCTATTAATAAAAATGAAGTGTGTAGGTTGTCCATTGACCCACATTTGAGAGTGGAGCATCTTTTTTGCTTAATTTGGATCTGAATTGGAAGAAACGGTTATATTTCTAATTGCTACCATGGCAATAGGCTTAGAATCCATGATCTAATCATGCATGGTTGAAGGTGAAGCGTTAGTGGCAGATTCAATCTTCCAATTGCTTCAAGATAAATCAGAATATTTTGATTCTCATTGAAAATAATGAAGTGTACAGGTTGTCCATCGACCCACATTTGAGACTGAGCAACCTTTTTGCTTCTTTTGGATCTGAATTGAGAAAAGAGGCTAATGTTGGCAGTTGCTACCATGGCACTAGGCTCAAAATCCATGATCTATTTGCCTTTGTCTGTTGCCGTTGTGGTATAACTTGATGCTTCTAGCTACGCAAGCAAATATTTTTTAGCGCGGCATTCCTCAGTAGAGTGACCATTGGAATTGTGTACAGTGCACCATTTGCAAGTCTTGGATTGCTTCTTTTGCTCTTTAGGCCGTGTATTCTTCTTTTGGGAATGATGTGAAGGTTCTTTTCCTTGTTTGGAATATAGCTTGGCTTTAGAAGGAGTTCTTAGTCCTAAGATTTAGAGTCTTCAATCTTGGAATTATACCTGGCTTTTGCTTCAAATTGGTATGCATGCCTCTAGGCTTCTCCTAGGGAAGAGATGTGGAGGAAATAATGTCGGTTTGGATGTCTAGTCTTAATCCTGACCTATAATTAAAGATTGGGTGTTGCTTAGCTTCTAGAACAATCAACTTGGAAATCAAAGTATGGAAAATATTGGAATATTCTTCGACAATGGTAGCACCCTTAACCAAGTTGAGAGAACATGATATACCAGTTCATGGTTTCCAACGAGGTAATATGTTTCTTTCAAGGCTTCAACAAAACCATGCCAAATATCTACAAGGGTAGTATCATCCTCATGGGAAGTACAGTAATTATTCCACCATTTTTTTTTACAAACAAGGAAACTCTCCAAAGGGGAAAGGTAATTTTTTTTAAATCAGAAATTGAATTGATGGCATATTAGGAGCAAATTAAATTCCAATTATCTAGAGCATCGACATCTTCATGCCTTCAAATATAGGGATAACACACTAAATGGATTCAATGTGTTACATGTGGAAACAATTTGAGTGATGGAGTGCAACGACAACAATAATGAGTCTTGAATCAAAGAAAGCACAAAGACAATAGAATAACATGCTGTAATTGTAACACAAAATTGTATTATGCAAGTTTGGTACAATAATCCGAGAGATCAGATGCATCAATCACAAGACTCTTCTATCTAATGCTACCATTTGATGAATAGTTATGTTACAAAAATATACAAGAAAAGGAGACAGACGGCTTGTAAGTTAAAAAAAACGCAACCACTTGCATTCTTCCAATTCATATTCTCTGTTTGGTCAGTTTCTATAAGTACCGTTGAACTGAACCTATCAAAGTTGTGAGGTATCGGATATGATGAATCTGGGCTTTGCAGTTTAACCACATGTGCCTGGCATGATATTGAATCTAGTGGTGAAGATGACATGTGGCACAGAGTATAGCCGTTATACAGTGAGACAATCAAAGTCCCAGAATCTCCTAGATCAACTGGTGGATATGCTATTACTGAAAATAATTGGTAAAGAAAATGTGAAAGAGGAAAATCTGAACACATTTACAAAGTACTTACAGTTCATTGAAATTTGTCTTAATTGAACTGTTAAAACATTTCACATTGACTTTGAGTGACTGTACCGAGCTATGGCAGGGGTGGTACTAACTCTAAAGTACCTGTGGATTTTGCCGTAAGAGAATAGCATTGCTTATGGCTGGCCAATTATATATGCCTTGAGAGCAATTTTCAGGGAAAAATAATTTTACTCTTACTCCCTAAGTGCAAATCAAAGTATCACGACGGACTGCTTACTTTGTGTGACATTATATTAAGTCCTTAGGAGATATAAGAAAACAATAATAAAGCAATGGAGTAATAAAACTTGACCAAGATATTTGAGCATGTATAGGACTTCTGTAGAATATTGTGAACAATATGCCATTGATTAGGCAAGGTTGATGATAATAATTGGAAATTTTCATGTGGAAAAACACATTTTCATATACTTGCTTCTGCTGAAAACCTACTTTTAAGAAAGAACTTTCAAAAAAAAGTAATAATTACATTGGGAAACTGATATAAGTATCAAACGCTATCTATATATAAGCGTGCAAAATCATCTACATGAATATGGTAGAAAATGTATTCTGATGTCTAGTATTGTATTGCACTCGCATTGACTATCTCATGAGCTGTCCCAATTTTTGTACACACCCTTTTCCTTGTTCATAATAAAAATGCCCGTGAATTTTGTTAAAATAATGATTACCTTTACCAACCAAGGGCAAGGAACTTGAACAACCAGGTACTTTCAAGGAAGTTGCAAATTTTACATTTGTGGCAGGCTCCACAATAAAGTCTTCTGTTTCAACTGCAATCATTTATATCTAAAATGATAAGGAAAAGTCAATTCCAATATTCAAACTATGAGTTTGGGAACTCCATGTTACACTTCAGCAATTTTAGGAATCATGCTAAAATTTTAGTATATTTTAATTTCAAGAAAGAATACCTTATCACAAGAAACAAAAATTTTTGCATAATTGCATCTTCAGATCTTTATGTTCTTGAGATATTCTTTCTTATAGTGAAAAACACACATTAATTGAATAGAATTATTTGCAGTGTCCATGGATGAACAATATGGGTAAACAGGGCAGTATAATATTACAATTTTGGTGTGGTAAAATGGGAGTAACTAAACACTTATATATCCATTTGTTGAATTGTAACTTTTATATTATAAGCAATTCCACTTGTAAATCATCAAGGCATAAACAATCCAAAGAATCATTAATAGATCCTTCTTTCATTAAAGAAGATAGTGAAATATGTAGTGCTTCTCTAAACAGGACAAACAAATGCCAAACAAGTGTCTTTTCAAATCATACTCCACATAAAGAACATGGATTAGGAATAATATTTATTTTGTTTATGTATTTCCAGGTCAACCATTGGTTTGGTACCGTACTTACAAGAAAGGTTGAACAAAAGGTGAATAACATCAATCTAGGTAGTTGGTATCAATTGGTAAGCAAATTCAAGGATGACTCCCTTGAACTCAACAAGAGGTTAAGCAATGCATTAGGAAATAGAGAGTATTAAAAATTAAATTAAATTTTGAAACTCGAAATAGCTTTTTTGTCCTGCACTAGTAACTAAGAGATGTACAGAAAACTTTCTAAATCAGCATCCATTAATGGAAAGCCTAAAACACACAAGAGATGACTGGAATAGGTCAAGAACTCATTGACGGTTGACATCAGGCACCTGATCATTGATAAAATATTTATTTCAAGCCTCCTTTTATCAATTAGTTTATAGCGGGACCTATGATTGAAGCAAAAGCCCAATCTTTGAATGAGCAATGTCTATTTTGGTAGAAAGTCCAGAGCATGTTTTTAAACTTTTCTTCCGATGGAGATTGATTGCCCTGACATCATGACAAGACGAAACTTTAATACATGATTTTAGAAACCTTATGTAAAGACACTATTGAATGAATTCTTGCACATTGATCCAAGGCCCAGGAGGAGACCCAGTGGACAACCTACTTAAACAAATTTGTGAATGGTAGAGGATATGAAGATGTGGAGCACTAAATAACAAGGAAAGTAAAGAAGATAACAACAACCAATGTAGAATTGTAATAGCAAAGTTTTATTCTGCTAAATTTTGTAAAATATTTGAGAGATCAGATCTCTGGGGTCTATGTACTCCCTAATTCCATTCTTGTCTACGTAACCAACTACAAAGAATGTAAGTGTACATTAATATACAATGGAGGAAGATGAAGCGTCAATTGAACCTTTATAAGAGTCGGTGACAACTGCTTCATAATCAATGAATGTTGTGACATCACTAACTGACGAGCTTAGGTCTACAATACTGACACTACAAGAGCTATGTGGTAACACAATAGTGGAGTTAGTTCTCACAAATTAGCACATAGGTGAGGAACCTAATGCCAGTGTTGTTGATGTTAATGCAAAGGCTGGATATGCAACAACGATAAACTGTGGTAAGATCTAGTGACCCAGATCCTCCTGGATCCATCGTCCCTCCTTAAAGAGCAATGGTCCCCATTGCATGCAAGTGTGGTAAGAAATGTGGAAACAAATTGGCATCCTGCACTTCTATAAACCATTTTCCCTGGGAAGGCACTTGACCTGCTTTAACGATTTGAAAGAGAGGGATCTCTTGTCCGCATGTCCGTTTGAGCCGAGCGTCCATGACTTGATCCGATTTGTTGGGGTGTTGCAATTTGGATTGATATTCGTCTATTGACGAGTCTCTGCAGTATCTGGAGTTTCCAAAAGGGATCGAAAGTAATGGAACAAGAGTTCTACGTTGAAGATGATGCAACCCAAGGTAAGATGGGAGATTGTGCTCGAAAGCATTCTCTCCTACTTGCTAGGTGATGTTATAGGGCCTATACTAAAGTGGACGAAGCTTGTGGTAAGGTCATTTCATTCTTTCCTGCTGCATGTGTAGCCAAACTCGATCACCAACCTAGGTGTGCGGTGTCCAATGCTTGTCATGGTGCTACTTGTATTTCGCATTAGCCTGTTGCAGAATGATTTGCCCTTGTTGAATGTGTTGAATGTGCTCAATGAATTGAACTTTATCACCTTCATTTTGAGCTAATGGAGTTGCCACTGTTGATGGCGGAATAGAATAAGCTAAATTGATGGGTGCCAAAGGTTGGAAACCCAAGCAAACTTGGAAACAATTGTGCAGTAGAGTTGTGCAGATCTTTGTTGTAGTTGTGTTGAATAAAAGGCAGTTTTTCATCCCAAGTGTGTTGCTTCTTTGAATTTGTACACTCTCAAAAGGTGCACTATCATCCTATTTACCACTTTCATCTGTCCATCAGTCTGTGGATGAAAGGAAATGGACTTGCTCAACTTTGTGTCTAGCATAGACCAAAGTGCTTTCCAAAAATTGCTCAAGAACTTTGTATCCCTATTAAATAGGATAGTTTTTGGGATTCCGAAGAGGATACAAACATGTTGAAAGTACAATTGAGACGTTTCCAGAGCTGATATTGCTTTCTTACAGGGTATGAGAATTGCCATCTTTAAGAATCTATCCACTACTACATAAACACAATCATTACCATGCTTGGTAGTAGGGTAGCTTGAGATAAAATCCATGGAAACAGAGTCCCACGATCTTGTTGGAACCAACAAACCTTGTTTCTTGTTAACCGACTTGGTGATTGCACATGCGGTGCAAGACTTAACGTATTTGGATACATCTGACCAAGGATGTAGCTAGAAGAAACGCTTATAAAACACCGCAAGAGTCTTTTCAACTCCAAAATGTCTTGCAACTTTGCTAAAATGGGCCTCCCATATTAGGTTTTGTCTCTTTGTCTCATGCAAAAGGCACAAGTGCCCAAGGTGATAAAGGAGTCCATCCTACAAGTAGAAGTCTGTAACTAAATTATCACAAAGCAAATTTTGATAGATATCTACAAAATTTGTCAGATGGATACAATTATGACCAAGCATTGACTTCATGTCAACATGCAGCAAGTACAGAAAGGAGAGCTTGAATCAACATATGGCTCAGTGTAATATCCCCAAGAAGGAGATCGTTGAATTCAAGGAGAGGTGTTGCCATTTCACATGAAGAAATCGTTGCCAAGGAGCAGCGCTGCCATTTAATACAGCAGTCATTAAACGGATATGAACGGAAATGTCAAATGGAATTGTTGTCGAAAATAAATAGAAGTGTCAAATAGAATTGTTGCCGGAAGTGAACGGAAATGTTGACAAAAATGTTAACGTAAATGTTAATGGAATTGTCGACGGAAATGTTAACAGAAATGTCAACGGTCACATCTTTTGGTGAAGAGGTGCCTCTTGGATGGGACGTCTCCTTTGTGAGAAGTTTTTAAAGGCTATATAAGGGAGAAGAGATGTGGAAGTATTAAAAAGCATCCAATTATGAATTCAATCATCTAACTCGTATAAGCGTCATGCTATACAACCACTCTTAAGGATGAAAACCCTTGTGATTATAACAACCCAAAGACAAAACCTCTTGTGGACTTATATTTTATTTTATTTATTATTTTAAATGCAATATTTATATTTATAAAAAAATATTATTTAAAGGAATTCCAGAAAAACCAAATTAATGTAAAATATTTCGATTTGGAATATTATAGTGGTATTAGAGTTGTTTTTCTTGCCAGCCTGTGAACCATGGGGTCGCTACATAAGGAAATTATGGACAGTTTCGAGTTGTACAACACCCTTTCAACAGAGATTCAAAAATAAATCTCTTTTTCAGACTATTTGGATTTAAAAGAGTCATGGAATGGAAACAAACACTATGAGGAAGATGAGTTTGTGAATCATAGTTATAGCAGATCGGAATATGTAGAGAAATTCAATTTACAAGAGGTTTCTAGAAGAAAAATCAAAGCACTGAGAACAAAAAAGCAATTAGAGACAAATTGCATACAACCATCCACAACAAAAGATGAATGAGAAGCTGATTCCATCCCTGCATGTTCTGTAGGAGGGGCTCAAGAGATATTAGAAGAAACAATCAATGATGATGGCAAAAAATTAGCAAGAGCAATGTTGGGAGTTTTGCAATTGCCAAAAAATATAGTCAATTCCCATTCCTGTGAAGACTGCACAATTTTTCTAGCCCTGAATGATTTGACACTAGTGTTTGTTGAAAATTGTAATCAAATTCCTTCCCTTGTTGCCCCTAATAAATCAAATCTAAAAAGTCAATTACTTGTTGCTTCCAAGGGTTGGATGCATTCTGAAAATTATTTTGTTGGCATGCCTGTCAGCCAGGGTCAAAATAATTGTTCAACTTTATCAGCTGATAAGGATATGGTAAAGAGCGTCAATGCAGAAGTTGCATTGCACTATGTGGGTCTACCCCTCAATTATGTTATATCTGCAGAAATTTTCAAAGAAAATAGGCTTACCCTCAAAAGCGGGTGGGAGAAAACACAACAAATAGGTCATCTAATTGAGATGGAAGATGTTCAGAATTTGACAGCTAAAAGAACTTCTCAGATTGAGAGGAGACGAATACAAGAAATGAAGTCAAAACTAATCATAGCTCAAGAAACATTAAAGAAGCGGATGTATGAGTTGAAATTTAAGGGAGAAGTACTAGAGAAGATGCAAAAATTAATACAGCCATTGAATAAACATTGTGCTGTTCAAATGCATTGCCCCACGGGATATTCAACAATACAAGTGACATCTTCAACAATGCAATTGCTTGAGCAGACTCCTATTAAGAAAATTTATTTGCAATCTATAATCATGAAGGGCAAAGAGAAAGCAACATTACTTGCAAATGGATATGACCATGGAATATATGAGGAAAAGCTTCGTTTCAAGAACGTAAAAACTAAGAATGGCTTACAACTGGGAGAATATATATA
Source organism: Torreya grandis (assembly GCA_037957365.1). NCBI lineage: Eukaryota > Viridiplantae > Streptophyta > Pinopsida > Cupressales > Taxaceae > Torreya > Torreya grandis. The sequence goes on along the minus strand of JARHVA010001510.1, from coordinate 530,935 downwards.
TTTACATAGCAATAACAATCATTGTGCCTAGCAGAAGGCGTTCTCTTTGAAGTACACAACAAAGATAGCCCAAAAGGAAACTATTCTGGTTATGATGGTGCACATGATCAAATTCACTATTCCTCACTTGTTTTAGAGAAACAAGTGATTCCAATGGAATATTACAAAACTTTATCACTGAAATTCAGGCTGTAGCTCCGGAGTTTACCTTCTATGATAGCATTAAATGGTCTTCAGAGGGTAGCGTGACAGAAGAGACGCTGCTCTGTACTAAAATGTATTTTAATTTAATGTATCCTATAAAGGAAAATGATAGATGGGTTTGTGGACTTGTCAAAGGGCTTAATATTGGGCGCGGTGCAGATTTTGGCATGCTTGATCCAGTAGATATATCATGACTGAAAAAGGATTGTAAATCTGATAGTATCAATGCAACTAAGTTATCTGAAGAAGACTTCGCAAATAAAATATTACTTCCATACACAATCCTCACATGTGTGTTTTTTACAAATAGATCCTTGCTTCATATACTAAAGACCACTCATAAGTTGAATGTACAGGGATGTCTATGAATTTGTAATCTTCTATGACTTTGAACAAGAGAAAAACTTAGATCAACACAGGGCCACTAAAGGATCTGCGTTTGCATTCCATGGAAGTTCCACATGTAATTGGTACTCTATCATAAGGAATGGCTCAAAGGGTTTGAGCAAGAATAAGTACATGACTGTTGAACATGTACAAGACGAGGGCATCAACCTCTCAATATGAGCTATTTAAATTTGTATTGCTACCCTTCATTGTTGAGTGAAAATGAGAAAATTAATGACATAATATTGATTATTTATGAGATTTTCTCATGGGAAAAGTATACAAAACCCTCTAACATTTTGGTGGTTCCCAATGAAACTGAGGTTGTCCTACGGTATTTGCTCGTATGGAGTTCATATGGTCCTACTTTTGGATTGTCAATAGAAGATGCAACATGGGGAGGAGGCTTACTTCTTAAACATTCCAATTCGCAATTGCTTGAGGACAAACAATTTGAGGCAGGGAGGTCTGTAATATACCCAAGAAGATCGCTGAATTCAAGGAGAGGTGTTGCCATTTCACATGAAGAAATCGTTGCCAAGGAGCAGCACTGTCATTTAATACAGCAATCATTAAACAGATATGAACGGAAATGTCAAACGGAATTGTTGTTGGAAATGAACGGAAGTGTCAAACGGAATTGTTGTAGGAAGTGAACGAAAATGTCGATGGAAATGTTAACGGAAATGTTAATGGAATTGTTGATGGAAATGTCAACGGCCACATCTTTTGGTGAAGAGGTGCCTCTTGGATGGGACGTCTCCTTTGTGAAAAGTTTTTAAAGGCTATATAAGGGAGAAGAGATGTGGAAGTATTAAAAAGCATCCAATTATGAATTCAATCATCTAACTCGTATTATAAGCGTCATGCTATACAACCACTCTCAAGGATGAACACCCTTGTGATTATAACAACCCAAGGACGAAACCCCTTGTGGACTTATATTTTATTTAATTTATTATTTTAAACGCAATATTTATATTTATAAAAAAATATTATTTAAAGGAATTCAGAAAAAACCAGATTAATGTAAAATATTCCGATTTGGAATATTACACTCAGGCAATCTGCATCTAGATTGGCACTTCCCTTCTTATGCTTGATGTTCATACGAAACTGTTAAAGATAAGAAGACCATTTATGATGTCGATCTTGCTACTTGTTCTAAGTTTGCAAAAACTAAAGTGGCTTGTGATCGGTGTGAATCATAGTCTCCTTGCCCAACATATAATGCTTCTAGTGCTTACATGCTTGAACAATAGCATAACGCTCTCGATCATAGGTTGGGTAGTTTCTTACCAGTGCAATGAATGTTTTGTTATGGTAAGCAACTAGGTGACCATATTGAAAGAGGATTACTCCAAGTGCAAAGTTAGAGGCATCTGTCTCAATGTCAAATGGTTGTTGAAGATCTGGTAATGCAAGTACTGGTGCAAAACAAAGTCTACATTTCAATTCTTCAAATGCTTTCTATTGTGCGACTCCCCAAATGAACTTTGCTTTAGTGCCACCTTTGGTAACTTAGTTCAGAGGCCAAGTCAAATTAGAATAACTGATACATATCTCCTACAGAAATTTGTTAATCCCAAGAAACTGTGAAGCTTTGTGAGATTCTTTGGTTGTGGCCATTCTTCGATGACTTGAATCTTAGTCGGGTCCACGTGCACTCCTTGTGCATCTACTATGTATCCCAGATATTGTATCTCTCCCATAGCAAATAAACTTTTCTCTATGTTTACATATATACAAAGTGTCAAGCACTTGCTCTATATGGTGCAGATGTTCATCCCATGTTCTGCTAAAGATGAGGATGTCTTCAAGGTAGACTATGACAAATGAGGTAGTGAATGGCCTGAGAATGTTATTCATCATCCGCATGAATGTAGTTGGTGCGTTGGTCAAACCGAAGGGCATGACTAACCATTCGAACAAACCATCTTTGGCCTTGAACATTGTCTTCAACAAGATTGTGATAATATCCAAACTTAAGATCGGCTTTGGTTAAGTGTTTTGCATTGCGGAGCTGGTCCAACAATTCCTTAATCCTTGGAAGAGGATAGCGGTTCTTCATTGTGCTCTTGTTGTGGAGTCTGTAATCAATGCACAACCTCAATGTGTCATCTTTCTTTGGTACAAGCACAATTGGGTTGCAGCAAGGCAATGAGTTAAGCCTAATATGTCCTTTGTCCATGAGTTCATGGATTTGTCGCTTGATTTCTTCATTTTCCAGAAATGATATGCGATATAAAGAAGCATAAGGTAAAGGTAGTCCAGGGATCAAATCAATAGTTTGCTTCACCGCACAATGTGTAGGCACTTCTTTTGGTGACTGAAAGATATCCTTGTATTCTTCCAAATTGTGGTTCAACTCTGAGGTTTTTACTGCTACTGCTAGAGGAATTGCAGTATGGATTGGCACCGCAAGGATATTCTTACATTCAAATATTACCATCAAAAGTATGAACTTCTTACTAGACGTGACTAGCTCCTTACACTGCTTGGCGCTAATGAGTGATAGCTTAGGGCCTACTTCCGGTATGTAGTATCTCTTATCACCAAAATCAATGACACCATTTCTAGGATTTGCCTCAGACTGCATGTCTGTTGTCCCCGAAAAATGCCAATCATTTTTGGGACAACCTACGGACTATTTTGGCCCTGCACAGACCAAAATCCTCTCTCCCCTTTTCAAAAATTGTTCTGCGCATTTAGTTTCTTCATTTTTCAAAGCTTTTTCAAAAATCTACGGACTCTGCAGGCTTGAATCTACGGACTCTGCAGGCTTGGAACTACGAACTTCACAGATGGTTTCTATGGACTCCGCAAATAGATGTCTATGGACTCTTTCAAAGTTAGAGAGAACTACGAACTTGGCTTCTACGGACTCTGCAGGCAGGCTCAAATCTACGGACTATGCCTGAAAGAAACGGGTTCAACACTTAGCCATTTTTTCAATCGGGAAGTTCAAAGGGGTCTTCCAAGAGCCCGAAGGACAAGTGCCCTTGCAGAGGGCAGTGAGCAAAAGCGGACAAAAGTTGGAATTCACTCAGAGAAAAAGTCCGAAGAAATGGAAAAGAACGAATGGCTAGGTAACATGAACTTTCCTTCAGACTTTTTGTCCGAAGGAATTCTTTCAGGCTTTTTGCCCGACGGAAAAAGCCGATGCCTGAACTCTGCCCGAACATCCCGAAGGATAAGTACCCTTGCGAGGGGCACTTGACGACAGAGAAAGGACCGTTTTAAAAGCCCGAAGGGACACCTTCCCTTCGGGACGTCCCAAAGGCTGAACAAAGACGCAAAAAGGAACCTTCACAGACTTAGACAAAAAGGGCTTCAAAGGATGAACTGAATGAACCGATTGAACCATTGAACTGTTGAACCAAAAAAGTTCAACGAGCTCAAAGGTTCAAAGGTTCAACCAGAGCTTAGAAAGATAAAGGAAGCAGTGATTGAGCGAGACACAGGATGAACCAATGAACCGATTGAACCTTGAACCAAAAGAGTTCAAAGTTCAATGGTTCATAGGTTCAAAAGGTTCAAAGGCAGCCTCAGTCAAGGAAAAAGCAGCAAACAAGTGGTTCAACGGATGGTTCAACCAAGGGGCGAAGAAGCGATTGAACAAAGAAGCGATAGAACAAAAGAGACAGAATGAACCAATGAACCGATGAACTTTCAATGGTTCAACGGGTTCAAGGTTCAACATGGTTCAAACAGCTGGTGACCATTGACGGTCCCATGGACGTCAAATTTAAAGGGATACCCAAAAAAATTCAAAGGCTTAAGGCCAGAAGGAAGACAAAGCCAGGAAGGGGCAAAAGAGCCAAGTGCAGAAACGGACAAAACAGTCCAAGTGGCGAAAGAAGGTGTCGACTCAAGGAGTTACTCCAGCGGTTGACACAGTGTCTGCGAATTGGTCATCAAGAGGCACGAACATAAAACGGCGCAACCCGTTTTTCTTCACTTTGCATTGATGAGCAGACAAGCCGCATGAATCCCTTGAAAGGAGCGGTCTTGTTTGCAGACAAACGGCACGGCCTATGTTATAAACCCTTGAAGTCAAAACAGGAGCCGACACAGCATTATCTATCAAGCAGCTTCCTCTTTCCAAGGCTCGGAACGCACATGGGCCGTCCCATGGAAAAAAGCGCCAATCCTTGCGTAGTTGCTATAAGATTGTAATATCTCTCATTTGTAAAGGGGGGACTTTTCATTTTTACAGGAGCGAAACTCTGCCCATTTAAAAGAATAACACTGAGACTTTGAGCTCAGATTGTAATTTCATTTCATTTTATCTGAATGAGAAAGCAAGTTGTCTGCAGACTTTGTGCTGTTTTGGCTTGTGCTACTTTAGAAAATTGTTCTTATGTCTGTTTCCTAGAAGCATTCTTATATATTTAACTTGACAAGCAGAATTAGTGAAGGTAAAAAGGGAGGTGTCTTGAAGCCAACTGTGAGAAGACTTTGTGCTTTCACAATTGTTTTCATCATGTGTTTTTCCTTTTCTTTCTGTGTTGAGAATTCCGGGACGACTTTGTGCCCCCATTATCTTGTGTTATACTCTTTGGGCAGTTGAGGTGGAAACTTTGTGTTCTGTTTCACCCTGCTGGTTACTGCGCCCTTTGTCACCAATTACTTTTACTACCTGAAAGAAACTCCTGTTGTTTCCTGCAAGAACACTTCTGAAAGAATAGAAGTGCCTTCAGCGTTTCCACCAGGATTTTCTCCTTTGTCTGTGAGCATCATCTCTAAAAGAAGAGAGATGGATGGTTTATTCTGCCCCCATGTGTTATTTTCTGCTTATTTATATAGTATATAGCCTCTGCATATTTAATAGGGAACCTCCTCTTGATGAGAGGAAAGATTTGTCTCCGATTGATGTAGTAAAGTTGCACACCTAGACGACCAATCTTCCTATGCTGTGGTGATAGGAACTATTTTGGTTACCAATTAGCTGGCCGACAAAATCTTCACCCAACAGTTTTTGGTGACTCTGCTGGGGAAGAGCGCGCAGTTTGAAGTCTCAAACTTCAAGCTGAAGCAGATCCTGCTCTTTTCCATTTTTTGTTCTGCAATCTGGCAACTCCACGTTATACCAGAGGCCAAAAATCCCAAGATGTTGTTGACCCTGCTTTTGAGTTGGTGCAACAGAGTAATTTTGAGTTGTTTCCTCCACAACCTCACCTTAGACGAACTAGGAGTCTTCCTCCTAGCCCTCCCAGGCCACCAACACAAGACAGAACTTCTTTTTCTGCTACTAGCCGAGCTTTGCCTATCCACACTCCACCTGGATTAGTGATCCCACTTTTACATAATCAAATCATGGCTCAAGGCCCCTGGGGTAACTCTTTTGGTCCACTCAATTTGACTCCACCTCTGCATGAGCTTCCACGTAGTTCAAGAAAAAAATTCTCCAAATTCTTTGGTGATGAAAAAGTTCATCCTGATGAACACATTGCATCTTTCAGCATAGCCTGTGGCGTAATAGGGGTGGAATTTGAAGACATTGCAGTCAGGTTGTTCGTAGAGACACTACAAGGCGCTGCTGCAGACTGGTTCTACCACCTGCAGGCTAGATCAGTGACTGATTGGGACACTCTGAAAGACAAATTTGAAGCCAGGTTCAAGCTTGCAAAAGATGCACATGCCTTGCTGACCCAGCTCACTCAGATGAAGAAAGAGCCTCATGAACCTATGAGGGATTTTATTGCCAGATTCGACAAGCTGAGGCACAAGATTCCCATGGTCACCCAGCCGACACCTCATAACCTCAAATGCTTCTTCATCAACTCACAACTGCCTGAAGTGAGTTTCTTGCTGAGACGGGCCAGACACATAGACCTTGCTGCTGCTCAGGACTTGGCTACTGAGGTAGAAGATAACCTTATCTTGGCAGGAAAGATAAAGAGAGACCCTAATAAAGGTAAATTCTCTTCATCTTCTGAATACTCACCTACAGCCACCACTGACCCAATGGTGCAAAAACTAGCAAAAGAAATGCTAGCTCTCAGAAAGCAAGTGGCGCAAGGGATGTCATCTGCTCCTGCATACAGAGATATGCCCAGGAGGACATTTCAGAATCAGGCGTACCAAGGCAATGCTGCCAGGAATCAGAGACAGCAAAATAGCCTTCCTCCTCCACAGATGAACCTCGCCCTTGAAGCACCTCCAAGCAACTCAGCAGTTGGATATCTTGAAGCTGAATCGGATTTCTCATTCCAGCCTGAGTTGAATCCTGAAGATGACACTAATCTCTTCACTGAGAAAGAAGAAGAATTAGCTGGCGACTCCTATATTGGTTTCCTGAACTATCAGGATGAACCCAGAGGTGAAGGTAATGCCGCTGAGGGGTCATATGCTATATTCACCCGGTCCAAGAATCAATCAGCTCAACAAATTGATAAGGAGAAAGTAGAGAAGCGACCTCAACCGGCAGTTTCAATTGCTAAGCGGAGATCCACTCTTCCTTTCCAGCCAAAGGACCCGGTGATTGCGAGAAAGGTAAGTACCCCAAATGCCCCTATGCCTTCTACTTCAAATTCGCAGTCTAGTCCTCCCCATTTCAAAAATCAAAAGGATGAACTCCCATCCTCTACTCCTAGCTCGTTCCAGACATTTGATATCATTGACCATATAAAAAAAACCAAAATTCAAATGTCTGAATTTGAATTTCTGCAGTCTCATCCTAAGCGATTAGAAAGACTGGTTCAATGTGTTAAAAATCAGAACATCCCTGTTGAACAAGCAATTCCCAAAGTGACACATGATCCTGCTAAGAATGCACCCACCAGGGACAACCTTGTCATTGCTCCCCCTGCTGCTCCTAACAGAACTGAACTTTTTTGTCTCATTGCTGATAAATGGACATCAGCTGAATAATTGCATCATTGATTCTGGAGCTTCAGACAATGTCATGCCTGCTAAAGTGGCTGAATCCCTTGACCTCACATTGACCAAGACTTTTGGTAGATGCTTCTCCATGGAGAACAAGCAAGTGCCTTTGCTGGGACAAATTAAAGATACCCAATTTGCGTTTGTTGCCTTTCCAGACAAAATAATCAAGATGACTGTCTTGGTAGCAGACGTCCCAGCATCATATGGCATCCTTCTTGGGCAGAATTTCTGCAGGGATATTGGAGGTAAATTGAGCATGGATTTATCAGAGGCAAGGATTCCAGTCAAAGGTGTTATGAAGAGGCTGCTCCCTGAGAAGGAAGCGAAATATGTGGTTACCCAGACCTCAGCACCTGAAGCTCAAATTATGTTTGAGTCTTCAGGCATGGGTAACTACTTTCTGTACACGGATGGAGTTCATAAGACCTCTGATGAAGCTCCTGCAGATGACAGCCTGGAAATGCATTCAGCTAGAACAGCAGAGAAATTGGCTGAGCACAAGGCAAGTGTAGAAGTATCTCCACCCCCGGATGAAGAAGAATCCAAAAGAAAATCAATATCAAATGAGGTATAGATTTTTGAATTTGATGGCAGCTGCTCTTCCACTGGTTCAGGAGCCGGGGTTGTGTTAATATCTCCTCAGAGATATTTTCCCTCATCTTATAAATTGCAATTCAGCAACACAAATAACACAGCTGAATATGAGTCTCTGTTGCTTGGATTGAGAGCCGCTCGAGACAAAGGCATCAAGCTCCTTCATGCTAAAGGGGATGCCGAACTAGTGGTTTGTCAGGTGAGGAACCTGTATCAAATCAAGAATGAAAGATTGCGTCATTATCGCAATCTAGTCTAGGACCAGCGTGAAAACTTTGACGCTTTCAGCATCTCTGCAGTTCTTAGAGAATTCAATGACCGGGCAGATGCACTAGCTATTTCAGCTACTCTCTTGGTCCCCCACCCAGATTTCAAAGGAGACAAGTACACGATTGAGCTAGTCTTTCGGCCAAGTGTACCTGACAATGCCAATCATTGGCAGGTATTTAACAATGACAACCAAATCATTGCCTCCCTGGAGCAAAAAGACAGCTTTGAACGGCTGCATTTTGAAGGCAGCGAACCTCATAAGTGTGAAACAGCCCCTGAATCAAATGCAGACACAAATGAGGAGTTCTTGCAACTCAAAGGGAATAAGATTCCCAAAGGCTTGGTTTCCCTTGAGAAGCTGTTTGAAAAGCATGATAGATTCATCAGACAGCAGCCAATGAATTCAAGCTCATCTCAAGAGTTTGATCAAGTAAATTTGGAAACCAAGGAAGACCCCAAGTGAACATTGGAAAATGTTGTACTCCTGAAGAGCGTTTCTAGTTCACCTCTTTGCTCAACGAATACATGGATGTCCTAGCGTACTATGATAACCTGAAATCACTCCGGCCTGATGAAATTCGACACAACATTCCTCTCAAGGCTGATTCAACACCTTACAGGCAAAAATCCAGGCATTATAATCCGAAAATATCAGGTACTATTTTATCTGAGATAAAAAAAATGCTAAATGCCAGGATAATCTTTCCAATCCATCATTTCACATGGATTGCCAATATAGTGCCTGTAAGAAAGAAGAATGGTGAAATTCGTCTTTATATGGATTTTAGAAATTTGAATCAGGCATCCTTAAGAGGATAATTATCCTTTGCCAATCATGGATCAAGTGCTGCAGACAATGACGGACTCGAAAATGTTATCGATGCTAGATGGCTTCTCAAGATATAATCAAGGTGAAGTTGATGAAGCAGACCGGCATAAGACCGCTTTCACCACACCTTGGGGCACATTTGCGTATAAAAAGATGCCTTTTGGCTTGATAAATGCTGGCGCCACCTTTCAAAGAGCAATGGACCTTGCCTTCAAAGATGAGATGGGTAAGTTCATTGTAGTTTATCTTGATGACTTGACCGTCTTCTCTAAGCATCGCCCAGATCATGTGAGCCATTTGCAACAAGTGCTGGAACACTGCTGCCAGAATGGCATTTCCTTAAACCCCAAAAAGTCAGTTTTCAGAGTAACAGAGGGGAAACTTCTCGGACACATTGTGTCCAAAGGAGGCATAAAGATTGACTCAGACAAAGTCAAGTCTATCCAAGAACTTTCCTTGCCCACAAGCAAGACTGTTGTTCACTCTTTCTTTGGAAAGGTGAATTTCTTACAGAGGCTCATCCCCGAGTTTGCCGAGAAGACGAGGCACCTTGTAAACATGATGAAGGGAAAAGCCACCTTCAGCTGGACTGAAGAAGGTAAGTCGGCATTTGAGGATACTAAGTCCGCGATTGCCCATGCTCCAATTCTGGGTTGTCCAGACTATAGCAAAGAGTTCACCATTTACATCTATGCTTCAGAACATACACTTTCAGCAATTCTGGTTTAACAGAATAAAGAAGGTATGGAATCTCCCATTTCCTTCATGAATTGTCCTCTCAAAGCTCATAAGCTGAAGTACTCAAATATGGAGAAGCACGCTTATGCAGTGGTGAAGGCCGTAAAACATTTTCGTTTCTACATCCTCAATTTTCGGGTTACTACCTTAGTCCCCGACACCACAGTGAAATCTATACTGACTCAGCAGGAGTTTGGAACAAAAAGAGGCAATTGGGTTGCAAAGATCCAAGAGTTCGATCTGATCATCAAGCCAACAAAGCTGGTACATGGAAAGGGGCTATGCCAACTAATCACTGATAACAAGCCAAGAGGAACAGAGCATGAAGAACCAGAAGTGGATGACACACCAACAGTCCTCTTTGTCTCCACCACAAATGAGTGGTATTCAGGTATTGCTCATTTTCTTACTTATGGTGAATGTCCTGCTCACCTATTTTATAAAGAAAGGAGGACCATCAAGCTAAAAGCTGCTAATTTTGTCTTTTGGGAAACGGCCTATACAAGAGGAGCCTTGATGGAACGTTTCTTCGCTGTGTGGACAAAGAGCAACAAAGCCGACTTCTAAAGTCCTTCCACAATTCAACTTGTGGAGGACATTTTTTTGCCCCTATGGCTGCCCATAAGATCCTACGAGCCAGGTATTATTGACAACACTCTTTCAAGATGCATACAAGTGGGTCAGGGGATGTGAACTGTGCCAACAGTTTGTTGGAAGGCCCAAGTTAGCTACCCTACCCCTCGAACCAGTGATTATAGAGGAGCCATTCCAGCAATGGGGAATTGATTTTATTGGAGCTATAAATCCATCATCAAGTGTTGGACATGACTATGTCCTCACAGCAACAGAGTACTTCACCAAATGAGTGGAAGCAGTTCCAACCAAACATGCTACTTCAGAAGTAGTATGCAATTTCCTCAAAGAAAACATCATGTCCAAGTTTGGGGTCCCAATCAAAATTGTCACTGACAATGCCGCCTGTTTCACTTCCCAGGAGATTACTCAATTCTGTTTTCACTACAGAATCACACTCTCCTACTCTGATTACTTTCCACAAGGGAATGGACAGGCTGAATCAAGCAATAAGAACCTGATGACTATCATCAAGAAGCTGGTGGATGACAACCAAAGGACTTGGCATAAGGCATTGGTTGATGCTCTATGGCAGACAAAATTACACCCAAGAGGGCAATTGGTATGTCTCCCTTTCAACTTCTTTATGGTGTCAATGCTGAGATACCAATCACCTTGGAATTGTCAGCATTGAAATTGGGTGGAATTGCCAGCATTGAAATTGGCTGGAATTGCCAGCATTGAAATTGGCTAAGGCGATTGAAGATCAAACATATGAGAGCTCACTTGAGAAGAAGATCATGTGCCTTGCTGAGCTGAATGAGCAGAGAACTGCAGTGGTGGACCGAATTGCCGCCCATCAAAGTCTGGTGAAGAAGCTCTTCGACCAGAAAGCAAAGAATCGTGATTTCCAGATTGGAGATCAAGTCCTGCTGTGGGGCAAGAGAAGAGAACCAAAGGGGATGCACGGAAAATTTGATTCCCTGTGGAGGAGCCCTTTTACTATTCATCAGCTCAACGGTAAACACAGTTTCCTGTTGAAGTATCAAGATGGCACTCTCTTTTCTCTGCCTCACAATGGGCAACATCTGAAGCACTTCAACTCTTGAAGTATCAGATGAGTTCCCCTGTACATATGTATATTCGTAGTCTTTTGTTTTTGTTTTGTTCTTTTATTTTCGTTTTTGGAGCCTTTCTTCTTGGGTAGCGTGACTCCATAGCCCACTGGCACACTTCAAAGCACTGGAGATTCTGGTTTCTACTCCCCTCAGCTGTGTTTCAAGTTTCCAACTGAAGGTAGTTCCCCAACTAGAGCCAGCTATTGTCCCCGAAAAATGCCACTCATTTTTGGGACAACCTACAGACTATTTTGGCCCTGCACAGACCAAAATCCTCTCTCCCCTTTTCAAAAATTGTTCTGAGCATTCAGTTTCTTCATTTTTCAAAGCTTTTTCAGAAATCTACGGACTCTGCAGGCTTAAATCTACGGACTCTACAGGCTTGGAACAACGAACTTCACAGATGGTTTCTACGGACTCTGCAAACAGATGTCTATGGACTCTTTCAAAGTTAGAGAGAACTACGAACTTGGCTTCTACGGACTCTGCAGGCAGGCTCAAATCTACGGACTCTCAAGGTTGGTTTTTACGGACTCTGCAGGAAATAAACGGGTTCAACACTTAGCCATTTTTTCAATCGAGAAGTTCAAAGGGGTCTTCCAAGAGCCCGAAGGACAAGTGCCCTTGCAGAGGGCAGTGAGCAAAAGCGGACAAAAGTTGGAATTCACTCGGAGAAAAAGTTCGAAGAAGTGGAAAAGAACGAATGGCTAAGTAACATGAACTTTCCTTCGGACTTTTTCTCCGAAGGAATTCTTTCGGGCTTTTTGCCCGACGAAAAAAGCCGAACCCTGAAGTCCGCCCAAACATCCCGAAGGATAAGTACCCTTGCGAGGGGCACTTGACGACAAAGAAAGGACCGTTTTAAAAGCCCGAAGGGACACCTTCCCTTCGGGATGTCCCAAGGCTAAACAAAGACACAAAAAGGAACCTTCACAGACTTAGACAAAAAGGGCTTCAAAGGATGAACTGAATGAACCGATTGAACCATTGAAACGTTGAACCAAAAAAGTTCAACGAGTTCACAGGTTCAAAGGTTCAACCAGAGCTTAGAAAGATAAAGGAAGCAGTGATTGGGCGAGACACAGGATGAACCAATGAACCGATTGAACCTTGAACCAAAAGAGTTCAAAGTTCAATGGTTCATAGGTTCAAAAGATTCAAAGGCGGCCTCAGTCAAGGAAAAAGCAGCAAACAAGTGGTTCAATGGATGGTTCAACCAAGGGGCGAAGAAGCGATTGAACAAAGACGCGATAGAACAAAAGAGACAGAATGAACCAATGAACCGATGAACTTTCAATGGTTCAACGGGTTCAAGGTTCAACATGGTTCAAGCAGTTGGCGACCATTGACGGTCCCGTGGACGTCAAATTTAAAGGGATACCCGAAGAAATTCAAAGGCTTAAGGCCAGAAGGAAGACAAAGCCAGGAAGGGGCAAAAAAGCCAAGTGCAGAAATCGACAAAACAGTCCAAGTGGCGAAGGAAGGTGTCGACTCAAGGAGTTACTCCAGCGGTTGACACAGTGTCTGCGAATTGGTCATCAAGAGGCGCGAACAGTGAACGGCGCGACCCGTTTTTCTTCACTTTGCATTGATGAGCAGACAAGAAGCGTGAATGCCTTGAAAGGAGCGGTCTTGTTTGCAGACAAACGGCACGGCCTATGTTCTAAACCCCTGAAGTCAAAACAGGTGCCGACACAGCGTTATCTATCAAGCGGCTTCCTCTTCCCAAGGCTCGGAATGCACATGGGCCATCCCATGGAAAAAAGCGCCAATCCTTGCGTAGTTGCTATAAGATTGTAATATCTCTCATTTGTAAAAGGGGGGACTTTTCATTTTTACAAGAGCGAAACTCTGCCCATTTAAAAGAAGAAAACTGAGACTTTGAGCTCAGATTGTAATTTCATTTCATTTTATCTGAATGAGAAAGCAAGTTGTCTGCAGACTTTGTGCTGTTTTGGCTTGTGCTACTTTAGAAAATTGTTCTTATGTCTGTTTCTTAGAAACATTCTTATTTATTTAACTTGACAAGCAGAATTAGTGAAGGTAAAAAGGGAGGTGTCCTGAAGCCAACTATGAGAAGACTTTGTGCTTTCAAAATTGTTTTCAGCGTGTGTTTTTCCTTTTCTTTCTGTGTTGAGGATTCTGGGACGACTTTGTGCCCCAATTATCCTGTGTTATACTCTTTGGGCAGTTGAGGTGGAAACTTTGTGTTCTGTTTCATCCTGGTGGTTACTGCGCCCTTTGTCACCAGTTACTTTTACTACCTGAAAGAAACTCCTGTTGTTTCTTGCAAGAACACTTCTGAAAGAAGAGAAGTGCCTTCAGCGTTTCCACCAGGATTTTCTCTTTTGTCTGTGAGCATCATCTCTGAAAGAAGAGATATGGATGGTTTATTCTGCCCCCATGTGTTATTTTCTGCTTATTTATATAGTATATAGCCTCCGCATATTTAATAAAGAACCTCCCCTTGATGAGAGGAGAGATTTGTCTCCGATTGATGTAGTAAAGCTGCACACCTGGACGACCAATCTTCCTATGCTGTGGTGATAGGAACTATTTTGGTCACCAGTTAGCTGGCCAACAAAATATTCACCCAACAATGTCGATGGTAAAGATATGGTTGACCATGTAAAACATCACATACCTCTAATGGAGCGACATTGCAAAGGACTATATCTTGAAAAGGCTTGATGTTGTACACCAATTGACACTATTGAGTGTGTGTTTCTCAGATCCCTCACTAAAACATCCAATAGAATATGGTTGTGGGTGAAGCATCAATGGCAAGTTCAATTTGCAAACAACTTCAAGAGGTTCTTTTGACTTTGATTGTCGACAATGACGTGTTCTGGTTGAGCATTGATCCACATTTGAGAATGAAACAATTTTTTTGCTTCCTCTATTTCTACAGTAGTAAAAATGTTTGTGGTACACACCATGGCGCTAGGTTCAAATTCCATGATCTGCTTACCTTTCTCCAATGATGTAGTATTTGTACCATCTACTTCCAGTTGTGCAAGGAGAGTCTTCCTTACATGGCACTCTTCATTGGAATGACTACGGGAGTTATGAACTGAACACCACTTGCTAGTCTTAGACTACTGGTTTTCATCATTTGATGATTTTTGCTTCTTCTATGGAGGGTGCTTGGATTTATTCCCTAGTTTGGAATTCTGCTTGGAAGATGTAGACTATTGCTTGGTCTGAGACTTGGAGTCTTTTGTCCTGGTCTTGGCCTTTGCCTTTGCTTGAAACTTGAAAGCAAATTTGTAGACTTCTCCGATTGAAAAGATTTGTAAGAAATCCATATCTAATTGGATATGTGGTCTCAATCTTGACCTACGCTTCAAAACAAAGTTTTGTTCCAAATCCTAAATCCCAAGTTTAGACACCAAAGTATGAAAGGTGTATGTGTATTGTTGCATAGATTGTTCTTTGCCTTGCCACAACCGAGAGAACTTCATGTAATGGTCATCATAGTTACCAACAGGGTAATAGGTTTCATTGCATGCTTCTAATAAACCATTCCATGTGTCTACAGATGTGTCTAAGTTAACTTAATCTTCACGATTTTCGTTTGAAGTGCAATAGTTTTCCCATCGTTTCTTTAATAATAAAGAAACTTTCAAAAGAGCGAATGTAATATTTTTTCGGTCAGATAATTGATTAGCTACATCATAAGTTATCTAATGCATCTACACAATTTGAAGGGATCTCTAGACTGACTTGTACCTTGTATGGCGTTTGACCACTTAACGACTGATGAGAATGAGAAGTGTTGGAAGGAGTTTGTTGCTTGAGATGTTGCGAGAAGTGATCAACGATACTTGCTCGTTCACGTGCATGACGTTCTTCCAAATCTTACTATTGTCTTTGCAATGCATCCTCTAGCATCTTCTAGAACATTTGTGAAGTTGGCTTCATCAAAGATTTGACTCCCATTTGAGGACATGAAGGAAGGTAAGATGAAGGATCATGAGTCTCGAGCCCTAACTTCCTGTACCTAGACCTTGTATGAGTGAGCATACAAATAGAGACAAAGTTCAAACACACCATGATACCACTCGAAAACGATATGAAGTGTGTATGCTTTGATACCACTGATCTAGGGCCCAAAAGGAGACCCGGTGGACAACCTACTTAAACAGATTTAAGAGGGTTATGAATGGAAGTGAATTAGTAAATGACAAGATAGGAAGGTGTTGTGTACTAAAGAACAAGGAAAGCAAAGAAGATAGTGACAGCCAATGTAGAATTGTAATAGCAAAGTTTTATTATGCTAAGTTTTGTACAATATCTGAGAGATCAGATGTCTAGGGTCTAGTACTCCCTAACTTCATTCTTGTCTACATAACCAACTACAAAGACTGTAAGTGTACATTAACATATAATGGAGGAAGATGAAGCATCAATTGAACATTACAAGAGTTGATGACAACTGCTTCGTAACCATTGAATGTTGTGACATTACTAATTGTTGTTACTGACGAGCTGACGTCTACAGTACTGACACTGCAAGAGTTGTGTGGTAACACAGTAGTGGAGTTAGATCTCACAAATTAGCATGTAGATGAGGAACCTAATGTCAGTGTTGTCGATGTTAGTGCAAGGTTGGATATGCAACAACGATAAACTACGTTAAAATCTAGTGACCCAGATTCTCCCAGATCACACATGCACATGATTAAGAATGTAATGACCCAATTACAAAAAGAAAATTGAATTCTAGAAAATTCATTATAAATTGCTAATTCCTCCAAATCTGAAATTGCACACACACCTGCAAACAATATGTGTTTTGGGATTTTCCTTTCTAGTTTGTAACTTTGCCAAAAAAGAATGGAATTGAATGTACAGTTGCACTTTCAATAAATTCAATATAGACTTTCAAAAATAGAGCGAATATGAAGTGAATTCAGATCTGGTTTATAACACCAGTCTCAATTGATTCCAAAATACTTTATTTCTTGAAAATCTAGACAATCCTAACTTGAGAATATTGGGTGTACAGCGGTTACTTAAATCAAAAATAATTATTTTGAATGTTTTCAAATCCAAAGAGGTACAGCAGTACCAATTATACCTTATGCAACTATCTTCTGAAAAACAACACAAACCCTAACCTAGAAGCATGAACATATGATAAAATTGCAAAGTTTATTTAGAACCCTTGTTCGATTTTGTCCTGAAGATGTACCACTGCCTCTAGAAAAGAACAGCAATCCCTCATGCATGTGAAATTCACCCCCTTGATTGTTGCGAACCTTATTTTTCTGCCCAAAAATTCCTCTATGCTGTTGTCAACTACCAGCCCCAATTGTACGGCCTGTTGCAGAGGTCATACGACCTGAAAACGGCCACCGTACGAACCTGGGTTTTTTATTTTTATTTTTTTGCTCTACCTACCTGTACATTACTGCGATCTGGTCCTGGACAGTATGGCACTGATTTCAGCCCCGATTCATTGGAAAAGAGCCTCGAAACTGATTTATCTCGGAATCTAGTTGCACAATTGTGATTCTCGTGTAGAATCACCCTCTGGGTATAAGGGTTTTTGTCCTCTGGTGGTGGTGGTCGAACAAATGCTACTCAACTCTCCAATGGATTCTGAAAATTGAATAATAATAATGGATGTACTTTTCCCCTTTTTCATCCTCCTTATAATTACTTTTCCACTTAAAACCCTAAAAGTAATTTAAAATTATTTTTAATTATAATTTTCACTTTGCTCCAAAAAGTAATTAATTACTTTTATTTTCTATTTCTACTTAAGCTTATATTAATACACACTTTTGGCCACATTCAATAAATAATAATATTTTAGATGTCCTCTTTTAAGTTGTGACTTAAAAAGTTAAAAGTATGCTCCGTAACATTTAAAGCATTATTGTTAAGTTGTTTCCCTTTAGTTTGCCCCTTAAGTCTATAGGAAATTAAAAATAGATTTAGGGGTCTCCCCAATGCCTGGTCTAAGAAAGGGGACATTACAGTCCACCCTTCCCAGAATTGTTTGCCCTCAAGCAATCGCTGTGCCATCCTACAAATATCAGGATCTCAAACCAACCTTTTTGTCTCTGCCATTCCTTCTTGTGATGTAACTGGCTTTTGTTGCACTTCTATGATATAATAAGGAATCGGAAGCTATGTACCCCCTGCTACTTCTCTAACAACCTCCATCGGTGATCCCATGATACCTGAATTATGAATCAGCTGTGATCTAGAAAGAGTACTACCATTTTGTACCATGCATGTGTTAGAATTCAGGAAAGACAAACCTTGCAACCCATTTTCCTCTTGAGGAGGACTTTGTGATATCAAGTTATCCAAGGATTTAATAGGAAAAATTCTCAAACGTTGCAAGAACCCTTCGGGCGGGTAGAACGGAAACATGTTCACAGGAAAATCTGATATCTCAAACCTGCCTTCATCGCCTCATCGAAATCAGCTTCATTAGGTTCACTGCTTTCCTCTTCCTGTCTTGTTCCTATATCCTATGCCTTAGCATATCTTGCACAGTATTCTTTCACTTTCTGCTCATATCATTAAAGCTGCAGCCTCTCCATTTAAAGGATCAATTGGATTTGGATACAGCAAAAGTTGAAGAAATACTTCGAATACATTTAGGAGATCCAACATTGGACTCCAAGTCTGATTACTTACATCCAAGCAAACTGAACCTGACATCTCATCGACATTGAGATGAAGAATCTTGTTGACAAAACCTGTTGATGGATATTTGTATGGATAGGCATCCGATAACTCCACGCAAATCTTCCAAACTCCCCCCTCATAAGGGCTGTTGTCTTTTCTGCAGCTAATCTCATTTCCCACTACACATCTTGATGTTGTTCTAAGCAATGGCTCAAATAACCCCACAGATTTCCATAAATCTCTTATGAATAAAATTTGAAGGAGGGCCACCTTGAGGTGTGAAGATTCAGCACTTTGTAAAATTTTCTGAACTGGAGGCAGCAACGGTATTTTTCCTGCTGGAGGTTTCAAAGACTATATAAATTCCTTGAGTAAATGTACAGCTGCCTCAACATCAAAATCTGATGCGGGAGTCATAATAAGTGGTAAACAAGATGGGACACACATCTCTGCAGCAAAAGATCCCATTGAATGTAGAGCCCCTTCTCTTGCCAATTGTGCCACATATTGTAGATGAGAGCTTTTGCTCCCCGTAATGTAGATATGTGCAAGAAACCAACAAGTTGATATTACTGATGAAGGAAAACATGGTGTTTGGATCCCAGATGAAAAACCATAGCTTTGATAATTTCCAACATTTCTTGGATCCGTCCAATGTAACATGTTGTTCTGTCGTAACGATTGACAGCTTCTACAGGAACAAAACTTGTGAAAGCAGCAGGCAAAACACTGCTGCTGTGAGAACCATAAGGTGGTATTAAATACAATTGAAATCCAGGTCTGCCCTCAACAAAATAGTTGTTACCACCTTGAACACCATGAAAATATGTTCCTTGAATTCCCAAATCTTCAGGACCTGGCATTACAGCTTCCAATGGTAGATTATCTAATGGAAATGTCCAATATTGATACTCCGGATAAGTTATTTGACAATAAAGAGAGCCTGGATGTTGAGACTGATAACCATAATGAACATTGTTTGTGACAAGTGTTGTGATTGGTGTCTCTCCAGGGCTATAAAAGGTCTGAGGTGGATACCCACCATCAACCGAGGGATACAAGAAGGGAGCAGCTTCATTCTGATAAGCCACGAAATGATATCCAAAGTTATTTGCAAATGGAGACTGTTGATGTCTATCAGTACCTGCTACATGTGGATTATTCAACCCATACGAATATACTAGCAAAGCAAGATGGTCCCTAGGAGCAATATATGTAGAAGATGCAACATCGCTCCCTGCATTCACAGCTACAAGTTGTGAAGTTGATGGCAATTCACAAACCCTTGCTTCCTTGTCTCCTTTGTTGAGACTTGAAAGCTTATGCAATGTTCTTGCATCCTGTTGACTAAGATCTGACAAATCTGTTATGCCATCCTTATCCTCTGATCTCATTGCTGTCTGCTCACCTATATGTAAATCGATGTAATTTATAAAACATTCGTTGTCATGCTCTGCTATGACCTGTACTACAAATTCCAAAGTAGCATCCTTGCAATGCAAATTATCTTCCCTTCCAATCTGATCGACTATGTAGAACTCTTGAATTTCATCATTTTGACCATACTAAAGGCCATTTGCAGCTCTTTGAAAGGTGGACTCTCGAGCTACTTCCAAATCAGATGTTAGTTTTGCATTCTGATATGACAGCTTCGTTATTTCTTCTGCTAAAGCTTTTAGCTCCACTGTCACGGCTGAAGCTAGTTCTTTTGCATAAGCTACCTCTTCTGCCAACTTCTGGTTACGAACTTCAAGTCCCTATTTTCCTTCATGCAGATGAACTTTCCTGTGCTTTAGCTTCTCAATCTCACAGCCTGCATAAGAACTTGACACTGCAAAGATGTATCCTCTTTGACAGCCAAACATTCCCGTGTTGTGATGAGCAGAAGGCTGCAATTCCTCAGGAGACTTTTGATCCATTGCAGCAGTAAGTTGTTGTCTGAGCAAAAGAATTGTCTCTTGCATCTCATTCGATTCAGACCCCCTGGAAATAAGTCCCTCAACTGTAATATATGGCTTCAACTTCTCTGCACGCTAACCAACAACATTTTTAGCTACTGTATGTGCAACTAGTGAACCTTCCTGCTCCAAACCAGCCAACAATGCGGATAATAAATGCAGGGAAATATCTTCACTCTCATTCAGGACCAAGGTCATAATTGCTTGCATGGGGGCAACAATATTTTCTGCATGATTCTTATGAACAGTAGCAAAGAAATGTTCATATATTTGGAGGATAAGATCATCACACTCAAGATCTAACATGAGAACACAAAATCTGATTTTTGCAACAGTTTCTAAATTTATAACCCTCTTAGCAAAAGGACTTTTGGTTTTATCCAAACCTTGAAAACTTTTCACAATCAATTGGAATATTTCCCTCATAATATTGTCACTGTATTTAGAGTTGTTATTCTCATGATTTCACTAATGCATGCGGCCACTGCAAATTTCACTTCTCTATCTGGGTGTTTCATAAGCTTGGGCTTAACCAAATAAGCCATTGAGGGATTCAATGCAAATTGCATGGTCTCATAATCTGACTGTCTCACCACGGACAAACAGTTGGCCACTTCCTCTAGGATGCTGAGTAAATCATCTTTCAACGGGTGCAGGAATTTAAGTTTCTCTCATGCTCTGTAAAGCCTCATTCCCAAATCAACTTCTCTTACTGACACCATCTGATACTTTCCAAATTTTCTATCATTGCCCTAAATGAAGACTCAGTTACAAATTAATTTTTCCCACAAGCTGGTAGGAAAGCAGCTCTGATACCATTGTAATGACCCACTAACCAAAAAAAACTGAATTCTAGAAGATTCACTATAAATTGCTAATTCCTCCAAATCTGAGATTGCACACACAGCTGCAAACAATATGCATTCTGGAATTTTCCTTTCTAATTTGTAACTTTGCCGAAAAAGAATGGAATTGAATGTACAGTTGGACTTTCAATAAATTCAATATAGATTTTCAAAAATAGAGCGAATATGAAATGAATTCAGTTCTGGTTTATAACACCAGTCTCAACTGATTCCAAAATACTTTATTTCTTGAAAATCTAGACAATCCTAACTTGAGAATATTGGGTGTACAGCAGTTACTTAAAACAAATATAATTATTTTGAATGTTTTCAGCTCCAAAGATGTACGACAGTACCAATTATACCTTAAGAAACTATCTTCTGAAAAACAACACAAACCCTAACCTAGAAGCATGAACATATGATAAAGCTGCAAACTTTATGAAGAACTGTTGCTCGATTTTGACCTGAAGATGTACCACTGCCTTTGGAAAAGTACAACAATCCCTCAAGCATATGAAATTCACTTCCTTTACTGCTGTGAACCTTATTTTTCTGCCAGCCCTTGCTGTATGCCCTGTTGCAGAGGTCGTACAACCTAAATAAAAATGGCAATCTGGTCCTAGACAGTATGGCACTGATTTTAGCCCTAATTCACTAGAAAAGAGCATTGAAACTGATTTATCTCAGAATCTGGTTGCACAATCATGATTCCTGTGTGGAATCAACCTCTAGGCATGAGGGTTTTCATCCTCAAACCTTTTCCACATGATGGTTTTCGTCCTCCAGTGATGGTGGTTGAACAAATGCTGCTCAAGCTCTCCAATGGATTTTGAAAATTGAATATAATAATGGATGTACTTTTCCTTTTTTTCATCCTTATTATTACTTTTCCACTTAAAACCCTAAAAGTAATTTAAAATTACTTTTAATTATAATTTCACCTTTACTCCAAAAAATAATTAATAATTACTTTTATTTTCTATTTTCTACTTGGGCTTATAATTAATACACACTTTTGGCCTCATTCAATTAATAATAATATTTTAGATGTCCCCTTTTAAGTTGTGACTTAAAAGTACGCTCCGGAACATTTAAAGCATTATTATTAAGTTATTTCCCTTTTGCCCCTTAAGTCTCCAGGAAATTAAAAGTAGACTTAGGGGTCTCCCCAATGCCTCATCCGAGAAAGGGGACATTGCAAAGAATAAAGAACATTCTTTCTCTATACCAGTATCGAGTAGATATTCAATGCCTTCTTTGAATTCAATCTGCTATAGCAATTTTCCTTTGCATAAATTGTTATGCAATAGAGAGAACATCAAATAGTTGCAATAACTTTAAAAAATAGGAAAAATTACATCACAAAGGAGAGGTATCTACATGACATTCAAATTATGCCTGTTCAACAATGTGTTATCCATCTATTATCAGCATAATATCATACATGAAGGAGTATTTTCTACAGCAGAAAAGAGTGCACGAAAAAATATCAATGAAGTCACTAGCTTTCCAATTTTTATGTATAGTGTTACAGATTGACCCATCAGATATCTACACCCAATGGAGAAAAACACGGCCACAGCTTAAGCAGCTGCACACATTTCGCACAAGCCAATAACCAAAACACGAGGTCTGGAATGACCAGACACCATACCAAACTACATCATGCAAGTAACCCACTAACTTGGGACACCAACCAACTTTGTCTCCACCACCAAACCTTATTCAAAATTACATTCAACATAAATGAAATATGATTTCCTGAAGTAAAACTTAATGTTTTATATTAATTGTTGATTTCAATTCCCTCGCAATTCCCTATGGGATTTCTATCTAAAGTTGGCCACCAACCCTTTATAGGATTGTTGGCTAAGAGTCTGCCACCATCCTTTAGGGACTGCTGGCTAATAATTTGCCACCATTCGCTACATGACTGTTGACTAATAATTTGCCATCATAGCCACCATTTCTTAGGAGCCTTATAGTCTTTCACCATCCCTTATGGAAATGTTTCTTATAATCTGCTACCATCCCTTATGGGGTTGTTGGCTTATACCCTGCCAGCAGCCCTTCCAAAATTATTAGCTTATAATGTGACCCCATCCCTAATGGAAATGTTGACTATCCTGATTTTGCCACCATCCCTAACAGGAATGTTGACTATCTTGATTTTTCCACCATCCCTAACAAAATTGTTGGCTCAAAACTAAGAACAACAATAATTATCTTTGATCATAAGCAACCCTAAAAGCACAAGAAGTAATCTTTAACGTCTAACAATGAAATTTAGTCATTTAGAAAGTCAGTGGCATTAACATACCTTGTAAACTCAGCATGAAGTCATCATAGATGCCTTTAGTTAGTGCTGCAGACTCACTAATCTGTTAACTGTCCTTCGGTGTAAAAAGTCTAAGCAACAAGAAAAATCCAACACGATACAAAGGTCAACGCAATGGCAGATTCTTCTTTAAAATTTGGTCAATGCACAAAAAGTAGCAGAAAAAGGTCAATGCTCTAAAATTAGCAGAAATAGGACAATCCAATGGCTGAAATTTACATGGTTGATGCTCAAGAGTCGATGCTGTAGCAAAATCAACACTGATCAGATTCCTGGTCAATGATAGGGCTGATGTCAACAAACTATTAAGTCCTCATTTTAATGCCTTCTGCAATGGAATTTTCATTGGGGAACCAAAAAAAAACTGTCAATTCAAGTGATAATTGTCAACTACGACAGTTCAATAAGGTATAATGTCTAAAACTTGGCTATGAATCCAGATTCGCTATCACCCATGCTTGCTATCACCCACATATCATATAGCATAGACCCAAACTTACTTCCATCCTAGGATCTTAAAGACTGATTTGACTATCTTCTGCTGGGAATTTACAGGATGGGGAGGCCATGGCCGCCTCCACTCCTTGTCCGAGCTCCTTCAAAGCAGCCATAACACAGTATAAAGATCACATATCCAGTGACAAACAGTTGAAGTTTCTGCACCGACATGAACAGAAACCTGTTATTTAACCAAATTTTCCAGCCAAATTGAGAAATGGATGCATTCAAAAAATAAACTCCACCAAACATCTATTTTCCTCTACAAAAGATGAAAAGGAGACTGGCATCTCAAAGAATGAGCTTTGATCTAAATATTTATGGGTGCTCACCCAAGGCCAAAGACTTTAAAGTCATGACACAAGAAAATTTAAAACATCAGGGTTTTTTGTGGATGTTTTTGTGCTGCCAAAGGGGTACATTATGACCAAATTTGCATCTAGAGTGGAACAAAACTCAAATTTTCAGGGAGAACATCAGTTTATGAAAAATCAATATTTTTTATGAAGCCTTGGGAACCTGCTTTCAATCCCACAGATGATCTACACATCGCATTGGCAATTTGAGTCTTTCCACCCCTCCTCCCAAGAGAATTTTGGGACGAATGCTCCTTGAAGCTTATGGGGAACTCCATTGGAGAGTACATTGTTGCTTCTAATATTACACTTCAACCTAGGATCTATATACACATAATATTTTAAGCTTTATCATTTAATGACGCTTTCTCTCTTGCAAGTACTTGTCGAATTTTGATCTCTTTGAGTGCACACCTTAAAGGGTGCATCGCAAAAGGGGTGGGCAAACCATTGTTGCTTCGAAATATTGTTGATCAACTCTATCATTACCTAAACCCATTACAAATCCCACTTATCCAACTCTCCAAGCAATTCAAACCCCGTTTATCCACTTCCCTAAGCAATTATCCTTTCAAATAGCCCCTAACTAAGCAAACACCCTCTTTTTCTACTGAGTCAGCCCGGGTCGACCTTGTTATAAAGATTAATCACACATTACGGAACTAGGTCGGCTTGGCCGACCTAGTTCGAAGCCTAATGGTAAACTCTTTTTTTAAAACTGGGTCGTGTTGGCCAACCTCATCGAATAAATTTCTAGAAGAGTTAGGACTTATCCATTGCTATAAATACAAGGCTCATTTCAATTAAATATAGAGGAACATTCATTTTTGCATCATTACAATTTGCAATTCTATTAAATCTACATTTGAACAATCCATTGCTTAGGGTTTACCTTGGAGGAAAGATAGCTCGTCTTGTGAGAAGTCTTGGATGCAAAGTAAAGTCTTTTAATCTAGAGCTGATTTCTATAGTCTGATCCTTACAAAGCCACAACAACCTCTTGCAAAGCACCATTGGCAAAGGGAGAGATTGAGACTCGACGAGGTTCGCCCAAAGGTAAGCATTCATAACTCTTGTTATTTCATTTGATAGATAGATATTGTATAAATTAATATGTGTTGAATGTATAACTCCTTGTTTAGATTACCTCTATACTTAAAATTAGTATAGATACAGAATCTTCTTTGCTTAGCATCTTCCACTTTATGTGATCTAGGCCCCCATTTGCCTACCATGATCCCTTGATTTGTTTTTTTTTATTTCATCATCCCCATTTGTGCCAAAAGCTTTGGTGAGCACTAGATTAGTTTTATTTTATGTACTTAGTGTAATGTCCCTAAAAGGGACGATTAGCTAAAATTTATAAATATTTAGAAACCCTACTTCAAATTGAAAAAAAATTGAATTAATTGCAGCAAACCCTAGCTGCTAACAACCCCTCAAATATGCTTTAAAATAGCTTTAAAATATGTCGAACCCCAATCAATTAGTAGCTACTCAAAACATGAAAGTATAGCCCTTCAAATCAGATTTTATTCTTCAAACCCTAGGCATCCTTGGCTACAAAATTAATCTGAAAATTGTCGATGTTTCTTATGCCAAAAATCTTATCAAACCCTCAATAAATTTGCATAAAAAGTGCAGATTTAATACGCAGAATTTATGACGAAAATCTGAAAGTATTTTGGAACCACAAGCCCCTCCAAACAATTCGCCCAAGCTATAAAATAGATTTTTAATTACTGAATATTTTTAGGGCAATATATCCTTCAAAATATACTAAAATACCTCACAAAATAAGTCACCACACTGTAGAATTATTGGAATAAAAATCAGAATATGTTTAGACCAAAAATAGGTCTCAAAACCCTCTCAAAATGCCCAAACCAGCTCTCAAGTCAAATCGCCCTGCTGGAAATGATCAATTCTAGCACCTTAATCCATGCAACCCTCCAATGAGGGGTCTTCGTCACTTGCAAACAGTTCCAAGGTTCCAAACCCTAGTCACCCCACTTCCAATGCAATATTTTGGTATTTTCTGAATAATTAGGCGCAAGTACAACCTCAAGGTGAAGTTGCCCTAGTTAGGAAATGAGTGTTGGCGTTCCCACTCCTTCCTTGCTTGAAGGTTTTCGTCTTCAAGGCAATGGCTCAAGCGTTTCGTGCTTAATGACCAAATTTCAAAATCAATCATAACATGCCCTTTCCGAATGATTCCTCTTCACTTTTGTAGCCCTCCAGTGTGACGTCCAAAAAGAGGAAGGGAGGGTAATTTAAAATGTATTTAAAAGACCTCTCCTTGTGATCTTTTCTTAAAATCACTCAAGCCTTCATGACCCTTAAAGGTCCCCCTCTTTAAGTGACATAAGAAATATAAAGTACTTTTCAAAAAGTGATTTCACAAATATTCAAATAAAACATTCAATACTCACTTCCCTTTATACTTGTCCCTTAGCCCCCAAGAATAGTTTTAAGGCTAAGGGTCTTCCAAGATGTCCCTATCAAAAGAGGGACATGACACTTAGACCTAGCTAGGGTTATTGCATAGTATCATTTGCCTAGAGGCTTTGGAACTCGCTTCTTTGGTGTTGTGTGGTAAGAGATCACTAGGTTAGGTTTAGCAGATCCAATTTGGTCATGCTCCCGATATAAATAGTATTGCAATAGATGTTAGTAGATTACCTTATCCGATCTTAGATTTACTAAGTCAAATAAGTTGTCGATACATCTTAATTTGTTGCATATAGGATCTTCAACTATGCTCAAATCTGCATTAATCTTGACTTGGAAAATCCACTACCAGAGAGTTTCTTCTTTGGAGTAAAGGGGCATTGAACAGGAGCAGCTCACTAATTACGAAGACATCTAGCACATGTTTGTCCCGCCCATGCCATAGACCTCGCAAACACACAACCGTGGTGGAATACTATTGAGACAGAAGTAGCGCCAAAGAAAAAAGCAGAGACCAAGGAAGTTACAAAACTATGAACACGTTTTGTAGCACAAAAAATCTCGAAGGCACAAAGATGCGTCCAAAGATAACACAAGACAGATAATAAAAGTGTATGCTAGGAAAGGCACAAGATAGAAAACCTCAGCACAAGTCTCCTCCTCCAATCCTTCGATATCCTTGAAATAAAAAGTCATGATAGCTGAAAAAACATCAGATGCTCCTTGTGTGACAAGAATACCTCATCACCAATTCATTGCTCACAAGCACTTGAAACATCTACAATGGATGCAATTGTGCTCATTTTGGCTCTTTTTTAATACATCTTCAACACTAGAAAAGGGAAGATTAAGCACAAAGTTCATTCACAAGCTGCCTGAAATGTCTCAAAGACTTGAATATAATTCCTCCACAGTCAAAGGACTTAGAAAAAAGTGCAGGTCAGAATTTGCAAATGCAGACTTCCCCACATTTTTGAAACAGATAAGTATTTTGAACATGTGGCTATGTTGGGCCAGGCCCTAGAGAAGGGCCCTTCTATGGTTTGCATATGAAGATAGCAGATCGCAATTCAAGAGGGTTGTGGGCAGCTAAAAAATAAAGATTCCTCCAATAGCTGATCACCAAATCAGAAGTAGATCTTCAGCTTTTGCAAGAATCTTGGCTTCCCAATTCCAATTTCTTCAAACTTAACCCAGTGGGTTGGATGAACACCAATTCATCTGATATCACCACTTCCATAGGTGCTGGAGGAGTGGCTAATCTCTGGTCAAGTGATACGTATATTTTAAACTCTTCCTGTTCACAAAAATGAGGTGTGTCAGCTATGTTTTTCTTCAGATTTGAAGCTTCCTAACAATGTGGAACTTCTTAAAGAGATAGTGAGAATCAAGCATGAGATTATAAGTTATCTGAACTACAAAGCCAAGGGTGCCCAAATCAGAGCTAGGATGAATTAGTTGAAAGGAGAGAAGGGCACAAATATTTTGTCAGGATGCTCAAAGCTAAGAACTAGAGAAACAATTGAAAGAATAGAAGTGGAGGGATAGGTGATTTTAGATGAGGATGGAATTAACAAAGACTTCTTTGATTTCTAAAAAAAAATATTCTTTTCTCAGGTGTCTAACAAGGACGTGGAAAGAAATAGACATATCTGCCCAAAAGTTGTCCCAAAGAAGCTAGGCATGGAAGATGCCTTTGAACTTCAAAAAGTTCGTAAGTAAGATGAAATAAGGTATATGATTCTGGTCATGTGTGATGACAAGTCTCCAGGGTATGATGGATTCAGAGTAGAGTTCTACAAGATCAACTAGGCTTGGATTATTGATGATTTGATGGCTATATAACTTTGCCTTGGAAGCTGGCATACTTGCTCCTGAAATCAATAGATAGGTAGTCAAAATGATACCTAAA
The DNA here is from genome assembly GCA_037957365.1 of Torreya grandis. Taxonomy (NCBI): domain Eukaryota; kingdom Viridiplantae; phylum Streptophyta; class Pinopsida; order Cupressales; family Taxaceae; genus Torreya; species Torreya grandis. The sequence continues at coordinate 502,319 of JARHVA010001510.1, read as the reverse complement.
GAAAAAAACAAACACCTAATCAAGAATTGGAGGCAAAACTCCTAAATGTATCTTATAAAATCTTTGCGAAAGCCCTAGCCAGAACTTGTTTATGAAACCTAAACTGGTTTTGTAGGAGGTAGATATTAGACAACCTGATTACTACTTAGGAAGGGATGGAGTGAGCTAGATCAATAGAACAAGATGTTTGTATGGCATTAATAGATTTTGAAAAGGCATATGATAGTATTGAATGGAAATTCATTGAGATTATGCTTATTACCTTGGGATTGGGAGATAGGTTTATTAAAATACTATGCTTCTTTTTAAAGATGCTTCTACTCAAGTTGAGATCAAGGGGGGTTTATCTAAACTATTTTAATTAAGAAGATCAATAAGGAGAGGATGTCCTATTGCCCCTTCATCCTTTGTCTTAGTTGCTGAAGCTAACCACCACCTCCTGTCAAAGGAGTGTCACTACCAAATGGGGACCATCTCTTGGAAGTTCAATTTGTGCATGACACCATTTTTTCAATATTAAAGGCTGAGAATTTGCAAGACTTTCCTAGAAAGATAGTTATATACTGCGGTGCTTCAAGGTCAAAAGTGTCAATTAAAAAGTCCCATATGTTATTCGTCTCCTTGTCCTTTTGCAGACTCTTCATTTTCTACGCATATTTTACTAGGGATTTGTAACCCCTAGCATTCCTCTCTCTATCTATCGACAAATCCGACCCTTCTCCTATTGGAGTGTTTATCTTTTGCTTCTGCTTCTCATGTTTTACCTTTTCATCGTCCTCACATTTTCTCATGCATGCCTCTCCATCTTTCTTTTACTGGCATCCTCATCTATTTTGATGTCTGCCTCTAGCTTCTTTACATTTTTTCTTGGACTTAATCTAAGTCATGCACTTCTTGGCAGTCTTAACACCATGCCTGTCCTTGGTTTCAACTTTTTGCTCACATTCACCTGTTTCTTAAACACTTCTACATAAAGTGGCGGATTGATCTTCTCCCAATCATCGTCTGACTCCTCATCTTCTAGGTACTTTTTCCATTTTGACCTATCAAATCTGCGCAATTGCACAACTGTGTGGCAATCCACTTGATCCACATCTACCTTTGCTCTTAGGATTCCCTTCTTTCTATCCAGCATTGTCTCCATATAGCGCGCAATCACCGCATAAGGTAGCTTCTCCCACTCAATCAAATTCCCAAACTCATCTATGTACCGAGAAAGTGCATACCTTGCCATCACACTAAACTCCGCAAACCCATCATACGCTTGCACCATTTCGCGAGGCATTCTCCATTCATTTCTAAATGCCTTCTTTATCAGTTCATAACAAGTTGCCATCAACTTCTTGTATGTCATTGTGACATTGGCTTCACAAGGAAAGCCCTTGTACATCTAATGCTTTGAATCCTTCATCAGTATCGTCAGGAACCTTGTTTCTGATGGAACTCCCATTTCTTCAAGAAGAATCAACATTAAGATATTTCCAAACCGGAAAATACCTCCTCCTAAATGTGCCTCGTCCACTACCTTATTGACCTCTTTGCTATATATCATGCCAAGTTGATCTTCTTTCGATACATGCCCATTTGATAGGCTATATATCCGCTATGTCTTTGGAAGCCTTGTTCCATCTAGCAACCGGAGTGTGTTTTGCGCTGATCAAATGTGTGGCTACCCTTACTACAGAGTTCCATATGCATCCAATTTTAGTTTGTGACCTCCTCTTTCTAAACGCAGCAAGTCCCTTACCCTGTCAATCTCTTCTTCCTTCAGCAAATCCATGCACATATTTTCTCCACTATTTGGAAGCCATGTTAGCCCTTTGCCTTGATTCTATTTTTTTCCCTCCAAAATACATCTGCCCCTCATGGATGTGCAAAAACCGCCACTTCACAATTTCATTTGGTTTCCCAAAAAACAGTAATTTGTTCAACCTGAACACTCCTATAGGTTTTTTCTTTTCTCCAATGGTTACCCCTTTGTAATCCTTTCCCAATTCCCTCTTCAACACTTGGGAATAATCTATCTTATGGCAGTTAAAGTCCTCCATTGTGCATGACCCTACAAGTCACCAAGAGTTCTTTGTTTTTAATTGCCTATGGGTACACCATCAAAACTATTGATGTAGGCATCTTTGGTTTTTTCGGTGTTGTTTTCTTTTTTCTTTCCCTCTGCCTTTGGCAGTTGTTCTTGCGCCTCTTTCTTTGGTGGCTCCTTATCTTCTCCCAAATCTGGTGGATTCTTCCCCTACACATCCTATAATACCACCTTCTATTTCCCCATCTCTTCTAACTCCCTTTCTCATTCTTCTCTTACCAATTCCCCTAATACCTTTCCTTTTGCGCGTTTGTTCATGGTTTTCACAATCCGACCTTCGTTTGTCTGAATCCCCCTTCTTATTTTGTAATTCTTCCAAAATCTCCTTTTTATCCCCTGAATTCTCACCACAATGCCCTCACTCTTCACTCCTCGACTCGTGTGTTCTCTCCTCGTGCTTTTTGCAATTTCTCCTCTCTAAACTGCCTATAATTCCCTAAAACCACCTCAATTTCTCTCAAGCCACTCTCTTCTAGCTCAGCTCTCCCTCATGTATTTGTAGAGCTTGCGAATTTTCCAACTTTGACTTTGCCAAATGATTTTGCCGCCTTCTTTACCCTTCCTTTTATAAACTTTTTGGCATTTATTGCCTCATCTATCCACACTCCTTTGTTGTGCTATCATCCACTGGGCTCCAACTGTCACAATTATGTTCTCACTTTGCTCGTTTTTTCCAAACTCGGGATCTTCTCATTCTGCATGTGCACATCTTCCCTTTTTCCTTTTTCCTTTTTTGCACAAAAAATTCTCTTCTTGTGCACGATTACCAATCATTCCCATGCACAATAGTAACATCCACATGGACTTTTCATTCTGTCTTGCACAAAGGTGCACAAACATCCTTCTATGCCTTAAGCATAATTATTGCAAATTTGTCCTTTGTCAAAAAACCTATCTTTCTAGTAATTCTTCCCATAATTTCAAAATGCACAAAGTCCTCTTGTGCATACCTTCCTTTTGATGGTTGTCTTGACTTCTCTTTTTCCTTTTGAGCAAACTTAATTATATACAATTCACAATTGCACAAAACTATTCCTCCCAGGTACTTCAACATCTGGTATAAGAATCTCAAGTTACTCGTTGCTCAACTTGCCCGAGTAGATTTACAGAATTGTCTTTCCAACAATCCCTCCAAAGCACTTAAGACATCTGACATATGGTTCTTTTAAGAGATATCTTGCTCAACTTTCTTGGCTAGATTTACTTAATATCTCGAGCTTATTAACACAGATAAAAATGCAAATTAGTAGCAACAAACTACAAAAAGTAGTCACTATTTTTGCACAACAATGTTTTGAAGCCCAGTGACCTTTTCCCATCAATGTTTTGTGAAGTTATTCTTATAGCTATTCATCTGGTGGATTGTTAAACCCTAGTGTAAGCACTCGCCCAAAGCATACAAGAGACACCCAGAACCCCATCATTAAGAAGATTACAAAGATTAAAAGAAAGCATAACAAAATGTCCATCACATATCAAACAAACCCTAACTAATTGTCAATTCATCCCACACATTGCACACGGAAATCAATAACTCAACTCATTCTCATTGACCATTCAAACTCATATACAAAGCATATAAATCAGACCTACACGTATAGTTACTTTTGCGCATATGAATTGACTATTCACTAAGCTTTCTATGATATGTGATGTGCATTTTGTTATGCTTTCCTTTAATCTTTGTAATCTTCTTAACAGTGGGGTTTTGGGTGTCTCTTGTGTGTTTTGGGTGAGGGCTTAAACTAAGGCTTACGTAATATGGCACCATTCAGGAGACATTTGGCGATGAAGGCCTTTGTAAATGCACAAGAGACCTTAGAAGTTGTGCTGAGGTTGGAAACAGTAGGAGGGATGGATACGAGCATTAGACTATTTTTGGAAGTGCATATAGCAAACAAGGCAAATCAGTTGCAAACACAAATGTCAAACATTGCACAAGAGAAAATGGAAGTATTTTGGTGTACCTACTATGAGACAGAGGGGCACACCAAGAACAATTGCAAGGTGAGGCAAGTGCAAGAAGTGAATGTTTGTTGTAAGGTATACAAGGGCATGAAACAAGGACTTTTTCGCTACTCCATCACGCAAAGCAAATCAAAGTACCATGTTGGTGCAAAGTTTGCAAGACTAACACTAGTGACACCATTGAGTGTAGAGTGATTGATGAAATGCATAACGCAAAGGAAATGGGGCGAAAACAAGCCACAATAGCACCTATGCATGACTTGTAAAATTAAGGCCAGAATCAAAACCAAGAAGGGCACAACCAACCTCAGGGAGGATATGGTCATAAAGGGAAGATGAGTCATGGGAGGACCATTCCCCAAAAGGAGACGACTCCAAAGATAAAGGAGGGCAGAATAAATCGAGAAAATGCAAAATCATCTTCCCCGGTCCCAAACAAACGAAAAAAGTTCCAACGAAGGATGTTTTGGAAAGCATGCAAGAAAGCGAAGAAGAGAAGGAAAAAGAAGAGAAACAGGGGGGATAAATTGCGCAAGAGGACAATGAAGATAGGAGTCCAATACGACCAACAAGACCAAACACAGAAATGAACGCTTCAGAGGGAGGAGGAGAAGAAAAAGAACAAAATGAAGAGGAGGAACAGGAAGGAGGACCTCAAGATGAGGGGGAAGAAGAAAGAGAGGGAACAATAAGACCTAAAGAGGAGTGGATGTGTCATCATCTCCAGATTCATGGGGAATTGTGCATCCCAACTACACATCTAAAGCAGGCAATACAAGATTGAAGAAATGGTTAGATGACTACTACAAGGATGGGAATTTTGAGCTTCCTGTAGACGATCTTAGAGAGAGAACACAAGGTAGCAAAGTCTGCGCAGTAGCTAAATTTACAACAAAGCAAGTCAGTTTTGGTCTATTGAAAATGGTGGGGGGAGTAGCTATGTGCACAGTTCATTTCAAAATAGAAGAGGACCAGGAAACTACTAAAAGAGTGGAGGAGCGACAAAAATTGAATGACTCAATGAACAATCAAGTAGCAATAGAAACCCGATCAAAAGCCTATGTGGAGCTGATTGAGAAGGAAAGGCCGCAAGGATGTTAACGACCTAGAGCCAATGAAGTAGATCAATGTGGAAATACAAAAGATGCTTGCTTTACTGAAGGCATCAACATCACTAAGTGGACCAAGTATTAAGGGTAGCCGTGCAAGGAGTTGTGAGGACACCAAGAAAGTTTTTGAAGAAAAGGCAGAGGAATTAAAAAGATAAATAAATGTGCTTGGCAAGATTGAAAAGAAAGCCATATCGATTTTTGAGAAGTTGGTGGATGGGAAAACGGTGGTAGACACAAGGATGAAACCTGATGAGATTAAGCATACTTAGCTGAAGACAAATCCAAGAAGGTGGAAAAACTTGCAAAAGCAAATCTATTCAGGACAAATATCGACCAGAAGTGCAAGGATGTACAAAATATTTGTCAAAAAGTACAAAATCTTGCGCTAAAGGAGGAAAATTTAAACAAAGTTCACAAGGCATGTAGAGAAGAGTTCCAGCAACTCAACAAGAAATATAGAGTCAAGATAACGCAGCTTTGATTAAAGACCTCCTAGAAGAAGTAGAAGAGATCAAGCCAAAAGTGGAAAACGCCGTGCAAAGACAGGACACATTTGAAAGGTTGTTGAAGGCAAAGGTCCCCAAGGTATTGAAGGAGCAAGACAAAGACAAAGGCAAAGGCGAAAGCGCAGAAAGTGAAGACAATTGTGCAGAAGGCGAAGGTGATGAAGAAGCAGAGCAATGAAGGCTTGTCCAAGAACATACAAGTGTTTAAGTATGGGGGAATGTTGGCCTCAGGGTTGCGCATAGGTATATAAAATGAATATTGACTAAGTGTGAGGATTGCGCAAGTTTTGTCATGTATGCGCAGGATTGCACAAATATTTTCAGGTTTTGCACAAATATATAACAGTATAAGAGTTGCACAAAAGTACATGTGTGCAGAAGTTATTGACATCATACAACAGAAAGAGTTGCGCAAAAGTACATGTGTCAAAGTAGGTAAAAGGACAAGTATATTGATCATCCGGAAAGATAAGAACTAGGAATTTATTGTAAAATCTGGGGAATCTTCTAGGATCTTCTAGAAGTATTCCACCTAGATCCAACTGTCATAAGTAGATTGGTGGGAAAAAATTATAAATAGGACCCCAGACCTCTCATTAGGACACACTTGGACAAGTTATACATTTTGTACAGCTTGTAAATCAGTTTTGCAAAGTTTGTATGTAGTGATCTATTGTAGAAGTAATTGTACACACATGTATGATGTATATGCTTTGTATATGAGTTTGAATGGTTAATGAGAATGAGCTGATTACTGCTTATCATGTGCAATGTGTTGGATAAATTGACTATTAGTTAGGGTTTGTATGATATGTGAAGCACATTCTATTATGCTTTCCTATAATCTTTGTAATCTTCTTAATGGTGGGAAACTGGGTGTCTCTTTTAAGCTTCAGGTGAGTGCTTAGACTGAAGTTTAAGTAATATGCCAGCATATAGGAGTTTGTTAAGTGTTGTTGTAGCCAGGGTTGGTTGGTTTTAAATGTATCCTAAAATACTGCAACAATTTACTAATCCTGATTTGTTCAAATAGCAAGCAACCTTAGATATACTTGTAGAAATGACAAAAGAAGGAAAGAGGAATACCTGCTCTTTTTAGCTTATTTTTATGTTTTTATATGCGAGCAACATGCAACCAAACTGCAAGCCTGAACTCTGAACTTAGAACATAATGATTTCCAAGAAAGCAAATATATTGCTATGTATTGAACATTACCCAAAACATGCATTATGGGTGTTATGAGACAAAATCACTTAAAATATCGAGAAATTAAGTTTGTAGCAGGTTTATCTTAAGCTAAAATCAGCAATAAATGCACTCTAATCATGCTTATGAAGACCACTTGATATACCCATACAAGTTCTAATGCATCTAAAATCAGCTATGCAACCTGGACTAGTTTGAACGCCCTTTTCTTATGATTGTAACTAGTATGAAAGCAAGCTGTGTGAGGATGCAAACAATCTGAAAATGCACAAAAACAGCAACAACATTGCTCTTTTTATTGCCTTAGACGATACCAATGGTAAATCAATGCAAACAGTGTCTGGAGAAGATAACTAAAATGCAAATTTATATGCTTTTGATGTCGAGAAAACACAAAGAAAACAGCAAATGTGATGTTTTTCAAATGTTTTAAATAATGTAACTGACAAGAGAGATGATCTATGAACAATGAATGGCCAAATAAGATAATGGAAATCAGATTTAGAAGATTTTAGATGCAATAACAGGCCTAAAGTGTGCAGGAATAGCAAAAGACAGAGCTTTCTAACTTTGAGACACAAAGTTATCCTTGAATGAACAATTTACGAACTAGATGATGATGATCAAAGGCTATTAATAAAACTGAAAATCAGACTTGGGTGTGATGAAAACAGAAAAATGAATGAGACAAGAACATTATCAAATGCCAAGAAGACAAAGAGGACCATGCAAGTACAAGAAAAGATGTTTCCAAAGGTTTCTTCAAGCCTCTTATGACAGAAATGGCGTACAAGCGGGCCTATTAAGAGAGATATGGAATGCCATGAATGTAATAATGCCTTGTATATGCAAATTGGTAATTGTATGAAGACTCTTCAAGTGCAAACAAGACCGGAAACACTTGGAGACTGACCGGTTTTGAGAAAACACACCAGGAATCAACTAAGGACAGCAAGTTTTGATGAAAATCCATCAAGACGGTGAATGAAATGCAAGGGGATCTAAGATGTGACCCAAACTTGATGCTCTATGAACCTAGAAAAAGCTGGAAAATGCACTTGTGTATGATGAATATGAACATAGAAATCAGATTTTGATGCAAGTTGTAATATGATTTAGACTCAAAAGAATGCAAGCAGATGATACACAACTTAACATGATTTAAGAAACACTCAATCTTGTCAAATAGACCTGAAATAATGCAGAAAGAAGAGGGACACAGAGCTAGGAATACCGTCAAACACTTGTTATGCAGAGCTGAAATGCAAAGGAAACTAACGCAATCAAAAATGCTACTATGAAATAGATGATATGCGAGGGTGTATAGGAGTGTGAGGTGACTATCAATTTAAGATAGTACCAGAACCTCTTGGACCCTTGTTTCAAATAAAAATTTGCAATCAAACTTGTGCAATGAAAACTATGAGATGAATCGCTAATTCTACAAATGCAATGCTGAAAAGTACAGAACTGTAAAACCAAATCTCTGACCTGCCAAAACTGGAAATGATAGACCAAGAGAGATGAAATGGTGGAGCTGGAAGGCTATATCCTCAAAAGATGACCTCTTGGAGGGCAAGTCTCATTTGGAGCATAGCACAAAGACAAGAGAAGACTGAAACCACTCTCGAACTGCAAAAAAGGATGACAAGATGACTGAGATAGCAATTAAAATAGCAATATGACAGCTGAATAGAACTGTATGAATATAAGAATAGCGGAGAATGGATTGCAAATTCATGTTTTTCAATCCCTCGTGACCTCTAACACCCTTGTATTTATAGACCTGGGAGGGACATATAAGGAAGTGAAACGACCCTCTAGAGATGTCCATGACCTATCATTTCCACTTTCTTGTCTCTTCATTTTCTTTTGAGGAAGGCACGGCACAACTACCAACTTGCAGGGCAGGACCACCACTCACGATGACACAACTACCGCTGACAGTCTTCCCACTCTTCAAAAGAAAATAAAATGGGAAAACAATGACGGGGGAACATGAGAGAGGATGAAAAATGACAATGTGAACTAGCTCAGAGTGATGATAGGGTTGAAGTAACACTGGAGTTCAAGCAACTATGTAAGATGACTTTTTAAATGCAACAGTAAGCACCAAGATAATAGAGATCTTATGTCATCAGTGAACACAAATGTTGTACCGCAAAGCAAAAAAAAATTGAGTGCGTACAAAGTCCACCAAAACTGAGCCTTGCTGCAAGAGGAAAAAGTGGCAGTGAGAGAGCTTCAATAGAATCTACCCAGCCTGGAGTGCATTTGATTTCTTTCTGCCTGGCAATTAGACCAACAATACCAACCCACTTAATACGGACTCTTTTTCCCCCATTAACATCAGAAACACCAAGTATCCCCTTGTAATCAATCCAAACTTGTAGTTATTCAGGCCAAAGGATAGTTTCACACCCTCCAACCCAATCACTATCCCACTCAACCGTTTTAAAAATCACCACTTAGGAATAGGGAGTAAGTGGGCCGCCCACTACCATAGCCGAATTCTACATAGAGTCATTTATCAACTGTTTTGGTATATCTTTTGCCCAATGAAAACCCAAAATGGACTTTACAAAAGCATTATTTGAAGTTACAAAACAACCAAAAAAAACGACCGTGACAAAAACCCTAAATGAACAAATGGCACATCACTTTATTCATTCTTCACTTGCATAACTATGTTTCAAGCATTCTAAGAGAGCTTATGATAGGGTGTCAGGCTACACATGTTGCGTAGGTTTTGGAACTGAACTTTGGGCTTTTAGAATCATTATTGGAGCTGGAGCCTAAAGGATTCACCAACAAGTTAGAGACAGTTCTTATTTAGGGCTTGCATTTTTGAGATATTATTGTCTCATTGCGATCTTTTATATTTTCTTTGTCCTATCCACTTCAATCCTTTGGATGAACATTACAATGGGGAGTTTGAAGTTACAAAACAACCCAAAAAAACAATGACAAAACCCCTAAATGAACAAATGGCACATCACTCTATTCATTCTTCAATTGCAAAAACTATGGTTCGAGCACTATAAGAGAGCTTATGACTAAGAGGATATGAGTCTACACATGTCATGGGGGGTTTGGGACTGGATTTCAGGGTTTTAAGGATCATTCTTGGAGCTGGAGAATCACTCAGGTCATGTTTTGAAGGATTCACCAACAAGTTAGAGACAGTTGTTCGTATCTGGGGCTTGCATTTTTTAGGCATTTGTGGCTTATTGTGCTCGTTTACATTTTTTTAGTCATGTCCTCTTCAATCCTTTGCACGGAATTACAATGGGAAAGCTCAAACACCCCTTCTAGAAACTCACAAAATAAACTCCCAATTATCCCAAAGGAAAAAATCAAATCAAAAAACTGAAAGAATTTTTAAGTTAAGTTGTAGGTACTATGAAATATGCTCATACATACAATGGGAAAGTGGGTGGGTCCAATAGAACAATGATTTGTTTATTCCTTTATTGCAACATTAAATAATCTGTGATAGTGGAACAAGTGGGGCACCATATATGTGGAGTTAAGAATAGGGATTAAATCAAATTCTAATAAACTCCATAAATCAAAGAGACTAGTAGTTATAAAGCATTACCATGAACTTGAAAAAAAAAAAAGATAAGTTGCTTGTCCTCCCATGACTTCAAAAGTCTTCATTAAACATCTAAATACCCCATCAATTTGGCAAGGGCCCACATCTTGATATTGTAGGATACCCACTTGAGCATATATGGGATGTACAAGATAATCATAACATCAATGCATCGATTGAGCAATTTGTCTTTGCAAATTCAATTGCATTTAATGAGTGTAAGTATAAATGAAGGAGATGATTAGCTATGTAGTTCACCATGCAAGAAAACGATGCACACCATCTAGTTATGAGAATATGTTCACTAATATACTGGCCAATGAGAAGGCCTACCTGAAGCAAAATTGCATGATATTAGAGATAGGTGGAAAGATCCTAGGGTCTCTAGCGTGTCATACAGTTGGTTATATATTTATCACAGACCTCTCGTTAATATATAGGCGTCTAGCCCCAAGGGGGTTATGTTTTTGATATTTCATGACACCATTGAGAGGATAAACGATGGCTTAGATTAGTGGCTCTTTTCAAAGGCAATTCAGGAGGCAGGGAGGGAAAATGTCATAAATATTGTAACAGATTGTGTCATCAACATCATATTTGCAAGAGGACAGCTGAAGATAAATACCCAAATATTTTTTAGATTCTGTGTTGCTTATTGTATCAACCTCCTACTTAAAAACATTGAAATATTTCATTGGTTGAGAGATCAGCAATGAGTGAAAAAATGCCTTAGAGCTTATTATTTAGCATTTAACATCCAAGGCAACGTATAGGAAATATAACACTCCATAATTTTGTTATACAAAAACTGGGACTGCATTCATCTTTACCATTTTCTAACATCTACGAAGAGTGAGTCAATCACTTAGAGAGATGGTAGGTTTCCATCAATTGGCATTGGTTGAAGGGGCACATAAGTTGAAGACTATATCATTGTTCATCATCTTATAAGCTCGGTAGGAGAGTGAAACATATACTAGTTTCCTTGTGAATTGTATGTTTCCTTGTGTTGTATCTACAAGTAGCGGAGAAAATTCAATATTTATGCATATTTATTTTTTAATCATGTTCCTTAAGTTAGCTTGACTGATTAAATGTCCCAAATTAAAACAAATCACTGAATTCTAAAATTTCTGCAAAACCCTAAGTAAATAGTCAATTCTGATTTTTATTTCCAATAAACCCTAGCTGTCAAAAATATCTCCAAAATTAGCACAAAATTATGCTAAGCTCAATGCACCAAGTAGATAATCCAATCGAGCAATTAACCCTTCAAAAAGGGAAATAAGCCCTCAAACCCTAGGCGCCCCATGCTGGAATATTTAATTAAAAATTGCAATTGATCTATCAAGCAACACACTTCACAAAACCCTCATAAAATAGCACAAATATTACTAAATTGATATGCATAATTTATTAAGAATCTCTAAATGTATTTGAAGCCAAAAAAACCCTCAAATCCAAATCGTCAAAACTAGAAAAATATAGAAAATATTATAGAATATTTGAAGGCAAGAATGACCCTCAAAACAAGATCAAACCCTTCCAAGTCAAGTCATCACAATGCAGAAAATTACAATAAAATCAAAATGTCACTTAGGGCACAAAATCACCCCAAAGCATGAGCAAAACATCCACCAATCAAGTCCCCAACCTCCACAAGCAAGTCGCCCAACCTGAAATTAGCAAAAAATGGTGTTTAAAACACCTTAGGAGAAATAGAAACTCAATGGCAGCCTCTAGGTGAAGGTACCCCAATTAAGAAAGAGGGTTTTCATCCTCAATCTCTTTGTTTGAAGGTTTTTGTCTTCAAGTCCAAAGTTCAAGTTTTTTTGTGCTCAAAACTTATAAATTCAAATAATGATCAGAGATGCCCTTCAACAAGAACCGTCAAATGCTTTTATACTTCTCCTCAAGTGAAGCGCCCAATATGAGGGGAAAACACTTTTGTTGATCTTTTTTCAAATTATAAAAAAATACCCTTTTTATAATTCACTTAAGTGGATCAATACTCGTGACCCTTAAAAAGGCCCAAACTTAAGTGAAATTATAACAATAAAGTGATGTTACAAGTATTCTTTATAAAACCAAATGTTTCCCTTCTTTTTTTCTTTTTCCCTTTGCCCTTGGGAAACTAGACAAAGCTAAAGGTCTTCAAAAATGTCATATCAAAAAGGGGGACATGACAATCCTCCCCGCCCAAAATTGCTTGTCCTCAAGCAATTGAAGTACCCATAGGGCTGTTCCCATCATAGACTTCATGCACAACTCGACCCTTGGTCCTTCCCATGTGGGAGAACCCTCTTGGTGAAGCCTCCTACTGCTGTATATGAGGATTATTTGTTGTTCATGCAAACTGGAATTGAAAAAACAGCAGTACCATATCCTCTTTCCTAATGTCATTGAGCCCATGTACTTCAAAAATGCCAATAAGATGACGAAAAACAAATGAATTTTCAGAATTGGCATTACAAAAGTGGCTGAAAAAATGTGATCCAGCAATGTGATCTTCAAACATTCCGGCGGCACAAGAAGCAAACACATTAGTCCAAAAGAAGTTCTCAATTGTGTTTTTTGGTGTCTTCCATGGGATGGAAATTCTCTCCACAGGGTGATCCTACAATCCTTAACCCTCATACTCCTAGGCCCTCCGATGTTAAAATGGAAACTTTTGCAAGGAGATCTATACATAATGATTAAAAATCTGTATTTGCAACTTACAGCCTAGCAATTGCTCTTGGAGATCCCCTTTCTCACTTCCCATTTGCCCCTTGATGTATCAAACATGCGTGCAACTTTAAGAGGAACACAATTGGAATCATGCTTTACATTAGAAGAGCTGGATTTGTCATAGTAAGTATGACAAGAAAGGGTGTGACGACTGCCTATCACATTTGTTCCCTTATGCCATACAATACAACCTTCATTACCATGCCTCCAACTCTCCCACATATGCCTCAAGCTTCCCCAAACATGCCCCCCAAGGGTTGGAAGTTTCCAAGTTTCCACCAAAGTCAAATGTTCCTTCATCTAGGAGAGTGTCATCTTGTCACCGAAACTGAGCTTACTATTATAAGGACTGTAACTATGATGTATAGCTTTGAATTTTCCTCAAAACCCAAACAATTCACTACCAAGATGACCTCCCATGTTTCCTCTATATCCACAAACTTTGAGGATGCCAATATGAACATAAACTTCATACAAAAAGAGCTAGAGCTGCCAAAAGAAAACCATTTGGAAAGTGATACCTTGCTGCCCCAAATGGAAAAATCAATTTGATCTTCATTCTTCAGGTGCATACTAATGCGGCCACCCTTCAACAACTCCTTGGTAACTCCTCTATGCCATGGTAGACTCCTCCAATCTTGTAACAAAAGAATAACAAAAAAAATTTAAGGAACATACCTTGGAGACATACAATGGCCCTTAAACCTGAATTTTCTAAGTAATAAAGTTCAGATTTGATTTGTGCACTTCTCCTCCTTGTTAGGGGCTATAGTTTTCTCAAAATTTCAACCCTTTTGACCTCAATAGGTGGCTGGACTTGCTTCACCAACTCAAAAAATTCTGACTAAGAAAATTCAGACCTTGTACATACATTTCCAGAATTTACCATGGGTTGTAGCATGCCTAAAATATCAATATTTTTGTCCTCAGTAAGTAATTGGACTTGCTTCACCAACTTAGAAAATTCTGAGTAAGAAATATCAGACTTTGCATATACATTTCCCGAATTGGTTAGGGGCCGTAGTGTGCTCAAAAAATCATAAAATTTGACCTTGATAGGTAGCCGATTTGGCCTTCAAATTCATTAATCTTAGAGCTCAAAAAATTCTGAGACTTCAAAACTAATTCTGATTTTTGTTTATACCCTTTAAATTGATCTTCAATGCAAAATTCAGAGTTGCTTTCATATCTTGGAATCAAGCTCATGCAAAAACAAATTTGATGTTTTTCTACATACCTTGAAGGTTGTCTTATGACCAATTTATTGACCTCTTTGGAAGGGTAACCTTTTCCCACCTTCATTCCACTCATCAAGCCACATGTGCAACCAAATTCTACTATGAGATGTTGTTGTTCCAACTCAGAAAAAACAACTTTCCTTGCTGCCCCTACCAGAATCCCTTCATGGAACATGCTTTCCATCCTCTTGGATGTTGCCCCCGTGGGTGCTTTATCATGCAAACCATGTAGGATCACTTCCTTTCCATTCACATCAATCTTGAGCTCCATGGTTTGATAATTTTGTGTGTACTCTCCAAGAGAGTGCAACCATTGTATGCCAAGCACTAGGTTGGTCTCCCCAATGCCAACCACATAAAAATCATCATCAATGAGATGTGTTCCCATCACGATGCTCAACTTGGGGACTTTGGTGGTGCAAAAGATGGTGAAGCCATCCGCCACGGTCACCCAGAAACCATTAAACTCAATAGGTTTTAATCCACATAAAGCAACCAACTTTTTATCAATGAAATTATGAGTACCCCCACTATCAATGAAAATAGTGACATCCTTACCTTTCAAATTACCTTTCACACAAAAGGGGTAGTATCTAGGAATCCCTGATGGTAAAGTAAAGGTGCCACTCAAGTCCTCTCCTCCAAGGATCTCCAAGTGCTCCTTTTCATAGATGGCTGCCCCTTCCTCTTCTTCCTCTTCTTCCTCATCTGAATGCACCTCAATGTACTGCACTTGATCCTTTCCACGACAATGATGACCCGATGTCCAAGGGTCTCTACAATCAAAACAAAGCTTCTTCCTTCTTAGTTTGTTCCTTGTTTCATAATCCCCCCTTGGCAGCTCTCTTTGTTGTCCCAAACCCTGCTGGTTTGGCTTACCAAACTACCCCAAACCTTGCTAGTTTGGCCTATCAAATTGCCCCAAAGGAGCTGATCTTTGTGGCCCAAAAGTGTTGCCCATTGGCTGCCCCCAATTATTGTCTTTTGGTTGTCCAAAAGGACTGAAAGAGTTAGTTTTTTGTGAAATAAAAGGCAGAATTTTACCTTGTGGTGCCGAAAACTCAAGATCAAGGGCCTTTTGAATGGCACCTTGAAGAGAAGATGGGTCAAAAGCCTTGACCAAACCCTATAGAATCAGTCAAACCTTCCATGAATATAATCATCAATCTTCTTTTTGAAACATCCATTACCATGACTGAAAGCCACTGAAATTCAGTCACGTACTCCTCTATTGTACCCTTTTCTTTCAATTGAGCCAATTCTCTAAAACGTAGTTCTGGATCAGCGCTATCAAACCTTTCAATAATCATTTTACTGAATTCTCCATAGGATTGAATGAGTTGGTGTCCTTGAGTGACCAATCCATCATACTATCATTCATGGGCAGCCTCTTCCAAATGCAAAGTAGCAAACTGAATAGCCTCTTTTTCCATCATAGGCCTAAAAGAAAAATATGCATCCACCTTTTGAATCCAAGCCCTAGCTAAACTCTTGGGAGAACCATCAAAATTGGAAAGCAAAAGATTTCCCAATGCATGGTGAAGTCCTCCTTGGCTGCCCTTGTGCCTTTAGCCAACCCTATTGCCACCTAATTGACCATGCTTCCATGAAGTGAAAGCGGAAAAATCCATTTGATCCCTAAAAGGAGCTGAATAGGTCATGTACTCATCATAGTCTTTCAACAAACTATCTCTCAATGTGGGTTGCTATTCCCTTTCCGGAATGACAACTTCTTCTTGAAAAACCGTAGGTTGGTTAGGCCTACGTGTAGCTCCTCCATTCCCTTTAGATGGTTGATCCATAAGGTTGTGACTTCCAAAAGCACTACCATCCTTATTGGATGGTCTGTCAGCACTCATTTCCTTCATAGTGCGGATAAATTTTGCCATCATAGCTATCATTTGTTCTTAGGCATGTTTGTACCTGTCAAACCTTTGTTCTTCTCTATTTTCAACCTCATCCATTGGCTGATCCAAGTGAGCCATTGTTTCTGTTTGTTGATTTTCTTCCACTTTCTTTTTAGTCCTAAGGTAATACCTTAGTTCTTTGCCACCCTCTTGCATGAATCACTTTGAAAACCCATGGTTAGCCAAGATATGGCTCTAATACCACTAAAATGTCTCAAATTAAGACAAATCATTGAATTCTGAAATTTCTACAAAACCCTAGCTAAATAGTCAAATTTGATTTTTATTTCCAGCAAACCCTAGCTATCAAAAATATCTCCAAAATTAGCACAAAAGTATGCTAAGCTCAATGCACCAAGTAAATAATCCAATCAAGCAATTTAACCCTTCAAAAAGGAAAATAAGCCCTCAAACCCTAGGCGCTCCAAGCTCTATATTTAACTAAAGATTGTGACTGATCTATCAAGCAACACACTTCACAAAACCCTCATAAAATTGTACAAATATTACTGAATTAATATGCATAATTTATTAAGAATTTCTAAATGTATTTGAAGCCAAAAGCCCTCCAATCCTAATCGCCAAAACTGAAAAAATAAATAAAATATTACAAAATATTTGAAGGCAAGAATGACCCTCAAAACAAGATCAAAGCCTTCCAAGTCAAGTCACCACAATGCAAAAAAAATACAATAAAATCATAATATCACTTAGTGCACAAAATTACCCCAAAACATGAGCAAAACATCCACCAATCAAGTCGCCAACCTCCACAAGCAAGTTGCCCAACCTAAAATTTGCAAAAGATGGTGTTTAAAACACCCTAAGAGAAATAGAAACTCAATGGCAGCCTCTAGGTGAAGCTACCCCAATGAAGAAAGAGGGTTTTTGTCCTCAATCTCTTTGCTTGAAGGTTTTCGTCTTCAAGTCCAAAGCTCAAGTTTTTTCGTGCTCAAAACTTATAAATTCAAATAATGATCAGAGATGCCCTTCAACAAGAACCCTCAAATGCTTTTATACTTCTCCCCAACTGAAGTGCCCAATTTGGGGGGAAAATACTTTTGTTGATCTTTTTTCAAATTATAAAAGAATACCCTTTTTATAATTCACTTAAGTAAATCAATACTCATGACCCTTTAAAAAGGCCCAAACTTAAATGAAATTATAACAGTAAAGTGTTTTTACAAGTATTCTTTATAAAACAAAATGTTTACTTTTTTTTTCTCTTTTTTCCTTAGCCCTTGGGAAACTAAGCAAGGCTAAAGGTCTTCAAAAGTGTCATGTCAAAAAGAGGGACATGACACCTGACTCCATTTTGGTGTAAAATTCGCAGCACAGATTCTCCTATAAGTTCCAATACAGTGATACAGCATTGGAGCGATTGACAAGGGATTGTGACAGTTTAACTAAATAGAGGAACATCATATATTTTTGGAAATCTTTCATAATTACTTTCTAATGGAAAAATCCAAATAATGTTAGTTTCTCTAAGTCCATTTTTTCTTTCAGTCTTCATAAGGGTCTTGGAGATCAGAGTGTGGCTTCACAAGGTCGCTCTTTTAGCTCCATATCTGATATTTAGCAGGAACCTAATACAAGACTCACATCTAGAATCGACCTGAGCCATTTTCATCTCTTTCCCATGCCTCTGCGCGGTTTTAAGGAAAAAACCAACAAAGAGTGCATTGCTTTACAAGAAAGAAGCATTTAACCACAATCGTTACTGCTATTAAAAGACAACATGCAGAGACACCAAAACAAAATTCAGATTTTGACTCGAGGATAACTGTTGGACATAATACACTACCCATTCCCCGGGATATATAGATAAGCAGCTCGTTCCTTGTGATGCTAGTGGTTCTGTAACTTTGTCCTGTTCTTGGTAAGACTTGTGGGTGTCCCATATTTACCGATAAAGCCGGAGTTGTCGGGTGGAATGTCAAATTCAATGAATGGCGTATATAATCACTTGATTGTGAAAGATGTTACTGTATAGACACATCAAGCTCCTTCAAAAATTTCCACGAGTCTGAAAGATGTTACCGTATGGACATATCAAGTTCCTACAAATTGTTCAATGAGGCGAAAGTCGGAAGAAACTCCGGCCTTCTCTTCTGGGTTTCCTGCGTTCTGTGCTGGGACTCCTGTAATTTTTGAACTTGGAGCAAATAAAAACCCCGGGAATCACCCGCTACATGAACCATACTAATAAGTATGGCACTTGTCTTCTCTTTAATGTCTTACATGAAACTCTACTAACAATTTATCCACCCACATTTTTCATTCTAACTGTGAGGGTAAGAATGCCACCAAAATTGAGCCCTCCATAGATTGACATTGCACGCATGAAAGAGAAATTGCTTACCTGTTGCCTTGGGCACAACCATAACTCGATTCGATCTAAGCTTAGTTTTTGTATGGCTGGATGAATGTCTCAACAACTTTAAAGCGGAATACCCCATTTTGGAGTCGACAACCAAGCCATGGTTTGTTGGCACTGTAACTGAAAATATCAACCTCCGAGAGGGACAAGGCTGGATGTTGATTATACAAGGAGGGGAAACCACCGCCATTCTCTCGGCCGTTGAATTGAATAGACTTGAAATAAAAAAGGAACTGTCTTGATTCGATAAAATATCATCAATCTAGACTTCTTACAGAGGAAAGTTTGTATTAGTTTTTTGAATAAGCATGATATATGTTTCCCCGCACATACCAAAATCGTAGTGGGCCTCCCTTTATCTACATATATTAAGCCGACAATCTTATCTTAGTTGTGAAATGAAATGGAATGAAATTATTTATTTATGGGGCTTAAGAGTCTAGAGCATTACTCACTAGTAGTTGTTTTATGGTGTAAAGGATTGCAAAAAGGATGTGTTTTTTAATTAATTTTGGATATTCTACTGAATTTAGATTTGAATTTTTACGAGTTTTTTACATGTTCTCTAAGTAATATGGTAGTTTGATATATTTTAAATTAAGCATTACTTTTATTATTATAGCCTTTTTTATATAGGTTACAATTACTATATTGAAGAGTGTAAATTATGTTAGAAAGGATGTAATTTTATGTTTTGGTAAAGCGTGGTTTTATAAAACAAAAGATTGTAAATTGATATTTGCACCTCACTCAAAGCTCATTGTCATAACCCCATATCACCTTTTGTGTACAAAGCGTTAAGCAACAATACTCTATTATTCATTTTAATAATCCTTCCAAAACATATGTTTCCTAATCAATGATCCCTTAGATTTTATTTTAGTAATGCTTACAAAAATAGGCTCCAATTATGGTTATCTTTTCTTTTAAGGGTTCGAGTATGGTGTTTCCATATGTTATTAACACGTGAAAGCAACAAGATAGATTTCATAACCTCAATTTATTTTCCTACAAGCTAGAGACACTTTTGTAATGGGTGCAGATCATTTAAATCCAAAAAATGCCCTAAAGCCAAGTCATGTGTATGATATAAGCCCTTTGGTGTATGATATCCCCAAAATACCCCATCATTTCACCTCATCATCACCGTCCAATGCACTTTAAAATCTTTCATTATTTGCATGTTATGTTTGCCCTTACCCTTTCTTCCATGGGTATGAGTATGGTGTTTATGTATATTTTTAAACCTGATATAATTTCTTTAGGTGTTAATATATTGGTAGCATAGATGAACGAAAGCTAAAAGATAGATTTTAGAACCTCATTATCTTGTCCCCACATCAACATCATTGGAGCATTGATTTGAGTCTCACATTGGGTGTGGAGCCCTATCACAATTAAATCAGTGTCATGATGTCATTGTCTACTCTTGTTGATAAAAAATGTTCAATCAAAGAGCTCATTGCCCTACACGTTGTACATGCTTTTGCAATGGGTGCAAGTCATGTAAATATAACAATTACCCTAATTTTGGGTCTGGTGTAGAATATCATTTTCCCTTACCATCACCAATTGACTCCTTGAAATATTTCTACCCTTAACAATAAAAATGGTCATTCTAAGATGTCATATTGCAAGATACAAATCCATTTGCAATGGGTGATGGTCACGTAAATCCAAAATTTGTCCTGAATCTAGGTCTATTGTTTGATATGGGCCCCTTGGTGTACAATATCATTACAAATACCTTTTCATTTTCCATCATCATTGTTGCTCATCTCACCTTTTAAAATGTCACTATTTTCATGTTCTGAAAGATACACATGCAAAGTTTAGTGACATGGCAAATCTGTCAATGTAATTTGGAGCTTCTATTAAACTATTTCATTTACCCAATAAATACCTGAAACATGTGTCACCTAAATGAAAATAGGGGTTAAATATCTAACGGATCCTCTAAAAATGTAGAGAATATACCATGTGTCAATTTATAAGAGTTTAAAACTATTGAATAAAAACTATGAATTTTAAACTATTTAAAAGCTAATTAGGCTACTCAAGGAAAAGGCTCTTTCAATGTAACCACTATTGCTACCAATTTTTGGTAGTCTCTTGAACTTATGAATGAATCCACAAGAGTCTCTACATACTGTCTATAAGCACTTTAGTGCTCTGATGAATTTAAAATTAGGCACCACTGTCATGCCCATTTTTTCCCCTAAAGACAAGCACAACACATAACTTCAATGAACAAAACAGCAATGAACATGGATAGATACCATAATCCATTTAATCATACATAAGAAAATATGAATCCTACAACTACCATTAAGACTCATAAAAATGTAAATCACTAATTAAAAAGCCCACAAACCCTAATTCATTTAGCCTAGCACTTAGAAACTCATTCCCAAGTTTATGCTAAAGGTTATTATGTAGTGACATCGAAACGAGAGTCAAATTTGACCTTGGCCATCACAAACACAACTGGCACTATGTGGTTACTTCTGGATGTTCCAAGGTCACACTAGCTTCTCTTCAAGTTCTTGGGGACCTCTCTTGCCACATGGTGTCCTCTCACTTACCTATTGATCTAATATACTTTCACATGACACTTATAGCCCTGGGACTACAGACAATTAGGATGATGCCACATAGCAACATCTCATTAACCCGTTAGCCCAAAGGCTTTACCTTCTATATGAAATTTGATGGGACTGTAGGCCATCAAGATGATGTTGTGTGGTAACATCCCACTAGCCCACTGTCCCAAAGGCAAGCTCCTTATATGGTCATCTTCGGTATCATGGGTCACTAAGATGGTGTTACATAGAAACATATCACTAGCCTATTGGCCTGGAGGCAAGCAACCTGTATGGTAATCTCTAGGATCATGGGTCACTAGGATGGTGTCATGTGGTAACATCTCGCTTGCCTACTAGCCTAGAGGCTTTGCACTCTATATGATCCTCTTCAAGATCATGAGTCGTCGAGATGATGCCATGTGGCAACATACCACTCTCTTGTTAGCCCAGCACCGATCATACATCAAACCATGTTGATGTCACTCTTGAGATAGCAGGATGGTGACACATGGCTTCCTTCAAACCACTCATTAAAAGTTGGGAAATTGGCTCAGGTAAAATTGAAACAAAAATCCAAATAGATAAATCGACTAAGGTAAAAGGTTACAAAAAGACCCAACTAAAAGGTATCTAAGGTAAAACATTGTGCAAGGAACTTGACAAATGGCTAAGGTTGAGATCAAAGGCAAAAGCAAGCATAATTGAATTCATAAATCTACTAAGGCTCAAGCTAAAATAAAACTCAGAAATGACTTAGAGATTTAAGACTTGATTAAGGCAATAAAAATGCTTACATGGGTTATTGTTGATTGCTTAATCTAGGTAGAGTCTTCCTTCCTCAGAAAATATTCTACTAAGCAAAGCTTGCATTGCATAAGAGATTGAACAAGCAAGTGCCCAAGTAAATAGTCTTTCAATGCTAAATTAGTAGTTTCATTGGTTTAGCCGAATGTGCAAATAATTCGAGAGGCTCAACTTTTCACTAAAAATTCAACGGTTAAAAAAGAATTCACTCATAGTGAGGATTATTTTAAAGGCTCGACTAAATGATTTAACTACTAAGGCTCAAGGCACAATTCATTCCATTAAAGTTAAGAGAACAATAAGAGATTTACTTAACAAGTAAAAACTCAACATCAAGGGGTTGGTCTACAGGACCTTCTAAAATCATTGAGCTTTAACAAGGGTGACCTTAATCAAACTTAAAGGCTTCATGCCTTGATATGAACATATATTAGAGCTAAGCTTCTATTAAAACTCTTCTTCATTATTAGATGCTCTAATTATAAGGAAGGTTTATAACAGGTAGTTTACTCAACTACTAAGACCAAAGGGACTTTTCTCAAGGCATCCTTTTAACCCCATATAACATCACCATTTAGATTTAAACAGTCCAGCTATATTTCCTAATAACAAACTCATGGCTATTTATTTGAGTTCTATTCAGATTTTCACAAGTTTAATCCATTGATTCACAACACCTTCTGATTACAAAGGGAGACAATGCTTATAAATAAGCCACTCAAGACAAAGATTTGAGCAAGAAAATCGATCAGTCGATTTAATTAAAAGAGCCCAAAAAGGCTAAAGAATCTTTTATACATATAAGATCCTTCCCAAGGGCCTGTAAACCAAGTATTCATAATAGATATAAGTCATTTTAACATTGAAGTTTCAATAAATAAAAAACAATTTTTTTAAGCCATAGTTGGAATATTATCCAAACTCTTTCTTTTGTAAGTTTATTACAATCAAGCTTGTTGATAAATCATTAATAATACATTGGACTTTATCCAATTATATACATAGCAAGAGGCACATCTCTAAGCTTGATTAAATAATGGAGGACCAATCAGTCTTCAATGGTGCTCCTCATATGTTTCCAATCATATATTAGCCATAAGAAGGAAGTCTTATCACCCAACCTTTTGTCATCATTAAGCTATTACTCTAGAAAGCCCCGAGATTGAGACTTCTAACTTCAAGCATGTTTATATCACTTGGTTATCCTAACACAAGGGAAATACCCTGCACCACCTATAGTCTTATTCTTGGTTCTTATCCAAAGAGACTCACAGTCCCAAATATCATTCAAACAAGCATTTAATGAACGTACAAATGAAGCTAAGCATTTAAAATATAGAAAATGAATAGCCAAGCTTTCATAGCATAAATAATGCATATCATTTGGTTAGATAACAAGATGATACCTCACTCAAATGCTCTCATCCAATAGTCATGGGAGGGTCAGGCAATTTACCACTATGCCACAACATGGGAGGGCCTACAATCTACCACCATGATGTTCATAAGAGGGTCATGCAATCTACCACCATGCAAAGCATGAAAGGGGTTAACAAGCTTCCACCACGAACATGATGATCATAAATAACCAATGCATTATGTCACAATAACATTAATACACCCAAGCAAGAATCTAAAACATCTAAGTCAAGTAAGTAGGAACACAACCTCTCCAAGGCCCTCAACTGGGTAAAAAACTACATGGTGGCCAGTGCACAACCATGGAAAGACAATAAGATAGGCAAAATAAACCAAGTGGTCTTATTCCCCTGAAAGCAAGATGATCATTTATTAAGAATAAAATCATTTAATTCCAAATGAACAATAGAAAACATAAGTTATTAGGAAGCCCAATTATCATCCTCTATACCACCTGGGTGTTATCCTCTAGTTATTTAGACTTGAATCTCCTAACTCGTTGTTCCTATCTGCTACTTCTCCTTCTCTTATGCTAAGTCTAACTTCCTTCTAAATTGGTAAAAATTCTTAAACTAAGGGAGTTCGACTTCTACGTATAGTCATTCTAGAATCAGCCAACCACTAACCACTTACCAATCCATGCCTCATTAAGGGAAGTTCTTTTTCATGTTTAATTAAGGCACATGGTAGCTTTGTAGGTTTTTGTGGTTGTTTCCAAGACCGACTTACCTCTTTTATCATTTGATCTATGTTGGGAATTTGTTAGTGCTTACATTGTTATTTGGTTGGGTAGTGTGTTATTATGTAAGAAATAATAAAATATTATAAGTGAGGTGTTTATTCAAACTCATGTAGATAGGTGTTAATGAGAGTTTCTAGGTGAGTAGATAAGAGATGTGTGAGAGAATAAAGGTGGAGAGAATAATTCTTGAGAGTTTAGTGGGATATTTTTATAAGCTTCATCTCCTTGTTTATGGGAAATGGAAAGTCTATAAAAATGTAATCATTCTCAATGATTAAATGATCCCGAATAATATATCAAATAGAAGTTTAAAATTTGTTTTATGAGAAGTTTTATTTGGTGCTGATTTTGATTAAATTTAAACCAAAACTATTATCTGGTATTAGAGCCAAATAAAATACAAAGGGGCAACACAATGTTTACATTCCTACCTAATTTTGTGAAATTCATTCATTAACGTATCTACCAAAGTTAATATTGTTACACTCACATATGATTTGTAGGCTTCACATGCATATATTTGAGTAGTCAGACCCATGATGCCATCAATCCATGCATCTAAGTTTTTAAGTGTTTATTGAAGACTAAAGTTTATGCCTTATCTAACATCTTCTATGTAGGCATAATATATTCAAAATGTTAGGCCTGCCAAGGATCAATGATCCCAAATATGTTCATGAATTCCACATGAGAATCCATGTAATTCATAGACCAGTTGTGTGCACCACATACTCATTTATTTGGCCTGATTATCCATGCACTCATGCTCATTTTCATTTTTTTCCTGAATCTGCTCATTTAATTTGAATTTGCATATATTTGCATAGTTCTATAGCATCTCATTTAGTGCAATTATTCAAAAATATATGATTGGTCTAATTTTTTTATGCTCGATTAGTTGTTCAATCCTAAACACTGTGTTGTTTATCCTCAGTGTGTATCATGGATCTTCTCCCCTTATGGCTCAAACACCTCCCTGTATTTGATCTATAAAATGAGTAATGCATGTCTAAATGTTTTGTGAGAGTTGCATTCATTCCCTTTGTAAAAGTAGCTGAGAATTCAATATGAGTTCAGAAATATAGTTGAGAACCTCTGCAGGACACCATGCGACTACAAATATGGGAGTAAATTTTATCATCCAAATGTGACTAGAATTCATTGGGAATGCTTTGGGATCACCATCCAGAATCTGCCCATACCATCCTCACAATATAAAATGCTTCATTTCATGGTAGATTTATCCTTAGCTCAGGTCCTTTTATCTTTTCCCAAGCATGCATGCCATGCCTAAATTTAATGATGCCACATAGATTTCCTTTGAATTTTGCATTTCATGATTAATTTTTTCATTAATAAACCCCTACAAATTGGTGTTATAGGTCATATTGGACACGCAGTCCACTCTCCAGTTTTGATGACTTTGATGGCTAGATAGGCTATCAAATTTAAGCTTATGTTTTTTACTGACATCATTGCCAATGTGTCTTATGTTCAAAGGGTCATGTGGTTGATCCATGCCTTTATGCTGCTCAGTTGGGGATTCATGTATGTTGACTACTCCTTTACCATGGTGAGGCGATATTTCACCACATGGCATCATCTCATTCAAATGGAGCTCTGATGTTTTGTTGGACTACATGGACCACCCCAGGGCTCCAAGGTAGAAAAATGTTGTCATGTGGCAACATCCTACTCACTCTCTTTCCCAAGAAAATTTATATTTGTATGGACTATTTTAGGATCAATAGGTCATTGGGATCTTACCACTTGGCTTCATCTCACTCACTTTGTTGCCTAGAGGAATTATTGACTGTATTTGTCCTACAAAATGGTAGAAAGATGCCATGTGGCTCTTGGATAAATTTAGGAAATTAACTGTGTCAAAATACTTTTTTGAATCAGTTAGAGCTATTGTGAGATATGAGAGATTGCCATGTGACACTGGGATGAGCTTAGGCACCTGCAGGTACGAAACAAAAAAACTTAGTCAATCTTTTTAAATTCAAAATCTAATGGTTAAGGAAATTCAAAATCAAATTAGTCAATTTATTTTTGAAAATGCAATGGTTAAGTTTTTGAAATGAGAACAAAAAGGCATATAAACTTAACAAAGGAAAGGCATTTAAAAAAAAACTCAAATCCATATTCAAAGTAGATTTCAACCATTTCTATAAAATCAACTAAGGAAAATAAAATGAACATAAGCAAATTTTAGCCAATTTAAAGTAATTTAAAGCACCAAGTGTGGAATAATGCATACCTTTTAAAATAATCTTAGCAGGATTAATCGTATTTTTTTGAAAGCAACTAAGTTAAAACTAAAACAAGCATACACACTTAGCGAATGCATATTAAACCAAAATGGAAATGGGTGAGATTACCAAGGTAAAACAACAAAAGGCTCTCTAGAATCTAGATAATTTCTACAAGCACTTGTCAAATTCTCCCAAAAAAAGGGGAACTTAAGCACCTTCAAAATGTGATTTTATATGATTGAAACATTTTAGTCCAAGACATATTCAGGTAATTTACCTTAATAAATCTAGATACAAAGCTTGGACTGGGTGTTTTAACGTGAAAACACATTGAAAATAAATGCATCTAGTCACTTTAAACTTATCATATAACAAATGGCTACTCTAAGAAGAGCTCAAATAGGCAAACCATGAAACTCCCAAGGGATAAAGATCAAGAAAGAAAAGAGGGCCCCCATTTTATCTAAACATGAGGTGTGTTGTGTGAGCAATAACACCCTATAAGGAAGACTTACCTATTGAAGCATGGATAAGGGAGGCAAGGGTGCTAGATAAATTATCGATTCTTGTCCACTTACAAGAGGTGAAGTCCTTGTAATTTATATGGGGGACTACATTGTAATTGATGGTTGAGGGGTTGGAATTACATTAAGAATATTCTTCCTAATCTCTCCATCTCTCATTAAGAATCACCTTCCTTTGATACACCACCTTCTGCTTGTTGTGAATAGGAAGGATGACCATGCCCTGGTGATAATTGATCATGAGGTTAGGGCCATTGATGGCTTGCATATTTATCTACCTCCTATATAATTCTATTTTCCCATTACCTGATAATTGAAGGATCATATTGAATGCTTAATAGACTACCATTGGCATCTTATGATGATTCATGTGAATTTAGACTTTTGAATCATCTGCAACATTGATAAAATTTTTATCATGTTTAAAATTCTTATGACCATAGGGAATGTGGATTCATTTATTTCTAAGGTCACTTAGATATTGCCTCACTCTATTTCTAGGGTCCCAATCATGATATTCTGCTTGATTTAAACCATAGTGGGCATTAATATTACCAATAGAATTAAGGTGCCTCCTTAGTGAGTATTGTTTTTAACCAATGCCCATAGGGGTCTTATGACAATACCCTTGTTGTTTGGCACTAAGAACCTCATCCATGCTATTATATATTTGAAATGGCATCTCCTACTCTACTACTTTGTCGAGAAAAAAATGAGGTAAATTCAAAGGAGGGGCCCTGGTTTCCTATAACCTAATTATAGTGTAGTCAAGATTGTACCAATAATCTCCCATCTTCATAATGCTTCTCCTTATATTATTATAAAGCCTAGGCATGGAGTGCACACAAATGGATTGGTACACTAATAGGTATATCTCTTTCACAATTTTATTTATTTTCCTCTTAAATATATAAACATGGATTAAGGAAAAGAAATCACATACATTATTCTTCACATATTAGCATATGGCTCCCAAGGTTGTCCATAGGTTATCTATAATGTTCCCATGATTGAATCTACTACATAATACATCATGTCAAAATTTCCATAAGATGGCCTTTCATCAACTTTAAACATTTGTGCCCTGAGTTAGACACTGATAACCTTCTCGAGTGTCATGAATTTATCAAAAGTTATAATGATGTGTAGCAAGTGTACCCATGCCTGATGTATGTAAGTGATGATAAAAAATCTACACAACCTATTAAACAAGGCCATGTCTATTCTAATACTTGGCCTAAATATGGTTATGGGAACTGAGGAAATAACCCATCAAATATCCGATATTTCACCTTTATATAGCCATTGCTTGAGCTTACCTTCCATTATGTTATGGTCCAAATAAATATTGTATGTGGCCTTTTATTAGTTATTTTGGGCACTAGTAAGTGTAGATACTTCTCAAAAGCCTCCCAGAAATATAGGCCACCACATTCCTATGAAGGCTAAAGTGAAATCAGTCTCTAGTAATGGTGTCATTAAGGAATAAATCTCACAGTTAGTCTTGTGTAAAGCCATTACTTTAACTAGTACAAGATCATATATGTATCTTCTTCTATCCTCATCCAACTAATCCTAGGTTGTATATGGTTCAATGTTATCTATCTCATCCTAGATAGTAGAGTAATGATGGAACATTAGTACCCCTCTATCAAAGATTGTGTCCAAATATTCAATTCCTCCTAAAATAGAATATTAAGAGGGAGGATGGTTAGTTACTTGGGATGAGGAATCCATTGTTATATTATAGAATTTTTAGTAAGTTGATTGGATTGGTCCATAAATTTGTTTGTAGGAAAATTAGGGATTTTGAAAATGTGGTGGCTCAAAATCACAGTTCATAGCTCGTTTATTAATGGCAAATTGATTTGATGTTCTTAAGATTTTACTTATATCACTTAAATCTTGAGACCTGAATACCCAATTCATGCGAAGTTAATGCTATCACATAATGTCTCACTCTACAAAAACTACTTAAGTAATTAGTAGGAGACACATAATTAATGATTTAAAGTTCTAATTTTTATGTTTGATTTGGTTGTATGTTGTATGATTGACAATCATATTGTTGTTTCATGATCAATTACTATGTTTGAGAACATTTGCATATGTTTACATTTTATGATATGATCATGTTGACTACGATCTCATTTGTAGATGACTTACATTAGAATAGTTTAATGATGCCTATATATCGATTATTGTTATAATCTCAGACTAACTACCCGTTATTTGATTGAGGTGGTTATAGGACTATTCTTCCCTCATAGTAAGTATAAAGGGAGAGTATCATTAGATAGGAGATGCATATCCCAAAATTGGGGATACAAATAATTAAGCCAAACCCACACACATCACATTCTAGTTTTCTAGAGTGAAATGAATCTTGCTTGCACTATATTTATCACATATTAGTGGTTTAAATTAGAATATTCATTTATCTAAATTTGTAATTAATTGGTCTGATTTATAATAAGTTTATTCTGGTAGCGAACGAGGCATGTTTGTATTGTCTGATTTCATCACTTGTCATAATTTTAATAGTAGGTGAAGTCTTTGATTTGATTGGATGGTTTGATTAGCATTAAATTTGTGTTGGTTGTCTGGATTTCATTAAAATATCTTCAAGAATTTGATCATGTTGCATTGTTTGTAAGGCAAATCAATTATGTGTTTTAATAATAGGAGAATGTTGATTAGTTATTTGAATTGGTCACATTATTGCCCTTTTCGGTGTTACAGTGAGGGGGTAAATTCACTCCAAAATAATTTAATTCAAATGAAATTTCATGACTTTAAATATATCGTGGTTATTTTTATTGGCAAAATCCACAAAGTTGAAAGTTAATGAAATAAATTAGGTCATTTGGAAATGTCAATAAAGGAATTAGGGTTATTTTTATTTTTTGATATGATAACGAGAGTTGACTTCTCCATTTGGAAGATGAGGGTTTCATACATCTGCCATGCACAGAGATAGGGTGAATGAATATAAGCTGAAGAAAAAATAGATGGGTATAAGCATTGATTAATTCAAGTTCCATGATGGAAAACTCGTAGGATAGTAGGAGAGTTACCTAGACATGCAAAACATGCATGAGTTTTGGGAAAAATAATAAGAGTAAGGGAAGAATAGAGGGCACAACATAAAAAGAAGGAAGCTCTTCGTCAGAAGAAGAGGGAATCTACCATCATCTACAACTGGAAAAACTAATTTTGTTATAACTAAGCAAGTAAACACTTTGGATTTGTGTATAGAAAATGAAAGTGTTTTTGATTTGCAATTTAGACCCATTTGGGAGAAAAAATTAACAGATGTTTGACCTGGGTTAATGTAAATCCTATTTGGTTGAATTTGTTGGTAGATTCTCTCAATAAAAAAATGTAGGGCATCATATTTATAGACTTGGCGACAAAATTAGAATCCCCAAGCCTATAAAAATGATATTGAGCCTCGTTATTTGGTTGGTGTATTATATATGGAGTTGAACATGTATTTTTACTTTGTCCTAAACTAAGTAATGGATTAAATAACATCCATCGAACTGCTATAGATTAAAGGCACTTATTTTGAATTATTAAAATCCATTTTTACCATGCACATAATTACATGTTATATATTTTAAATGGATTATTTGTATAGTCATGTGTTTTTTAAAATGAACCAAAAAGAATAAAAAATTGAGCATGTCTTGTCAGAAACCATAATTTGGAACGTGTGCAAGTGTTATGATGTATATGAATGATGAAAGCTTTTAATGACATTATTATAAAATAATTGAAGAATACGTGATAAATATTCTTGAGGGTATTATGAAAACTTTTATTACTTAAGAGACCTGTAGTTACCAATTACTCTTTTGATGAGATGTTCATGTTATGAAGCAACTTGTACTAAGTTATTGGTTCCTCTTGTATTAGAAATAAGCACGCACACACACGCACACGCACACACACACACACACACACACACACACACACACACACACACACACACACACACACACACACACACACACACACACACACACACACATGTATGTATGTATGCATATACATATAAATAAATATATATGAATCTGTGTAAAAACGTGATTAAATTGTATATCCTAGTGAATTGACTAAGTTATGAAACATAAATTAGTTCATTGAGATTTGTATCAAGTTACTAGAATATTTGATGATGATATTAATATTGATCTACGTGGAAGTGGATACATTTGGTTTTAAATACAATGCAGTGGTTAAGTGAAAATCGAGATTTCAACATGAGCATGTATTGGTTAGGAAGAACTAGTATAGTTATAGGTTATAGTGAAAATATTTCAGACCTGTAAATCAATTATTTATAAATAAATATGAGCATATACACAATCAATTATCTAGTTTGGAAAACTTACATTAACTTTATGCATAAATGAGTGTATATGTATATATATTTATATGTATAAATAAATATAGTTACATTCATTTATTTATGCATATGTATCAAATCCGAGTATATACTTATCTCCTTTTGAAAGTATTAAAGAGCCATAGGTTATAAAAGGAAAAATTCTGAGTATGAGTTATGAAAATGATTGTGTATAATTGACGAGGATGATTTTCCATAGGTTTTATAGTGGTAATATGATATTAAACAATTAAAATTGTAAAGAGAAAACTTTAGTATATTACATAAGCATTCTCACATATTATAATATGTATAATGGCTCTTTATTATATGTGAACAACATGACAGATATTGTTTATAAAACATAATTAGACTATAACCTTATATTATGAGATTTTATTATACAATAGAACATGATGGAGTATGTTTGGAGTGATGTATAAATAAATCTTAGAGACTTGATTTTGTTTATGAGCTATTTTGAGATTCGTTGTGTTTATATTCTTGTCTAATCTTTTATCATCAGATAAGTCTATGAAATGAATTATGTTTGCGGGCTATGTTGAGAAGGAACTTAATATACTTATATTTATGTTTTAGTCTGTTATATATATTTGGTTTGAATACAATTTATTTGATAAATCTATACATATCACTATTGAGGTTGGGTGAATTGAAATAATATGATTTTTTGAGTTATGATGGTTTATATCTTTCATTGCATAATTGTTTGAAAATATGTATGCTATAGCCTATATTTACTATGCCTTGGAGTTCTATGTAAAATGAATGAACTTGTTTTATAGATAATAGGTAATAGATATATGAGGGTGATAGTATGCAACTCATATACCTACCCCCTGATATCACCCATGTCTTTGTGATTCATTAGCAGAGAGTTTTGTGTGAGTGGAATTGACTTGGGTCCACGCGAGATCTAATTTCTATAATGAAAACTTTGGCCAAAGTAATGTGATAGCTGAGAAATTTTTATTTCACTATACTTTCTAGTTTATATGTGTATGTTGTAGTCATATTAGATAGAGGATTGGTTTCCATGGTATATGTGACTATTGCATGAATTAGTGACTATACATACACATTCCAATTGATTTCCTTATGTCCACATTGTTCTTATCTTCCCCTCCATTAAGGGTAAGTCCACTCCTAATGGGGAGGTATGTAGAAGACCAATGGTTTGTGGTTGGAGGTAAATCACTTGGATGACGATCTCCCTCTGTTTAGTTATTCAACCATTTGGGATCATACTCATGGATATATTTATGGATCATGGAGTTGTTTGTGAAGCTCACTTGTACTATTATACATAATATATTGTATATTCAACTTTGTAATGAAATGTATTATATAGTACATTATTATTTGTTGGATATTCAACATAATAATGGTTGTGAGATTTTTAATTAATTATGAATATTATTCTAGTAGTGTTTGTATACTTATTGAAATATGTATTTGTGGATTATATCAATGATTTGATGTACATGACTTTCACTATTCCTTTTATGAGAAATATTCATCTTTTAATATGTCATGGGTTGTTTAAAAACTAAATGGATCATTTATTTAACTAATGGGTTGATATTATTCAACATTTATTACTTTATATGCATTTATTAATCAAACAATGATCTTATAGATAATTATAGATGATTTTATAAGTAAACCAATTAGATTACAAAACTCTTTGTGTAACTTTGATTAACCCAATTGGGTTTATAACAAAATCAAGAATGGATTTTATCTCTGCTTCTCATTTTGATTTAAAATTTACAAGTTAGCTTTGACAGGTGTCATTTGCTATGGCATGAATTTTTGTTCATCATGAATGCTTAGTCATCATACCAAGCCAAGTGTCCACTTACCATGTATTAACTTTTGCATAACTATCAACTCTTGCATTTTTATTCTAATAATGTGTCTCCAAAATTGTGACACTTATGTATATCTCACTTACATGGGGTCTTTATTTTTATAGTTATAATTTGTCTACTCTGTTAGATATGAATTAATGAGGTTTTGCCTCTTTTCATGATCTTGGGGACTCAAATATCTCTAAAATTTAAGCTCTGTAATTATGTTAGTGATCACCATGTACACAAGATGGTTTCATGTAGACCAATCTCGGGGCTTCAGGGTTCACATAACTCTGACATTTTACTTTTAAATGATAAGCTCTAGGATTATAAAAAGATGAAACTGGATGACTCTCAGATCTCTAGATATTTTTTTATTTTACTCTTGTACCTTCCTCTTGACAAGTCTTGGGGGTCTTGGGATGGTGATACATGGATGGTCCTTGGGGGTATAGAGAAATGAAACACTAGAAATGTACCTTAAATTTATAGGTTATAATTGAATGAGATCATGCCATGTGGACAACTCTCATTAACCTAGAGACTTAGAACTTTTAGTGTTGTACTTTATCTTATTAGGCTTCTAGCTTTTGAGACCATGCCATGTGGATGGATCTCATCAACCTAGAGACTTAGAAATTTGATAATTTATTTGTAATTAGTAAGGCCTGAGTTAATGAGATTATACCACTTATTATGATCTCAACTACTCAAAAATTTAGGATGTATTGGACCTATCTTGATCTTTTGGGTTCTAAGTCAATTGGATTATGCCACATGGAACATTATCAGGGCTCTGGGAACTCAAAAGACTTAAAAATTTTCATGAAAATTTGGTGTGTTTTGAGTTAATAATATTGACACGTGGATGACTCATAACGACTCAATAACTTTGAATTTAGTTTGAAATACAAACATCACAAGTTAATGATATGCTTCCATGTGGAATGATCTCAGGAATTTAGATTATCGAAGGACTTAGAGTAATTTTTTTATAACTATAGTTAATTATGAGTAAATAGAATGCTGACATATGTCATGATCTATGGAATTTGACAAAAAATTGAACACTGAGATTGGGATGCTTCACATCAAATCCCAAATGTTTTCATTAGTCATGTTAGTAAATTAAATCAAAACCTGATATTGAATACACATTCAAATTAGATAAAATAATTAGAGGTAAATAATTCATGAATGGTGCCCAAGCTTTGATTTTATCCCTTTTAAAACTTTGAAATAAAATTAGACTTTGAAAAAAACCTTAGGATTATGCATATTAGATCAATTATAATTCTTAAGGTTAATGTAGACTATGAATAAGATTCTTCGCAATAATGGGTCCCTCTTTGAATTTTTAAAAATGGGGTGTGTTGGGACACAACAAATGGAAATTCAGTGGGGAAATACCCCAGAGTATTTTAGAACCTAGATTCTTATTTAATGTATCATAACATAACCTCAACCATAACCAATTAGCTAAAATAGGTGCCAACTTCCTCATGAAACATACTAACCCTATTCATTCCTATGATCTATGTGTGATTTTGTGTAATTCAATTACCCCTTGTTATGAGATTTTTATCAAAGACCTGGATAAACACTATAGGATTCATTTTGATTTCTAATTTTATAAACAATAATAAATGGAGCTTGGGCAATGTTCAATTATTATCTATGCATCCATAACCCCAACATATATACTTCTGATTATGATCTAAGCATCACTCTATTGATAGTCAGGCATTTATAGCCCTGGTAGATATTAATTGAATCACCCTTCTTCCATAATTTTGTATGATTTTTTTTCTAACACTGGTGGAATAAGGGTTGGGAACCACCATTAGTTAGGTATACATATAAGAAAACTTATTTTTCATCAATACGTCCATATCAGCATGTATCAATGTCAATATTTATTCTCCCTCATCTAAGTTTTAGTATGTAATAGTGCAATTAATATTTGGAAATGAAAAGTCTTTCTAAAAATTGCATGAATATATCAGATCAACTTTCAAAGACATGGTGAACCTATTCAATCTAGAAGGAAAATTAATTTCAGTCATAACACATACCTTAATTCTAGAACCTCAAGTACTAAAAGAATAAATCCTAGTGGATGCTAGTTTTGCACTTCTTGAGTCACCCCCTTTATTTTGGAAGGTCTTTCATAATTCTAGCATTAAAAATTGATCAAATTATTCTGTAATTTTAAGAAAACTAATCTAGAAAGCATAACAACTAAGTATGAAAACAAATTCTAAAAATAGGAAATTAATCTAAGAAAATAATAAATATATCTTTAGGAAACTAATGATATAAAGCATAGAAATATATTTTAGAAAGTAGCAAACCTAATCTACTCCTAATTCTATGTGTGAACTCATAGTCATTTAGAGGCATCACCAGTTAGATCAGCCATGAAACAATGTTTCAAAAATTATCCATTCATTGGAAAAGATAGATCATTTCCTTGGAGGTCATTTAGATGAAATGCATTATTACCTAGGGTTTCAAATATTTGGTGTGGCCCAATCCATAAAAGAGTGAACTTATCATGCTTCCCTTTATTTTCATGTGCCTTATCCCATAAAAGTACTATGTTTGAAATCCTAAAATCCTTGATTTTATATCTTTTGTCAAACCACCTTTTGACAATGTCTTGGTGCTTGTTGAAGCTATTTAGTTCCTTAGTTTAAGCATCTTCCATTTGAAATATGTCAAGCAGTCTAGACTAGATTCTTTCATCTTCTCCCATGTACTCTTGTATGGACTTGCATGATCTCAACAATCTGGGGTTCTTTTGAATGTTAACAATATTATACCACTTGACATGATCTCAAAAATATGGGGTTATTTTGACTATTAACTATGTACATCCTCTTGATAGGATCTACGTGAATGAGATGGTGCTAATTGGATGGTCCTCGAGGTTCCAAAGTCTTTTCTTTGTATTAATCTTGTACCTTCTACTCTTGGTGATTTGGAGAAAGTATAATCTTGGAAATGTACCTTCAACTAATAGGTTCTAAGTTAATGAGATCATGGCAAGTATATGGCTCTTATTGATATGAAAAAGTTAGAACTTTAGAAATTACCTTACTTTTGGTAGGGTATGTGTGAATAGGATTGTGACAAATGGATGGTCCAAATTGATTTGGATAACTTTAGAGATAATTTTGTATACTATGGTCCATGGTGTTCTAAGTGAAATGGATCATGTCAGAAGGAATGATCTTAGGGATCTGAGGTTCCTTTGAAATTTTGACAGTGTACTCTCCTCTATTGGTTTTTAAGCTTCCAAGTTGATGTGATGATGTCACCTATCTTAATCTCATGTAAGTGGAAGGCATGTGAATAAAATATGCCATATTATTTAACTATACATTATGGGTAGCCATGATGTCAACACATGGATGACTCTCAGAGTTCCATAGGTCTCCAATAGATTACAACTAGGGAGGCTAAAATCAATGAATGTGAACACCTGGTTGAGGAATTTAGCAAATGATTGAATATGGAATAATTTAATTACAAGTCATGAAAGAAATCATGCATATATATGAAAGTAGAGATGTAATATAACATCATATCATTATCTTAATTAGTCAAATAAATCCAAAAAATCAACTCAGAGTAAGCATTCAAAATAAAATAAAATCTAATAAATAAATTAATCCTATACCATACCCAAGATTTGAATTTTTTGTTTTGAAATATAAAATTTAATCCAAAAGAACCTTAGAATATATGGATTAATTCAATATTGGAATTCTAAAGTTAATTTAGATCATAAAATGAAGATTTTTTGATAATAATGGGTCTCTATTTGAATTTTGAAAATGGGGGGTGTTGGAGGACAACAATATTTAAGATAACCAAGCATAGTGAAAGGTACTACATGGTGTTTATGTATTGTAAGATGCCCCAATAACATATCAAACACTCCTACAATATAACTAACAAGATATTGGTCATATGTGCTAGACCAAACTAAAGAGGTAAATCAATCTCACTGAAAATTTATTGTAGCTTCCCATCAAATGATTTTATCATTTTAGTTGAAGGGAATAAATCATCATGTGTGTATCCCAAATTTGTTCGTAATGTCATGGTACATACATTCTCACTATCAACATTTTAAATCATAACACTATGTATAGGATTATGATCAATATATGCCATGATAGATAAGGAATGAATGTTTGAGTGATCATCCACATTATTGTTATCATCTAATGAAATAGAGGGTCTCAGAACCATAGAAAGTATCTCATGTATAAATTTACCAATAATACCATCTAATGGGTGCCCATAATGGGATGGAGGAGGATGTGGAAGATATTCCATTTGAACTTTTGTAGTTGTCTTAGAATGATCTTGTAATGGATTGTTAAATATATTTTGTTTTTTATGATCATTTGGATGTGATCCTGAATATGTAGGAGAATCCCTAAAGTTAAATTGATCACTATCAATAAGGTCATGTATCCTATGCTTTAGTTTATAAAATTTATTCGTCGAATGCCTCACACATTGTTGGTAGTCATAATAGTCATTGGCATCATATCCTTTTGGTAAAGGTTGACACATATCAACTACCATATGAGAAGGGAGAGATATGAGATGACACTCTACCAACATTGAAAGTAAAAAAGCTGGAGACTAAGTAAGTGTGTAAATTGTCTCTTAGGTACATTATATAAGATAAGCCAATTAGTTATTGTGACACTATATTAATTATGGTGGATGTGTCCTTTTAAGGCTTATTAGGTTTTATCTTATAACTTGGTTTTATTTGATACTTGTTAGTGGATGTAGTTGGTGTCTTAGCTACATACTTGATCTTGTTTGATGTAATGAGTTTCATTTCTCTATCTTTAAAAATATGGCATAAGTCATCCAAATATTTAATTTATTTAAAATAATAGACTCATGTAAGGGAGCAAAAAAAAATTCTTGAATATGTCTTGAAGTTATTTATCCACCATTGGATTTATCAATTTGGCCAATATTATATTATATCTCAAGACATATTCATTAATTGACTCATTGGTTCCTTGTTTAATCTTGGCAATTTGGTAAAATGACATCTTTTCAATAATAGTGATTGAAAAATGTGCTAAAAATTGATCATCTAGGGATTTTAATGCTTTCATTGATTGTATTAGTAGATAATATAACTATCTCAAAGCATAGTCCTTTAAGATTCTTGGAAATAATTTGGTTAAAATTTTATCATTAGAAGCATAATCAAGGGATGCCACATAAAAGGATCAAATATGTTGCTCATGATCACCCTTCCCATCATAAAGTGTGAACTTAGGTGTAACAAAACTAGTTGACAAAGGGTATAAAGATATCTCAGGTGCAAGAGGGTTATGAAATACATATTGTGAATCAATAACATGTGGTGATTTCATATAATTTTGCTCAATGTTGGTAACTTTAGCTTGCAAAAGTTTTATACTTTGTATAAGATGTTGGTTCCCAATTATACACCACATATACTTGGCTTTGCACACTTGAAGGAAAATGGCAAGTAGTGATAGAAAACCCGCTATTATGTCATTGTAGTCAGAGAAGGGTTTGGCATCACGATTAGACATTTTCCTTTAAGTGTGCAAGGTCGAGTGTATGAGGTGTAGAATAAGGAACCAACACTCTTTTGGTGCCATTGTCAGGGAAAGAAAGACACCCATGGCCCTTGTGTTGCTGAAGACTCTTGTAGAGAGCTAGGTTTGTAAGTATTTCATCTTATAAAGTTATCTATTGTTACTATACTAATCTGACTATCTTAACTGTCAACATCACATCACTCCATTGGGGACGTGCCAGGAGTTCTTAAGGCTTGATAATTGACTTCTACTACATTTATTGCAAAGAGCTAAAAATATTGCATGTTGGAAGGTATCTTTTCTGTTTTGAACATTATTTTAAAAATTTTAGTGTCTATGATTTCTATCATTAAGCTTCAACAAGTTTAATTTTAACATGTATCATAATAGTTTATTAACTGTTATATTCTAGAATTTTGATTCTAGTGGTGACTCTATTTTATCATATAGTTTCAAGGAAGATCAATGCCTATTTTAAATATCTTTATTAAGTTTAAGATTTGAGTATTCTTTATATTGCTTATAAAGCTAGAAGGACTGAGATCATATTTCAAAGGTGACTCATTAGAACCTTGTCTCATCGCCAAGTTTGCATCAAAGTTGAAGGAGACAAGTTTAGAGGTCAAAATGGAAGTCCCTAATTTGTTAAATGCCAAAGTAAATTTTGTGGATTTTGATCTTAACATTGATTGGTATGAAAAGTGATTCCTCCCACATCCCTCAAGTGATACTGCTAAAAAAATTGATGAATATTCAAATGAATCTGAGTATGCATCACCTGAATATGAGATTTATGTTTGATTGTCAAGACTCCCTAGGTAAGTTTTCTACCTCTATGGAAATGATGTTTGCTATTATTGTTAATTAGTTTTGGAGTGCGGTTAAGAGAGTCCCAATGTATGAATTTTCTTATGATGATAGTAGAACACAAGCATACGAGTTACCCAATCATGATGCAATTGAAGATCTAGAGTTTGCTTTAAAAAAAGTGTTGGACATGGATGTGGAATTGGATGACTCTGTTGGGAGTATGGACATTCTTGAACAACTATTTGTTCTTGATTCTAGGTTTTATATGGGGAATGGCATTTGATGAAGATGGGGTTGTCTTTTATGCCCCTAAGGATGAATTCTTGCAGTTTTGTTTCAAGTAGTACTTTGAGTGCACAAATTACATTACTAATCTTGATACACTCTTGTTTGGTACACATTTTATTGTAGCTAAGAAGCAAGTATATTTACAGCTATTGAAAAGGTACCGGGATATTTTGGCTTGGTCTTATCTAGACTTGAGACCATGCAAAGAGGAATTACTTCAATGTGTTATCCTGTTACAACCTAGTAGCAGTACTTTTAGGTAATTACAAAGATGGGTTTACTTCATCTTGGCCACCAAACTACTGGAAAAGTTCAAGAGATTAAGGGATGGAAAAATTATGGAGTCGCTAGATAATGACAATCATCTGAAGCATTTCCTCAATTAAGTCTAGACAATGTACATATTATATAGAGTTTTGCTGCTTTGTTTCCCCTCTATTTTGGGCTTTATTTATATAGTTTTATTTTTATGTTTTTATCATGTATTCATTTATAGATCCTCATGATATGTTTTTGTAAGGCTGTTAGGTTTTATAGAGCCTTTATGAAAGTTTTCTAAAAGTTGCTAAGTCTTGACTCTATAGCCCAATGGATTGGCACATGGTCTTGTGTCTTGTGGTTCTTTGCACACTGTAGGGGTATGCATCCCCAAGTGAGAGCCAATGTTAGTTCCCAAAATTGTACTAAAGCAATTGAGCCCTTGTCAAGTGTAATTGACTATGTCCTTAGCCCAATTTCCATATCCAAGTGTTCCTTTGGAAAGTCAAGGTCATGTAAAAAATGGCTAAGTCCTAATCTGGTCTTTACTTGGTGAATGTGTGTTCCCTTGGACTTTTTATGGATTTTTGCATGAACACAATATCTAACGGAAATAGGTCTTCAGGTTTTTTAATCTTAGACAAAAAGTTTTAAGATTTATTTTCATCAGACATTTTGTCTACTACAAAAGGTCCAAAGGAATTCAATATCTTGTTTTGCATCGGGCTAAGTGTTTCACAAAAAATCCAAAGAGTCATTTATTTCAAAATTTTAATCCATGGTAAAATTTCCAAAGGGAACTTGCCCTTTGGGAATTTTGCCCACATAAAAATCCTGACAAAAATCCTTTGTTTTAGAAAAGGTGCAAAGTCTTATTTATTTCAAACTTTTTGTCTGCGGTAAAAAGTCCAAAGAACATTTACCCTTCAGGCATTTTGCCCACACAAAAAGCTAGAAAGAATTGTAAGGACTTATTTATTTTAGAAAAAGTGTCTACAAATAGTTTGAAAGACCATTTTGCCTTTGTAAAATCTCTGAAGGGTCATTTCTTTCAAGCATTTTGCCTTTGCAAAATTCCCGAAGGACACTTGAAGAAGGGTTATTTTGCCTTTGCAAAATTTTTGAAGGGTCATTTCCTTTGGGCATTTTGCCCTTGAAAAATTCTTGAAGGGCACTTTCATAAGATCTAGAGGATACTTTCAGAAAGCCTGAAGGGTAATTTTAAAAAAGTTATTGTGGAGTAGAAGTCTTATTTCTTTCAAACATTTTACCCATGCAAAAAGTTTGAAAGAATTGTAATTCCTCATGAAAAATACTAAGTTCAATTTTTGTAGGGAAATTATTTCAAATAAAATGTCTGAAATAATTCTCCTGATGAAGACAAAAGGAGATAAGTCTCAATTCTTTTAGCAAAAGTGCAAAAAACCAATTTCTTTGAGGAAATTGTTTAAGATAAAATGTCCAAAACTAATTGTTCTGACGAAGGCCAAAATCCTTCGAGAAAATTACCTTGAACATTTTTTCCAAGATAATTATATTGATAGAATGTATGAGGGAATTGTGCCAAAGAAAAGACCAAAGTAGAAGTGTCGAGGGTAAAAAAAAGCCAAAGATAGAAAGGCCCAAGAAGTAAACAAGAATGCCAAATATAAAGACCCATACTAAATTGCTGCAAACAAAGTCCCCAGAGAAATTTCTAAATTGTATGTATGATGGTCTCATGGACATCTTTTGATGGGCACACGAATGTCAACTTTAAGTTGTAGGGACTAGCCATTGGGATTCAAATGTTTCAGGATGGCCACGTGAGCATCAAATAGACCCCATGAAGTAGCCATTTATTTTCAAATAGAGGCAAATCCAATGATGTGCATTGACGTGAAGTAGGATGATTTGATGATGTGTGCTCAAAGCTAAATAGTTGAAGGTAAACACAAAGCTTGTGGGACTGTCAAGTGGCACATCTTTGGGGCTAAGAACAGGCAATATATAATGACACCCTGCCCCTTAGATCATGATTTGATGGAACACATTTG
This sequence comes from Torreya grandis, assembly GCA_037957365.1. Taxonomy (NCBI): domain Eukaryota; kingdom Viridiplantae; phylum Streptophyta; class Pinopsida; order Cupressales; family Taxaceae; genus Torreya; species Torreya grandis. The sequence continues at coordinate 459,963 of JARHVA010001510.1, read as the reverse complement.
CTTAGGTAATCAAGATTGGATGGTGTAAGTTCAAAGTCAAAATTTCAAGCTTATGATGCATGATAAGGCTCGAGCATATTCCCATCAATTGATGATATGTGGTTAAGCATACACTTTCCAATAGACGGGGCACATTAAGTTAAGGTTTCAAACTAAGACCAAAGTGAGCACAATAATGATATGTGTTGTAACAACATTATATAGAGTATTGATCAGTTAATGGCATTTGATTCTTTAGATCAAAATCCAATGGCATGAGTTCATCTGACCTAGAAAGATCCAATGGTGTGAGCTAAGATAGACTTTTCAAAGGGACCAAATTGCATGAGGAAGTGACAAGTGTCTAGACTAGAGTCAATTAATTGACTTAGTCACTCTTAGAGCCCATGGATGCCTAGTTGGATCCGATGTGCCATGTTAGATGTTGGTATGTGGAAATATTTGGTGTAAAAGTTAAACTTGATGGCTCTTTCCTAGTCAAGTAATGAGTCAAAACATAAAAAAAGGTCCATGAGCCATTCTAGAGTGAATATTTCTAATCATGATCATGGATCATTTTCTATTTCATTTCATAACCAGATCATTCTTGAGCCATCATTACAAAAATAGGTTATTCCATGGCATACACAAAAAGGAAAGGTAGCTGTCCAAGAGGTTGTAGCTATGCAGACAATAGTTCACTGGCATCTCCAGGTAGTTCTATGTAAGGACAAAGTCTATTAGAATCCTCAAATGAGTTTTTCCCTCTAGCTATATAAGTGATTAGTCAAGATCATCTCCAGGTAGTTATGAGTCCTCATCATTCCTTGTAGAGGCAATTGTAATAATGATTTCTTGCAAATAGATGAAAATATTAGGTGTAACAAAAGGCATTTTCTAGCTGGGAGCATCTTGATGGGACTAGAAAAGTTTGTTATGCAATTTTTGTAAATTGTAACCTATAGGTCCATATTTGAGAAGGATTGAAAATATATACATAAGGTTTTGTCATCTATTCTAAGGTTGTTTTTGGCTGTTGGTTGTTGTAGGTTGTTGTTTTAGGCATCCATTTTCTCCAAGTCTAGGTTCTATAGATTTTTTTTTGGGATCAATTGCTATGTGTAGAACTTGTCTCCCTTGCTAAGGTGGTTGCATCTGTACAACCATTAAAAAGCTTTGAGAGCATGTTTATGTCTCCCTTGTCAAAAGAGTAATCTCATCATGTTTGTCCCCATGGCAACATTTTGAAGTGTTGATGTTTGTAATATTTATTTTCAAGTCATTGAAAATATTTGTGGTTCTTTATTGTATCATGTTAATGAAATGCAATAATATGTTTTACAATCTCTGTTGATTGAATATTTGGGTTTGTGTTCATTACTGGTTGTCATTCTGAGCATGTACCTAGTTTATAAATCCATTTCTATAGTTACATTTGGAAATGTGTTGTTGAATACTTATTAAGGAAACCACAGGTTCATGGATTTAGTAGGAGAAAGTATTTGAGATTCTAGTTTTTGTGTATGTTCTAGTCTCTCAGGGATCATTTGGTGTTTACCATTATCTTGCATTTAAATTTTTTGTGCATCTTTACTAAGGAATATTATCATGAAATACTGTTAGATACCCTATTATTTGGAAACCACCAACATGCCACCCTCCTTTTTTAAACTATAAACTTGTCCTACCCTATCCTAACATATAAATAACACACTTTATTACATACTATAAGTGTTATTTGCCTTGTAAATGCATAAGATCTTGCATATGTGAAATGTGTTTTCAATTTGTGATTTAAATTCTAGTGCTGTAGTTTTCCATTTGGCCCTTATTATTGAATATTTTATAAAATGAAGATTGCAGTCATCCCCTCATGTATATTTAGTAGCTTGTGTATGACATAAAGCATTTATGCATTTTGTGTGACAACCCTTCTCAGGTGAAGTATGCAAACTTGGTTATGTTCTGGTCATATTTGTCCCTTATGCCATGAATACCCATGGAGATTTAATTACAAAATCCCTCCATGTGAGAAAGCTACCCCATAAGTTCTCTCACCTTGGTTCAGGTAGAGCCAAAAGTAGCAGGGAGCTAACCATACCCTTTGTTAGTACCTCTCAATTATTTTCTTAGTCTGGTCTATTTTTGATGTCCGACCCTTCCCCGACTATAATGATATACTAGCAAGTATCTCATCAATGTTTGCCATTTTATTCAAGTGTGCAAGGCCATATTAGAGAGGTGTATAACTAGGAACCAACACTTTACTGACACCATTACCAGAGAAAGAAGACACCCATGGCACTTGTGTTACTAAAGATTCTTGTAAAGAGCCAAGTTTTTAAGTATTTCAGCTTATGAAGTTCTCTATTGTTACTACATTGATTTGACTATTTTGGCTATCAACATCGCATCACTCCACTGGGGATGTGCCAGGAGTTATTGAGGCTTGATAACTGACTTCTGTTGCATTTGTTGCAAAGAGCTAAAAACATTACATGTTGGAAGGTGTCTTTTCCCTTTTGAATGTTCTTTTGAAAATTTTAGTGTCTTTGATTTCTATCTCATTGAGCTTCAACAAGTTTAATTTCAACATGTATCACAACAATTTGTTAACTACTATATTCTGAAGTTTTGATTATAATGGTGACTCTATTTTATCATCTGGTTTCAAGGAAGATTAGTGCCTATTTTGAATATATTTATTAAGTTTCAACTTTGAGTATTCTTTCTATTACTTGCAAAGCTGGAAGGGCTGAGATCATCCTTCAAAGGTGACTCATCAGAACCTTGTCTCATCGCCATGTTTGCATCAAAGATGAAGAAGACAAGTTTGGAGGCCAGAATGAAAATGCCTAATTTGTTAAATGCCAAAGTAAATGTTTTAGATTTTGATCTTGACATTATTTGGTGTGACAAGTGTTTCCTCCCACATCCCTCATGTGATACTGCTAAACAAATTGATGAAGATTCATATGAACCTAAGTATACATCATTTGAATATGAGATCTTTATTTTCGATTGTCAAGACTCCCTAGGTAAGTTTTCTGCCTCCTTGAAAATGATGTTTGCTACTACTACTGGTCAATTTTGGAGTGTAGTCAAGAGAGTCCCGATGTATGAATTTGCTTGTGATGATAGTAAAACACAAGCATATGAGTTACCCAATCATGATGCAATTGAAGATCTTGAGTGTGTTCTAAAAGAAGTGCTAGACATGGATGTGGAATTGGGTGACTTTTTTAGGAGTATGGACATTGTTGAATAACCAGTTGTTCTTGATGCTGGGTTTGTAATAAAGATGTTGTTTGGGGAATGAAATTTGATGAAGATGGGGTTGTCTTTTATGACCCTAAGGATGAATTCTTTCAGTTTTCTTTCAAGTAGTACTTTGAGTGCACAAATAACATTGTTGATCCTGATGCACACTTGCTTGGTACACATTTGATTACAATCGAGAATCAAGTATATTAATAGCTACTAAAAAGGTACTAAGATCTTTTGGCTTGGTCTTATCTAGACTTGAGACCATACAAAGAGGATTTGATTTAATGTGTCAGCTTATTACAACCTAGCAACAGTCCTTTCAAGCAAGTGTAGAGATGAGTTTACTTCATCTTGGCTACCAAGCTATTGGAAAAGTTCAAGAGACTAAGGGATGATAAAATTCTGAAGCTACCAAATAATGGCAAGCATCCAAAGCATTTCCTCAATTAAGTCCAAATAATGTACATATTGTATAGTGTTTTATTGCTTTGTCCTTTTTGTTACTTTGTTGCCCCTCTATTTTGGGCCTTATTTGTATAGTTTCCTTTTTGTGTTTCTATCATGTGTTCATTTCTAGATCCTTCTGATATATTTTTGTAAATTTTCCAAGTTTTGTAGAGCCTTCATGAGAGTCTACTTAAATTACTTAAGTCTTGACTCCATATCCCAATGGATTGGCACTTGGTCTTGTGTTGTATGGTTCTTTTCACACCTGCAGGAGGCATGCATCCTCGGGTGAGAGCCAGTGTTAGTTCCCAAAATTGCACTAAAGCAATTGGACCCTTGTCAAGTGTAAATGACTATGTACTTAGCCAAAATATCATCTCTAAGTGTTCATTTAGAAAGTCAAGTTCATGTAAAAATTGGCTAAGTCCTAATCTGGTCTTTGCTTGGTGAATGTTTGTTTCCCTTGAATTTTTTTGAGATTTTTACATAAACACAATGTCTAATGGAAATAGGTCTTCAAGTTTTTTGTCTTAGATAAAAAGCCTGAAGACTTATTTCCATTAGACATTTTATCCACTATAAAAGGTCTGAAGGAATTCAATATCTTATTTTGCATCGGGCTAAGTGTTTCACAAAAAATTCAAAGGGTCATTTATTTAAAAAATTTTATATACGATAAATTTTTGAAGGGCACTTACCTTTCAGGATTTTTTATCGCACAAAAAGCTTGACAAAAATCATTTATTTCAGAAAAGGTGCAAATTATTATTTGCTTTGGGCTTTTTATACATGGCAAAAAGTCTGAAGGGCACTTACCCTTTGAGCATTTTACCTGCACAAAAAGCCTAAAATAATTGTAAGGATTTATTTAATTCAACCAAAGTGTCTACAAATAGTTTGAAGGGTCATTTTTCCTTTGAAAAATCACTAAGAGGTCATTTCCTTCAGGCATTTTGCCCTTACTAAATTATTGAAGGACACTTATAGAAGGGTCATTTTGCCTTTGTAAAAGTTCTAAAGAGTCATTTCTTTCAGGGATTTTGCCCTTGAAAAATTCCCAAAAAGCACTTTTAGAAGTTTTGAAGGACACTTTCAGAAAGCCTAAAGGGTACTTTTGACAAAGTTGCAATAGAGTAGAAGTCTTATTTCTTTTGGACATTTTGTCCATGCAAAAAATCCAAAAGAATTGCAATTCTTCAGGAAAAGTACCAAGTTTAATTTTTGCAAAGAAATTGTTTTAGACAAAATGTCTAAAACAATTATCCTGATGAAGACAAATGGAGCTAAGTCTCAATTCTTTTGACAAAAGTGCAAAAGACCCATTTCTTCAAGGAACTTATTTTAGATAAAATATCTGAAATAATTATTATGATAAAGGCCAAAATCCTTCAAGGAAATTATCTCAAACATTTTGTTTGAGATAATTGTCCTAATAGAATACCCAAAGGAATTATTCCAGGATAATTATGTCGAAGAAAAGCCCAAAGCAGAAGTGTCAAGGGTAAAGAAAAATTGAAGATATAAAGGCCCAAGAAGTAAATAGGAATGTCAAAGATAAAAACCTTGACCAAATTGTCATGAAACAAATTCCCCAAAGAAATTTATGAATTATAGGTATGATGGTCTCATGGACATATTTTGATGGGTGCACAAATGTCAACTTTAAGCTGTAGGGACTAGCCATTGGGATTCAAATGTTCTAATATGATCATGCGAGCATCAAATTTAGACCTCACAAAGTAAGCATTTATTTTCAAATGGAGGCAGATCCAATGGTGCACATTGATGTAGAGTAGGATGATTTGATGGTGTATGATCAAATCTAGATAGTTGAAGGTATATAAGAAGCCCATGGGCTTATCAGGGGGCACATCTTTGGGGCTAGGAACATGCAATATCTAATGACACCCACCCCTCAAATCATGATTTGATAGAGCATGTTTACTTAGGTAATCAAGATTGGATGGTGCAAGTTCAAAGTCAAAAGGTCAAGCTTATGGTGCATGATAAGGCTCAAGCATATTCCCATCGATCGATGGTATGTAGTTAAGTGTACACCTTCTGATCGATGGGGCACATTAAGTCAAGGTTTCAAATAAAGCCCAAAGTGAACACAGTGATGACACACATTATAACTATGTTATGTAGAGTATTGAGTAGCTAATGGTGTTTGATCATTTGGATCAAAATCCAATGGCATGCATTGATCTAACCTTGTAATATCTAATGGTGTCAGCCAAGATAGACTTTTTAAAGGACTTAGGTTACATGAGGAAGTGACTAGTGTCCAAATTAGAGCTGATTAATCAACTTAGTCACTCTTAGGGCCCATAAATGCCCAATTGGTTTTGATGTGGTGTGTCAGATGTTGATATGTGGTAAGCTTTGGTTTAAAATTTAAACTTGATGGCTCTTTCCTAGTTTGACAATGAGTTGAAACATAGAAGGTCCATGAGCTATTCTAGAGTGAATATTTCCAATCATGATCGCAGATCATTTTTTGTTTCATGTCACAATTGGATAATTCTCAAGCCATCATTGCAAAAATAAGTTGTTCCATAGCATGTGAAAAAAGGAAAGGTAGTTGTCTAGGAGGTTTCAGCTGTGTAGGCAACTATTCACCAGCATCTCCAAGTAGTTCCACATAAGGACAAAGTTTATTTGGCTCCTCAAATGTGTTTCTCCCTCCATATATGCAAGCAAGTGATCAAGAAAATCTTCAAGTGGTTGTGAGTCCTCACCATTGCTTATAGAGGCAGTTAAAACAATGATTTCTTACAAATGGATGAAAATCTTAGTCATAGCAAAAGGTATTTTCCAATTGGGAACATCTTGATGGGATTGGAAAAGTTTGTTATGCAATTTTTGTAAATTATAACCTATAGGTCTAGATTTGAGAAGGATTGAAAATGTATAAATAGGGGTTTTGTCCTCTATTCTAAGGTTATTATTGGCTATTGGTTATTGTAGATCATTGTTTTAGGTGTCTATTTTCTTCAAGTCTAGGTTCTGCAAAAAAAAAATTGGGATCAATTATTGTGTGTAGATCTTGTCTCCCTTGCTAAAGTGTTTGCATCTGTATAACTATTAGCAAGCTTTGAGAGCATGTTTATGTCTCCCTTGTTAAAATAGAAATCTCACCATGCTTGTCCCCATGGTAGAATTTTGAAGTGTTGATGTTTGTAATATTTATTTTCAAGTCACTAGAAAATATTTGTGGTTCTTTATTGTATCATGTTAATGAAATGCAATACTATGTTTTACAAGTTCTATTAATTAGATATTTGGGTTTGTGTTCATTATTGGTTGTCATTCTAAGCATGTACCTAGGTTATAAATCCCTTTCTACAGTTACATTTGGAAATGTGTTGTTGAATACATTTTAAGGGCACCTTGTGTTCATGGATTTAGTAGGAGAAAGTGTTTGAGATTATAGTTTTAGTGTATGTTCTAGTCTCTCAAGGATCATTTGGTGTTTACCATTATCTTGTATTTGAAGTTTTTCTACATCTTTACTAAGGAACATTGTCATGAAATACTACTAGATACCCTATTGTTTGGAAACCACCAACACGCCACCCTCTTTTTTTAAACTATCAACTTGTCCTACCCTATCCTACCCTACAAATAACACACCCTATTGCATACTATAAGTGTTACTTGCCTTGTAAATGCATAAGATCTTAAATATGTGAAATGTGTTTGCAATTTATGCTTTAAATTCTAGTGATGTAATTTTCCATTTCATCCCTGTTGTTGAATATTTTATAAAATGAAGATTATATTCATCTCCTCATTTGTCTTTAGTAGATTGTGTATGACATAAAGCATTTATGCATTTAGTTTGACAACCATTCTCGAGTGAAGTATGTGAACTTGGTTATGTTCTTGTTATATTTGTCCCTTGTGCCAAGAATCCCCATGGACATTGAATTGCAAAATCCCTCCATGTGAGCAAGTTACCCCATAGGTTCTTTCACCTTGGTTCAGGCAGAGCCAAAAGTAGTAGGGAGCTAGCCACACCCTTTGTTAGTGCCTCTCAGTCATTTTTTCAATCTGGTCCATTTTTGATGTCCAACCCTTCCCCATCTATAACTATATACTGGTAGATTTTTCATCATTGTTTACCATTTTCTTCAAGTGTGCAAGGCTAGATTAGAGAGGTGTATAACTAGGAACCAACACTTTACTAATGTATAACTGGGAAACAATACTTTGTTAACTGCATTGAAATTAAACTTGTTGAAGCTTAATGAGATAGAATGCAAAGACACTAAATTTTTTAAAATAACATTCAAAAGGGAAAAGACACCTTCCAACATGTAATATTTTAAGTATTTATAACAAATGCAGTAGAAATTAATTATCCTGCCTCAAGAAATCCTATCACATCCCCAATAGAGTGATGCAATATTGACAACCAAAATAGTCAGATCAATGTAGTAACAATAGATAACTTCATAAGATGAAACATTTATAGACCTAGCTCTCTACAAGAGTCCCCGATAACACAAGTGCCATGGGTGTCTTTCTTTCCCTAGAAATGGTGTCAGATGAGTTCCATTTGTACTCCCATACCCTCTGTAGGTATCTCTCAATAATTTTATGTATTTGGGTTAATTATGATGCCAAACCCTTCCCTGGCTATAATGATATACTAGTGGGTTTCTCATAATTATTTGTCATTTTCTTCAAGTATGCAAGGCTAGATTAGAGAGGTGTATAATTGGGAACCAACATAAGGTATTTCCCATTTTGATCACTAAGGTTTGAAATTTGAGAAGTCACCAAATGGGATACAAAATCTTGTGTTTAAATAGACATTAAAAATGGTAGTTAGGTTTAATTACTAATGGTTCCCATGGAGGATTTAGCAATATTTGTACTCGGTTCAAGGAACAACGGTTTAAACACATAACCCATGCCCCAACTCGATGTAATATGTAATGTTGTGCTCAAGGGGTGAGAGTTATGAATATGGTGATTTATCATTACTCTAATATCATGATAAATAGATGCACATGGTTGCTCCTCTATGATTTTAGTTGTTTTAGTGTCTAATATAGTATGTAGGATCTTTTAGAGATGTTTAAGAGTTACACAAATGCACTCTTAAAATAATGTAATAGCTTTAAATTATTAATGATATAGTTGTTCATTTTTAGTATCCTCATGTGTTTCATTATCCTCATGATTAGGTATATATTCTATAATAACTTTTCCAATATCTGGCTTATTATCTTTATTTGCACTCTCATTATTCGAAGAATTTTACATGGTATTAACTTGAGACATTTTAGGTGGCCCAATGGGTAACTCAAGATATTAAAGTAGAACACAACCTAATCTATGGCTACACCTAGGTCATATGTAAAGAATATAAAAATATGAATAAAAATAATAATTGAAGATAGATATATTAAGAGGTTAAAAACCCTAGAACAAGTAAAGATTTGAATGAAATACTTAGAGGTCGGGTTCACCAAATGTTTAACCCTTTTTAGAATTAAGGGTTAGGAGGAATAGGCTAATTAAAGAATTTAATTTATGATATTATTTTGAGTGATAGATTATGAAAATACTAAATATATAAAGTATAGTGTTAAAAAGTATTTTGATTGCACAATAACAAAGAAGAACCAATACTTAGCTTATGCAATGATGCACATATAGTTCTGAGATGTACAGTAGAAACAGATTGTCTAATGTGTAGGAATCATTCAATATATTCTAGAAATATTATTTGTAGCTACCTTGACACTTGTGTTGCCTTGTGGACACTTGCATCAATGCTACAAACTAAATCTTGACAATTATTTTGTACATAATGTTAATTATATCAAGATATGGCCTCCTACATATTTTTGGGTTTTCTATCACCTTTCATATGATGTATTTGGTTCTTTTGCATAGGATGTTGATGATTGTTTGTAGCTCAAACCCTAGTTCTCCACCTTAGATTAGGTTACTTTACCAAAAATGGGTTAGTGGGAACACGATGTCAAGCTGACCCCAAAAGACCCTTTATCAATGAGAGTTACCTACATAGCCAATACTCCAAAGAATGCCTCAAACTTATGTAGTTCTCCCCTATGTGTGGGAATGTGTGTGAATAAGGGTGCAATATATTAAATGACATTGTATATAGTGATTTAACTTATAACTTGATAAATATGACTCATGGGCTATATTTTTTGAGTGCTTCTACCGTGTAGTATGACTTCTCCTATGTTTGATATGCAAATAGAGATGAATAAGGAATAATAGTTTAGTTGTGCAATTGATTGATTGAGATTGAATGTGAAATTGCTTGGTACTTTCTATATGTCTAAATGAATTAGATTTGACTTGTATTTATACTTAGTTTTGAAATAATCCTTATAAAAGGTTTAATAACATTCATAGTTTGACCTGTACGCTTTGAAATATTTGAAAATTTGAGTGTTCTGTAAAGTAAGGACACTTACATTAGAGCAGGGACAATTGCATTAACAGTACTGCCATTCTATGAACACAACTCCATGGATGAAGGAAAGTTGTTAAGGTTATATAACTAAATGTAAAGGATACATATCATATTTTAGGCATTCTATGGTTATATGTAATTTAGATAATCAAAATAATCAGGGTTGGACTAATAAATAAGTAATTAGACCCAGTGATGTTTGAGCCTTTATGCTGTGAGGAAGGTCAAAATGAAGGGTAGAGATTTGAGATATATTTGTCAGGTGTACAAGAATATTTTGATTTATAATTATATATTTAAGCATCTACATTTCCCTCCACTTAAATCTAGTAATGCATAGGGATGAAATTGCTAGTTTAAAGGAAAGATAACATACTTTGGTGTCTAGAAAACACCTTATCTTTATTTGAGCTCACTTGAATTTTCTGTATATGAATGACATATAACCAAGAGAATGTTATAGGTGTAGTTAATGCATATAATTTGAAGTTGAATAATTTGAAAATACTTGAAAGAAAGAGAGCAATGAACTAGTATACCTATGTGGTGATGCACGATGTTTCCCCTTAGTAGTTTGTCTCGGTAAAGATGTTTCCTAGTTGAAGCATTTGAGTGAAGTTCACAACTTAACCTTGGAGATGTGAAAAGGGGAATTTGAGGGTGAACATGCCCAAAATTTGTTATAGGGATGAATTGTGTCAAGTCCATTGAGATTACATAATCTCAATACACAACTCAAGTATAACCAATATAACCAATTTAGACAATTTAACCAATCTCACTTGAGTCAAATGGTGTAACTATATTAATCCAAAATAGCAAAATCATAGTTTCAAGTCTATCTAGAGCACATAATATTTATCACACTAATAAAAAAGATTTAACTATTGTAGTAGATTAAATATCAAATAGTGCATCTCGGTAAGGTCAGTGCATAAATGTATGTATAATTTGGAAGTGTATATGTAATTTGGTGTATGTATATCTTGAATGTGTTTCAAGTTGAAGTATTTATAAAAATGTATCCTTTGATTTGTAACATGTATAAAATATATATCATAAATATGAAAATCAATTTCTCAAATTTGTGCTCAATGCATATAATTATGTCCCATATATATATATTTATGAATCATGTACATTAAACCAAATTCTGCACATTCTATTAACTGTACGTATGTGGAGTCATGTATTCTATGGCATACCCCCATTTTGAGTTGGAGGGATTGAAAAAGTGATAATCACCTTATTTCAAATGGATAAGATAACTATGCTTTATATGTACGAATCATGTAGTAGTGTCATGTCAAAGTATATATCAATTAAGCTCATAGTATGCATACATAACAAGCCCTAAGATGCACGATAAGAATCATGATGACATATAGGATAACAATCTCAAATAAAAATCAAGAACACATGAAATAGTAGTCAAATATCACACAAAGAGGTGTCCAAGGAGACTGCAAATAAGGGGCATGTTCAAATGCCACACACTCAAGTGGAAAACGTGTAAATGTCTACACACCAATTAAGGAATTATGGTCAAAAAACAAAGGAACATGTTATAATGATACAAAAGTAATATGAATAAGTTAACAAGAAGTACACTCAAGTAAGCTAATATAATTGAATTAAGCAATGAGATATAAATAACTAGCATAAGCATGTCATAGTAGTTCCTACATACATGTGTTAGTAAAATATCATGTAGAATAACATATAAAATGAACTGTGTCAAATATAAACATGAGTATCTAGGCATGTTTAAGATATATAATCTTTGTATGATCATTGAAAATGATCATAAAATAATAGAACCTATGTCAATCATGATCATATATAAGCAAGATGTACCCAATATAGTGTATCACACTGGAAGAGGAAAGGTCCATCTACATGTTTGAGATACCATGGGTCTAATGTATGTATGTATCACACTAAATTACCTATGAAATAGATGTGTGTATACAAATTATATGCTATATACTAACATAAAGTAATCAACATATGAAAAATCTAGTAAACTTTTGAAATGCTAAATATTTTTGGTAATTTTAAATATATTCAAATATTTTTATACTTTTTAGAATATGGATTTTTTGGAAATATATATATTTTTTATTTTTTTGGAATGTTTTGAAAGAGTGTTATTTGATTATCCCATATAAGGGATGCTCACGTATATGTGCCAAATATGTGTCGAATTTATAATTCTATATATATATCTCATAGGACTCTATGGTGGTGAAGTAGTAATAGAATGTGTAGGTTTTATGGAGCCCAATTTTTTATGCTATGTAATTTCCTCGGTGTAATAGTGGGTCTAGTTACCCATTTTAAAATATGGTGTTATTCTATAGGTAAATGCCTATGTCATGGAGGTGTGAATGAGGATCTCGAAGAGTCAACTATAGATCTATAATATAAAGGCATATCAAGTATGGGATGCCAAGGAAAGAGGATTTGTTGTTGTCTATCATTTAACACATTATTAGACTTTGTAAGTTACATAATCAATTGTTGTGGAACAAACTTTTCCTATTGCAAAGGATGTTCATATTAAATCCCAAAACCTGTAATTACCTTATTGACATGAATATAATTAATAAAACCATGCATAGTGTAAGGTACTTCATGGAACTTATATCCAAAGATGTCTAAATAACATATTGAATACTCTAGTAAGTGGTATAAGTGAAAAAGTAGCAGTCATATGTACTAGACCAACCTGATGAGGTAAATCAATATCATCAAAATATTGTTGTATCTTCACATAAAATGATTTTATCATTTTAGTTGAAGGGAATAAGTCATGATGTGTGTATCCCAAATGTTTTAGTAATGTCATGGTACATACATTATTACTGTCACCATCATCAATCATAACACTATGTATAGGATGATGATCAATATATACCTTGATAAATAAAGAATGAAGATCTAAGTCATCATCCACAATCTTGTTGTCATCAAATGAAAAGGTCTCAGAACCATAGGAGGTATCTCACATATAAATGTACCAATGATCCCATATAATGGGTGGACATAATAGGATGGAGGAGGATGTGCATGATATGCCAATTATACTTCTAGAGTTGTCTTATAATGATATTACAATGGATTGTTAAATATATTTTGTTTTTGATTATCATTTGGTTGTGATCCTCAATATGTAAGAGAATAATAAAAGGTAACTTGATCACTATCACTAAGGTCATGTATCATGTGCTTTAGATTATAACATTTATTTGTAGAATGCCCTACACATTGTGGTAGTCACAATAGGCATTAACATCATATCCTTTTGGTAAAGGTTGACTCATATCAACCAACATAAGAGGAGCGAGAGATGTGAGATGACATTCTACCAAATTTGGAAGTAATAAAGCTGTAAACTCAAGTAATCATGTAAATTATATCTTAGGTGCATTGGATAAGATGAGTCAATTATGTTGTTGTGACAACATATTAACTGTGGTAGTTGTGCTATTTTTAGCCTCAATAGGTTTTACCTTGTAACTTGATTTGATTTGAAACTTGTTAGTAGATGTATTTGGTGTGTTAGCTACATACTTGAGTGTGTTTAATGTAATGAGTTTCATATCTCTATCTTGAACAATATGGCATAAGCCATCAAAATATTTAAATTCCTTGAAAACTATAGACTCATGTAAGGGAAAGAGAAAATTTTGATTGAATATGTCTTTAAGTTCTTTATCCACCATTGGATTTGTCATTTGTCTAACATTATCTTATATCTCAAGACATATTAATTAATTGGTTTATTGTTTCCTTGTTTAATCTTGGCAATTTATGAATATGGCATCTTTTTAATAATTTTGATTGAAAAATGTGTTAAAAATTGATTAGCTAGAGATTTTAATGCTTTTAACTATTGCATTGGTATGTCATAGAACCATATAAAGACATAGCCCTTTAAGATTATTTGAAATAATTGGGTCAAAAGTTTATCATTAGAAGCATAATTAAGGGATGTCACATAAAAGGATTGAATATGTTGCTTAGGATCACCCTTTCCATCATAAAGTGAACTTGGGTGTAAAAAACTAGTTAGAAAAGGGTAAAAAAATATCTCAGGTGCAAGAGGGTTATAAAATACAACCTGAAAATGAATAGCATGAGGTGATTTCATATAATTTTGATAAATGTAGGTAACCTTAACTTGCAATTTTTTTATATTTTGTACAAGATATTACACATTTTGATCACTAAGGTTTGAAGTTTGAGAAGTCACCATATGGGATGCAAACTCTTGTGTTGAAATAGGCATTGAAACCAGTAGTTGGGTAGAATTAGTATGGGTTACCATGGAGGATTTACCAATAATAGTATTTGGTTTAGGGAATAATGGTTTAAACACATAACCTGTGCCATCGCTAACTTTAGTATGTAATATTTTGCTCAAAGGGTGAGAGTTATGAATACGAGGATTTCCCATAGCTCTAATATCATGATAAATAGATGCACATGGTTGTTCCTATATGCTTTTTGATGTTTTAGTGTCTAATATAGTATGTAGGATATTGTGGAGATCTTCAAGATTTTCGTGAATGCTCTCTTGAAATAATGCAACAACCTTAAATTATTAATGATCTACTTGATCATTTTAATTATCCTCAAGTGGTTCATTATCCTCATGATCAGATATATATTCTATAATAACTTTTCTAGTATGTGGCTCATTATCATTATTTTCACTCTCATTATTAGGATAATTTGACATGGCATTCGTTTGGGAAATTTTAGGTGGCCCAAGGGGCAACTCAAGATAGTAAATAGGAACACAACCTAATCTATTGATATGCATAGGTTTCATGCAAAGTATATAAAAAATTTGAATAAAAAATATATACCTTAGGAGGTTGAAAACCCTATAACAAGTGAATATTTACATGGAAGAATTATAGGTTAGGATCAACAAATGTTTAACCCTTTTTGGAATTAAGTGTTAGGAGGACTGACATAATTAAAGAATTTTGTTTATGATATTTTATTTTAATGCTAAATTATGAAAATACTAAATATAGAAAGTATAATGCTAAATAATATTTTGATTGCACAATCATCAAGAAAAACTAATACTTAGCCTATGAAATGATGTGCCTATAGGTCTGAGATGTACATGTGTGGAAATAAACTATCTGATGTTTAGCAACCAATCGTCAGATTCTAGAAATATTATTTTTGGAGTTTTAGACACTTATGTCACCATGTAGACACTTGAGTCTATGCTACTATCTGAATACCAATGCAATTATTTTGTACAAAATGTTTGTTGTATCAAGATGTGATTACTTGGGTCTTTTTGGGTTGTCTGACGCCTTTCATTTTATGTATTTTGGATCTAATGCACAAGCTATTGATGACTATTTATATCTCAAACCCTAGATCTCCACCTTAAATTACATTATCTTGTCAAAATGGGTTAGTGGGCTCATGATGTTAAGCTAACCCAAAAAACCCTTTATTAATGAGTACTACCTACATAGCCAAAACTCTAAAAAGGGCCTCAGACTTATGTAGTTATCTTATATGTGTGGGAATGTGTGTGAACAAGGGTGCAATATACTATATGAGAATACATGTAGTGATATAGATTGTAACTTGAAAAATTTGGCTCATGGGATGTATTTTGAGTGCTTTATACCTATAGTATAATTGCTCATATGCTTGATATGCAAACATAGATGAATATGGAATAATAACTTAGTTATGAAATTGATTGATTGGGATTAAATGTGTAATTATTTGGTAATTGATAGATGTACAAATAAATTAACTATAACTTGTATTTATACTATGTATTTTGAAATAATCCTTATGAAAGGGTTAATGACATTCTTAGGTTGTCTCATACACTTTGAAAGATTTGAAAATTTGAGTGTTTTTAAGGTAAGGACACTTGTATTGGAGTAGGGACAATTGCATTGCCATTGTTGTCCTACCTTGAACATAATTATCTAGGATTAAGGAAAGTTATTGAGGTTATATAACTGACTACGAAGGATATATATCAGATTTTAGGCATTCTATGGTTATATGTGATATAGATAATCGAAATAATAATGGTTAGACTAAGAAGTAAGTAATTAGACCTAATGAGGTGGTGTGTTGGAAATTTTTAGCTATGATTAAGGTCAAACTAAAGGGTAGAGATTTGAGATATATTTATCAAGTGTAAGAGACTAGTTTAATATATAAATCCATATTTAAGTATCTACATTTATGCCCCTTTAATCTAGTAATGCATAAGGATGAAATTACTAGTTTAAAGGAAATATACTGTACTATGGTGTGTAGAACAAACCTTGTCTTTTCTTGAGTCCACTTGAATTTTTTGTATGTGAATGACATAAAACCAAGAGCATGTTACATATGTAGTTAGTGCATATAATTTGAAATTGGATAATTTGAAAATACTTGAAATAAAGAGAGCAAGGAATTAGTACACTTGTTTGTTGATGCATGATGTTGTCCCTTGGTAGTTTGTCTCAGTAAAGATGCTTCCTAGTTGAAGTATTGGATATAGCTTCACAAATTTAATCTTAGATATGTGAAGAGGGGAATTGGAGGGTGATCATACCCTCAATTTGGTATAAAAATGAATTGTGACAAGTCTATTGAGAACACATAATCTCTATCACACAACTCAAGTATAACCAATCTAGCCAATCTAGATAATTTAACCAATCTCATCTGAGTCAAATGGTGTAACCATATCAATATGAAATAATATAATCATAGTGCCAAGTCTATCTAGAGTGCATAATCTTGATCATACTAATAAAAAAGTGTTAATTGTTATAATAGATAAAATCTCAAATGGTGTATCTTGATAAGGACAATTCATAAATGTTTATATTATTTGAAAGTGTTTATGTAATTTGGTGCATTCACACCTTGAATATGTCTCAAGATGAAGTATATATTTAAATGTAACCTCTGATTTGTAACAACTCTAAAATATTTATCATAAATCTAAAAAATGTTGTCTCAAATCTGTGTCCAATGCATACAATTTTATTCCAAATGTATATTTGAATCAAGTAAAATGAATCAAATTATGCCCATTGTGTTAATTGTATGTATGCAGAGTCATGTAATCTATGATGTGCCCCTATTGATATGCCCTCCCTTTTGAGGTGAAGGATTTCAAAAGTGATTATCACCTTAAATCAAATGGATAATAAAACTATGTTATATTGTATGAATCATGTAGTGGTGTCATATATATATATATATATAGTCTCCTTGAACACATCTTTTTGTGAAATTTGAGTAATCTTGCATATGTGCTTTATTTTTGGCTGAGCTTTTTATCTTATAGATGTTGTCATGATTCCTATCATGCATATTAAGCCTTGTTATGGATGCATACTATAGGCTTCATATATATAAATGAAGCCTATAGTATGCATCCATAACAAGGCTTAATATGCATGATAGGAATCATGACAACATCTAGAAGATAAAAAGCTCAGCCAAAAATAAAGTACATATGCAAGATTACTCAAATTTCACACAAAGATGTGTTCAAGGAGGCAATAAACAAGGGGTATGTTCAAATGCCACACACTCAAGTGGAAGATATGTGCAAATGTCTACACACAAAATAAACAAGTAATACTCAGGGCACTATGGTCAACAATGAACATGTTCAAATGCTCCACAAATAAGATAAATATGTAAACAATAAGTAAACTCAACTAAGCTAATGTAAATGAATGAAGCAATGAGAGATGAGCAACTAGCATAAGTATTCCATACTAGTCCCTGCATACATGTGTTAGCAAATGCCATGTAGAATAACATATAAAATACATTGTGTGAGATAGAAACATGAGTCTATGAATGTGTGAGATTTTTAATCTCTACAATATAATTGAAAATGATCATAAAATAATATAACCTATGTTAATCATGATCATATAAAAGCAAGATTTCCCCAACATAGTGTACCATGCTTGAAGAGGAAAGGTCCAACATCTCCATGTTTGAAACATCATGGGTCTAATGTATGATTTTATCACAATAAAATACCCATGAAACATAT
This sequence comes from Torreya grandis, assembly GCA_037957365.1. NCBI lineage: Eukaryota > Viridiplantae > Streptophyta > Pinopsida > Cupressales > Taxaceae > Torreya > Torreya grandis. The sequence goes on along the minus strand of JARHVA010001510.1, from coordinate 441,727 downwards.
GTGTGTATATAAATTATATGTTATATACTAACATAAAGTAATCAACATATGCAAAAGCTAGTAAACTTTTGAAATGCTAAATATTTTTGGTAATTTTGAATTTATTTGAACATTTTTGTATTTTTTGGAATTTTATGTTATTTTATTTTTTATAATGTTTGGAAAGAGAGTGATAGCTAATGATCCCATCTAAGGGATGCTCATAGGGAAATCTATACTCTGACTGTGGTATAATAATTTGTTCATGCTGCCAATGATCATGTATATGTGCCAAATTCTAATGTGTAGAATTTATAATTCTCTGTATATGTCTTATAAGAATATATGGTGGTGAAGTAGTAATATGTTGTACCCAACATTTCCCTTTTATTATTAAAGAAATGGGGACCCACTTTTTCTTGTGATTTGGCCTTGTTTGTTAAGTTTTCCTCTACATAGATGTGTAAGTTCTATCGAATTGCTCCTTAATATTTACACTTGGAAGTACAAACAATGCCATTATACACTTTTGAATAACTTATTAATGCCTTTTGGGAGCTTTGTATTATGCAAGTTTTATGACTTAGTTTTATTTGGAGAAATTATTTGGGATTTGGTCTTTGGACATTTTGTTTAGTCTTTTTTTTGGAAACTCTGCTCTTCGAACATTTTGTTTGGATTTTTTATTCATCAAACATTTTGTTCAAAGTTTTCACATCAGGCATTCTATTCAAAAGATGTGTTTGTTATTTGTTCATCAGATTTTTGTTCATGATTTATGTTTGGGTTTTATTATATTTGGGATTTGTGTTCGAAATAGTCTTTGTCAAAGTTTTCATATTGGACATTTTGTTTGGGCATTTTGTTCAAATGATGTTCAAAAGGACTTAGTTTTTTGTAACTCCTTATTTAGGCATTTTGTTTGAGATTTTTTTTAGAGATTTTCATTGAAAATTTTATTTGGGACTTTTCATCAAATAATTTATTTGAAATGGTCATCATTGGCTTTACGTGCTTTGGAGGTTTTGTTCAAACATTTTATTCGAATATTATTCCAAGGGATTTTGGTCATTGGGAATTTTATTTAGGATTTGTGTTCAAAGATTTTGGTTTGCAAGAATTATTGGCTCAATCCCAACATAAAACCCAACTCCTGACACCCAACTGCCAAAATCCTACTAGACTTAGCCAATAAAGCAGAACTAATTCTTGACACTGGCCAAAGAACGTAACCTGCCATTTAAACTAATGAGATTTGAATTATGTAGGTAAAGCAAAGTATATGAATGTCAAACATTAAAAATACATTAACTACAATTGAATGTAAAAGGATATATCAAAAACATGTAGTTATTGACAAATTCATTATTCACAAGTGAATTTGAGCTTAATTGCTACTCTACAAACAAAATCCCTAGCTACCTACGAGTCCATTGCAGCCAAAAAACCAATGAAAATAATTTTTAAAAGTAAATATAAATAAAATTTGAGAACACTAGAAAATTATAATGGCTTCATCATCTAAGAGCTATAAAGGAACACTTCCACCATCCCTATTTCCCATTAAGGATTCTACATAGTTCATAGATATGGTATTTGATGTAACAATCTTCAATAATAGGTATGCTAATTACTTAGAATTATGGAATGTAGTTGATGTTGATGTATTATCACATGAAGCAAATCTATCACCTGTGCAATGCCAATTGGTCACAAACTTACTCTCTCATAAGAGATAAAGATTGCACTTTATGGTGTCCAAGCCCAAGGTTATGCCCTGCATCGACCTGTTATAGGACTTATTATTTGCTAAAAATATTACACAAGATGCCTTCTTACACCATATGGATCACCAAATAGTTGTGGCTTGCATCACTGGTGATGACTTCCAAAGGTACATATCTCTACCGATTCTAGATGAAAATTATGATAAACACAGGTTGGTAACATGAAACAAGCAAAATTTAATTAAGAAAGTTCTCAGCGCATGGCTTTTTCCTGAGGAAACTATGGTCCTAAAGAGAAAGTCTCCCCCTAGTTAGAAAATTTAGAATGGGAGTCCGAATTGGGATGGCCTTATTGAACAGAATGTATGACATGCCAAGTATCTATTTTCTCAACTTGGATTAGGTGCCATTACTAGATATAATAATGACTATTGACATAAATTTTGTCCTAGGAGAGATCATCATATTCAAATTAAGGGAATTTTTTTTTCATAAGGGTAAAATTCCTAATTTAGCAAGCCACTTTTACATGATGTCATACCTTTTGGATGTAGTGATGGGCATAATGTATATGGACTTAGGAGAGCTTTGGAACCTAGCCACAGATTGTATAAAGAATTTCATTTATGATTACTACTAATTCATGCATATATTAAGAATATGGTTTGAATTATTGAGGACATGTATCCTTAAGTATGGTAGGAAATTTATGAGGCCCCACTGCCCAAATATTTAAAGAGCATAGTAGATACACTAGCTCTTTAGGGTGACTACTGGTTATATCTAGACTATACAGTGATCATGGTCACTGGTCATAAGGTCCACCCCATGTGCCTCCCCAAATATGTACCAGATAATCTTGTGGAGCAAGAAAATATATATCAACTTTGGTGGAGTGTGGATGAGGATTTGATAAAATAGAAGAAAAGCACATTTTATGGATCTCACATGATCATAAACAAAATGTGTTATGCCATGAGGAAGAATTTTGGGGATGTCAATAACAAGAGAAAGCACTATCAATTATGTACCTTGCCACACAGGGATTGGGACCCCTAGGGTTAAATCCAAAATCATATCTAGGGCTTTGGTATTCCATACCAACATGTTCCCCATGACCATGATGTTCTATTCCTCAATACAAAGGATGATGCCTAGGTCTTAGAAAGGACAAAATTTGTAGGCCTAAAATAGGATCATGTAAGGATTATTCATCAAGAGCCTTCAATTTTAGTTTAAGGAATGTATACTAGGTTGCCACCTCCAAAAGGATGGTTACTTCTAACTTTTGGGGCAATATACGTCAACAATAAACAAAGATATAAGAAGGACCTTCCTAAGGATTTCCCCTACTATTGAGGGTGGTTAAGAAAGAGCTTGGGTTGAGTGGGCTTGATCCCAAGGGATCATAAGGGCATCTAATTGACTTGGATTTCTCTGATGTAGAATACCAAGAACACCCAAATATACCACAATTGTAAACATCAATAGTGTAAGAAGTTACTACTGCCTCAACTTAGCGAGCCTCCTCCCTACCACTGAAGACTATAATTTGATATAAGAGGAAGCTAAGGCCTCTTCCTCTCATAGAGAATCCAACAACTAATGAACCATAGGGCATACCTTTAATTCAATAGTAAGCTATAGAATAATAAGAATTAGATGAAGAGGAAGGGTTGGAAAAAGCCAATGCACTGAGCCTTATAGATGATAAAGGGAAGTCATCGAGCAAAGATGATAAATTAGGTAAGAAGGCTCAACCTTCATACCCTTCTTCCCAAGTTTTCTCATTTGTTCCCATTTTTGGTTCAGTTCTTATTAGTGCTATTTTAAAAACTCCTTTACTCACTCTAAAGGTGGAGGATGTCACCTTCACCCTTGACGTTTTCATTTTTCCCACTACTATTTTGAAGACCCCTTTGCTCACTCCCAAAGTAGAATATGTTTCTTCTACCACTATTGTTTTATTTTCCCCCTCAGTGCCAACCATGCCTATTATTTCTACCACTATTGACATTCCCTCTAGGACTACCATAGTCTAAACCATAAAAATAAAAAGGCCTCTAAAAATATTGAAACAAAACTAGCCAGTTCCTAATTGCATGTTTCTTCCACACAGATCAATTTTCCAATGCCTTTCATAAGTTCCTCCAAGGATACTACTGTCACATATTCAGGGAAGGGTAAAATGGGTAAACTAGTATATAGAGTCCATCCACTCCCTTAATATGGAGGTGTGGATTGGTCTAAAATCATATGGCCATCCCTCCCTAGCCCAGTTCTCAAAAGAGCTTTAGAGCAATAATCAATAGTTGATCTAGAGGTGGAGGCTATAACTAAGGGTACATAATAAGTAAACCCTACCCATCAAGTGATTCCACCATGGCTAGTTGATCTTAGGTTGAAGGCTTCCCAAAATCCTAATTTTAAAAGTATAAAATTACCATCAATAAGCTCCTTGTTTGATAAGACCTCATGGAGCATTCAAAATGTTAGAAAGAGAAAATTGAAGGATGAAGCTAGGAAGGAGATCATTCTTGAGGAAAAGTAGGAAGTATATGCCTTATCTAAAAGGAAGAACAAATAATTGGGTTAGTCCCCCTACATAGAAGATTTCAAGTCCTTGATAGAAACCCATAAAGATGCTATGATAACATTACATGAGGGGACATAAATGGAAAGACAAGAGTTAGAGCAGGAACTAGAGAAAATTAAATAACAATAGTGAACAGTCCATATTTTAGCAAGAATTGAGACTGAAGTTTAGGAAGTTGCATCAAAATGTTATAATGCTCTAAAGGCTATTGAGGTAATGAGCTTAGAATTTCCCCCCCATATAGCTCAAACACATCAATTATTTAATTCTTTAAATCAAGAAGAGAATAGAATAAAATTATTGATTTTTTACACTAATAATAAGGCAAACAACCATCTAGACTTAATGACAACATTGGAGGCATCTAATGCCCTCAATCTAGTGGTTATTAAAACATAGGAAGCCATATAATGGGTTACCATAGTTGGGGCAGTAATGCCCGAATATCAAGAGCATGAAAATCTCATCTTACATATTTTGGATGATTTGAAATTATCAAAGGGAAGGGACAATACTAGAAATCTAATAAGCAAAATCAATTTTGATCAACTCATTCAAGAAGCATTTAAGAATTTTAAGCATAGTATACAAGGGTTACCACTGGAGGAAATTGAAGCTGAGTTGAGTTTTGCAAGAAATAAAGTAATGGAAGTTGAAATTTTTAAGATCAAATTCCAAAATATAAAGGCTGAGCATGCAAAACTCTTAGAGCAAGTTAACAAGGTGCATTGGCCCTCATTACTTAACTTAGATATCATCAGGAAACAACATGATGTGGGTCAAAAATGTTATCTCAAATTAGAGGCAAAGATGAAGAAGATTGAGGTAGTAACTTTTAGTTCAACACCAACATCTACAATGATGACTCCTACAAAAATTAATGCATATATGCAGACGTCCACTCAACCATAGTTGAAGGCTATTTTTTGCATGTCAATTTAATATAGTGGCATCAATTTTGTACTCATAGTTTTATTATATTAAGAACTTAATGTAAAATTTGCCTGAATCATTTTGTAAACATGCACATGTTGCATCATATTATAAAGGATAAATTTATTTGCCAATAATTATGAGTTAACTATATGTATACATTACATACGGTTTTGAAACTATAGTTAGAACTGAGATTCTAACTACACCATGTAATCACAATTTTTACATGTACTTAGAGGATGAGGTGACCCCTCCCTAAGTCTATTTAAACATATGCAACCCATATTTTTAAAGGGTCAGAAAATTCAATACATAAGTAGAATCATTTTTGATTGTCAGCAAATGTGTTTGTGTATTTTCTCTCCAAGCTCTATGTAATTAGGTTTAATCTTTTAGGTTGTTTTGATTCGGTAATTCTTAGTGTGCAACAACTATGAGGAATTATTTATTGTTATGATTAATATGCTAGTTTTAAATGTGTAAAAGTTATTGAATAATTAGTAGTTATATTGATAATTTATAAGTAAGTTATCTATTTCATATTTCTATGTGTGTAGAGGTGTTTTCAAAGATATAATATTATGTGTATGTGAAATAACTATCTTAGATACCTCCCTAGTTTGAGTCATAATCTCTTGAGTAAGGATGTGCAATAGCTACTCTAAAAGGAGAAATCTTTGACTGAGACCCTTGAGTTTCCTATATCAAACTATCCTAGAATGATTGACCATGTTTGTCTATCTATGTGCAATAGATGCTAGCAACATACACTAGTTTTGAAAGCACTTTCCCATTTAGAATTTAGTATGAGAGGTGATTCCTAAAGCCATAGAGTCCTTTTTTGCCTACCTTTCCCTTTATTTTTGAGTTTATTTTTGAGATCTACCCACTCTAGATTAGTAACCATCTAGCCATCAAATCACCTATATTTTGGCTTTACTTTAATAACCATTAATTCATTCATAATTATGGTTAACAACCTCCATGCCATGCCTACTATTCCATCACCTAGTTGTTGAAATTGCATACCTACAACTCGTGCCTTAGAGTGAAATTTACCTCCATTGAGATCCTAAAACCTTAGAGGCTACCTCATTATGAATTGGTGTGCACAAAAACTACATCAACATTCTTTTTGGTGCTAGAAGGAGGGCTTTGAGCCTCTTCGATAAAAAGAGGTTATTTTCTACATTGAGTTGCCCTAGAGTCACCTAGAAGAATGACTAGATCTAGTGCTCATGCTAGTCTTATAGTCTCACCCTTGTCAAATCATAAAAGGCTTAGATTTGTACCAACTACCCCTATTAATAACATATCCAAAACACCTTCCCAAGTAAGGAACACTCCCCTTGTTAATAAACCCATGGCTCAACCAACTTGGTTGGATATACCATTGCCATTCCAGGGGATGTGCATGACCTACTGAGAAATCCTAAAAAATATCTACCATCCTCTCCTTTAAGAGGAAGGACGACAAAAGAACACAAGTCTTTCAAAGATGTGTTGAGATAGATGAATGCTATTAATGAAAATGTTGCATGCAAACTTTTTCCTTTCATGCTAATATATGATGCTTATGATTGGTATCTTAATCTGCAAGAGAATTCCATTACTTCCTGGAACACATGTCAAGCTGCTTTTCTTGCATAATCTGGGTAGGTCACCAGCCCTAGTCTGATATAAAAACACTTTACTAGCATGAAAAGGGAGCCTAATAAACCAATTAGGGCCTTCAATGCAAAATTTTAGAATATGTACACTTGGTTAAGCCCAATACATCAACTAAATGAAGTATTAGTATTAAAAATGTACAAAAATGTGCTGGATCCAATTGCTACAATCTTCTTGAGAAGGGTTGCTGCTATCAACACTTTGGCATTGGCCAATGAAGAGGCCATCAACATTGATAGACAACTTAATGCATAGGTGCTTGACACACCTACTATCAACAATGGTCTCCCATCATTGAATCTGATTCTACATGTGAAATAGAATGTCCCTACATTTAATTAGAATTAACTATACACATTGTCACCTCTAACACAAATGACACATCCAAATTATAGTTTTCTAATTAACCATGCACAAGGTAATGGTTACCAGTAGAATCAACATCTAGCTATGTCCTTTAATATTATTGTCTATGACATAGACTCTAAAAAAGTAGAGCTAGATGCCATACAAAAGATGGTTCAAAGTTTAGCAATGACTTCTTTGACATGCAAAGAAAGATAGGCAACACCAATGGCCCAAATAATAATTAGAATTTAGGGTTCTAGAGATATAATAGACCATTAAATAGGCCTACAAATAATATAAATTAGTCCAGTAAGCCTCCAAAATTCAACATGGTAGAGATAGCTCTGCCCAAATGGTGCAGAATCCATAATACTTCTTAGCATGGTGAACTTGACTGTGTTGAATTTTTTACAGCATTTGAGATATTTCAAAGAGAGGTGGTAAGGCGAGATTTGATGCACAATCTACTACAATTCCATCAAGACTTTGGTCCTTCAAGCATCACCATGTTCTTTGAGACTCATGAGTTTCCTTTCCCAAACAAAGATGACAATGTACTAGAGGATAACACTGATGAGATTCATGCTTTCTAGCAATTCCAGAAAGGTGGTTACAAACTAAGGAACATATAACTCTTCATAAATTTTACTCCTCCAAATAACACATCCATTCCACCTAATCTGAAAGTTGATAACAATTCATCTCCCTCGAAAGGGAATGATCAACCTCAAAATAAGGAGGAATAAAGTAGAGGAGGGTATAACATTATTGAGGATATGAATACAATTAAAGTAAACATCACCCTTCATGAATTGGATTAGATTACTGAATATAAGGAATTACTATAGAATTATATCATAGGTAAGGCCCCTGTGGAAAAGACAAAAACTCCCACAAAGAAAAGAAAGGCTTATGACACCAATGTCATATATAAAAGCAAGCTAGAGGTTCCACCTTTCTTGCTGACTATTAGAGCATTCAGTAAGAATATTCATAACTTCTTAGTTAATTTTTGAGCTTCAACAACTATGATGCCTACTTATATTTGTCAAAAGCTTGGCCTAACTCCAAACCCTTCAAAGAGAACAGTCTCACAGTTGGATAAGACAACGGTACCAATAATTGGAGAGCTCAATAATGTGCATATTAAAGTAGCATCTAAGCCACGAGTACAGATGACTATCAACATATTTATAATAGACATAACTAAAGGGTATGGACTGTTATTGAGTAAGGACTAGTCTAAGATGCTCAATGGATATATCTCAATAGATTTCTCTCACATTTGGCTACCATGAAGAGGTCTTCCAAACCAAATTTAGATTGATCAAGAACTAAGAATGAAGTATCCCATCACAAAGTACAATGTTAAGAACTAAGAGGTAAGTTATGAATTCTCTAGCCTTAGTATTTATACCTTTTTTTACATAAAATGAAATACAAGAACCATAATCCTATAGCCCCAATCAGTTGTGGATTCTCCACTTTGATGGTGCCAGATCCAAATAAGGATTAGGTGTAGGAATTGAATTGATTAATCCACAAGGGAAAAAGTTCCTAGTAGCTTATATATTATGGTTCCTTTACACCAAAAACATGGCCAAATATTAAACATTGATTTTGGGATTGCACTTTGTACTCAAGAATAATGTCAAGCAGTTGTTAGTATATGGGGATTAAAATCTTGTAGTCAATCAGGTCAAAAACAAATACCAGTGTAAGATATCACATTTGAAAAGATATAAACATAAAGCATGGGATTTGATTAAGAGATTTGAGGCTTTCAATATAGTGGCTATTCCCAAGGAGCAAAATCAAGTGTAGATTCCCTAGCTACTTTCGTTGCTAATTTGGATCCTCTCCAAGAATCTAAGGTAAATAAATTATCTATTGAGCTAGTACCATGTCCTTCTATTCCTAACAACATATAGAATTTCCAAGTCTTCAATGATGACCAATATATTATTCAGTTTCTAACCAAATCAAGACAATTTGAGCCCCAAATAATTGGTGATAAGGAAGTTAGTTATCTCTACCAAGAGGAGTCAGACGAGGAAGGAGTCATCCAACTTAGAGAGAATCATCTCTAAACTAGTTTGGTTTCCTTAGAAAGAGCATTTGATATAGATCCCCAAGCTCAACAATAAAGATAACCCAAGGTTAATGAGTCTGAATTCAAAAGGGAGAATTTGGGAGATGAGAATAGCGCATGCTACATCAACACTGGCCTTAATTGCAATCCAAAAGAAAGACAATGAATGAAGGATTTAATCACATGAAACAAAGATATGATTGCATGGACATATGAATATTTGAAGTTTTACAACCCAAAGGTCATCACCCATACAATCCCATTGAAACCAAACCATCATTTGTTCAGATAGAGACAAAGACTAGTAAATCTTATCTTAGAACATCTCATTCAAAGATAAGTGGAAAAGCTATTAAGTGTAAGGATAGTCTTCCCAATCAGGTACTCTACCTAGGTGGCCAATTTAGTCTTAATTAGAAAGAAGAGTGGAGAAATTAGATTTTGTGTTGATTTCATAAAATTAAACAAAGCTTCTGAGAAGGAAAACTATCAACTAGCCTCCTTGGATGAGGTTATTAAGATATTTAGTGGATCTAAAATGATGTCCTTCTTGGATGCATTTTTAGGTTATAACCAAGTAATGATACAATTAGAGGATAGAATGAAGACTACATTTACCATAAAGTGGGGTACCTATGCATATAAAATAATGCCTTTCAATGTAATAAATATAGGAGCCACCTTTCAGTGAGTAATAGATCATGCATTTAAAGGATTAACAGGTAAATATATAATCATCTATATGAATGATCTTACTATTTTCTCCAAGAACAAGAATGATAATGTAGACCATCTATAATCAATCTTCAAAAGATGCAAAGGTTTGGCATCTCACTGAACCCAAAAAAGAGCATATTTGGAGTAACTGAGGACAAGCTCTTAGGACATATCATTACCAAATAAGGAATCATTATCAATCCAAATAGAATCCAGGGGATTTCAAATATTGCACCACCAAACAACAAGAAGGATCTCAAGTCATTCTTTGGTAAGATTAGTTTCATAGGGAAGTTTATTTCAGGATTTTCAAAAATTGTAAAACCGATGAATGTAATTCTCAAACATGATGCTAAAATGGAGTGGATAACTGAGGCTCATAAGTCTTTTCAAGACATCAAAGATGTTATATCTGAGGACCCAGTACTAATTAGTTCAAATTTTATAAAGGATTTTTACTTGTACTTATTTGCTTTAGAACATATAATTACTACTATCATAACACAAAAGAAAGAAGATACTAAGCATCCCATTATGTTCATAAGCATGAATCTGAAGGATGCAAAACTAAGGTATTCTATGATTGATAAATAGATATTTTCCATTGTCAAAGTAATGAAGAAATTTTGACACTACATTTTGAGGAATAAGACTATCACTATCATCCCTGATCCTGTTGTCATGCTCACCTTATCATAAAATGAATTGGGAGAATGTAGGGGCAAATGGATGGGAAAACTATAGGAGTTTGATATAGAGATCAAGCCTACTAAGATCATTTAGGCTCAAGGCATCATCTAACTCATGACTAAGCCTAATCCATGTGTTACTATTAAAGAGGTATGTGAAGCCAAGGTATCTAAAGGGGAATGGTATATTGACATAATTTACTATCAACTTACATGTACTTATCCCATAGAACTCAATCAATAACGAAGGAGATATTTAAGGCTCCAAGTTGCTCACTATATGATTAAGAAAGGAGTTATTTATAGGATAAGTTATGAAGGCATATACCTTAGATGTGTATCAACAAAAGAATATCAAGAGATTCTAAAAAACCTACACCAAAAGATAGGTAGTGGTCATCCATTTGAGAACACCACAACTCACAAGATACTAAGAATGGGATATTACTAGCCAATAGTCTTCAAGAACACTCACACCCATGTCAGAACATGTCATGAATGCCAAGCTTTGGAAAAAAGATAATTACATGCAATGATGTCCTTATAATCTATTGTTGAGGGAAGGTCATTTTCCCAATGGGGTTATACTTCATTAGTGTCATCAACCCATACTCTTTAGCAAGTCATAAGTTTGTACTAACTGCCACAAATCACTGCACCTGATGGATTGAGGTAGTGTCCACAAAAGAATTCTAGAGCACAAGATGTGATTCACTTCTTAGAGAAACACATCACAACTAGATCTGACACTCCCATTTCTCTAGTTTGTGATAATGGGCTAGTATTCATATCAGTTGAATTCACTAAATGGTCTCATGATAATCAGATTACCATCAGGTCATCTTCTAACCACTACCCTCAGGGAAATGGATTGGCTAAATTGATTAATAAGAACCTAATAGATGTAATTAAGAAATTAGCTGGGGATAAGCCTAAGGATTGACATAATCTACTTAAGTATGCCCTTTGGTCAGACTAAATAAGATATAAGTAGGCCCTCAAGGCCTCACCCTATTTGTTCGTGTATGGACATAGGCCAGTATTCCCAATCATGCTTAAATTTTCAACTTATCAATTCATACAGAAATATATGGAACCTAATGATAAAAAAATATTGATTACTAGATATAATAGAAATGGAATACTCAAGGATTGAGGCCCTACAAAATTTTAATAAACACCAAGATGTAGTTAAGAGATGGTTTGACAAAAGAGCAAAAGTTAAAGCATCTAAGATCTCCGATCTAGTGTTTTTGTGGGATAAATCCCATGAAACTAAAGGAAAATATGATAATTTTCCCCACTATGGATTGGACCATATCAAATTTAGAGATCTTGAGCAATAATGTATTTCATCTAAGGGACCTGCAAGGTAATGAACTCACATATCCAGTCAAAACACAGTTTCTAAAGCATTACTTCATGGATGTACCATCTGAAGATACCCTTGATTCATGAATAAAATGTGGTAGAGGTAGTAGTAGTTTTGTTTTCCTACTTTCTAGGTTAGTTTCTAGCTGTCTTAGTTTAGTTTACAACATTCTTAGTTTAGTTTCCAACTTTCCTAGTCTAATTTCCTATTTTCTAGGTTAGTTTCCTACTTTCTAATTTACATGTTTTGTTGTTTCTAGTGACAATCTGAATTGGTTTATTCTTACATAACCAAACTAACATCCTACCATTTATGCCCCTATTATATGCTTAGATAGATATATGGGAAAGGGAAATTGTAAAGGGTTTCACAACTTGGGGTATGTTCATAAATTAGTTATACTTTTGTGTTTGAGGTCTTCATGATTTAGGTATGTATTCATAGTCATTCAAGATTGCGTCACAATTGAATAGTTCTACCAGGTTTGTGAAAGTTTATCTTGCATACTTCATATGAATTTAAAATTTTTTCTCACTCCATTAGACCAAACACACTTTTCATATTAATACTTGTTTGGAGGTGATAATCACTGGTGCAAATGTAGCTGGCAGGGATGTTTTGGTAAATGATTTATTTTATAACTACACCAGCTCACAGTGGTTTCAACCCTCCTCCTTCCATTCAAATTAAAAAAAGAAGAAAAAGAACCAATGTGTTCAAAATAGTGATCAATAAAACCCAAAGTAAAACTAAAAGAGATCAAAGGCTCACATGATGAAATAAAGTCAATGTACCATGCATCATGATTAATGAAAATGAAGGAAGAGGAGAAAAAGAACCTAAGATATCACTATTGGGGATATGGATGCTTGGCTAGTAGTAGAACAATGCTTGAGATTCCTTGATTTAATAAGCTTTAAAAGAACCAGACTAAAACCTACAGCTATTCCAAGCCTTTGAAAAAATCCTTACAACAAGGGTTAAATGAACATCACTTTAGCACACATAGATCCTTGGATGAGAAGGCAAGTATATTGTATAATGTAGTTGGGATTTTATTTCATATTTTTATTTCTAATATTTTTCTATGACACAGTTCATGTCTGATTTGAAATTACTAACCAAAGTTCTGAGTTATCAAATACTCAAAAGTATTACCTTTGTAAGTTGCCATTTGTTGTACCCAACATTCCCCTTTTCTTTTTAAATAAATGGGGACCCATATTTTTTTGTGATTTGGCCTTGTTTGTTAAGTTTTACTCTATGTAGCTATGCAAGTTCTATTAGATTTCTCCTTAATCTTTACACTTATAAGTATAAACAATGGCATTATACACTTTTAACTAACTTATTAATGCCCTTTGGGAGTTTTGTACTATGGAAGTTTTGGGACTTAGTTTTATTTGGAGAAATTATTTGGGATTTGGTCTTCTGAGATTTTTCTCAAGCCTTTTTTTTAGAAACTTTTCTCTTTCTCTTTGTCCAATTTGTTTAGAAGATTTGTTTCATAATTTTTTTCATTAGACATTTTGTTTAGAGTTTTCATGTCTGATATTCTATTTGAAAGATGTGTTTGGTATTTATTCATTATATTTTTGTTCATGATTTTTATTTAGGTTTTCTTTTATTCATGACTTGCATTTGGAATAGTATTCATCAGAGTTTATATATCGATCATTTTGCTTGATCGATGTTGCAAAGGACTTAGTTTTTTGGAACTCTTTATTTAGGCATTTTATTCAGATCTTTTCATCATAAATTTTGTTTAGGACTTTTCATCAGACAATTTGGCCAAAATGGTCATCATTTTCTTTATGCACTTTGAAGGTTTTGCTCAAAGTTTTTATTCAAAAATTTTATTTGAACATTATTCTGAGGCATTTTGGTCATCAGGCATTTTATTTAAGATTTATGTTCAAAGCCTTTGGTTCATAATAATTTTTGGCTCAGTCCCAACATGAAACATGACTCTTGATTCCTGATTACTGTGAGCCCACTAGACTTAGCCAATAAAATAAAACTACTTCTTGATACTGGCCAAAGAACGTAATTTGCCAACTAAACTAACAAGATTTGAATTATGTAGGTAAAGCAAAGTATATGAATGATGAAATTAAAAAGTGCATGAAATGGAATTAAATGCAAAAGGCTATATCAATGATGTGCAACTATCAATGTATTCATTACTCACAAGTGAATTTGAACTCAATTGCTACTCTGTGAACAAAAGCCCTACCTACATGCGAGTCCATTGTAACCAAACAACTAACAGAAAGAAGTTTTCATAGTACACAAAAATAGACTTTGAGCACACCAAAAAATTACAATGGATTCATCATCCAAGAGATACAAAGGAACACTTCATCCCCATTTTCCATTAAAGATTATACAAAATTCATAAATATAGTATTTGCCTCAATAATATTTGATAATAGGTATGCTAATTACTCAAAATTATGGGATGCAATCAATGTTTTTGATGCATTTTCACATGAAGGAAATTTATCACTCATGCAACACTAATTGGTCATAGAGTTACTCTCTCTTAAGATACAAAGACTGTACTTTATGATGGCTAACCCCGAGGTTATGCCCTACATTGACCTATTATGGGACTTGTTCTTTGCTAGAAAAATTACATAATAAGCCTTTTTACACCATATGGATCACCAGATAGTCATGGCTTACATCACTAGTGATGAATTCTAAAGGTACCTATCTCTACCGATTCTAGATGCAATAATTGATAAACATATGCTGATAATATGGAACACGTAGGATTTAATTGAGAAAGTTCTCAACTCGTGGCTTCTTCCTGGGGAAAATATGGTCTTAAAGGGAAATTATCCCACCCCATTAGTAAATTTATAATGGGGGTACAAATTGGAATGACCTTATTAAACAAAATGTATGGCATGCCAAGTATCTATTTTCTCAACTTGGATTAGATGCCATTACTAGATATGATAATGACTAGCCATGTAACCTTTTCCTTAGCAGAGATCATCAGCTTCAAATCAAGGGAACAAGTTTTGCATAAGGGAAAAAGGCCCAAGTTAATAAGCCACTTTTACATGATGTTATAACTTTTGGATGTAGTGATGGGCACAATGTATAGGGTCTTAGGAGAGCTTTGGAGCCTAGCCACAAACTGTATAAAGAATCACATTTGTAATTAATATCAATTTATGCATATACTAAGAATATGGTTTAAATTATTGAGAACATGTATCCTCAAGTATGGTAGGCAAATCATGAGGCCCCACTACCCAAAATTTCAAAGAGAATAACAAATACACTAGGTCTTCAGGGTGACTATTGGTTATATCCAAAGTATAGGGTGATCATGGTCTCTAGTCATAAGGTGTACCCTTGTGCCTCCCCAAGTATGTACAAAATAAGCTTTTGGAGTAATAAATTGCATATAAAATTTGGTGGAGTGTGGAGGAGGATTTGATAAAATAGAAGAAAAGCACATTTTATGGATCTCACATGATCATAGGCATAATGTGTTACATGAGGAAGCATTTTAGGGATGTCAACAATAAGAGAAAGCAATATAAATTGCCTACCTTACCACATAGAGATTGGGACCCCCATGGTCAAATCCAAAAGCATATCTAGGGCTTTGGTATTCCATACCAATATGTTCCCTATGACCATGATTTTTTGTTCTTAAATGCAAAGGATGATGCCCATGTCTTATAAAGGACAAAATTTTCAGGCTTAAAATAGGATCATTTGAGGATTATTTAGCAAGAGCCTTCAATTTCAGTTCAGGAAATGCATACTAGGCTACCACCTCTTGGAGGATGGGCTAATTCTAACTTCTGGGGTGATATACCTCAACAAAAAATAGAGATACAAGAAGGACCTTCCCAAGGACTTCCCCTACTATTGAGGGTTGTTAAGAAAGAGCCTGGGTTGAGTGAACCTGATCCCAGGGGAGCACAAGGGGATTTGATTGACTTGAATTCCTCTAATGCGAAGGACCAAGAGAACCCAACTATACCATAATTACAAACATCAATAGTACAAGAGGTTTTTATTACCTCAACTCAGTGAGCCTCCTCCCCACCATTGAAAACTATAATTTTCTATAAGAGGAAGTTAAGGCCTCCTCTCCTCACAGAGAATATAACAACTAATGAACCACATGGCATATACTTAGTTCAATAACAAGCTATAGAAGAAAAAGAATTAGATAAAAAGGAAGAGTTGGAAATAGCCAAGGCACTGAGCCTTATAGTTGATAAAGGGAAGACACCCAACAAATATGATAAATCAGGTAAGAAGCCTCAACCTTTAGACCCTTCTTCCCAAGTTTCCTCATTTGTTCTTATTTTTGGTTTAGTTCCTATTAGTGATATTTTGAAAACTCCTTTGCTCACTCCAAAGGTAGAGGATGTCACCTCCACCCCTGATGTTTCCATTTTTCCCATTACTATTTTGAAGACCCCTTTGCTCACCCTCAAAGTAGAAGATGTTTTTTCTACCACTATCATTTCTTTTTCCCCCTCAGTGCTGACCATGTCCATTATTGCTACCACTGCTGACATTCCCTCTGGGACTACCACAATTCAAACCATAAAAAAGAAAAGGGCCTCTAAAAATATTGAAACAACACTGGGTAGTTCCCAACTCCATGTTTCTTCCACACAGATCAATTTGCCAATGCCTTCCACAAGTTCCTCCTAGGATAATACTATCACATATTTAGGGAAGGGAAAAAGGGGTAAACCAATATATACCGTCCATCCACTCTCCTAATATGGAGGTGTGAATTGGTCCAAAACCATATGGCCATCCCTCCCTAACCCAATTCTCAAAGGAGCTTTAGAGAAACAATAAAAAATTGATCTAGAGGTGAAGGCTATAGCTAAGGGTACATAATCAATAGACCCTACCTAGTTACTGATTCCACCATGGGTAGTTGATCTTAGGTCAAAGGCTTTTCAAAAGCCTAATTTCAATATTATAGAACTACCATCAATAACCTCTTTGTTTGATAAGCCCTTAGGGAGCATTCAAAGTGTTAAAAAGAGCAAATTGGAGGATGAAGCTGGGAGGAAGATCATTCTTGAGGAAAGGCAAGAAATATATGCCTTATCTAAAAGGAAGAACAAATAATTGGGGAAGTTCCCCTACATAGAATATTTTAAGTCCTTGATAAAAGCCCATAAAGATGCTATAATAAAATTACATGAAGGGACATAAATGGAAAGGCAAGAGATAGAGTAGGAAAAAATCAAAGAATAATAGCAAACAATCCATATTTTAGTAGGAATTGAGACTAAAGTTCAGGAAGTTGCATCAAAATGTTATAATGCTCTAGAGGTTATTGAGGTAATAATGGTAGAATTGTCACCCCATCATATATCTCAAACACATAAATTATTTAATTATTTAAATTAAGATGAGAATATACTAAAATTATTGATTTCGTGCACTACTAATAAGGCATACAACCATTTGGACTCAATGACACCATTGGAGGCATCTAATGCCCTCAATTTGGTGGTTATCAGAACATAGAAAGCCATATATTGGGTTACCATAGCTAGGCTAGTAATGCCCAAATATCAAGAGCATGAAACTCTCATCTTATATACTTTGGATGATTTGAAATTGTCAAAGCCAAGGGATAATATTGGCAAGCTGATAAGCATAATCAATTTTGATCAAGTCATTCAAGAAGCATATGAGAATTTTAAGTAGAGTCTATAGGGGTTATCACTAGAGGATATTGAAGCTGAGTTGAGTTTTATAATAAAGAAAGTAATAGAAGTTGAAAATTTGAATATCAACTTCCAAAATACAAAGGTTGAGCATGTAAAAATATTAGAGCAAGTTAATAGGGTGCATAAACCCTCATTACTTAACTTAGATATCATCAGGCAACAACATGATGTGGGTCACAAATGTTATCTTGAGTTAGAGGTGAAGAAGAAGAAGAGTAATGCTGTAAATTCCAATTCAACACTAACATATATAATGATGACTCCTATAAAAGTTAATGCATCCATGTAGATGTCCACTTAACCTTAGTTGAAGGCCTATTTTTTACATATCAATTTAATATAGCAGCATCAATTTTGTACTCATAGTTTTCTTATATTCAGAACTTAATATAAAATTTGCCTGAATTATTTTGTAAACATGCACATGTTTCATCGTATTGTAAAGGCTAACTTTATTTGTTGATAATGATGAGTTAACTATATGTGTGCATTACATATAGTTTTAAAACTATAGTTAGAACTGAGGTTCTAACTATGCCATGTAATCACAATTTTTGCATGTACTTAGAGGATGAGGTGACCCCTCCCCAAGTATATTTAAACATATGTAACCCACTTTTTCAAAGGGTCAAAAAATTATATACATAATTAGAATCACTTTTAATTATCAACAAATGTGTTTGTGTATTTTATCTCCAAGTTCTATGTAATTAGGTTTAATCTTTTTGGTTATTTTGATTTAGTAATTCTTAGCATGCATTAGATACGAAAAATTATTTCTTGTTATGATTAATATGCTAGTTTTAGATGTGCAAAAGCTATTGAATAATTAGTAGTTATATTGGTCATTTTTGATTAGGTTGATTATTTCATATTTTTAAGTGTGTAGAGGTGTTTTTAAAGATATAGTCTTCTCTATATGTGTAACAACTATCTCAACTACCTCCCTAGTCTGACTCATATTCTCCTAAGTAAGGATGTGCAATAACTACTCTAAAAGGAGAAATCTTTGACCGAGACACTTGAGTTTCCTATATAAACTATCCTAGATTGCTTGACTATATTTATATGTGTGTGTGCAGTAACTACTAAAAACATACATTATTTCTAAAATCACTTGTCCACTTAAAATCTAGCCTAAGAGGTGATTCCTGAGCCATAGAGTCCTTTTCTACCCTACTCTTCACTCTATTTTTGAGTTTATTTCTAAGATCTACCAACTCTATATTAGTAACCATCGAACCACTAACTCACCTAGATTTTGACTTTGTTTTATTAACCATTCATCTATTCATAATCTTGGTTAATAACCTCCATGCCCTGCCTGCTACTCCATCACCTAATTGTTAAAACCGCATACCCACAATATGTGCCCTGGAGTGGAGTTTACCTCCATTGAAATCCTAAAATGTTATAGGCTACATCATTATGAATTGGTGTGCATAAAAACAACATCAACATAATATAAGGTGTAGGGTTACATGGAACCCATTTTTTTGTGATTTGTAATTTCATCGGTGTAATAGTGGGTCTTGTTACCAATTTTCAAATGTGATGTTTTGTTATAGGTAAATTTATGTGCCATAGAGGTGTGAATGAGGATATTGAAGAGTCAATTATAGATCTCTAATGTAAAGGCCTCTCAAGTATGGGGTTATTAGGAAATGTAATTTATTTTTTCTTACCTACTCATGCATGATTAACCTTATTAGGTTACATAATCAACTATTGTGGAACAAAATTTTATTATTGTAGAGGATGTTTATATGGAATCTTAGAAACTGTAATTACCTTGTTGGCATTAATACAATTTAGACAACCATGTACAGTGGAAGGTAATGCATGGCAATTGTGTATCTAAAGATGTCCCAATAACATATCAAAGAATCTAATATGTGGTATATGTGCTAGACCAACCTAAAGAGGCAAATCAATCTCATCAAAATTTCTTTGTAGCTTCCCATGGAATGATTTTATCATTTTTTTTGAAGAGAATAAGTCATCATGTGTGTATCCAAAATGTGTTAGTAATGTCATGGTACATATATTATCACTAGCACCATTGCCAATCATAACATTATGTATAGGTTGATCAATACATGCCCTAATAAATAAGGAATGAAGTTCTAAGTCATCATCCATAATCTTGTTGTCATCAAATGAAATAGAAGGTCTCAAAACCATAGGAGGTATCTCACGTATAAATTTACCAATAATCCATCCCATTTAATGGGTGCCCATAATGAGATGAATGAGTATGTGCATGATATGCCATTTGTACTTTTGGAATTGTCTTAGAATTATCTTGCAATGGATTATTAAATATAATTTTATTTTGATGATCATTTGGTTGTTATCTTGAATATGTAGGAGAATCCTCAAAGGTAAGTTGATCCCTATTAGTAAGGTCCTGTATCTTGTGATTTATTTTATAACATATATTCATAGAATTCCACACACATTGGTGTTAGTCATATTAGTAATTAGAATCATATCCTTTTGGTAAATTTTAACTTATATCAACCATAATAGGAGGAATGAGAGATGTGATATGACACTCTACCATCTTTAGAAGTCATGAAGCTAGAGACTAAAGTAAGTGTGTAAATTGTCTCTTAGGTGAATTGGATGAGATGAGCCTATTAGGTTGTTATGACACTATATTAACCATGGTAGTTGTGTCCTTTTTAGCCTTAGTAGGTTTTACCCTGTAAGTTGGTTTGATTTGAAATTTGTTAGTGGATGTATTTGGTGTGTTTACTACATACTTGAGCTTGTTTAATGCAACAAGTTTCATTTCTTTATCTCAAACAATATGACATAAGTCATCAAAAGCTTTGAATTTTTTGAAAATAATAGACTCATGTAAGGGAGCAAGAAATGTTTTCTTGAATATGTCTTGAAGTTATTTATCTACCATTGGATTTGTAATTTTTTCCAACATTGTCTTATATCTAAATCATATTCATTAATTGGTTCATTGGTTATTTATTTAATCTTGTCAATTTATTAATATGACATATTTTCAGTAATGTTGATTGAAAAATGTGATAAAAATTAACCAATTAGGAATTTGAATACTTTTACTAATTGTATTGATAGATCATAGAACCATATCAAAACACAATCCTTTAAGATTATTGGGAATAAGTTGGTTAAAATTTTATCATTAAAAACATAATCAAGGAATGCCACATAAAAGAATAAAAAATGTTGCTTAGGATCACCCTTGCATAAAGAGTGAACTTGGGTGCAACAAAACCAGTTGGAAAATGGTACAAAGATATCCCAAGTACAGGAAGGCTATGTAATACATCTTGTGAATCAATCACATGAGGCAATTTCATATAATTTTTCTCAATGTTTATAGCCTTATAATTCATTTTTTTATAGTTTGTTCAAGATCTTACACATTATATTCCAAAAGGTTTAAGTTTGAGAAGTCACCAAATCAGATGAAAACACTTGTGTTAAAATAGGCATTAAAATCGGTAGTTAGGTTGAAGTATGAAGGGTTATCATAAAGGTTTTATAAATAGTTGTATTTGTTTCAAGGAATAATGATATAACACATAACCTATGCCCCCATTAGATGTAGTAAGTAATTTTGTGCTCAAGGGGCAAGAGATATGAATATGGGATATTCCATATCTCTAATAACATGATAAATATATGCACATAATTATTCTTTTATTCTTTTAGTTATTTTTGTGTCTAATATAATATGTAAGATCTTGTGGAGATATTTAGGAGTTGCATAAATGTGCTCTTGAAATAATGAAATAGTGTTAACTTGTTCATGATTTACTTGTTCATTTTCATTATCCTCATGTGTTTCATTATCCTCATGACCAGATATATATTCTATAATAAAATTTTAGGTATGTGGCTCATTATAATTATTTTCACTTTCATTATTAGGAAACATTGACATGGTATTAACTTGAGACATTTTAGGTGGCCGAAGGGGTAACTCAAAAAACAACAAGTAAATACTTTAGGAGGTTAAAAACCCTAAAACATGTGAATATTTGCATGAAAGACTAATAGATTGAGTTCACCAAATGTTTAACCCTTCTTGGAATTAAGGGCTAGGATGAATATGCTAAATAAGTAATTCAGTTTGTGATGTTCTATTGAAGTGATGAACTATTTAAATAATAAACATAGAAAGTACAATGTTAAATAATATTTTGATTGCATAATCATGAATAAAAAATAATGCTTAGATTATGAAATGATACATAAATAAATTCAAGATGTATAGGTGTGGAAATAGGATGTCTAATGTTTAGAAACCAATCATCAAATTTTGGAAATATTCTTTTTGCTATTTGGGCACTTGTATCACCTCGTGGATACTTATGTCAATGTTACTATTTGAATATCGATTCAAATTTCCTATACATAATGTTCATTATATTAATATGTGACTACCTTGGTAATTCTAGGTTTTTTTTCACCTTTCATCTGATGTATTTGGATCTCATGCATAGGTTATTGATGACGTTTTGTAGCTAAAAACTTAGTTATCCACCTTAGATTAGGTTAACTTGACAAAAATGGGTTAGTGGGCTCATAGTGTCAAGTTGACCTCAAAGACCTCTCTATCAATGAGTGCTACCTACATAGTCATTAATTAAAATATGACCTCAAACTTATGTATTTCTCCCCTATGTGTGGTAATGTGTGTACACAAGGGTGTAATATACTATATGACAATGCATGTAGTGATCTAGTTTGTAACTTGAAAAATATGGTTCATGGGATATCTTTTGAGAGTTTTAGACCTATAGTATGACTGATCCTATGTTTGATATTCAAATAGGGATGAATAAGGCATAATAGCTTAGTTACGAAGTTGATTGATTGAGATTGAATGTGCAATTTCTTGGTAATTTATAGATGTCCAAATGAATTGTGTTTGACTTGTATTTATAGTAGCTAATATGAAATAATAATTATATAAGGGCTAATGACATTTATAGGCTAACTCATTCACTTCAAAATATTTGTAATTTTGAGTGTTTGTAAGGTAAGGACACCTGCATTAGAGCATTGATAGTTTTGTCGATGTTAACATCCTTCCTTGAACGTAACTATCTAGGATGAAGGTTGTTGAGGTTCTATAACTGACTGTGAAGGATATATATCATATTTTTTGTGTTATATCATTACAGGTGATCTAGATAATTAAAATAATCAAGATTGACTAAGAAGGTCCAGTGAGGTGGTGAGTGCGAGTCTTTTGGCTATGAGGAAGGTCTAACTGAAGGGTACAAATTTGAGATATATGTTTCAAGTGTACAAGACTAGTTTAGAATATAAATCTAGATTTAAGTATCTATAGTTTTGAGTGAAAGGTTCAGGCTTAAAGGGTTGGAAAAATGAATGAATCGAATGCCAAGCATCCTGAGCTCTAATACACAACCATAATATATGCTTAAGGGACTCAGTTTGATCATAAGTTGGACATCTAAGGGATGATGAATCCCCATGTGGAGTAACATATATAATATTTTTTATGTTATATAATATAAATTTATATGTTATAAATTTATATATATATATATATTTATATATACTTTTATAATACATAATATATTATATCATTACATGTAAATTATATATTATATATTATATTATTATATAAATTATATTAATAAAAATAAAAAAATGAAATGAAGCAATGATTGAGGTAACACATGATTAAAATTTAAGGGGAAAGGGCATAACATTACAACACAAGATAGATGATAGATAAAAGAAGGATGATAAGTTTGGAGGTTGATAACACATAGCACATGGGTGAATAGTGGGTAGCTAGTGATGCATCTAACATTTTTTTATGAATGAGTGTTGTTTAAATATTCTTATTTATCCATATTCTTATTTCCACTAAAGTAACTATTGATTACAATAGATGGAGATTACTTACACTCTTAACAACATAAAAAACAATCCAATCATGCCCAAGTTCATGGTGTAGAGCATTGTAAGGTGGTGGAGATAGAAGTGTAGAAGTAGGCGATAAGAGGTATCTCCTAGAGTCCATAATTAGTGATGAATATTTACTTGTATCAATTTTTACAATCATACTATGTGATTTGGTATCAAAGATATGTAAATAAATATTTATCACAATTTTTTTCAAAAATCTATTTTTTAAAAACAATTGTACATTGTCAATTTATTTGTTTTTATGGTGATTATATGTTTCCTATCCTTAATAAAAAAAGTAAATAATTTTTAATATTTTTTTAAGTATTATATTCTTAGAAAAGATGTGTTAAACTTACCAATACACACTACCTAGTTCAAAGATGAGATTTGATGTCCTTTAGTACTTGTAAAAATAATTTTTATGAGTCTTAAATAAATTGTGCAATTCTCACTTTCTTATTATAAATTTTATTTTTTAATTGAAATTTTTGTTACACATAAATATATAAATTAAATTAAAAACTCTATTTATTTGTGTATTATTATGAAAAACTTTAATTTGTTTATGTAAATATGGTGAGTTTGGGTATTTACTGTTATTGGGACAAATTTTAATTTAAATATTAACTCTACTTTAGTGAGATTTGGGCATATGATGTGGAAGTTATAAACGTATTTTTTTTGGATTTATTTACCAAAAATAGTAAAGAGTAAGTGAGATGTGGTGTAATGTGTACCACAATCATTAGCTTAAAAAATGAGTTTGACAAGAAGGTGACCTAGGAGAGGGGCACAAGAATGTGGGGATAATTGTGGCAACTAGAAAGTAATTGGTTTCGGTTGTAAAAAATTACAATAAATTTACATAATATTTTTTAAATATTGGTAAAAAGTATTGATCAATAATTATTGAATTTAGGAGAATAAAAATCACTACAAATGTTTTAACATGATCTCATCCTCATGTTTTCTACAAATTTACTATTTGAATGTTTTAGTAAAATTATTATTATGAAATAATAATAATTTACATGAGGTTACATAGAAAAGTAACTTATTAGAATTCATGTCTTACACTCCATACTGGAGGATCAAATTCGACTCAAAATAAAGAAATGTCAGTGAAGATAACCAAGAAACTACAAAGGAAATAACAAGATATCTTGCACATGGTGTTGGACTAGGAGGAGGTGGAGGATTGTCCTTAGGTAGATGATCACACTGAGAAGAAATTTCAGTGGAGGGAGGATAAAGATCTACCCATCCATTCATGAGATTTGTATGAGCCAAAGAAACAATAATTCCCCACCCAGGAAGAGGTTGAACTACACTACCAACAAAGTCAGGCATAAGAAAAATTGAACCCTACTGAGATATACCAGTGGTAAATTTTCCATGAAGAGTGGTGGATGCCAAAACCCCTCCCCCCTTGAGGAGGAGGGGTGGAGAAAATACTTTTATTGTGCATGTGGCTCTGCCAATGTGTGGAAATTGGTGGTGTAGAGCCCTATGCTAAAAAATACATAGGATCATGGGTCATAACATAAGGATCACTCCCCCAATGATAAAAAACTCCTAGAAATTTGAATAAATGACTTTCTCATCTTCTATAAATTTAAATAAATTCAAAAAATTGATAGTTTTCATTCAAACATTATAAAACTCTTTTAGTTTTTAGATAGGAATTTTTTTTATTAGTTGGGAATGTTTTTCAATAGAAAATAATATGTTTTCAATAAAAATCAATAGTACCATAAACCCCGATCGAGATATTGTTAAAGATTATTTTAATTTTTTGATATTGTGTTTTAATAATTTTAAGTGAAATTTGTACACTTGCGAACATGCAAGAGATACATATTAAGGAAGCATAATAATTAATGTTATAGATGCATGTTTATTAAAGGTATCCAAGCATAGATTTAATAGATGCATGTTTATTAAAGGTATCCGAGCATAGATTTAATAGATGCATGTTTATAAAGGGTCACTAGGGATAGAGTTATCAATTGCCCAAAAAATTTAGTGATTAATTCTTGAATAGATGTACCTAACATATCATACACTTATATTATTTTTATATTCAATAAATATTATTAAAATATGTATACGTTGTTTTTAAATACTTTTTAAGTATCCATTAATAAAAAATGAAAGTTGAAAATGAAGAATAACAAAGATAATATCAAGTACAATATCATAGATGAAAACAACAACCAATGACAAATGCAAAAAGAGAGGAACAAAAAAGTATTGAAATGACAATGATAGATACAAATTTATAAAACATAAGATCAAATTTAAAACCAAATAATTAGAATAAAAAAAGAGGCATCATGCAAAGAAGATGAAGATAATTCACACACAAACATCTCAAGATGATAAATATGTATTAAGAACGATATTGCAAAGACATGCATTTATATCAATTGAGGTAGAAAGACAATAGAAATAAGAAATTAATCACAAAGAATTTCAAAGAGACCAACATTGATTGATTTATAATGTTAACATTAATTATGAAGAAGAAAATTAAATATCAATAGATTGTGTGCTTGAAATACCAAATAATGAAACTCAACATGCAATGGATGTCAATATTGAAAAAAAATGTAGAAAAAAATGATATACAAGAGGAGATAATAACACAACCTAGAAGAAGAAGAAAAATGCAAAATAATGATGGAGAAGAAGAATTAATATTTCAACCTAGATTAAAAAGATGAATGCAATATTTATAAATTGAAAGAGAATAACATATAATTAATCACTATTGAACCCTTATGAGAGATTTAAATACTTCTCAAACATTTTTTTTGGACGTATATAGATAATGATGATTCTAAAAGCATGTGTTATATTTTACACGTAAGTTACATTGAAACAAACATTTATTGAACACCTAAAGTCCATGTATGCAATAAATGATGATAAGAGAAATTTTGTCATCATTTTTTAGCATCAAACAATATGAATCTTGGGACACAAACACATGAACTTAAAAACTTACCATATGTTGAATAAATGTTAACAACTCGAGTTAACCCAATCCTACAAGTGGCACACAGACTGAAGGTCAATATAAATATAAAAGACATACAATAAGTTTTCCACAAAAGATAAAAGAAATTGCTAATGTTTTCCACACTGAATAAATTTTTTGCCAATGATTATAATTCGGTGAAGGGAATAATGTGAAATAACTTACAAACTTTAATTCTAATAAAGAGTGAGTATATAAGGCACTTAAATAAAAAATAGAACATGACAATTTTTATTGAGATATTTAGATTGATGAAAATGCTCCTAATAAACTTCCATTTGACTTTAATGAAAATATCTTTAACCATCTAAACTTTATACCTATGGATTTTGATTATGATGAAAAGGAAGTGTTAGCCAAGTTTGGCTACCATAGGTGAGACTAATAAAAAAATTAACCTTTTGCACTAGATATCCATTTCTAGGAAGTTTAAATGAATGCCTTATACAACTTTAGCATTGTTTAAGGTATTTTTGAGGAAATTAAGGTAAGATGTTTTCTTTGTGTTAGGCTTGTTTAAGTCATATCTAGTGTAAACCCTTGTTATAGGTATTTTGTGTCTAATTAAAATGTTTATATAAGATTGATGAAATCAAATAAACTTAAATTAAAAGGTATTTGTATGGTTTAACACTTTTCAAGTCATTTTAAGCCAGTCTCAAATGAGAAAAGGCAATTACAAGAGGTTTTCAACACCAAAGAGAGGGAAAATAACATGTTTTGTAGGTATTCAGATTGGTGAAAGAGAGATATGTCTTGTTTGAATATTGTCCAAGTTCATTAGACTTAAAACCATTCTTTTTTAGTTCTTAAAGATTATGGAACCATTTGGTCTTCTCTCTTAGGTTCTTGACAAACCAAGGAACTTAACTAGTTTGTGCTAAGTTAATGAAGAAGGAATGTTGAATATAGTGCACTTAGGGTTTGTTAGGGTCCCTTATTCCTTTATAATCCATGTCCATAGTTATTGAGTTGAGGACCCCAACTATATGAACCATACTTAAGAGAGTAAACCTTTTTAAAACCCTACAAAACCCCTACTAGCTTGGGTTTCTCTTTGAAGTTACATTCTAGAGCTTGTTGAAGACATGAGGTCAATAGGAGAGGATATAGGAGGTATTTAAATTCATTATATATGATATTTCAAGCTCACTTGTCTTGTGTGAGATCAAAGAGGTAATAAATCTTCATTTTGGAGTCGATCACAGGTTGAAGACCATGGAGTTCTTAATGTTTTGGGGTTTCCAATAGTTGAGAGCATGTTTGTGAATATATAAAAAATCCTAAACATATTTTTGATGATATAAAATTTCATTAAAGATTTATTAAATTCCCAAATGGAACTAAAACTTCATAACATGATGGTGACCTTATAGTTTTCCACAAGCATTCAACATAGATCAAGGTATCATGTAGAATCCTAGTAACATGAAAGCCTCCAATGCATGAAATGAGTGATAAGTAGATTGTTATTGTATGGTGTATTCATGAAAATAATTAATATCCTATAAAACATATTTAGGCCAAAAAATGCAAAGAGATCATATTCTCATGTTCATTAAGGGACTGTGTACAACTTGCAGGTGTAGTAGGTCAACATGGATTTGAGTTTGAACCTCAAAGAAACAAATATGGGAATTGGTTTCCTATAATTTTAATAATATACTAAAAATTTATTAATTTACAATAGGATTGGTGTACTCAACACTAAATCCTCCAAATCAAACCTATAGTACTATGTATAAATCTGCCTATACAAGGTGAACTAATAGACAAATCTTGTACTGCATGCGAGGTATGAAGATCTAAAACCTCATGAGGAATATTGTGATGGAATATAGAGATATTTTAAGTATTATAATGACTAAATAATGCATCATAAAGGTATTAAAATGATAAAAATGCAAACCTACAGGTCTAAAGACTTGTAGGTCTCCATTTTCAAGTAAATGCAATTAGTCATGTATTCAAACATGAAGTTTAAGGACCAAATGAGTTGGGGAAAATATGGGTAATAGATAATAATTTTTTTATAGAGTATATTAAAGGTTAAAAGTGAATATAACACCCACTATTGAGTTCTAATAGGATTTAGACCAAGAGAGAGCACCTACATGCCTAGTTGGAATGTATAGGTCTGCTCTCAGGTTGTAAAGAAAGAATGAATTTTTTTAAATTGAGATGGGATTTAATAGTAATGAAAGGTTTTCACAATGGTTTTAACTTTTGGATAAAGAAGACAAACCCAAAACAAGGCCACTAGGTTCATACCGAACTAATTGCCTACAAACCCTCAAGGTATGAAAATCAAGTTGTTGAAACTTTTAGAGGGTCAATGTTTATTGGAAATCATTGATAAAGATGATATAGAATATTTCATACATATTGGAGGTTTTTAAAACCAATAAAATTCACTTTTAATTTTTTATCCCAAAAAACTCTCTTTCTTGATCCTATACACAGTTTTGCCAACTTGAGAGGCTACCTTTGAAGCCTAGAAACTCCACTAAGAAAATACATGGTGTAAAATGGATATTGGAGGAGTTGAAAGGGTTTTTATATTCAAATTCATGGAATTGGTTCATTGATAAAGATACTTTATAGTATGAAAAATACTTAAGAGGATTGAGCATTAAAAATCCTCTTTTCACCTTGTAAAGGGATCGAAAAGTCTCAAGTTATTGCTTAGATATCAGAGGAGCATTTTCATGGGACCTTAAGATATTAGCCATATGAGGGGACCCATATTTATTAAAAAAATTTGGAAATATTTTATATATTAGGGGCTTCACCTTTATGAATAATCATTAATATGATAGGCTTATTTAAGCACTGCTTAAACCCAACTAATGATCCGATGGAAAAGATTGACTTTTTATGTGCTCAAAATGGATTTAATTGGTCTAAAAAATCCTTTAAAAACCTATGAACACACTTGGGCACCTGATGTATTCATTATTTTGGCACGTGTGAGGTATGGTTGTATGGATTTTGGCCTAAGAATGATTATTGTAGGACTAAAAAGGTAGTTTTTGAGGATTTCTCATGAAATATGACTAAATAAGACCTAATGGATTATATTGAAACCATATATGATCTGATGGAAAGAAATGGAATAGATTTATAAATACCAATTAAGAGGTTTACATAAACCTAAATGCCCCTATGAGCTAGTTTCATTAGAATGTCTTAAGAGACATATTGATTAATCTATATGCCATCAAGAGCTCTAAAAGACCAAACTAAAATACATCTATGTATCTATTATTAGAAGTGATATGAAATATTGAACATATAATAATGACATTATACAAGGTATGCAATAGGTTGGTAACTATTATAAAAATTATTAATCAAGGACTAGGTCTAGAGTGAAAGAATGGGATTATCTTCATGGTATATTGTGAGCCAACCAAGATCTTACAATGAGTTTGAAAGTTCTTAGAAACATGAAAAAGTTTAAAATTTAGTTATCATTCTCTCCCAATATAGAAGGATAATGTGATAAGACTTCAATAAAACTGATCGAGAATGCCAAATGTTAAATATGGGCTTGTAACTTTTCCTAGGCCAAGAATGGCTAGTTTCATGAGTAATAATATGAATCATGAAGGAAATGATATTTACCTACACCAATTTGATTAAAAATAATCATAAAAAAAAACACACCTACTAGTAGATTGATAAAATTGCTCTTAGACTCTTTTCTTGGATTGTAACTGACTTGGATGGAGTGATACTCATCGTTGGAGTTCCTCTATTGTCTTCCTTCTCCTTCTCTTTCACTTTCTTCTATATATGCTACATTAAATGGAATTTTATGTATCCTTTGGATGAGGATGGTGAAGCCCTACTCAAATAAACACTTATACTATGCCTTTGAATGTTGAATAAAATTGTCTTACCTTCTCATTTGCTTGTAATTAGTGTACTTGTGTGATTATTGATGAATGATAGTAGTAGTGCCTTCACTCTCTCTCAATTGTCCTTTCCCACCTCTTTGAAAATATATTGTCTTCTTTCAAGTCACATCATGATTTTGGATAACTTTGGATAGTTTAAAAGTGGATTTCAGTCATTAGTGTCTTCCTTATGCCTCTTGATTAGCCCTTATATTCAACACAATGTCTATGACCTCTATGTTAAAATACTCATGCTTGAAGTTACTTATTGAGTAGTGTGATCATATTTAGGCCTAATTCATGTTATTAGTACATGATAGTGAAGTTGGGGGTGTTAATTTGGTACATCATCTCCCTAATTTAGTTTACTTTCAGTTCTTTTACCCTTTTCCTTTGCAATAAATAGGTCTAGTATTAGTTTTAGGGTTATAGCATCAAGGGAGCTAGCCCTATCTAGAGATTCACCTCATTAATTAGGACACCCACAACCTAGAGGTGTATCCATGATATCACTGAAGTGAAGAGGCTTGAACAACCTCCTCAAGGGTGAAAATTTTGATGATAAAAGTTATGACATCCCTAATGGGACAAGAGACTTCATACATTAAAGAGTGTTTGGTTTGATATTCAATGCATCAACCTTTGAAGGAATGAAAACAAACACCATTGGTGACTCCAAGTGTATTCAACTAGTTTTAGTGGCCCATGTAATCTTTTAAACAAGTGCTCTTTTTATTATACCTTCCTCATGAGGTTTCATGGCTGAGGTTGGAGTTGATTTTTATTTTACTCAAGTTTGTGAATCATATCAACAACATCTTGATCATTATCAACCCCATGTTGAGCCATATGAATCTTATGTTGATCCTTATCAGTAATTAGTTGACCCTTATCAGTAGTATGTTGAGCCATATTAGCCTTGATACCAAGAGTATCATCTTTATTATTTACCTTAATAGCCTTGTCAAGCTTGCCATTAGGCCTATATTCCACCCACACCAAGTCTAAATCCTTGGCAGCTTATTCATCCTTCTAATTAGCCTTAATAAGACCATGCTAATTATAGTCAACATAGTCACATTTCTAATTAGTCTATCTCAAGATTCAAGTAAACTCTCTTAGGCTATGAAAGGCATATGATAGATTTTGATAGACAAAGGAAGTATGGTCTAAGTGTTCCTAGTCATCTCATTTAGAATGCGAGAGACTCATTACATATGTTTAAGAGAGAGTGGGAACCTATTGAAAGAGAAAACCAATAAAGGCTTACTAGTGGCATGTTAGACATAGGTGGCCTAATTAAATGCATAGAGGATAATTTAATAGTTCATGAGGGGTAGTAAGTTCATTGCTATTATCATCATGTGTTTTCTCCTAATCCATCTTAGCCATCTTTTTCTCCACCTATTATCTCTTAAAAGACTGAATCAAGTGTGTTTCAAAGCCTCCCAAGATCTTTACACATTATTCAAGCATTCCCATCATGGAAGTCAATCCAATAGAACATCCAAAAGTGGAATGAAGTTCTTGTTAAGAGGGATGAAGACTAGGACAAATCAGAGTTAGAGTGTTTGATTTCTACTTGGAGGGAAAATAATGAGGCTATCTTGGCACAAAACTCCATTCCTCTTCCTCCAGAGCTTCCCAAAAGGTTATTTAAGATCCCAATTTATAATCAAGTGGTGAAGTCATGGGATAAACAAAGTAGAACAAGATTAGATTGGGAGATTGATTATAAAGAAGAACATTTGCCTATTCAAGCCCCACCCATCCCTCATCAAGAGCATAAAACTTTCCCATCATGGAGATCAATGCAATAATAAATCCAAGGCAAGAAAGAAATCCTTGTTGAGAATATTGAAGAACCTAAATATTTCCCATCTTAGAAGTCAATTCAATAGAGCAATCAAATGAAGAAGGAAGTCCTTGTGGAGAAAATTGAAAACTAAAGCATTTAAATATTTGAAGAATTCATTGGTGAATTAAATAATTAGAGTGATAAGCTCATTGATAATGAGATCCCAAAGTTTATTTGTGAGGTTGAACAACCCCTCATTGAGGAAGAACATGTTCTATTAGAGGCCAATTAAGATGGTCAAATTATAGTTGTAATTGAGCCTCAAGAAGGATATGAGGAGGATACTTCAAGTGTATATGATGAAGAGGTAATAATTAGAATACCAATTGGTGAAGAGAGATGCAAATCAATCTTTAGAGATGAAGAGAAAGCAAAACTTGATGAGTTGGCAAAGTTAGAATCATAGGCAGGTCTTCAAATTATCATGAATGACCAAATGGATCAGTGACATTAGCTTGGATATGAAGTTGATGAGTAGGTTTATGATGAATATACATTAATGGGTGAGATGGAAACAAAGTATGAGGATGTTAGAGTTCCTAGTGGACTAATAGATCATGAAGAGTAGTCCAAACATTCAAAAGTTTCATTTTAAACCAATCACGATGGATATGCATTTGAGAATGTAATCTCTCCAAATAAATTAGAAGTTGATAGCTCTCAATAAAAGGTAAATTTATACTTCAAACTTCTTTGTTTCCTTCAAGATGATGAGACTCTCCCTTACTATAAAGAGGAGTTTGATGAAACACAAGATGACCTAATTAACTTACAAGTTAATGAAAGGAAGTTTGAAGACTTGTTTGAGGTAATTGGACCAGGTTTCACTTTTATACAAGGATAGTATAGGTTGGCCAAGATAGAAGAAGTTAGACTTGTCAAGAAGGAGTTAGTTCTCTAATTTTGACCTTCCAAGAGGTAATTCCACTTAATGATGACTTGTTTAGAGTTTTCAAGATGGGCTATCAAGCTCTCAATCAGTTTTTAAACTCTTATTCACTCTTGGAAGATGAAATAAACCGTACATTGGCCTCAAACTCTCAAGAAGTAAGATGTATTTCATTTTGAAGCTAATCCTATAAGTATGCCATAAGGCCCACCTCAATTTGATTAGTCATCTTGTGAAGAGGTATAGGTTGGTTATGAAGATAATATTGGTGAGATACATACTACCAAAAGAGCATGTATTATCAGCTATCTAACCTAGTTAGAGGATAACAAAGATAATCTACCGCATATCATGTTCGATTTAGAACATGAAAAAAATATTAAACATGTTCAAGATCAACACAAGTATGCAATTTAGATCACTCATGCTTCAATCAAGGTGGAGGAGCTATATAAGGTTGATTATGAACAAAACGAGGATGGCATGATCAACATACAATTTCCTCTATTCTATTCTCTCATGGCTACTATCAAGTTTGTGAGTTGCATGAACTTGGTGAAGAAAGGTATTTATTTTACACTACCAATTAATGGTTTTATGTAGGGTTGTCCCTAGTTATTAGAGTAGGTTAGTATAGGTAAGAGTAGTTGTTTATAGTCTTGTATTTCCTCTAAGTGCTTTATAGCATAATTATTTGTCTTGTTATTTTGTTTCTTTGGTGTGTTTTTTTCTTGTTGTTGTGTGTTGTTGGAGGAATATTAGTTATTTTAGTTGTTTCAAGGCATTTGTAGTCCAAGTTCAAAGTATGATAAGTTTTGAGGTTGAGTGAGAGATGACTCCATGACCAATGGATGGACTAGGCAACCGGTATAAGGTATATAACAAACATGAAATCCTAGGAGGTTGCCAGAGATGTTAGCCAAATTTGGATACCATAAGTGACCTTTTACACTAGGTATCCCTTTCTAGGAAGTCTAAATTAATGTATTATATAAGTTTAACATTGTTTAATGTATTTTTGAGGAAATTAAGGTAAGGTGTTTTCTTTGTGTTAGGATTGTTTAAGTCATATATAGTGTAAACCCTTGCTACATGTATTTTATGTCAAATTCCAATGTCGATCAAAGCTTGATGAAGTAAAATAAATTTAAATGAAAGGTACTTGTATGGTTTAACACTTGTCAAGTCATTTTAAGTTAGTATCAAATGAGAAAAGGCAGTTATAAGAGGTTTTCAATGCCAAAGAGAGGGAGAATAATGTGTTTTATAGGTATTCACATTGGTGCAAGGGAGATATGACATGTTTAAATATTTTCCAAGTTCATTAGACTAAAATCCATGCCCAAATAGTGTTTTTTAGGTTAGAAACATAAAAAACTATTTTATCTTCTCTCTCAGGTTCTTGACAAGCCAAGGAGCTCAATTGGTTTGTGCTTAGTTCATGAATGAGAAGGATTATTGAATACAATACACTTATGGGTATTTAGGTTACCTTATTACCTTATAATCTATGACCATAGTTCTTAGTTTGAGGCCCCCAACTCTATGAACCATTCTTAAGAGAGTAAACCTCTCTAAAACCCTACAAAACCCCTACTAGTTTAGGTTTTTCTTTGCATTTAGGAGATCGTTGAAGATATGAGGAAAATGGGAGAGGATATAGGGGGTATGAACAATAATTATATATCATCTTTCAAACTTCACTTGGTATGTGTGAGCTTAAAGAGGCAATAAATCTTCATTTTTGAGTAGGTTGCAGGTTGAAAACCTTGGATTTCTTGATGTTTTGGGGTTTCCAACAATAGACAACATGTTGATGAAGCTCTCACAACTCCTAAACATAGTTTTGATGATCTAAAAGTTTATTAAATAGTTATTAAATTACTACATGGACCTAAAAATTCATAACATGATGGTCACCTTATAGTATGTTATGGTGACCTTCTAGTTTTCCACAAGCATTAAACATAGATCAAGGTAACATGTAGAATCCTAGTAATATAAGAGCCTCCTATATATGTGTTGGGTGAATATTTTGTCACCAGTGTACTGATGAGCAAAATAGGTCTAATCAACCACAACAAGGAAGATTGGTCAGCCAAATGTGTAGGTTTACCACATCAAAAGGGGACAAATCTCCCCTCTCATCAAGGGGAGGTTCCCTATAACTATAAAGGGGCTATATATATAAGCTAATCTACTATAAATAAGCTGAAAATAACACTCAGGGGTAGGATAACACCATCCGTCTCTCTCTTTTTAGAGATGATGTTCACCAATTAAAGGATAAATCCTGATGAAATGATAGAAGGCACTCCTCTTCTTTCAAAAGTGCTGTTCAACAGACAACAAGAACCTTTCGGGTAGTGACAAGTAAATATAATAGGGTGCAGTAACATAGCAGGATGAAATGTAGCATAAAGTCTCCACCTCAACTACCAAAGAGTGAAATATGAAGGATAATGAGGGCACAAAGTCGTTCCAAGATCCTTTACATAGAAATAGAAAATAGATAAATTAAAGACAATTATGGCAGCACAAAGTCTCTCCACAGTCAGCTTTAGGACACCTTCCTGATTACTTTCACTAATTCTACTTATTTAATTAAATGGACAAAAAATGTATTAAGGAAATAGACATAATAACAATCTCCCCAACAACCAAGCTATTCCATCACAAAGTCTGAAAAGTCACTTGTTTTCTTATTCAAATAATGAAATATGATCAACAATTTGAGCTCAAAGTCTCAGTAATGTCTTTCAATTTGGGTAGAGTTTTGTTTTTGATAACAAATAGATACCCCTAAAATAATAAGAGAGTCCAATATATAGTGCTCCAAGGAAGACTTGGGTGCTTTATTTCAAAAAAATGGACTATGATACATTCAATGCCTTCAATGCATTTTAAATTCTATCCATGGGCTATGCTGGGATCAAGCATCAGTTTTTAATATGGGCTGCTTGATGTGTTTCTTAATGTGTGCACAGCTGTTTGCTTTACTCAATGTAGAAAAATAGGCCGTGCCATTGAATGTTTGCACTCTCTAATGTTCACCTGGTGGGTTGCTTTAACTTTTAGAAACATATCCCATGCATAGATATTTTTGATCTCTCTCCATCATTCCCCCTTTTCCTTGATGTATTTCATCCTTATCTATGTGATTTGAGCTCTTGGGCTATCTCTTTGGCCGATCGCTGAATTTGTTTACAAGGTCTATGCCGTATTTAAATTTTAACAAATATCCCATCACCTTAAATTTGACATCTACGGGGATGTCATTGGTCACTACTTTATTTGAACCATATTGAGCTTGTGAAGGTTCATCATTTCCCTATTCAATCACTTCTTTGAACTTGCCTTTAGAATCATCCATCACTACTTCTTTCTTTGCTTGAGGCTACTTTCCATTGATCTCAACAAGTGACACGTGGCATTTTTTGCTATGAAATAGGTGAGGACACTTGGCAGCTTCCATCAGGATTTACAAAGGACACGTGGTGACTTTTGTTGCTTTTTAAAAACACATATTAAAACCTTCCATAGTTGCCACATGATGCCCTCCATGAAAATTTGAGAGAATCTTATTGAAAGAAGCTTCATAAGAAACTTGAAATGCAGATGTAGACACTTGTTACACTCTATTGAGTTTTATAATGAGACATGTGGCATGTTCCATGAAGCTTTAGATACCTTTTGAGAGTCCTGCGGAAGATGACACGTGGTGGCTTCCACTGGAATTTAGAAATAATATAGAAACATTGGGACTCATTTGGACTCACATGGATGATGACATATGGCACATTCTACTCATTTTAGTGACTCACTCAGGGCCCACCATAGTCCTTACAAAATAAAAGGAAGAAGCTGCAGATGTTGACACTTGACAACTTCCACTAAGTTGTAATGGGACACATGGCGTGTTCCACTACTTTGAAATTTACTAGAAATTGTGTCCTGACAGACAACACTTGGCAGCTTTTGCTTGACTTTATAAGGGACACATGGCAACTTCCACTACTCTTAGAGGTTTGATCTTTCCTAGAGGGAACTTGCCCTTCGAGGTCTTGAAAGATGGTTCATTTTCTTCGATGAGAGCCCCCCGCGAGGGTACCTACCCTTCAAGATCTTCCAGGCGGCCTTCAGGCTTTAATTCCTTCAGACAAAATGTTAGAAGGATTTCCTTCAGACTTTTTGTCTGGAGGAAATGATCCTTAATAACT
The DNA here is from genome assembly GCA_037957365.1 of Torreya grandis. Classification (NCBI taxonomy): domain Eukaryota; kingdom Viridiplantae; phylum Streptophyta; class Pinopsida; order Cupressales; family Taxaceae; genus Torreya; species Torreya grandis. The sequence goes on along the minus strand of JARHVA010001510.1, from coordinate 404,004 downwards.
TTGCTACAGGAACTTTTCTGAAGGAATTCCCTATTTTCTTTTGCTCGCTACCCTCCACAAGGGTACCTGGCTTGGTTCATTGCCCTCCACAAGGGTACTCGGCTTTGGGGCACTCCCTTGAACCTGCTAAAGCCGCTGAACCTATTTATTTCCTATAGAGTCTATAGAAACTAACCTGGAGAGTTTGTAAGTTCAAGTTCATAGAATTGGGGGAGTCCATAGAAATGAGTTCATGGATTTCCTACCTACAAAGTCTATAGTTTTCTCTAAGTCTCTCGAGCCTTGAAAGAGTCTGTAGAATCCTACCTACAGAGTTCATAGATTCAAGCCTGTAGAGTCTGTAGATTCTTGAAGAGCTTGAAGAATGAAGAATTTGAATGCACATAACAATTTTTGAAAAGGGAAGAGAGGATTTTGGTCTATAGGACCAAAATAGTTCAAATGTTGTCCCCGAAATGAGTGACATTTTTTTTGGGGACAACAACTGGATCCAGTTGGGGAACTTCCTTCAGTTGAAATTTTGAAGTAGCTAAAGGGAGTAGAAACCATAATCTCTAGTGCCTTGAAGTATGCCATTGGACTATGGAGTCATGCTACTCAAAAAGAAAGGCAACAAAAACAAAAATGAAAGCACAAAAATAAAACTAGACTATACAAATATACATATGTATAAGCTGATCATATCTGATACTTTATAGATTGAAGTGCTTCAGATGTTGCCCACTGTGAGGCAATGAAAAGGGCATATGATCTTGATATTTCATCAAGAAACTATTTTCACTATTGAGCTATTAAATAGTAAACATGCCTCTCCATAGGGAATCAAATTTCTAATGCATTCCCTTTAGTTCTCTTCTCTTATCCCATAACAAAACTTGATCGCCAATCTAAAAATTATGGGATTTTGATTTTTATTTGAATAGTTTCTTCACCATACTTTGATGCATAAAAATTTGGTCCACCACCATAGTTTTTTGCTCATTCAACTTAGTTAAGCACATGATCCTCTTATCGATGGAGATTTCATATGTTTGATCTTTGACTGCCTTTGTAAATTTCAATGCTGGTAATTCCATGGTGATTGGTATTTCTGTATTGAGACCATACATAAGTTGGAAAGGTGACATACCTATCACCCTTTTGAGCATAATTCTATCTACCCAAAGCATCAAACAATGCTTTGTGCCAGGCTTGTTGGTTATCATCTACCAGCTTCCTGATGATGGTCACCATGTTATTGTTGCTTGATTCTGTGTGGCCATTCCCTTGTGGAAAATAATTAGAAGAGTGGGAGAGAGTAATCCCATAATAAAAGTAGAACTGAGTAATCTCATATGAAGAGAAATAGGCTGCATTGTTGGTCACAATCTTTGCTGAGATCCCAAACCTGGAAATGATGTTCTCCTTGAGGAAATTGCATACTACTTCTAAAGTGGCATGCTTGGCTGGAATAGCTTCCACCCACTTGGTGAAGTAATCTATGGCTATGAGAACATAATCATGTTTAGAACTTGAAGATGGGTTTACAACACTAATGAAATCAATTCCCCATTGCTGGAATGGCTCTTCTATCACCACTGGTTTGAGAGGTAGAGAAACTAGCTTGGGTCTTGCCATGAACTGTTGGCACAGTTCACATTTATGCACCCATTTGTATGAATCTTGAAACATGGTAGGCCAATAATACCTAGCTCATAGAATCTTATGGGAAGTTACAAGTGCAAAAAAATGTCCTCCACAGGCCAGATTATGGAAGGATTCTAGAAGTTTGTTTTGCTACACTTTATCCATGCAACGAAGGAATATCGCATCAAGGTTCCTCTTATACAACCCATTGTCCCACAGGACAAAGTTGGTAGCTTTTAACTTGACAATTCTCTTTTATTTATGAGACATGTAAGCAAGATATTCACTATAGGTAAGGAAATGAGAAATATTTGAATACCACTCATCCATAGTAGTGACAAAGAGAACTTTTGGTGTGTCTCCCACTTCTGTTTCTTCATGCTCTGTTTCTTCTGGTATGTTGTCAGCAATTAATTGGCAGAGACCCCTTTCTCACACCAATTTTGTTGGTTTGATAACTAGATCAAACTCCTAGATTTTATCAATCAAATTACCCCTTTTTATTCCAAACTCCTGCTGAGTTAATATGGACTTGATTGTTGCATCAGGAACCAGGGCAATAGTGTGTGAATTCAAGATGTAAAAATGGAAGTGCTTTATTGCCTTTACCACTGCATAAGCATGCTTCTCTAGATTTAAATATTTTAGTTCATGAGCTTTGAGAGGACAACTCATGAATAATATGGGAGATTTCACACCTTCTTCATTTTGTTGAACCAGAATTACTGAAAGTGTGTGTTTAGAAGCATAACTATACATTATGAAGCCCTTGGTATAATCTAGACAAATTAGAATTGAGGCATGGGCAATGACTATCTTGATATCCCAGAATACCAATTTGCCTTCTTCAGTCCAGTTGAAAGTGGCATTTCCTTTCATCATATCCACAATATGACGAGTCTTCTCAGTAAACTCAGGAATGAATCTTCATAAAAAATTCACCTTTCCAAAGAAAGAATGAACTACAATCTTAATTATGGGTAGAGTAAGCTCTTGAATGGATTTGACTCTCTCTGAGTCAATCTTTATGCCTTCTTAGGATATAATGTGTCTGAGAAGCTTCTCTTCTGTCACTCCAAAAATAGACTTCTTGGGGTTAAGAGAAATGCCATTTTGGCGGCAGCGTTCCAACACTTGTTGCAAATGGAGCACATGATCAGGACGATGCTTAGAAAATACTGTTAAATCATTAAGGTATACCACAATGAACTTACCTATTTCATCTTTGAAAGCGAGGTCCATTGCTCTTTGAAAAGTGGCATCAGCATTTATTAGACCAAATGGCATTCTTCGATACGCAAAGGTGCCCCAAGGTGTGGTGAAGGTAGTCTTGTGCTGGTTTGCTTCACCAAATTCAACTTAATTGTATTTTGAGAAGCTGTCTAGCATTGATAACATCTCTAAGCTGGTCACTATCTGAAGCACTTGATCCATGATGGGCAAAGTATAGTTATCCTTTAAAGATGACTGATTCAGATTCTTGAAATCTACAAAGATGCAAATTTTGCCATTCTTCTTCCTCACAGGGACTATGTTGGCAATCCATATGGAATGATGGATTGGGAAAATTATCTTAGCATTCAACATTTTCTATATCTTAGATAAAATAGTACCTAATATATTTGGATTATACTACCGAGATTTTTGCTTGTAAGGCACTGAATCATTCTTGAGAGGAATTTCATTGTGAATTTCCCCAAGCCTGAGCAACTTTAGATAATCATAAGAGTACACCAAAAAATCCATGTAATAGCGAAATAGGTTATTAAATTTGAGTTTTTCCTTTGGAGTATAGCACTTCCCAATGTTCACTATCTTAGAATTTTTCTTGGTACCCAAATTTATCTGATCAAACCCCTAGGAGGAGCTTGAATCCATTTGTTACTGTTTGATGAACCTGTCGTGCTTGTCAAATAGTTTCTCAAGAGAAACCAGTCCTTTGGGAATTTTATTCCCTTTTAGCTGCAAGAATTTTTCACTTGCGTCTAAATTCATTTTAAGAGCTGATTCAAGTTTTTGGAGCTTACTGCCTTTAAAATGAAGTTGTTCGAAGCTGTCTTTTTATTTCAAAAGGTGATGATTTGGTTGTCACCATTAAACACTTGCCAATGATTAGCATTATCGAGCACATTTGGTCAAAAGACCAATTCAATAGTGTATCTATTTCCTTTGAAGTCTAGGTGAGGAATTAAGAGAGTTGTTGAAACAACCAGTGCATCAGCTCGATCATTGAATTCCTTAGGTATGGTAGAGATGCTGAAGCATCAAAGCTTTTAATTTGATCCCAGAATAGATTATGGTAGTGGCATAATCTCTCATTTTTGGTTTGATACAGGTTCCTTACCTGATAAACCATGAGTTTAGCATCTCCTTTGGCATGAAGGAGTTTGATGCCTTTATCTCGAGCAGCCTTCAATCCAAGCAATAGAGATTCATACTCAACTGTGTTATTGGTGTTGCTAAACTGCAACTTGTATGAAGAAACAAAAATATCTCTTTAAAGAGATATCAATACAATCCTAGCCCCTGAGCTGGTAGAAGAATTGCTGCCATCAAATTCTAGGATGCAAACATCATTAAAAGCTAATCTTTCCTTAGATTTCTCCTTGCTTGGAAAGGAGAATTCTTCTATGCTTGCACTGTGCTCTCTCACTTCTTCAAATTTTCTGTCTGAACTAATTTTTAGACTATCATTTTTAAAAGTTTCATCAACTAAAACATGAGTATCTTTTATGGTCAAAAAATAATTACCCATGTCTGAAGATTCAAACAGAATTTAAGCTTCAGGGGTTGATGTCTGAGTGACAACATATTTTAATTCCTTTTCAGAGAGCAACCTCTGCATGATGCCTTTGATAGGGATCCTCACTTTAGATAGGTCCATGTTCAATTCTCCTCCAAGATTTTTGCAAAAATTTTGTCCAAGAAGAATGCCATATGAGGCTGGGATGTCGGCTCCCAGGACTGTCATCTTGATTCTTTTATCTGGGAATGCTACAAATGCAAATTGGGTATCCTTGATTTGTCCCAATAGAGGTACTTGTTTATTCTCCATGGAGAAACATCTTCCAAAGGTTTTGATCAATGTGAGTTTAAGAGATTCTACCACCTTAGTAGGCATGACATTGTCAGATGCACCTGAGTCTATGATGCAATTGCTCAGTTTGTAACCATTTATCAACAAGGAAACATAGAAAGGATCTATTTTTTCAGGGACAGCCGAAAGAGTAATGACAAGATTTTTTGGGATGGAAATGTTCCTTGGAGGATCATGAGTTACTTTTTTAACATCTTGTCCTATAGGGACAACTTTATTCTTCACACATTGAACTAACCTATCCAACTGCTCAGGATTGGATTGTAAGAATTCAAATTCAGACATTTGAATTTTAGTCTTTTTGACATGGTCAATTATGTCAAATGACTAAAATGGACTAGGAACAAAAGAAGGGAGTTCATTCTTTTGATTTTTAGAAGGGGGAGGATTGGCCTATAGATTTGAAGTTGGAGGTGAAGGCGTATTTGAGGTACTCATCTTTTTAACAGTCACTGGGTCCTTTGATTGGAAAGGTAGAGAAGTTCCTCATTTAGCGATTGAAATTGCAGGCTGAGAAATTTCCCCTATTTTTCTTTTATTAGTTTGCTGAGCTAACTGGTTTTGGGACTAGGTGAATACAACATATGATCCATCAACTACTTCACCTTTACCTCTAGGTTCATCCTGGTAATTTAGAAATCCAATGTTGGAGTCACTAGCTAATTCTTCTTGGTCTTCTGCAAGGAGATTAGCATCATTTTATTGGTTTAATTCAGGTTGGAAAGAGAAATCATATTCTATTTTGAGATATCCAACTGCTAAATTAGTTAGGGGTGCTTCAATGGCAAGTTTCCCTTGTGGGGGAGGAAGATGATTTGGTTGTCCTTGATTATTTGTAGTATTACCTTGGTATAACTGATTATGGAATGTCCTCCTTGGCATATCTCTGTATGAAGGAGCTAAAGATATCCCTTGCACCATTTGATTTATGAGAGCTAACGACTCATTTGCCAGCTTCTGCACCATTGGATCAGTGGTACCTGTAGATAGATATTTAGAAGATGAAGAAGATGTACCTCTGTTAGGATCTCTCCTTATCTTCCCTACCAAGATAAGGTCATCTTCCACCTCAGTGGCCAAATATTGAGCTACAACAAGGTCTATTTGACCAACACATCTTAGTAGAAAACTCACTTCAGGCAGTTGTGAGTTGATGAAGAAACATTTAAGATTCTCAGGTGTAGGTTGAGCAATTACAAGAATCCTATTCCTCAACTTGTTTAATTTGGCTATGAAATCTTACATTAGTTCATGAGGCTCTTTCTTCATTTGTATGAGTTGAGCCAGCAAGGCATGTGCATCTTCTGTAGGCTTGAATTTGGCTTCAAATTTGGCTTTGAGAGTGTTCTAGTCAGTCATAGTCTGGGCCTATAGATGATAGAACCAGTATGTAGTAGCACCTTGTAAAGTTTCCATGAACAGCCTGACTGCTACATCCTCATACTCCACACCTATTATGCCACAGGCTATGTTGAAGGCTATAATATGTTCATCAAGATGAACTTTTCCATCACCATAGAACTTGGGGAAATTTTTGCTTGCACTGTATGGTAGTTCATGTAGAGGTGGAGTTAAATTGAGTGGGCCAAAAGAGTTACCCCAAGGGCCTTAAATTTCCATTATATGACTATGGAAAGGTGGAATAACAAATCTCAAAGGGGTAAGTATTGACAAAGCTTTATTAATAGTAGAAATAGATGCTTTGCCTGGTAATGGAGACTTGACTTTAGCATGAGGAAAGCTCTTGGTTCGTTGGAAGTGAGATGGTTAAGGAAATAGATCAAAATTACTTTGCTGTACCAACTCAAATATAGGGTCAATAATACCTTTATCCCTTTAGCTTCACGTATACCATGGATCTGCTAGAGTGTAAAAATAAAAATGGAAAAGAACTGGCACTGCTTCAGCTAGAAGCTTGAGGCATCAAACTATGCATTCTTCTCTAGTGGCTCTGGTTTTGCAGACCAGATAATATAATGGAGATGGAGGAAGATGGTAAGGCTATAATGATAATGGGTAAGACACGAAATAGAGTTTCTAGAGTCTATAATGGATAAGGATAAGAACTACTTGTTTGAATCCCCAACAGAGTCACCAAAAATTGTTGGATGAATATTTTGTCACCAGCGTACTAATGAGAAAAATAGGTCTGATCAACCATAGCAAGGAAGATTGGTCGGCCAAATGTGTAGGTTTACCACATCAAAATGGGACAAATCTCTCCTCTCATTAAGGGGAGGTTCCCTATAACTATAAAGGGGCTATATATATAAGCTAATCTACTATAAATAAGCTAAAAATAAACTCAGAGGTAGGATAACACCATCCATCTCTCTTTTTTCAGAGATGATGTTCACCAATCAGAGGATAAATCCTAATGAAATGATAGAAGGCACTCTTCTTCTTTCAAAAGTGTTGTTCAGTAGACAACAAGAACCTTTTGGGTAGTGACAAGTAACTATAACAGGGTGCAGTAACACAACAGGATGAAATGTAGCACAAAGTCTCCACCTTAACTGCTAAAGAGTGAAATACGAAGGATAATGAGGGCATAAAGTCATCCCAAGATCCTTTACATAGAAATAGAAAATAGATAAACTAAAGACAATTGTGGCAGCACAAAGTTTCTCCACAGTCAGCTTCAAGACACCTTCCTGATTACTTTCACTAATTTTGCTTATTTAATTAAATGGATAAAAAATGTATTAAGGAAATAGACATAAGAACAATTTCTCCAACAACCAAGCTATTCCAGCATAAAGTCTGAAAAGTCACTTGTTTTCTTATTCAAATAACGAAATATGATCAACAATCTGAGCTCAGAGTCTCAATAATGCCTTTCAATTTGGGCAGAGTTTTGTTTTTGATAACAGAGAGATCCCCCTAAAATTATATAAGAGAGTCTAATATATAGTGATCTAAGAAAGACTTGGGCGCTTTGTTTCACAAAAATGGCCTATGATACATTCAATGCCTTCAATGCATTTTAAATTCTATCCATGGGCTATGCTGGGATCGAGCATTAGTTTTAAATATGGGCCACCTAATGTGTTTCTTGATGTGTGCATAGCTGTTTGCTTTACTCAATGCAAAAAAATAGGCCATGCCATTGAATGTTTGCACTCTTCGATGTTCACCTGGTGGGTTGCTTTACCTTCTAGAAACATATCCCATGTGTGGATATTTCTGATCTTTCTCCATCGTTCCCCCTTTCCTTGCTATATTTCATCCTTATCTATGCAATCTGAGCTCTCGGGCTATCTCTTTGGCTAGTCGCTAAATTTGTTCACAGGGTCTATGTCATATTTAAATTTTAACAGATATCCCATCACCTTAAATTTGACATCTATGGGGATGTCATTGGTCACTAATTTATTTGAACCATATTGAACTTGTGAACATTCATCATTTCCCTATTTAATCACTTCTTTGAACCTGCCTTTGGAATCATCTGTCACTGCTTCTTTCTTTGCTTGAGGCTGCTTTTTATTGATCTCAACAAGTGACACATGGCATTTTCTACTGTGAAATAGGTGAGGACACTTGGCAACTTCTACCAAGCTTTACAAAGGACACATGTCAACTTCCATTGCATTTTAGAAACACATATTAAAACCTTCTGTAGTTGCCACATGGTGCCCTCCGTGGAACTCTGAGAGAAGCTTATTGAAAGAAGCTTTATAAGAAACTTCAAATGCAGACATAGACACTTTTCCCGCTCCACTGAGTTTTATAACGAGACACGTGGCATGTTTCATGAAGATTTAGATACCTTTTGAGGGTCTTATAGAAGATGACACGTGGTAGCTTCCACTGGGCTTTAGAAACAATATATAAACATTGGGACTCATTTGGAATCATGTGGACGATGACATATGGCACGTTTTGCTCATTTTAGTGACTCACTCAGGGCCTGCCACAATCCTTAAAAAATAAAAGGAAGAAGCTATGGATGTTGACACTTGGTAGCTTCCATTGAGTTATAATGGAACACATGGCACTTTCTGCTACTTTGAAATTTACTAGAAACTATGTCTCGATAGATAACACTTGGCAGCTTCTGCTTGACTTTATAAGGGACACGTGGCAGCTTCCACTACTCTTAGAGGTTTTATCTTTCCCAAAGGGAACTTACCCTTTGGGGTCTTGAAAGATGGTTCATTTTCTTTGGTGAGAGCCCCCCGTGAGGGTACCTACCCTTTAGGATATTTCGGGTGGCCTTCAGGCTTTAATTCCTTCATACAAAATGTCAGAAGGAATTCCTTCAGACTTTTTGTTTGAAGGAAATGATCCTTAACAACTTTGCTATGGGAAATTTTTTGAAGGAATTCCCTATTCGCTTTTGCTCACTACTTTCCACAAGGGTACCTGGCTTGGTTCATTGCCCTTCGCAAGGGCACTTGGATTTGGGGCACTCCTTTGAACCTGCTAAAGCTGTTGAACCTATTTCTTTCCTATAAAGTCTATAGAAACTAACCTATAGAGTTCGTAGATTCAAGTTTTTAGAACTGGGGGAGTCCATAGAAATGAGTTCATGGATTTCCTACCTGCAAAGTCTGTAGTTTTCTCTAAGTCTCTCGATCCTTGAAAGAGTCCGTAGAATCCCACCTGTGGAGTCCGTAGATTCAAGCTTGCAGAGTCCGTAGATTCCTGAAGAGCTTAAAGAATGAAGAATTTGAATGCACAGAACAATTTTTGAAAAGGGAAGAGAGGATTTTGGTTTGTAGGACCAAAATAGTTCAAATGTTGTCCCCAAAATGAGTGACATTTTTTTTTGGGGACAACAATATGAAGGACCAATAAGTAGACTATTGTTGTATGGTGGATTCTTTAATCTAATTCAGATCTTTTCAAAACATTTTTAGGGCAAAAAAAGGCAAATAGATCATATTCTCATGTTCATTAAGGGACTATGTATAACCTACATGTGTAGGAGGTTAACATGGATTTGATTTTGAACATCAAAGAAACCAATATGGGAATTGGTTTCCTAGAATATTAATAATATCCTAGGACTTAAAGCATTTCAAATATAATTGGTGTCCTCAACACTAACTCCTCAAAAATAAACCTATAGTGATCTCAAGTTTGAAAACTATGTACAAATCTGCCTATGCAAGGTGAACTAAAGAGACAAATATTGTACTACATGAAAGGTATAAAGATATAAAACCTCATTAGGAATAACTTTATGATATAGAGAGATAGTTTTAGTATTATAATGACTAAATAATGCATCATAAATGGCTTAAAATGATAAAAATGTAGACCTATTGGTCTACAGACCTGTAGGTTTCTATTTTCAAGTAAATACAATTAGTATTATATTGAAAGATGAAGTTTAAGGACAAAATGAGTTTTGGAAACTATGGTTAATATATAAAAACTTGTGTGCAAAGTAGAGGAAAGGTTAAATAGTGAGTATAAGACCCACTCTTGAGCTCCAACAGGTTGTAGGCCAAGAAGAACACCTATGAGTCTAATTGGAACATACATGTCTACTCTTAGGTTGTGTTGGGTGAATATTTTGTTACCGATAGAATTCTAATAAAATGGTACTTTTAGCCACAGTGTGATGAGATAAATCTCTCCTCAAGAAAAGGGGATTTTCCCTTTTTATTGCTAACATAATAAGTTATTATTTACACTTATTTACACTAATTTTATCAAAGTGGGTGTTGTCATATCATCCAATCCTATTTTTTAAAAATTAATGTTTACTTAGAAACTTTATTTCATGTTTTACAAATTATTATGAAGGCGTAAAACTACTTGATGGAGCAATGATAACTAATATTCAGATTAGTTAGTTAAAAGAGTAACTAGAATGATACCTACAAAGTAATGTGATAGATGGAAAAAAGTGCAGTCCAAAGTCTTCACCTTATTTCCAAAGAAGATTAAAATAACCAAAGAAGAATAAATTTCTGCACAAATTCTCCACAAAAATTCACTTTCAATGATGAACACAAACCTAGTAACTAAAATGTAGCTCAAAGACCCCAAAATCAACTTCTTAGCACCTTCCATTTTACAGAAATTTCACACCACAATCCAATCAAAGCATAATAAAATGTAATGGAAAAGACAAAAGAACATTCCCAATACACCACAAGTTTATTTCAACACAAAGATTGAAAAATCACTTAATTTTCTTATATTGAGGGAATTCAAGATTTATAATATGAACACAAAGTTTCAAAAATTGCTTATCAATTTAGTAGCATTTCGATTCTATAGCCTTGGTGATCCTTTTTTAAAAAGAGCATCCTCCTATTTATAGAGAGGAACTATGAATAAAAATAGAAAAAACATAAATACATTGACTTATTCATTGACAGAGTCTAATTTGACTTAGGACTATGTACTTTTTCTATATGAAAATTGCACCAAACAAAATTACATATGGAAAGTGACAAAAATAAACTAAGTGCCCTTAGACACAAGAATTTTTTATTTTTTGTTCTTCTCTAGATATGTTCGTATCTCTTCGATGTGGCCTATAACTCATTATTATTTGACCCTGATGTATTTATAGCGATGGCAAGGACCCTTATGATGGAGTCCACTAGATCAACTGGTATGCCTTTACTTCTATCCAAGATTCTTTGTAATATATCCATTATGACTTGGAACTCAATCAATTTGTTGATGGAGTCCAACATGAATATTCCTATTTCAATATCTATTTGAATCAAGGATGTGAACTCTTGAACTACTATTTCCACACGAATAATTTCTTGGGAGTCATATTTAAATTGGCAAGGAAATTCTCTAATCTTATCTATAAGGTCTAACACCTTATCAGTGCACATATCTTCAATTTTTTTTAGATATTTAATTAGATTCTTGAGAACTTCTTTCTTATTCTTCATTGCTTCTTTGTATTCTATGAACACTTTCATACTTATAATGACCTTATTTTCAATCAAGAGTTCCATCTTGAATTGGTGTAGTTGAGTCCATGTGTGAATATCTTTTTCGGTCAACTCCAAGTCTTGAGTGAGTGTTATAAGTGTTTTCTGAATTTCCATTTTCACTTCACTTAATTTATTTAAAAAGTCAATGATAGAACATAAATGTTGAGTAACTTGTGTTGACAATCTTTCAATGAAGTCATTGACTGGTCTACCTTGAGATCAAATCTTTTCCACCTGTTGAATTGCTTTTTTCATGGTTTCATTCTCAATAGGTGTAATTGACTCAGATGATTGTGTAATCTTCAATAGAATTGTAGTCAATTATTCTACTTGTATCTTGCATTGATCCTTCATTTTTTCATATCTCTCGATTAAGGATGGCATTACTACTTGCAAATCTTCTTTTGCACTTTCATGAGTTTAATTCCCAAGATCAATCCAGCCTACTATATAGTTATATGCTTGAATATCTTCAATATTTCTATCTTCAAGAGGCACTACAACTTCAGCATAATTATGTCTAGCATCAAAAATTACTCTTGATATGGTCTTAAACTTCTTTGATATTTTTGTTTTTACTAGCTCAAGTTGAGCAAAATCAAAATCATCAAGAGAAATAGCTTGCATCTTGCTCTTGGGTATTTGAGTCATGATCCAAGGAAGAAAGGTTGATGGATCTTCTGGTGCAGAGGATACCAAGGATTATGATGTTTGGGGAAGGACAATAGTTTGTGAGGTGGGTGTAATGGAAGGTGGGATGGTGGTATCTGGTAGTGTAGTAGACACCAATGGAATTATGGTTATGATTGGTGGAGTTTGAGTTAACATGACAAAAATTTTGGTCCCTACTCACAAGTTGGATACAGGAGTAGCAGAGACTTGGGTTGCCTATTTAGAAGATAGTGTGGACATAAATTTATCTATATCTTATTGGGTAAAATATAAATTGGTGGGAGATCCCAATGAATTAGAAGGACTAGGTAAATTTTAAAGGGAATAAAAAACTTGATCTAAAGTGCCTTAAGATGGGACTTGAAAAAGTGTGGCACTGGTAGGTGATGGAGGGGAAGAATGAAAGAAGTTACCTATGATGCTATCATTTGTGAAGTTTCAATTGAGGAAATTTGTGGCTATGTGGCTACAGGTTGAGATGGTTGTGAAGTCACTGGTTAAGGTGTAGATTTCTTTCTTCTCTGCTTGAACACTTTTTTTTACATCATCTTCTTTGCCTTTTCTTTTGCCTTTACTCATGAACACAAACCTTGGTTTTTGTGTAGAAATGGAAGCATCCTCCTTGTTTTTTATTCTAAATTCCTCACACTTCTTGGTAGTGTCTTCATCATATTCTTCCTCAGATCCAATTTTGAATTATTTCAACTTAATACCTTTTGACTCTAACCAAGCATTAGTCTTCACAAGAACAGGTTGAAATCTATCTTTGATAGATGTGGATTCTTTTATGGACCATTAGATTGGAGGAAAAGGAGTTAAAGCCACTTGATTACCCTCATATGATGGTTCTAATACATTCTCATCATCTAAAAAATCTTTAGGAACATCAACCAAATTTAGATTGATAATTTAATCATTAGTGAGATGGCTGTAATCTAGCTTTCTCAAATCTTCATCAGTCCAACACTTTGTCCAAATGTCTTCAATCCTGTGCACATGAGTATAGTTTCATTTCAACTTTTCCTTCATCATTCTGTAATAAAAGTTGATCCTGCTCTTGAATTTATTAAGAGTGATTCATTGTATTTTAGTTTCCATTGTCTTAGCTTTGGGAGTGGTGGAAATTATATATCAACCAATGTTAATTAGAAACTTGAATCCTTGCTTGTGGGCGTCCAACTATTTTTTATGCACACTCATCATTTGCCAACATATCCCCATCAAAATCAACTTATCACTTGGGTACTTGGGCAACATATAAGGTTGTTCATCAAACCCTCTTACCCTAATGTAGGTGAAATTTGGAAATTATAGAAAGATACAACCAACCTTGTTGACTGTTGCCCATGCAACATCTTGGATTCTCTTTTTCTCGAGGTCTTGATTGAAGATACAGATGAAATTTTAAAATAAGGAATCATTGACTCTCCTATAATGTTTTATGCTTTCTTTGAGAGTCAATTATGGGTAATATTCATGTATAAGAGCCTTATTTCTCTCACCAACATTGGTTAACCTTGGGAAATGTTTTATTTTGGCTACAACATATACCAAATAGGAAGTCATATATAATTTTAGAGAAGATATCACCTCAAAAAGTTGGTGACATATGGCATCACTAATCTATTTTCCCTAGTAGATTTTTTTTTCCTTTATTGATGATGAAAATGTAGTGATACATCCTTTTTTGGAAGACATTTGATGTTAGTAGCCATTTGAATCTGATTAGGAGGGTGATTAAATCCCCTACTTCCTTTGGGAATTCATTGCGATAAAAGTACTTGGGCCATCTCATAATGGAATGTCGAGGAGTTTTAAGCCAATGAGAATTGATGTCTTTTACACTTGTCAGAATTCTTATCATAGTAATCTTGGGTTGAGTTCACAGTTATATCTAAAAACTCCTCAATATCAGAGAGATGAAATATTTTATCAAGGAATTATTCATCAAGCTAAATGATCACTTTTCCATCTACATCTTTGACTGATCTTGTCTGACTATCAAAGTGTGCAACAACTATCAAAACAAACTTTGGATCTTGTGCTGACATAGGGAATGCAGTTGCCAAATGAATTTTGCTATTTAAGATAGCCTACATGTGCTATGCAATAGGGTCCCTGCTAAGCCTTTACAAGAACTCAACCATGTCAACATGACCAATCTCAGTATCTCCAATCTAGTCTACATTTGATTCAAATATGGATGCCAAAAACACACCTTAGAACTTGTACTTGCTTTCTTGGGAGGAGAATCCTCCAACATTGATCAAGTGGCTATAAGGGGGAATGCCAATTCTTTAGAGTTATCATTTTTCATCTATTTTGGAGAAAAAGTAGGAGCAGGATAAATATGTGCTTTTACATGGGATAGGAATAAAGATGTGTAGTTTAGAGAAAATTCTGTAGACTGCATGTGTGTTTTAAGGTTTTGGGTGTAATTCAGAGAAAATTCTCTGAACTGCATCAAAGTTGGGTATATCATTTGGTGGTTAGAGAATTTTCTCTGACTTACACCAAGCTTTGGTATGTTTGGTGTAGATCAAAGAAAATTCTTTGATCTACACTCAGAGAGGTAAGTCTTTCATATAGGTTAGAGAATTTTATCTAACCTACTCTAGCTTTGATTGGTTTGGTGCACATCAAAAAAAATTCTCTGAAGTGCACCATGGGGTTGGTTATTTGCACTTCAAAGAATTTTATCTGATACACACAAGGAAGTGGGAAAAGTTAAAGGGTACACCTTGGAGAAAATTATCTGAGGTAGATGACCAAAGATCATTTACGTGTACCTTAGATAATTTTATTTGATGTGCATGAGGGGAAAATAAAGAGGTGTAACTTTGAGAATTTTTTTTGAGATGCACAAAGAACCAAAGGAAAGGGGTGTACCTTGAAGAAAATTTTCCAAGTTTCACCCTTGGGAAAAAATATCTCAAGGAGGGTTAAGGGGTTTGGGAAAATATGAGGGAAGATGAAAATAACATAAACACTTAGGATATTTACAAGGTTTGTAACAAAGGGGGAAAAGGTGAGGGTTTCATAAATGTGAGAGGACATTGAGAAATATAAAGTGTGAAATTTAAAAAGAAAAAAAACCTAGGAAACATAAATAAAAGAAATAAGAAAGGTACCAAGACCTACATGTAATCCAGAGATGATGAAAATTATGAGCAAGTAGGAATAGATGTGAAGACATCGAGGGGTGATGCAAGCAAGTTTGAAAATCACAAACAAGAGGGAGTACACATGAGCTCAAAAATGATGAGAATAACAAAAGTAACAATGTAAAAAGAAAATTATTTGGGTTAAATTATATATAAAAGTGGTAATTAATGTGTATTAATTATTAAAGAAGTGGTGGGCTCAGGTGCAGGTTCAAAGAAATTCTCTGATTTTGCACATGCAGTGGTGGATAAATTCTCTACCATTACACTCAAGGTTGTAGTCTAGAGAAAATTCTCCAGTTTACACTAATTTAAATTTGGTGTAGTTTAGAGAATTTTTTTTAAACTGCATGAGGTAAAAAAACTCCCCTAAAAAACTAACTTTTTGGGAAAAAACAAACACAAAGAGGCAGTGATTGGCCTCATTTCACATGCTTAGAGCTCATGGGTTACAAAACATATAAGTTTCATTGGGGTTATCCCATGAATTAAACCTATTAAATTCAAGAATAATAGCTAGCTCTGATTGGGGAATTTTATTCAAGCATTCTTTGAAATTCTTGGAGGAAATAAAATCCCAAAACTCTAATTGCCTTTCTCCATTGGGCCATAGAGTCAGATGACTGACTAGAGTAAAAACACAACAAAAAGAGTATAGATGTATACAAAATGTACAAACTTATCTATAACTTCACTGAGTGAAAATTTTTATATGTTTTTCACTATAGGGCAGCGGTAATGGTGTTCCATCTAGATACACAAAAAGAAAACTATGTTCTCTAGAAAGCTGGTGAATGAGGAAAGGACCCCTCCACAAAGAATCAAATTTTCCATGCATTCCTTTTGTCTCTCTTTTATTATCCTACAAAATAAATAGATCCCTAAATTAGAAATCTCATGGCTTGGCCTTCTTTTTAAAAAGTTTCTTGACTTGGCTTTGATTCAATAATGTGGTCCACCACTTTTATACGTTGCTCCTCTAATTTGGTAATGTGCATGATAAACTTATCTATTAAACTTTAAAATGTTTCATATTCAATTGCATTAGCCAATCTAAGAGTGGGAAAATCTAATGTGATGGGTATTTTTGCATTCAAACCATACAAAAGTTGAAAAGGAGACATACCAATCACTCACTTGGGAGTGATGCGATCAACCCATAATGCATCATATACTACCTTATGCCAGGTTCTCTGATTTTCCTCTACCAACTTTTTGATGATAGTAACCAAGTTATTAATACTTGACTCATCTTGACCATTTCCTTGGGGGAGGTAGTCTAAGTTGTGATACATAATGATCACATATTCAAAATAGAATTGAGTTATCTCTTAGGATGTGAAACAAATAACATCATCGATTACTATTTTGTTATGCATTCCAAATATTGTGATGATGTTTTCGTTAAGGAAGTTGCAAACAATCTCTTAAGTGGCATGTTTAGTTGGAATTGCCTCCACCCACTTGGTGAATTAATTAGTAGCCATGAGAACATAACTATGACCTACACTTGATAATGGGTTCATGGCACCAATGAAGTTAATACCCCATTGCTGAAAAGGTTAATCAATAACTACTGGCTTAAGGGGTAGGGATGCAAACTTGGGTTTTCCCACAAATTACTGGCACTTCTCACATTTATGCACCTGAGTGTATGCATCTTGAAAAAGTGTTGGCTAGTAGTATCTTGACCAAAAAATATTGTGAGCTATGATCGAAGCTAAGAAATGTCCTCTGCATGCTAGGTTGTGAAAATGTTCCAGCAACTTGCCTTGTTGTGCTTTGTCTACACATCATAGAAAAATTCCATCAATGTTTTACTTGTACAAACCATTATCCCAAAGAATGAAGTTTTCAGTTTTAAGCTTGATTGTCCTCTTCTCTTTATGAGACAAATGCTCTAGACATTCTCCATATGTGAGAAAATGAGAAATGTCAGAATACCATTCATGTTTTGTGCTCACAAACGAGACCGTGGGTAGCTCTTCGTTTTTTATTGTTGGATGTCTCTTTTGGTTTGTTTTATGCAATGAGCTATGAGAAACCTTTTCCATGCACTAGATTTTTAGGTTTGATTTCCATATCATATTCTTGGATCTTATCAATCCAATTACCTCTTTTGCTTCTAATTTTTTTTGAGTTAGGATAAACTTGACTATAGAATCTAGTACCAGTGCGATGGTGTGAGAGTTAAGGATGTAATACTTGAAATGTTTAACTACTTTCACCATAGTGTAAGCATGTTTCTCTTTGGGTGAGTACTTGAGCTCGTGAGCCTTTAGAGGATAGCTCATGAAAGCTATAATAGATTCAATCCCCTCTTCATTTGGTTATACCAAGATTATGAAAAGAGTGTGCTCAAAAGCATAATTGTATATGGTGAAGTTCTTGGTATAGTCAAGGCAGACTAAAATGGGAGCAAGTGCAATTGCTTCCTTGACTTCATGAAAGGCAACTCTCCCTTCTGTATTCTAGCAAAAAATTGATTTCCCTTTCATCATATCAATAATGTGATGAGTCTTCTCAGTGAAATTAGGTACAAATCTTTGTAAGAAGTTAACCTTCCCAAAGAAGGAATGCAATCCTTTCTTACCTGATGGTAGAGTAAGATTTTGAATTAACTTAACCCATTCAGGATCAATCTTGATTCCTTCCTTAGACATAATGTGTTCTAGGAGCTTACCTTCAGTAACCCCTAAAATGGATTTCTTAGGATTAAGGGATATCCCATGTTGATGGCATCTTTGAAGCACTTATTGTAAATGATCACAATGAACCTAAAAATTCTTTGAGAAAGCAATTAAATCATCAAGATAGACCATAATGAACTTACCAACAATATCCTAGAATTCCAAGTCCATATCCTTATGAAAGGTGGCACCAATGTTAATCAACTCAAAAGGCATTTTGCAATATGCAAAAGTGTCCCATAGAGTAGTGAAGGTCATCTTGTGTTGATATTAATCATGCACCTCCAATTGATTGTACCCTATGAAGCCATCTAACATAGACAACATCTCTAAACCTGTCACTATTTGTAGTACTTGATCCATTATTGATAGTGGGTAATTATCCTTAAGTGATGATTGGTTCAAATTTCAGAAGTCAACACAAATGCAAATTTATTCATTCTTTTTTCTCATAGGAACAATGTTAGATATCCATTTTGAGTGATGTATAAGAAAGATGATCTTAACATTCAACATCTTTTGAATTTTAGCAAGGAAGGTAATTAAAATTTTGGGATTTTATTGTCATTATTTTTGCTTGTGAGGCTGAGACCCAGGTTTGAGAGGAATATCATGCTGCACTTCCTTGGGTCAAAAATATTTTAGATCAGCATATGAATATGCTAATACATTAATGTACTAGCATAGAAGTCTCACCAACTTCTCTCTTTCTTCTAACCAGCAACATTTCCCAATATTTATCATTTTGGGATTATCATCTATCCCTATATTAAATTAATAAATTTTTACTGATGAATTTGATTATAACTATTGATGTTTAATGAATTGATCATGTTTATAAAAAATCCTTTCTAGAGATACCAATATTTTAGGAATCCTATTCCCTTTCAGCTGCAAAATCTCTTCACTAGTTTTTTTATTTACCTTTAAAATTGATTCTTGAGTAGTGGAGTGACTCCCCTCAAAGTATAAATCACTAAAATTTTATACCTTCTCCAAAAAGGTGATGAATTACTCATCATTGTTGAAAACCTGCCAATGATTGACATTATCAGGAATGTTGGGTTAGAAGACCAACTTAATGGTATACTTGTTTCCTTGGAAATCTTTATGAGGAATCAAGAGTGTGGCTGAAACAACCAAAAAATCTACCCTATCATTATATTCTCTTGTAATCACTGATATATAAAAAGCATCAAAATATTTCATGCAATCCTAGACTCAATTATGATAATGCCTTAGCCTTTCATTCTTTATTTGATATAAATTCCTAACTTGACAAATGAGTAACTCAACATCACTTTGAACATGGAGATTTTTAATTCCTTTCTTTTGTGCAACCTCCATCCCTGATAACAAGGATTCATATTTAGTAGTATTATTAGTGTTATCAAACTACAAATTGAAAGAAAAAGGGAATATCTTTCCTTTTGGGGATATGAGGATGATCCTAGCTCTAGATCTGTTTAAAGAACAACTGCTATTAAATTCTAAAGTCCAAACATCATTTGAACTTTCTACCTTGATAGTCTCAAAATTCAAAACCTCTTCATCTAAAAAGGGAGGTTCTTCTATTTCCTAACCTTTATCTAAAATATCATCTGAAGATACTGAATCTTCATATGTGGTGAAGGAATATGTACCCATTCTAGAGGTTTCAAAGAGAATCTAGGCTTTTGGATCTTCAGTCTTTGTCACAGTATACTTTTCTTGCTTCTCTAGATGAAGTTTCCACATCACACCTTTTACAGGTATTCTAGCCTCAGACTAATCCATGTTGATTTCACACCATATTTTCAAAAGTTACACCCCAATAAAACTCCACATGAGGTTGGAACATCAGCCACAAGAACCATCATTTTTATTTTCTTCTCTTAAAATGTGGCAAATGCAAATTGTGCATCCTTGATCTAGCTTATGAGAGGTACTTTATTAGTTTCCATTGAAAAGAAACAAACAAAAGTCTTTGTCAAAGTTAACCCCAAAGTAGTGGCTACTTTGGTTGGCATCACATTATCGAAAGCACCCAAATTAATGACATAATTACTAATCTTATAACTATTGACAAATAGTGTAATATATAAAGGTTCTATTTTTCCTAAATTAGATGCAGGAGTTACAACCATGTTATTTTGCTTTGATCTTTGTTAAGGGTCAATTGATACACTCTTAGATGAGTTTTGATTGGAATTGGTCCCTTTGCTTTTTACAAACTTTTCCAATCTTTTGAATTAGTCAGGATTGGATTGGAGGTACTCAGCCTTAGACATTTGAATTTTTGTTTTCCTAGCATGGTCTATGATATCAAAAGCTAGATATGGGGTAGTTAAGGAAGATGAGATATTTTCATTTTCAATGTTCAGGTTTTGAGAACTAGGTCTAGATATAGAAGGAGAAGAAGTAGAATGATGAGGAGGTGTACTTACTTGTTTATCCACCACTATGTCTCTTGGTTGAACTAGAAAAGGAGTTCTTCTCTTGGTAATTGTAACCTATTTACGTGGTTCATCCTTGGAGTTAGCTTTATCAACCCTCTATTATTGATTCAATTGACTTTATGAATGAGTGAATATGGCATAAAAATCACCATGTATATCTTCCTTTTGTTTTACTTCTTCTTTTTCAAAGTTTAGAAACTTGATATCAAAGTCACTAGCTTCTCCCTCTTCATCTCCTGTGAAGGGAATAACATCATCTTATGGAACATATTCTAGCTCTAGAACATCATCATTTTTAGGTTCTAACTAGTTAACTACTGCATTATCTAGTGGTTCTTCCAGTGTAAGCTTTGCTTGTGGTGGAGGAATCTTATTTTGATTTTGGTTTCTTGAAACATTGTTGGAATAATTTGAAGCATTTGGGTATGTTCTTCTTGGAGTATCCTTGTATGAAGGGAAGGACATACCTTGGGACATTTGCTTCTTAAGTGCTAGTAATTCATTTTCTAGCTTCTGCATCATAAGATTCATGGTGCTAGTAGAAGATGAAGTTATAGAAGGCTGCCCTCTAGGCTTGATTGAATTATTTATCACTTTTCTCACTAAGATCAAATCATCTTCTACTTCAGTGGTTAATCTTTGAGAATCATCCAGATTAGTTGGGGCTACTCTTCACAAAAGAAAATTAACCTCTGAAAACTCAGAATTGATGAATAAACATTTCAAGTTCTCAAGAGTAGGTTGAGCAACTGCTAGAATTCTATTCCTTAACTTATTGAATTTTGCCATGAACTCATGCATGGGCTTATGTGTTTATTTATTCATTTGTGTAAGTTGAGCCAACAAGGCATGAACATATTTTACTAGCTTAAACCTTGCCTCAAACTTAGCTTTAAGTGTTGCCCAATTTGTGATGCTCCCTATTATAAGATGGTAAAACCAATTGGTAACAACCCCTTAGAGTGTTTTTATAAACAACCTTATAGAAACATCTTCATGTTCCACTTAAAGAACTCCACATGTAATGTAGAATCCAACAATATTTTCATATAGATGTTACTTACCATCACCATAGAACTTATGGAAATTTATCTGTGAACCATGAGGAAGTTCATGAGATGGTGGTGTCAAGTTCAACAGACCAAAAATAGTTCCCCATAGACCTTGAATAACCATTCTATGTGGATTATAGGGAGGAATAACAAATATTTTCAAAGGAAAAATAGGTAATACCATACGAACGTTATAAGCTTCCCCTGGTATAGGATATCTTGTATTGGTAAGTGGAAAACTTCTTGTACATTGAAGAGGTGACCTTGCAAATGCCAACAAAAGATCAAAGTTATGTTCTTGCAACAACTTGAATGTTGGATCAATGTGTCCCACTACCCTTCTTCCATGAGTGTATATTTATTCCACTAGATCGTAAAAGTATCTAAAAAATAAAAGAGATTAACTACAAAAAAATAGTAACAAATAATAAGGTGCTAGTCCTATTTCAATCAAATGAGTGTAGCTCTCATTTACATGTTTGTTTCCCTAGCAGAGTCACCAAAAACTATTGGATGAATATTTTTTTATTGATATAATGGTAACAAAATGTTACTTTCAACCATAGTGTGACGAGATAAATCTTTCCTCAAGGAAAGGGGAGGCTCCCTTTTTATTTCTAACCAACTCAACAAGTTATTATTTATACTTATTTATAGTAATTTTATCAAAGAGGGTGTTGTCATATCATCCAATCCTCTTTTTTCAGAATTTATGTTTAATTACAAACTTTATTTCACTCCTTACAATGTATTATGAAGGCATAAAACTACTTGATGGAACAATGATAACTGATATTCATATTATTTAGCCAAAAGAGTAACTAGAATGATACCTAAAAAGTAACATGAATAACTCTTCACCTTATTTTCAACAAAGATTAAAATCACCAAAGAAGAATAACTTATGGCCCAAAGTCTCCATGGTAAGTCACTTTCAATGATGAACACAAACTCAGTAACTAAAATGTAGCTCAAAGACCCCAAAATCAGCGTCTTAGCACCTTCTATTTTATAGAAATTTCACACCACAATCTAATCATCTTTAACTTGGTAAGGAAATTTTCCAATATTATCTATAAGGTCTAATTCCTTATCAATGCACATATCTTCAAATTATTTGAGATATTTAATTATATTCTTGAGAACTTTCATTTTATTCTTCATTGCTTCTTTTTATTCTATGAACACTTTCCTGCTTGGAATGACTTTATATTCAATCAAGAGTTCCAGCTTGAATTGGCATAGTTGAGTCCATGTATGAATACAATTTTTGGTCAACTCCAAGTCTTGAGTGAGTGTTTTAAGTGTTTATTGAATTTCCATTTTTACTTCACTCAAGTTCTTAAAAAATTCAACGATGGAATGAAACCATTGACTACCTTGGGTTGACAATATTTTAATCTAGGCATTGACTTCCTTACCTTGAGATCTAATCTTTTCCACCTATTGAATTGATTTTTCTATGGTTTCATTCTCAATAAGTATAATTAACTTAGATTATTATGTGATCTTTAATAGAAATGCAGTTAATTATTCTACTTATATCTTGAGTTGATCCTTGATTTTCTTATCCTTGTCGTTTCTCTCAATTAAGGATGCCATTGATACTTTCAAATATTCCTTTATACTTTGATGAGTTTACTTCCTAAGATCAATCCATCCTACTGCATATTTGAATTCTTGAATATATTCAATATTTCTATCTTCAGGAGGCACTGCAACTTCAACATACTTGTGTTCAACATCAAGAATTACTCTTGGTATGGTCTTAGCCTTCTTTACTATTTTTAGTTTTATCAACACAAGTTGACCAAAATAAAAATCACCAGAAGAAACAACTTGATTCTTCCTCTTAGGTGTTTGAGTCATGAGCCAAGGAAGATAGGTTGATGGATCTTCTAGTGTAGAGGATACCAAGGATTACGATGTTTGAAGAAGGACAACAGTTTATGAAGTGGGTGGAATGGAAGGTGAGATTGTGGTATCTAGTAGTAGAGTAAACACCAATGGAACTGTGGTTATGATTGGTAGAGTTTGAGTTGGCATGATATAAATTTTGGTCCATACTGGAAAGTTGGATATAGGAGTAGCAGAGACTTGGGTTGCCAATTTAGAAGATGGTGTGGACATAATTTTTTCTATATCTTGTTAGGTAAAATATAAATTGGTGGGAGATCCCAATGACTTAGAAGGAATAGGTAAATTTTAAAGGGAATCAAAAACTTGATCTAAAGTGCCTTGAGATGGGACTTGGAAAAGTGTGTCACTGGTAGGTGATGGAGGGGATGAAAGAATAGTCTGGGGAGGAATGGTAGAAATAATTGGTACAATTGGAGTAACAGGGGGAAGAATGGAAGAATCTACTTGTGATGATAATATTTATGAAGTTTCAATTGAAGAAATCTCTAGCTGTGTGGCCACTAGCTGAGATGGTTATGAATTCACTATTTGAGGTGATGCTTCACTTGTGACTGGATTTTCCTCTTTCTCTACTTGAACACTTTTTTCTACATCAACTTCTTTACCTTTACTCATGAACACAAACCTTGGTTTCTATGTAGAAGTGGAGGCATCCTCCTTATTTTTTGTTCTGAGTTCCTCATGATTCTTGGCCATGTCTTTATCATATTCTTCTTCAGACGCAGTTTTGAATTATTTGAAATTAATACATTTTGACTCCAATCAAGCATTAGTCTTCACAAGAATAGGTTGAAATCTATCTTTGATAGATGTGGATTCTTTTACGGAACATTGGATTTGAGGAAGAGGAGTTGAAAGCACTTGATTACCCTCATATGATGGGTCCAATATATTCTCATCATCTAAAAAATCTTTAGGAATATCAACCAACTTCAGATTGACAATTTGATCAATGGCGAGATGGCTACAATCTAGCTTTCTCACATCTTCATCAGTCTTACACTCTGCCCAAATGTCTTTAATCATGTGCACATGAGTATAGTTTCCTTTCAAATTTTCCTTAATCATTCTATGATCAAAGTCTCTCCTACTCTTGAATTTAGTAAAAGTGATCCATTGTATTTTAGTTTCCATTATCTTAACTTTAGGAGTGGTGGAAACTATATATCAGCCAATTCTAAATGGAAAATTGAAGCCTCACTTGTGGGCATCTAACTATTTTTTATGCACACTCAACATTTTCTAGCACATCTCCATCAAAATTAACTTATCACTTGGGCACCTGGGTAGCATATAAAGTTTTTCATCAAACACTCCTACCCTAATGTAAGTAAAGGTTGTAAATTGTAGAAAGATGTAACCAACCTTATTGATTATTTCCCATGCAACATCTGAGATTCTCTTTTTCTCGAGGTCTTGATTGAAGATACAAATGAACTACTAAAAGAAGGCATCATTGACTCCACTGTAATGTTTTATGATTTCTTTGAGAGTCAATTATTTGTAATATTCATGTACATGAACCTTATTTATCTCACCAACACCAGTTAATCCTGGGAAAGATTTCATGCTAGATACAATATATAACAAATAGGAAGTCATATATATTTTTAGTGAAGAGGTCACCTCAAAAAGCTGGTGACATATGGCATCACTAATCTATTTTACCTATTAGATTCTTTTTTTTCCTTTCCTGATGATGAAAATGTAGTGATACATCCATTATTGGAAGATATTTGATGTTGATAGCCCTTTGACTCTGCTTACGAGGGTGATTAAATCCCCTAATTCCTCTAGGAAATCACTATGATAAAAGTACTTGGGTCATCTCATAATAGAATGTTGAGGAGTTATAAGCCAATGAGAATTGATGTATCTTTTCACTTGTCAAAATTATTATCATATTACTCTTGGGTTGAGTTCATAGTTATATCTGAATACTCCTCCATATCAGAGAGATGAAAGATTTTATCAAGGAATTTTTCATCAAGCCAAATGATCACTTTTCCATCCACATATTTGATTGATCTAGTTTGACTATCAAAGTGTACAAAAACTATCAATATGAACTCTGGATCTTGTGCCAATATACGGAATGTGGCTACCAAATGAATTTTTCTATTTAGGATAACCTGCATGTGCTATGCAATAGGGTCCCTGCCAAGCCTCTACAAGAACTCAACCATGTCAACATGACCAATCTCAGTATATATGATCTTGTATATATTTAATTTGACCATAGATGTTGGAAACACACATTGGAATTTGTCATTCATTACTTTTTTGGTAGGATAATCGTATAACATTAATCAAATGGCTGCAAGGGGGAATGTTAATTCTCTAGAGTTAGTATTTTTCATCTATCTTGGAGAAAAAGTAAGAGTAGGATAAATTTGTGCTTTTACATGGGATATGAATAACGATGTGTAGTTAAAATAAAATTCTCTAGACTACACAAGTGTTTGAAGGCTTTGGGTGTAATTCAAAGTAAATTATTTGAACTGCACCAGAGTTGGGTATTTCATTTGGTGGTCAGATAATTTTCTCCATCTTACACCATGATTTGGTATGTTTGGTGTAGATCAGAGAAAATTCTCTAATCTACACAAAAAAGGTAAGTCTTCTATATATGTTAGAGAAGTTTATCTAACCTAGAATGGAATTGATTGGTTTGGTGCACATTGGAAAAAATTCTTTGAAGTGAACTATAGGGTTAGTTATGTGAACTTTAGATAATTTTCTCTAACATGCACGGGGAAGTGGGAAAAGTGCAAGGGTGCACCTTGGAGAAAATTCTCTGAGGTGCATGACTAAATATTGGTTACATGTAATTTCAATAATTTTCTCTAATATACATGAGGGGAAATTAAAAAGGTAAAACTCAGAGAATTTTCTTCGAGATGCATGAGGAACCAAAAGAAAGGCTTACACCATGGAGAAAATTTTACGAGTTGCACCCTTTGAAAAAAATGTCTCAAAGAGGGTCAAGGGGTTTGGGAAAACATGAGGGAATATGAAAATAACATAAACACTTAGTATATTTACAAGGTTTGTAACAAAGGGGGGAAAGGTGAGGGTTTCATAAAATGCGAGAGGACACTGAGAAATATAAAGTGCAAAATTTAAAAAGAAAAAAAACCCTAGGAAATAAAAATAAAAATACTAAGAAAAGTACCAAGACCTACCTATAATCTGGAGATGATGAAAATTGTGAGTAAGTAGGAATAAATGTGAAGACATTGAGGGGTGATGCAAGCAAGTTGGAAAATTGTGAATGAGTGAGAGTGCACACGAGCTCATAAATGGTGAGGAGAACAAAAATAAAAATGTAAAAAGAAAATAATGTGGGTTAAATTATATATAAAAGTGGTAATTAATGCATATTAATTACCAAAGAAGTGGATGGCTGAGGTGAATGGTCAAAAAAATTATCTGATCTTGCACATGCAGTGGCAGATAAATTCTCTACCATTGCACTCAAGGGTGCAATTTGGAGAAAATTCTCTGGTTTGCACCAATTCAAATTTGGTGTAGTTTAGAGAATTTTCTCTGAACTGCACGAGGTAAAAAAAAAATCCCTTAAAAAACTAACTTTTTGGGAAAAAAATAAAAGAAGGTAGTGATTGGCCTCATTTCACATGCTTAGAGCTCATGGGTTATGAAAAGGACAAGTTTCATAGGGGTTATCCCATGAATTGAGCCTGCTAAATTCAAGGATAACAGGTTGTAAAGAAAACATGAATTTTTTTGCATTGAGATTGGTGTTTTAGTAGTCAATAAAGGTATGAGATGTATTAATTTTTTTTAATATAATTTAGGACTTCTTAATAAATAAGACAAACTACAAAAAAGGTCACTAGGGTAAGACTAGCCTAATTGCCTACAAACCCTCAAGGTATGAAAATCAAGTTGTATAACCTTTTGGAGGGTCAAAGTCTATTGGAAATAATTTAGAAACATGATATAGAATATTTAAAATCTATTTGAGTATTTTCCAACCAATAAAATGCACTTTGAAGGTTTTATCCCAAAAAACTCTCTTTCTCGTTCCTATACACAATCTTGCCAACCTGAGAGGCTATTTTTGAAGCCTAAAAACTCCTTTGAGCAAATATATGGTGTCAAATGGATATTGGAAGAGTTTAGGGCGGTTTTATATTTACAATTCATGGATTTTTTTCATTAATCAAGACACTATGCAATATGAACAATCCTTAAGAGGACTGAGCACCAAAAATTCTCTTTTCACCTTGTGAAGGGCTCGATAAGGGTCAAGTTTTTTGCTTAGATATCAGAGAAGAATTTATATGGGAATTAAAGATATTATAAATAGTAGGGGAACCATGTGTACTAAAAACTTGTGTCATTATTTTATATACTAGGGATTTCACCTTTATGAATCATCGTTAAGATGATAGGTTTGTCTAAACCTTCCTTAAATACAACTAATGACTTAATGGAAAAATTGACTTTCTATGTTCTCAAAATGGATTAAATTGATCTATAAACTCCTTTAATAACCTATAAACACCCTTGGGTACCTAATTTATTCATTATTTTGTCATGTGTGAGGTATGATTGTATGAATTTTAGCCTAAGAATGATTGTTATAGGACTAAAAAGGTAGTTTTTGAGGTCTTCTCTTGAAATCTAACTGAGTAAGGCCTAATAGAGTATATTAAAACAATATATGATCTAATGGAAGGAAATTTAATATATTTATAAATAATTATGAAGAGATTTTAAGACACCTAAATGCCCCTATAAGCTAGTTTCATTATAATGTCTTAAGAGACATATTGATTAATCCAAATGCCATCAAGAACTCTAAGAGACTAGACCCAAATGCATCTATATATTAATAATTGTAAGTGATATACAAGATTGAAAAGATAATAATGAAATTATACAAGGTATGAAATAGGTTGGTAACTATCATAACAATTCTTAAGAAAGGACTAGCTTTAGAGTGAGAGAATAGATTTATCTTAATGGCGTATTATGAGCCAACAAAGATCTTACAATGAGTTTTAAGGTTATTAGAAACATGAATGGTTTGAAATTTAGTTTTCATTCTCTCCCATGATAGAAGGAGCATATAAGATCCAAAGACAATGCAAGAGGACTCCAAGAAGCATGATCAAGAATGCTAAGTGTCAAATATGGGCTTGTAACTCTTCTTAGGCCAAAAATGGCTAGTTTCATGAGTAATAGTTGTTAGTATTAGAACACAATTGATTACCTTTGTATAAGAAACCAAACACGGAATTAAACCAGAAGTAAAATGTAACTAGAATTCAGAAACAACACAGAATATGAGAGACAATACAATCTTGTATTAATACTCTTCCAGAAGGAAATACAATGAATAAATCACACTCTTCCCACACCTCTTGGGCATATCAATAATTCTCCCTCAAGAGTTCTCTCTCTCACACAATCAATTACAACCATAAAATCAAACACAAAGTTGTTCCCTCCACCAGTCAGTAACAATACTGCCAGTACACCAAGTACTCAAAGTACTCCAAGTAGATCTCCCTGATCTTGCTCCTTGTTGTGTTGCAGATCTCATTTGACATTACTACCCCATAGATCTCCTTTGAACTTGCACACACACACCTACAGATTAACTGACCTTACTTACCATGTAGATCTCCCCTGATCTTGATACCTGTAGATCAACTGATCTTACAATTGGAAGGATCTCTTCCTTGTCCTTGATTACAATACAGCCCCATGGGTCTCTTAAATAGATCCCATGTAAATAATAATTAGACTTCCTAATTACAATAATTAGAAATGTAGAATCAAGACTAAAATTAGTCTTTTACATGCAAACTAACTGTCCGTCTAAAATTAGACCAGTTTTGGAAGCGCATGCAAACGCACACACACACACACACAGTTTGCTGACGTCAGTTCCTATCTGACCGATGTCGGTCGAACCCTAATCGATGTTGGTTACTGCATACACTAAAGATGACCAACGTTAGTTGATCAGACCGATGTCAGTTACTGCAACACTCAACAACCTCCTCCATTTGCATTAGTGAAGCTTTTAGCTGCACAACTTAACAATCTCCCACATAGAGATAAACAACTGCACCTGTACCTATACCTATACATCATCTAATTTTGTTTCCTATCTTGTATTCCTCTCCAAGTTTAGTCTTGAAGACCAACCACCACAAATCCTATGGTGCTTCTCCTATCATCCAAGTAACCTGCCATATCTGAATCTACATACCCATGTAGAGAAGTGCTTGACCTTGCATAGCATGTATACCTGCTACTGGTCCCTCTTAGATACCTGAGAATCCAATGAATTGATTTCTAGTGCTTCTTTCTTGAATTGGACACAAACTTGCCAACAACTCCCACTGCTTGGGTAATCTCAGGTCTAGTACTCATGTACTCAACCTCATCATGTGATTTGGGACACTATTCTGTGAACTATCCATCCATAAGTGTGCTAACTGGTTCTGCATCTTGCATATTAAACCTCTCCACTACCTTATTCACATAATCATCTAGAGACAAAATCAACCTGTGACTTTCCCTATCTCTAGAAATACTCATGCCAAAGTATTTTGCTGCTCCCAAATCGTTCATGGCAAACCTCTGAACTAACTTTACCTTTAGCTTAGTAATCTCTTGCATGTGTGACCCTGTAACAAGCATATACACTACATATAGTAACATGATAATGTAGCTAATATTATCCAACCTGGTAAAGTAAACACAATGGTCACATTGACATTGACTAAAGCCATGCTTTGTCATACACCTGTCAAACCTTAAACACCATTGTCCTGTAGCCTGCTCAAGACCATAGAACCTGGCCTTCTCTCTCATGTGTCCATTCTCTCCTTTCTAAAACTTAGGAATCCATTCATCTTTTAGTGCTTTCATCCTAGCTGGAAACTCTACCAAATATCCTATTTAGTTCTTTCCCAAGGATCAATTTTCTCATTCATGCCATGCTCCCACTGTTTCCTGGATTCTACCTGCATTGCCTCTTCAAAACTTCCTGGTTCTTGACCATCAGTGAGCAACAAGTAGTGTAAGGGAGGGGAATAATGAATTTGAGGCTTACTTACCCTTTCAGTCCTCCACATGGGCATTTGAGACTCCTTGATAGCTTGTTGTCAGCCCAAAATCCATTTTGACAGTGATCGATCTCGGTCACCTCTGGCCGACCCTGGTCTGCACCCGACTGATGTCAATTCCACTTGATCACCGATGCTGGTTCCCTGACTAACGTCAGTGTCCACCTGGTCACTAACATTAGTTCCCTAATCGGTGTTAGTATCCACCTACTCGACACCATCAACTCTAGTCTACACATGACCGACATCGGTACCTACCTGTTCGACGTCAGTTCTCACCTGACCGACATCGATAAATGTGTTTTCTTGTGAGTGATGATTTTTACCCATGAGCTCACTTTGGATCATAACATTGTCCAAACTACCTTGCTCAAAATTATTCAGCCCCTTGAGCTGATCTCTATCCATCATCTTCTCCTTGAAAACTGAGGCTTTCTTGTTCTTGTCAAAAACATCAGATTTCCTCTTTATGCAATAAACCCAATCCTTTCTTGTAGCATAAGTTTCAAGAAACCTTACTTTCTTCTGTTGCTTACAAAAATATCAATCTATGCTTTTTGAATCCGAACTCTTACCTTTTGACTCAGGAACATGCATCCCCTTCTTACTCATGTGACCAAGCCTACAGAGCCACATCTTCACATCTACATCTGAAGTAGATAAACCAGAAGGAGAATCAGTAATACAAGTAGATAGATAAAGGGTACCTACTTTCTTACCTCTTGCTAAAATAAGTGCACCCTTAGAAACTTTCCAAGATTCCACTATGAGAGTTATTGTGCATCCCTCATCACCCAACTTTCTTACAGAAATCAAATTCTGCTTCAGGACTGGGACATGCTTGACCTCCTTCAACACCTATGTGTTGCTCGTCTGCAATTTCAGCTGCACTTTCCCTTTGCCAACCATTTGACAAGGCTTACCATCCCCTAAATAAATCTTTCCAAAGTCTCCATGGACATAATCATAAAAAAATTCTCTATTTGGGGTTGCATGGAAAGAGGCACCAGAATCTACAACCCAAGATTCCACTTTATCCAAAGAACATACAAGAGCATCCTGTGCAACAATACCTGCAACATCTGCTTCTTCATTTCCTTCATGCTGATCTTCTTTCAACTAACAATCTTTCTTTACATGCCCTTTCTTTCCACAATTCTAGTAGATTATACTGCCATACCTGGATCTAGATCTCATGCCTATCTTTGACCTTGATTTCCCTTGCTCGATCTTCTCTCTTTGCCTTCCCCTACTTTCAACACTTAAAGCATTACCTAATGATTCTCCTGTGCTTTTCCTATGAATTTGTTCATTCAAGATTACACTAACAACATCATCAACTTTCAAGATATTTAAAGCAGACGTAGTATTACTAACTGCCATTACCAAACTATCCCAACTTTCTAGTAATGAGCATAAGATTAAGAGAGCCTTAATTTTATCATCAAAATCTATATTGACTAAAATTAACTAATCTACTAATCCATGGAAATCACTAAGATGACTATGTACCGATCCACCTTCTAGCATTTGCAAATTAAATAATTGCTTCATAAGAAATACCTTATTCGAAGCTGAGGGTTTTTCATATAAATTTTCCAAAGATTCCATTAACTCTACCATTGTCTTAGCCTGTGATAAGTTGGAAATCACAGACGATGCCAGGCTCAACCTTATAGATCCCAGAGCCTTCCGATCAAGAACATTCCATTCTTCATCTTTTATATCTGTGGGCTTGCATGCAACCCCACCCAATGGTAAGTACAGATATTTTTGATATAGATAATCTTCTATCTTCATCCTCCATAATTGATAATTCTTGCCATTGAATTTTTCCATTCTTAGCTTACTTTCTTTTGCCATTGCTATACTCCCACTCAATCAAAAACCCATGAGAGTGACCTGTAATCAACAAACACTAACCTGCTCCAAACTAGGCTATGATACCACTTTTTAGGACTAAGAGCACAATTGATTACCTTTGTATAAGCAACTAAACACAAAATTAAACCAGAAGTAAAATGTAACTAGAATTCAGAAACAACATAGAATATGAGAGACAATACAATCTTGTATTAATACTCTTTTAGAAGGAAATACAATGAAGAAATCACACTCTTCCCACACCTCTTGGGCATACCAGTAATTCTCCCTCAAGATTTCTCTCTCTCACACAATCAATTACAACCACAACTCAAACATAGAGTTGTTCCCTCCACTAGTCAGTAACAATACTGTCATTACACCAAGTACTCAAAGTACTCCAAGTAGATCTCCCTGATCTTGCTCCTTGTTGTGTTGTAGATCTCCTTTAACCTTGCTATCTCACAAATCTCCTTTGACCTTGCAAACACACACCTGCAGATCAACTGACCTTACTTACCATGTAGATCTCCCTTGATCTTGCTACCTGCATATCAACTGATCTTACAATTGGAAGGATCTCTTCCTTGTCCTTGATTACAATACAGACCCATGGGTCTCTTAAATAGATCCCATGCAAACAATAATTAGACTTTCTAATTAAAATAATTAGAAATGCAGACTCAAGACTAAAATTAGTCTTTTACATGCAAACTAACTGTCCATCTAAAATTAGACTAGTTCTAGAAGTGCATGCAAATGCACACACACACAGGTTGCTGACATTGATTCCTATCTGACCGATGTTGGCTGACCCCTAATCGATGTTGGTTACTGCATACACTAAAGATGACTGACATCAGTTGATTAGATCGATGTTGGTTATTGCAACACTCAACAACCTCCTCTATTTGCATCAGTGAAGCTTTTAGCTCCACAACTTAACAATCTCCCACTTGGAGATAAATAACTGCACCTGTACCTATACTTGTACATCATCTAATTTTGTTTCTTGGCTTGTATCCCTCTTCAAGTTCAGTCTTGAAGACCAACCACCACAAATCCTGTGGTGCTTCTCCTGTCATCTAAGTAACCTGCCATATCCGAATCTACATACCCATGTAGAGAAGTGCTTGACCCTACATAACATGTATACCTGCTGTTGGTCCCTCTGAGATACCTGAGAATCCACTGAACTACTTTCCAGTGCTCCTTTCTTGAATTGGCCACAAAATTGCTGACAACTCCCACTGCTTGGGTAATCTCAGGTCTAATACTCATGTACTCAACCTCATCATGTGATTTGGGACATTGTTCTGTGAACTTTCCATCCATAGGTGTGCTAACTGGTTCTGCATCCTACATATTGAACCTCTCCACTACCTTATTCACATAATCATCTAGAGACAAGATCCAAAGACAATGCAAGAGGGCTCCAAGAAGCCTGATCAAGAATGCTAAGTGTCAGATATGGGCTTGTAACTCTTCTTAGGCCAAAAATGGCTAATTTCATGAGTAATAGTATGAGGCATGGAGGAAATGGTCTTTCCATAAACCAATTTGAATAAGAATCATCATCAATAAAGAAACACATGCCAAGGAGATTGATAAAACTACTCTTAGACTCTCTTATTAGATTGTAACTGACTTGGAGTGACTTTTGTTATTGGAGTTCCGCCATCATCTTCCTTCTCCATCTCTCTCATTTTCTTCTATATATGCTACCTTGAATCGCTTGTTATATATATTTTAGTCAAGCATGGTGAATCCTTGCTCAACCAAACACTTGTAATATACCTTTAAATGTTGAATAAAGCTGATTCTTACCTTCTCATATGCTTGTAATTAATGTACTTGTGTGATTATTAATGAATTCTAATAGTAGTGCCTTCACTCTCTCTCATTTGTCCTCTCCCACCTTTTTTGCAAATGGATTATCTTCTTGTATATCACATGGTGAGTTTGGATAGCTTTGCATATTTTGGAAGTGGATTTTAGTCATTAGTGTCTTCCTTAGGCTTATTGATTAGCCCTTCAATTCAACACATTGTTTATGAGCTCCATGTTGAAATACTCATGCTTGAAGGTCCTTATTGAGTAGTGAAATCAGATTCAGGGCCAATTCATGTTCTTAGTGCATGATATTCAAGTGGAGGGTGTTAATTTGGTGCATCACCTCCCTAGTTTAGTTTAATTTTAATTTTTTTACCCTTTTCCTTTGCAAGCAATAGGTATAGTAGTAGTTTTAGGGTGATATCATCAATGGAGCTAGCCCTATCTAGAGATTCAACTCATTAATTAGGCCATCCATATCCTATAGGTGTATCCATGATATCACTCAAGACAGGAGGCTTGAAAAACCTCCTTAAGGGTGAAACTTTTGATGATAATATGAAGTTATATTTATATCTTCATTTATGGATATGGATGAAGGAAATATCATTAATCACATGAAATTAATGACATTAAAACAATCCAATAACCCAAGATAGATGGAATTAATCAATTCATATATACTTAATCCTTATGCAGATCCTAGAGAACTGATCAATTTGTCATGGATTAGATCATCTCTTGTTAAGGAATACATCAGATTAGGATTACTTGATGTAAACTTCCCAACATTGTTTCCTAATTGAAGATGCAATTGGATAGAAACATTATTAGAACCCATGTTATAAACCAACTATACTTAGGTAAAAACTTATATTTTTTTCCAGAGTTTATTAACCAACATGCTATATGAGTTTAACATAACAATTGGTTGGGTTCCACTACACTAAATAAGATAAAAGAATATTTCATAACATGGTTTCAATAATTCACAACTATAAATTTTCATAATAAGAAATAAATCATGCCATAGTATTATGAATAACTCATCTCACTAAATTATACAATATGAACAAACTTGTCCTTAATTTAATGTGAATACAACTAGTGTAAGAATCTAAATAAATTACAACATTCAATGCTATAACCAATAATAATGAATATGGTATAATTCATATGAACATATCTACATAGTGTGTAATCAATTATCCCAGAATCCATATTAACATATATATCTAAGAGGCTTGTGTGTGAACATGAACATATGATGGCGTTAATTTTAGCTAAGAAAGAGGGAGAGCATCATCCAAGTGCTTTCCCTCCAACCATAGACCTGACAGTAGCTGCACACCTCCCAATCAGGGAGTGGCCCTACCCTTCACAAAGGTGTATATGAACATAGAGTGAAAATTAATGATAAATACATGAATGTGTATCAAATTTACAATTTAATAATGCATGCAATAATCTGTGTTAACACACATTTAGAAATTACTATGGAAAGACAACACATACAACTATAACATTACTTGGCTAGACATTTAATATAGTGTAATCGGATTTCAATTTGGTTCTAATCCACATAATATCTTATTATTACATATAATATTTACACACTAGTTCAGTCAACCATGATAAAATATAAACAAGCTACTACTTGTTTCACATCAGATAAAAGATCCTAATGTAAAACTCTAATTTTACATGGATATCACACACTAAACACACAAATAGTATATTCACACCTAAATAAAACCATTTAATTTAACACCATATTATTTTGTGTGAGATAATATAAATCCTTATTAAATTACATAACACTTCAATTTCATCCATCACATACAAGAATATAAAAGTAATTCAAAATACCACTACATCAAGCATACTTAAGCTATGTAGTTTAACTAATTAGTTTTTGAGGAATTTTATAGTTATTATGTTTTCCAATAACAATTTTATTATATTTAATAAAAACATATCAAATATTAAACTAATTGATTATGTAATGACACTCAAAATGAAGCAATGTTGTTTTAAACATCTAGCTGATTTAAGTAGATTACTAATGAGAACTATGCTTACTTAAACCATAGTTTGATCATACTTATTATTTTAAGTAATAACTAATATAATAATTATTTTATAAATTATAAAT
Organism: Torreya grandis; assembly: GCA_037957365.1. Taxonomy (NCBI): domain Eukaryota; kingdom Viridiplantae; phylum Streptophyta; class Pinopsida; order Cupressales; family Taxaceae; genus Torreya; species Torreya grandis. The sequence continues at coordinate 367,462 of JARHVA010001510.1, read as the reverse complement.
CAATGTAATTATATTTACCATACTTATCTACTTACACTCTAAGTATGAATTTGTCTTTTAAGTAGTTAAACATAAAACAAAATCTATTTTTTGGATATGAAGATTCATTAGTAACAAAAAAGACATTTCACTTAATATATCTATGTATAGGGTAGAATATAAATATTTATGTTTTAAAATATATAAATCTGATATAAATTTATTATAAATTATTATTTATTTAAAAATTATACTCAAGTTTCAATTGACTAATTTGATATTGCACTGATCTACTAAGACTTGCAAAAAAAACTATTTTTAAGCCTATTGTGTAAGACCTCTTTATTAAATATGTTAAAAAAGAAGAAGAAAGTATTATTAATATATTTATAGGATTATAATTTAAAATCACACAATAATATTAATGATACATTGAATCTACTCTATGTTCATGAGGTAGGCCAATTCTACAAAAATCCTTCTTTTCTAATTATACTAAAAGACTAGTTTTTGTACTAATCATCACCTACAACCTTAAAATTTATTCCATAATGTTATAATAAGTTTATAAAATAAAAATAAATCCCATATAATTTTAATTACTATCATATATTTTTATACTTAATTTATTACTAATTGTGCATACTCAATTTGATCACGACTAGCTTCTCCTAACTTTAGAAAAGAGTACTAAATATGTATACATGGATGAAACCATTACCTATAAAAATAAATTGAATATATAATATTATAATAATTTTATTAATTCAACATAAATATATCATAGGTTTAAATACAATCATCTAATGTTCTACTTAAGTCACTGCTAGTTAGAGATATTTAGTTTGTTCAACACTAGCTTATACTAGTTCTAGAAAAGTGATTGTTCTCTATAAATTTGAATACAACGAACAAAAAATCTGAGATAAACCATTATTTAATGTTTTTAATGATTTTTTTTTTTTTTAATAAGTTTTAAACATGTTATACATGAATCCTATGGATCTCTCCCTATATCAAGTTTGGATTTCACTACAAGCACATCAATGCACAAAATTGCACACAATCTTGGTTGCTAATTTATTTTTTTATTTTATTTTTACACATTAAAAATAATTTAAGTTTTAAAATTAATTCCTAATCTACCTCATAATAATTATTTCATAATTCAATTCAATCCTAAACTTAATTAGATTTTTTTTTAAAGAACTAGTTACTTGCGTCTTTCTCCTGCTATGAACAAGGGTCCTTGTCTTGAAAACTTGTATTCCTTTAGATATTACTCAAAAAATGGCATTATATTCAAAAAAATTATCTAAATATTATCATTTTCATCTATCCATGCCAAAATTATTCTTTTCTCTTTCCTCTTGGCTCTCTTCTTCTCCCTATGGCACCATAATGCACTATTCACCTTCCCCTTTATTTAATACTTTATTTAAAGAGTTTTGTCTTTACTTAGTTGTCATATTAAATTTAAATATAAGGAGTGGAGATTAAAATTGATCCACATGATTTAAATCTAAGGGAATATGGTTCCCCATTTGAACCCACACTCAAAAGGGGCTGAATGCTAAAATCTATCATAAGTGTGGTCTTCACTATTTCATATTGTTTTATTTGTTTTATTCAAGAGTGGAGAGTCTACTTTGTAGGTTAGGATTAAAATATGAATTAGTACATGTGTTAGTCAATAAAATATCTTATAAATAATCATATAGACACTAAAACATCAATCCCACTCTCTAATGGGGTTTTGCAAATGAATTCTAAGAGCTATTTAAAGAAGGAATACTACCAAACCTTCCAAATAGAGTCCCTCCTTCCAAGTGCAGCCAAGAAGCATGTTTTTACCCAAATTTGATACTCAAAATATGGGTCAATGATGAGTATAAATATTATACATCATTTATTAATGCACCAATGGCTTAGGTTCATGAGTTTGATCAATTTGTGCAAATAAGTGAAGCTTTGTGAAGATAATTATGCATTATAATATTACACAATTCAAGCTCTCTTTATCAATGGTGAGGCCCTATATTTATAGCTTTATAAAAATGTTAAAGATCAGCTAGGATCATCCATATTTAGATCAATATGAGTGGCCATAAATTGATTCAATTTTGGAGGGACAAGCCATAAATATTTAGAAAAATGGGGCATTAATGACGCATGGGAAGGCTTAATCCTGATATTTGTTCCATTAATTGCTTATGGATGCCACCCAATTAATGATGTCATATAATGATTTAAATTTGAGGAATGAATTTCCAATTAATATATTTTCAATAACTTCCATGGTTTTTTTACTTAGGTTGTTGATTTGGTTTAATTTGCTTAAGTGGCTTTTCTTAATTTTCTATAATTCTTTAGAAATATATTGCATACTTAATCAACCTAGTCAAAAATGTCATTTTAAAAAGTTATAATTTGATTAGAGTATAATTATAAGAATGTGTTAGTTGTGTAAGGAAAAATAATCCAATTAGGGCATTATGGATATGAAATAACATATGCACGTAATATGTGCTACCAAATTAGAAGAATTTAGTGGTTCAGAGCATCATTTTGCGTGGTCACAATTTGACTCAAAGTGTTTTGAGAAAATAAAATAATCACATAAAATTCATTGCCTTATATAGGGATACATTAGACTAAATCAAAACTTGTATGTGACAAGCTCAAACCATTTAGTGCATTTTAGTGATTTTGGCCTAGATTGTGCATTGTTGCAAAATTTTGCTTAGATCAACAATTTCAGCACAATAGTAATAGGAATTGGATGTATACACACTTAAATTAAATATTATATCCTATGGATCTAAATCACAAGTGGATAATCCACTTTCTCCACATTATGGCCATCTAAGAAATATGGCACCATATTTAGACCCATACTCAAAATTATAAAACATTATTTTATTATAGGAGGTTAAGACTAATCCTATTTATTGAATCCATTTTATGATAATTGAAAACAAATGAATATCATAATATTAATACATAGTTATTCTAACTTACTATAATTACCACATATGGTTATCCATGTTAATCACATTAACTATAAGGTATATTACCCAATAACCTACAAGGAAAAAGTACACACAATCAAGAATCACATATCATAATTATCTCTAATAGAAGCACTAAAAAAACAATTGTACATGTGTGACATGTTCCTAATATGTTATATATATTCCATTTATTGATATATACTACCCTCTTTGATGATACTCTCCCTCTTCTTTATCTATGAGCATTTAGTTCGAGATTAGCACACAATATCAACAATACTCAAGATTAGTTATTATCACGTAAACTGTCATGATAAAATTAAATTGAAATCACCTATGCAAAGATTTTATACCATATCAATATTATATTATAATGTATGCAAATTCCATTTAATCATACTAGAATCCATTGTCAATCTAGATAGCATACATCTTATAATTTTGAAATAACAATAAATTATTAATTCACTATCTCAATATCAATGCAGTTTACTAGAGTGGAAATTAGGATGTAACATTCTTCCCCCTTAAAATAGGTCATCATTCTAATGATGTTATTTAAAAAAAAGTACCAAAAATAAACACATATCTAGTAATATATCAAGAAAATAAATATGAAAACAGTCTATGGAAATCCTCATAGTTTTACCAAGTAGCACTATCTTCAAATTACTCATGCCAGTAGACTTTATAGTAAGAGACTTCCATATTCTATAAATTTAGTTTGTGAGTTTCAATATCTCATTGGGGATCTACCATAACTACCCATAAATACATGACTAAAAATGTTTTTCAATATAAAACATTGACACATAAGTAGGCCATGAATAATAGTTACTTTCTCTAACTCATGAGATTTATAAGATCACACATACAACTTGAGATTTCTATAACTTCCATTTAAGCCCATGAAATGATGGATAAAGAAAAATTTAAATGAAATAATGAATATTTTAGGTATTAGTTAAATACTATGAATCTAGTAAAATTGTGTAACACCAATAAATACATTAAAGTGTGAGAAATCACCCAAACACTTACACATATCAGTCTAGTACTAATCACACCTTTACAAACATATCACTTAGGGAATATAATTACACATGGGTAACTAATAGGTTGGTATATTACCCATTAAGCTTGATTATTTGAGCTAGTATCTCTCTCAAAGTTAGGTTGATTATTCAGTGACTTTGGATTAAACTTGAACCATCCTCCTTATCAATTTTATACTGAACTAACATCTACGATATTATTTCTTAGGCACATTTGGATTATGTGGCTAGTCCCTCTATAGTAACTGCACATGAATGTATGTTTCATGACTTAAAACTCAAAAGTTTTGATTGATAGATATTTCAAGAACATGAAAATAAAATTTTAATAATGAATTCTCTGAGAAGAGATGTTTTATTACTCAAGATCGTAATACAACTATATGCTTATCTCTAGGAAGAGATGTCTGATTTCCATTTCATGTTACATATTCATTTATACACATTTTGAAAGTAGGAGGAGGATGTGTAAGGTCACCAATATTGAGGGAGATTAATGTCAGGATCTTGTTCCACCAAAAGAGCACAATATGATTACCAAACCAAGCAACTTAATATGCGGAAATTAACCAGATTCACCAAGTAACTAGAATTCAGAATAACACATGATATGAGAGACAATACACAACTTGTATTAATACTTTACAGAAAAGAATACAATAAAGAAGATGCCACTTCTTCTCCACCACCTCTTCAGAGGCTTGCCACACCTCAAGTGAATAGTAATTCTCTCCTCAAAGCTCTCCCTCTCAGGTCCCAACACCCAACTCAAATACAGAGTTGGTGTTCACCTCCTGTGATCCATGCACACCACAAGTGCTCAACGCACTCCACAAGTACTCCACATACTCCACAAGTACTCAAGGTACTTCAAGTAGATCTCCCATGAACCTGCAACAACCTGCAATTCAACAGACCATACTTATGGAAGGAACTCCCTTGCCTTCCTCTTTGCTCTATCCGAGTACACACTTGTACTCCAACTAGATCCTGCCTGATACTGCTCCCTGTTGTGTTGCTATCTTATCTGATCTTGCACACCTGTAAATCAACCCAGTTCTGCACACCTGTGAACCTTGACCTTGCACACACATACACCTGCAGATCAACGATATTACTTACCATGTAGATCTCCTATATAGGCCATGCACCTGTGACCAAGATCCTACACACCTGAAGAATCCTGCTGACTCTCCAAAACCAGCACCCACCTTGGTACTGCTGTGGAACTAGGAGGAACACCCTTGCTCACCTCACACATAGAAGGAGCAAAATTTGCTCAACTCAAACTAGAACACCTTTCCAATACAACCATGAGTCTATTATATAGATCTCATCCAAACAGTGATTAAACATCTAATTACAATAACTAGATCCATAGCTCTCAATCTAAAAATAGATCTAAACATGCAAACACTTGGTTCGTTAGCTAACTTCCCGTAATAAGCTCATAGTCAAACCACATAGGTGACCGACGTCGGTCCCTATCTGCCTGGAGGTGACCGACGCCGGTCGATCCCTGACCGACGTCCGTTGCTTCTTCTTTACTGTCCTACCGACATCGGCTGATCAGACCGACGTCGGTTGCTCTGACGCTCAGCAACCTTCAACAACCCCTCCAATGGCCTTCTCTGTGTCTACATCAGTGAAGCTTTTAGGTCCACAACCTAACAATCTCCCACTTGGAGATAAATAGCTGCACTGTACCTGTACCTATACTCCATCTAATCTGTTTCCTAGTTTGTATCCCTCTTCAAGATCAATCCTGAAGACAACCCACCACACAACCTATGATGTACCTCCTGTCATCTGAGTAACCTGCCACATCTGAACCTACAAACACATGTAGTGAAGTCCTGACCCTGCATGTATACCTGCTGTTGGTCCTTCTCAAATACTTGAGAACCCACTTCCCCGAATTGGCTCCTAACTCTCTGACAGCTCCCACTGCATGGGAAAACTCAGGTCTATACCAGACCTCATGTGATTTCGGACACTGTACTTGTCCAGCCTTTAGTGTGCTCCAGCTCTGCATCCTAAACCTTGCCAACACCTGATTCACATCAGCTCCCACTCGAGACAAAATCAACCTGTGATCTCCATGCCTCCCATGTCAAAGAATTTTGCTGCTCCAAACTCCTCATGACATGCCACTGAACTAACCTTACCCTTAGCTCAGCAAAACCCTGTATGTACAATCCTGCTAGCAAAACATACCATCCACATACAGCAACAGAATGATGTTGCAATCATCATCCCCCTGGTAAGACAAACCAAAGTAGTTACCCTGACATTGACTGAAGCCATGCTACGTCCTCCACCTGTCAAAACCTGTACCACTATCCTGCAGCTCCTCAAGACCATATACCTGGTCTTCCATCTCACGTATCCGTTCACTCTATTCTTCAACTAAGGTATCCATTCATCTCTGTGCTTTCATCCGGCTGGAAATCCTACCAAAAACACCTGTTTGGTTCTCCTCCAAGGAATCACATCCTCATCCATGCCAAGCTCACACCTGTATCCTGGTTCCTTCCTGCTCTACAATCAGCAATGAGTATAAAGAAGAGGAACAACAAATTTGAGGGCCTACTTACGTCTTCAGTCCTCTGTATGGGTGTTTGAGACTCCTTGATAGTGTGCTGTCCACCCAAAATCTGTTACAACGATCGACCTCGATCACTCCACAGTCTGCATCTGACTGACATTGGTTCCCATGCATCTGTCCCTGACTACCGACCCTGCGGTGTCCCTGCTGCCGACGTCAGTCCTCTGACCGACATCAGTCTTACCTACTACCGACGTCGGTCCTCCTGACTGACGTCTGTCTTACCCTGCCCGACATCACTGGCTTCGGTCTGCACATGACCGACATTGGCATCTATCTGTTCGACGCCGGTTCCTCCTGACCGATGCCGGTACCTGTGTTCGCCTGTGAGTGATGACTTTTTACCTGCGAGCTCCTTTAAATCAAAACCCATGTCTAAACTACTCTGCTCAGAAGTATCCAGCACCATCCACTGGTTTCTATCCGCCATCTCCTCCAAGTACACTAAGGCTTTCCAGTTCTTAAGCCTGTCAAATATATCTGTCTTCTACTTAAGAACATGCATCTCCTTCCTGCTCATGTGACTAAGCCTACGAAGCCACGTCTCCGCAACAGAAGAAGAATCAATAATATAAACAAGTAGATAAAGAGTACCTATTTTCTTACCACCAGCTAATTCAAGTGCATTCGCTGTGAGAGTTCTTGTGCATCTCTCATCACCCAATCTTTTTGAAGAAATTAGCCATATCTCCAAACCTAGGACCTGCATGACCTTCATCAACACCTGTGTGTTGGCCGCTTACAATTTCAGCTTCACTTCCCCTTTGCCAATTCTTTGGCAAGGCTCACCAGCTCCTCTACCTGGGGCTGCATGGAAAGAGGCAACCGAATCTTTTATCCAAGATTCAACTTTATCCAAGAAACCTCCCAGAGCATCCTGTGCAACAACACCTACTACATCTGCTTCTTCAGTTTCTTCATGCTGATCTGCTACCAACCAACAATATTCTTTTACCTGCTCTTTCTTTCCATAGGACCTTAAGAGACCATCTGTGCTTTTCAAATCTTCCATTCTTAGCTTACTTTCATCTGCCATTGCTCTACTCCCACTCAATCAGAAACCCCTGAGAGTGACCTGCAATCAAAACACACTACCCAGATCTAAACCAATCTGTTAGTATCCCAACCAAAAGCTCTGATACCACTTGTCAGGATCTTGCTCCACCAAAAGAGCACAATATGATTACCAAACCAAACAACTTAATATGCGAAAATTAACCAAATTCACCAAGTAACTAGAATTCAAAATAACACATGATATGAGAGACAATACACAACTTGTATTAATACTTTACATAAAAGAATACAATAAAGAAGATGCCACTTCTTCTCCACCACCTCTTCAGAGGCTCGCCACACCTCAAGTGAACAGTAATTCTCTCCTCAAAGCTCTCCCTCTCAGGTCCCAACACCCAACTCAAATACAAAGTTGGTGTTCACCTCCTTTGCTCCACGCACACCACAAGTGCTCAACGCACTCCACAAGTACTCCATGTACTCCACAAGTACTCAAGGTACTTCAAGTAGATCTCCCATGAACCTACAACAACCTACAATTCAACAAACCATACTTATGGAAGGAACTCCCTTGCCTTCCTCTTTGCTTTATCCGAGTACACCCCTGTCCTCCAAGTAGATCCTGCCTGATACTGCTCCCTATTGTGTTGCTGTCCTATCTGATCTTACACACCTGCAAATCAACCCAGTTCTGCACACCTGTGAACCTTGACCTTGCACACACATACACCTGTAGATCAACGATCTTACTTACCATGTAGATCTCCTATATAGGCCATGCACCTGTGACCAAGATCTTACACACCTAAAGAATCCTGCTGACTCTCCAAAACCAACACCCACCTTGGTACTGCTGTGGAACTAGGAGGAACACCCTTGCTCACCTCACACATAGAAGGAGCAAACTTTGCTCAACTCAAACTAGAACACCTTTCCAATACAACCATGAGTCTATTATATAGATCTCATCCAAACAGTGATTAAACATCTAATTACAATAATTAGATCTGCAGCTCTCAGTCTAAAAATAGATCTAAACATGCAAACACTTGGTTTGTTAGCTAACTGCCCATAATAAGCTCGCAGTCGAACCACACAGGCGACCGACGTCGGTCCCTGTCTACCTGGAGGTGATCGACGCCGGCCGATCCCTGACCGACGTTGGTTGCTTCTTCTTTACTGTCCTACCGATGTCAACCGATCAGACCGACGCTGGTTACTCTGACGCTCAGCAACCTTCAGTAACCCCTCCAATGGCCTTCTCCGTGTCTGCATCAGTGAAGCTTTTAGCTCCACAACCTAACAATTAAGTGGTTTGACTTCCATGATTTAAAATAATACATAATTCAAAGAATTACTATTTTTAGATTGCACTACAAAAATTGAAATTTGGGGCACTTACATTGGGTTTTAGAGGGTTAAAAACCACTAGAAAATCTTGATGCCATCTCATCGCATTCTCATCTTTCTTAGATTTTCAATGATTCAAATAGGGAGTAAATTGGAGCTACAATGCAAAAGTTATGGCTCCCATAAGTTCTGTCATCAATTGGGATAGAACCATCATCCGAATTATCACTTGAATTATTGCTCAAATCATTGCATTTCTTAACATATATTTCTCACCTCATCGATGGATAATAGTATATGTAATACAATCACAAACTCCATGTTCATCATCTTGGGTAAACACTTATACCCTCTCTCTATCTTGCACCATTTTATACTGACGTAACCCATACATTCATTTCCTCATTTTGATGATCTTGTGTAAACAATGTTACCATTGTCTCATCATGTATCCCATTGGATAGTGGGGAGTTAATTCATAAAAAATCAATAGTTTTTCATCTTCATTAGACCTTGAGTTAAGGTCCCCTACTCAACATATAGTGTAGTAAAATTTATACCTTCTTTGTTGAGGCTGAGGCTAAGGCCATGACTCCATTGGCTATTGTTGCCAAAGTAACTCTTCTACCAGATCCATCACTTGGTGTAGAGTTTGAAAAATTTGTATGTTCACTTTATATACCATAGAAAGAGGTGGTGGCTATCATTTATCCCCACATACATTACCATCATTTCCATCTTGTGTTATTTTCAACCTTTATACTTCTCTGTAATGTTAGGACCTTACCAAAAATCACTATCGATACCAAGCACACAAATCACATTGAATCTTGTCCTCAAGATAATGGGTTAAATATCTCACTTGATAATTATTGTCACCAAATATTGAACCCTAGAGTTGGTTTTTCAAGATTACTCTAAGATTTGGGAAACATTAGAATACCTCTAGGCATATGGGTTGCCTGTAGTGGAGGTAAACCTCTAGGTTTAAAGGCTAGCTCCTTAGATTTATCTTTGTTTGATTATAAAATACACTAATTTCTTACTTGGATGAAAAGGTGGGAAGAACATGGAAATAAACTACTTTAATGATGTGATACAATAAAAAAATCTCCACTAGACTACCATAAAATTGCACTAAGAAACATGATTCAACACTCGCCTTAAATCCTGAATTGCTCTAACATTAGTATTTCAAACATGGAGGTGATATGTATTGAAATACACAAGGTGAGTGAACCATAGGTCAAATTTTAGACACTAAGGCTACTCAATAAAATTTAATATAGACAAATGTACTTGAATACACTTCATGTCATCTATTAGAGTGGAAATTTGCTTACATCAAACATGGAAGAGTTGAGAGAAAGCAAGGATAGATACTAATCACTTAACCTTTCACTGTACACCACTTCAAAAATAAAGGAAAGATAGCTTGTGAAATAAAAACTAGATTACAAATATTTATTTCAAATTAAAAATATATTATCAAACCAGTAGGGCTTTTCCATATTAGGTGTGGATTTCATTAGAAGAACCAAAATGGCTTGCATTTATAGAGCATGTGAGAAGAGAAGTAAAAAGGTCACAAAGAAAAAGTGTAAAGCTATAAGATCTAGTTAAATTTTAGGAGAATGGAGTATGAAACAGACCATGAAGGTCTTCTTGGACAAGTGTCTATCTGAAGCATGACAAGCTCTCCAAAATTAGAGTAGAGACCTTTAACTTCCTTCTTGAAACTACCTTCATCATGAAGCATCTATTGAGAGATTAAAATAGGAATAGGGAGAGTTGAAACATATAAAATTCCTTAATGAGGTTAGAAACATGCTATGACAATCATTAGATGTTCCCCTAACCACTACCCATCTTCTGGACACTTGTACTTACCATTTACAGTCATTCCTTGGTCTTCTAAGCCTCATTCTTCACATTTGTCATTTAAATGACTTTTATTTTCTCAAGTAAATCCATGTAACAGGTGTTAGGACACATGTATAGGAACCCTTTACCTTCTAATCCATGACATGTTGACCATTTTGGTCCTGCAGGCCAAAATCAATCTCTTCCCTTCCTTACCACACTGAACCTCAATCTAGTCATGCACCCACCCTCTGCAAAATCTCCTTTTCTTTGCAATAAGCCCTATTCTTATAGAACATTGAAAAAATCTAAGGCCCTACAGGGTTCAGTTCAGTATGGAGCTTTTTCACTTTGAGCAAATTCCTTAGACAAATAAGAGTCTCTTACAAAGATTTGAAGGTTAAACAACCTTTGTGGAGGGTAGATGATGAGCAAGATGGGCCATTGCAAAAGATTTGAAGGGTAACTTTGGACTTGATTTACCCTTGCAGAGGGTAGCTGGTCAAAAGGCCAAAAGGTGAGTTCCTTTGAGAATAAAGACCAAGGCAAATAATTCCTTCAGACTTTCTATCCGAAGGAAATTCATAAGGAAATAACAAAGGATTTCTTCAGAAAAAATGTCTGAAGAAAATCCATGAAGTGGACTAAGGCAAAATAAAGTCCAAAGGAAATAACAAAGGGGAGCTTATAATCAAAAGGAAGTAATTCCTTCAGATTTTTATCTGAAGGAATACTTTAGAGAATCCAAAAGTCCATTCAAACAAGCAAGGCAAAGGAAGTACCCTTCGAAAGGGTCATTTTCAACATTCCCAAAGGGCACCTAGCCTTCGAGAAGGTACAATAATGAATTCTAGACATTTTCGTAACACTTGGGTGCCCTCCATTTTTTTCAAAGGGCACATAGGGAGAGTGACTAGCCCTTGCGAAGGGTACTTGGTCGGTGACAATACTGAAGTAGATTTCCTAAAGGGCACTTTTTGAAGGCAGTTGAAGGAAAGGACAAGGACATAATTCCTTCAGACAAAAAGTCTGAAGAAATTCAGAAAGGCTACGAGCAAGAAATTCTAAAGAAAAACAAGTAAAATGAATACAAAATAGAAGGAAAGATATCCTTCAAAATTTTTGTCTGAAAGAATTCCTTCAGATAAAAGTTTGAAGAAATTTGGCTGCCAAACAATGAGGACCTGTCTAAGACAAAATCTCGACTAGAAAAAAACCCGAAGGAAAGGAAAAGGCCGAAGGAATTCAAATGGGTGATGGGCCCACAGACATCAAATTGAGCATTATGAACTAGCCATTGGAATCCAGATGTCAAATGACATCCTCATAGACATCAAAATTTAGGGAAATGAAATAGCCATTGATCTTCAAATGCTTGAGTGCAAACCTGAGGAAATTCAGCTGGGAAAAGACAAAAGTTAAGAATGAACTCAGTGAACTGCTGATGAAAGAGCCCAAGGAGCCAACAAAGAATGATAAGATAGCCTTGAGAGCTCAAATTCTAGAAAAAGACAAAGCCAGGAAGAGACAAAATTATGAATATGAAAAAAATAGCCTAGGTGGCAAAGGGGAGGCAAGTTATTCCTATAGTTGAAATAGTCCCCACTAAGTGGTCATTAAAGAGCATGAACAGTGAATGACGTGCCTTGTTCTTTCCTCATTTTGCATTAAATGAGTAGACAAATTACATGAATATCTTGAAGGGGCAGTCTTGTTTATAGAAAAAGAGGCACAACTCATGTTTTCACATTAATGTTTAAACGCCAAAGTCAAGACTGACAGTCGACACAACATTCTTTTTCAAGCGCCTTCCTCTTCCTAATGCTTTTAATGCAACATGGGTCATTTATTTCCCAAAAAGCACCAAAGTCTTTTCCAAAAGGCTATATATATTGTAATCTTTCATTTGGAGAAGGATCTCTCATATTGTAAGGTGAAGCCTTGCCAATTTTCACTTGGAATCAATAGAATACACATTTTTTACCTCTATTTTGGTTGGATATATCTCTGAGTGTGTCTGAGTGTTAGCCACATGTTTAATCATTTCTTTCCTAATGATTTCATAGGCTTGATACCAACACACCTGGTATAGACAAAGCTCCATTCTTGTAGATAACAAGAAGAGCTGTATTTGGATTGCATAGGTAGAAGAAGGTTACCAAACAATGTGCTTTTCCGACAATGCCTATGGTAAGTTCATTTTCTATGTGTTTCCATTAAAGCCTCCCTGTTAAGTTCCCTATAGTATGGTCCTTTTACCAGTTAAAGTGTATGTATGTGATCTTATGGTTCAAAGTGTGAGTATGAGTAGATAAAACTTGTTTGGTGCATCACCAGCTTAGGTTAGGTTCTATTTTTTTGGTAATCTTTCTCCCTTTTCAACTCCCCGCATTATATATATATATTAGCCACATTACTGGAATAAGTCAAAGATGCATTAGAGGGAGCTAGCACTTATCTAGAGACTCTCCCCTCAGTTTTGCCAGACCCACGGGTAAGAGAGGAGTTTTAATTATGATGCATGGAAGACAAGAGCTCATCCTCCTATCAAGGGTGCTATCCACAACGTCAATAGTTTTTGGCACACCTGATGGGACCATGTTTTAAACCTCAAAAAAGTTCTAAGATTGGTGCTGGTCTTGTTACAACAAGAATGAACCACTAATCTAGCATTTGACCTTTAATCAAGTGACGGTGGGACATTTGTCTAAAGAGTTAAATAATTTTGGTGTGTTTTTCAACCAACTAGCCTTTGGAGGATTTTTCATCAACACCAATGGTGACTCTGAGTTGAATCAGATGGTTAAGCAGTCTAGGTGCCATCAAGAAATCTTATTTTTGTATGTATAATCCCATTGTTCAGAATCATGGGCCTTGTATTCCTTCATATGGTTTTGATCAAGCTCAAGTTGTTCATGGAATCACCTCAAACAACTCTCCTAGTTGCCCTTCAATAATAAGGGAAGTAACGTTGGAGTTTGAGAAACAAGTGATGGAGATAGATAGATTGGATGAGCAGTATAGATATCAGTAGGAGCTTATGTACAAAGAGGAGTGTTTGTTTTGACAAGCTCAGGCCTTGTAATCCATGAAGGAGGAGGTTTCAAAATGGAAGAATCCATCCATTCAAAGAAATCAGCCTTATGTTCTTTCTCCCATTCCAATGTATCCCCTTCCTATTCTAAAGAAAACCCCCTCTTTTACAATGAATCCTTTCTACCAAATATCACTTGCTCACTCTAGTTCATCTGATGGAATAACCACTTTTGCTCTTAATCCCTTGCATCTAAATTTCCAACATAAAAGGGCATTAAAGCAACCTCCCATGGAAATGAACCTTCTCAATTGCTTAGAGTGTGAATCCTCCTTGTAAGGGAATACCATGAGCCAACATGTCCTTCTTCAAAAAACTCCACCTGTACATCAATAGTCTCTTCATAATATTCCTCAACCTCCCTAAGTTTATCAACCTGCATACCTTTTGCCCTAAGTTTCATATCAGACATACACAACCCCTGATCATGAGCCAAGTCAAGCTTGTCAAATTCCTTTCCCTAATCATGTTGAGGAGAGTCCCAAAACAATAAATCTTGTTTTTAAGGCCAATCTTGATAAGCAGATTAAATTGGAAAATCTTCAAATGTAGCAGTCTATGTTAGTAGTAAGGGAAGTGGAATCCAAACCCTCACTACCCTCTCACATTGCAACCCCATTTCCCTAAAAGGAGATGTCCATTCCTAATATCATGATTTGGAGTAAAGTTGTTGAGTCATGGAACAACAAGGAGGAGAAAGACATTGCTCGACAGTGTGAGGTACAAAATGAGGCTAGTCCTTTTTAAGTCCATCCCACCCTTCCTCAAGAAGCCTCTTGTACTCCATGTCAGCCTTCATGCACTCCCCATTTCCATGATGATGCCTATGAGCTCCAAGAAAGGCTTTTTCAAGAAAATCTAGCTAAGCAAATTGAAGAATTAGAGGCCAAGGTGAGATTCCTCAGCCAAAGTGTGATGGACAGTTCATATCAAGTAGAAGATCCTACATTTGAACACACCCCATCTACACCCCTGCAAAAGAAATATTAAGCCACATCTAATATTGATGAAGTGTTGGCCAAATGGAAGGAGGATAATCTTTTGATTCTAGCTCAAGGATTGCCTCCTCTTCCACATGATTTCATCTGTCAGCCTTCCACTTCATCCCTTCTCAAGGAGGAACCTATTTTGAAAGAGGCAAGTGAAGAAGAAAGGATCCAATTTGTAGCTACTTAGGAAGCTTTCATGGATGACAATGAGGAAGAAATCATCATGGATGCTCCCTTTGAAGACATCATCAAAAATAGAGAAGACATAGGGCACGCATACATGCAGATATTCCAACAATATGAAGAGGAAAGTAAGCATGGTGAGCTCTCTCCTCCCTTATTTAATGAACTTCCTTGTTGCTTTGATAAAAAATATGATCACACCATGGAACTCGACTTGAAATAGGATCAAAAGCATGCTTGGAAACAACTAGAGACTTTGGTCTGTGAGCAGGAAAATGAGAGGCTCATCCATCTCGAGGAAAATGAAGAAGAGAGCCTTGAACTAGAAGGTGATGTTCTGTGGGATGAGCAATCAGTTTGTGGTTCCATTTTAGACATCAAAATAGTCACCCTTATTCAAGAAATCCATGATTACGTAGAGGATTAGTTTGACAGGGTCTTCAATTTTAATAGAAGGGAATAAGTCAAACCGTGATGCATGTCAAAGGGACTATGCATATCAAAGGGCTTATGGTGATGAGCTAGCGGCCATCAATTTCTTGGTAAAACACACCAGCATGAAGAACCAATAGGAGAAAATCTTCCAAGAACAAGATGAATACATATATGTAGGAAGCATGTTTTCCCTCGATTCATTTGGATAGGAGCCAATCAAGGTGGCAGGCAAGAAGAGCAAGTCACCAAGTCTCCATTCCATTTAGCCACTTATCTGACATCATAAGTTTTCTCACTATGAAGGAGACTTAAGAAGTTTTCCCTTTGATCTAGGAGGGAGGCAAATATATCAAGTTAGCTGTACATAATAGTTTTCTTTCAGTTTTCTTTCCCTATTTTCCCTAAGTGCTATTTGCACAGGTAGTGTTTTTAGCCTTGTGTGTGTTTTCCTTTATTTTTTGGGGTAGGAACTTCATGATTGATTCTTGGATCTCTCAAGGCTATTACTAACTTTTTCAAGTTGCATTCTGACTTCGTGCCCAATGGACTTTGAGGCTACTAGTTTCTTAAGCATAGCAAGCATGCTTCCCCTGGGAATCACCAATTTGTTGACCATTTTGGTCCTGCAGGCCAAAATTAGTTTCCTTCCTTCCCTACCATTCTGAATCTCAGTCTAGTCATGCACCCACCTTCTACAAAGTCTCCTTTTCTTTGCAATAATCCCTTTTCTTATAGAACATTGAAAAACTCTAAGGCCCTACAGGGTTCAGTTCAGTATGGAGATTTTTCACTTTGAGCAAATGCCTTAGACAAATAAGAGTCTCTTACAAAGCTCTGAAGGTTAAACAACCCTTGTGGAGGGTAGATGATGAGTAAGATGGGCCATTGCAAAAGATCCAAAGGGTAACTTTGGACTTGATTTACCCTTGTGGAGGGTAGCTAGTCAAAAGGCCGAAAGGTGAGTTCCTTTGAGAAGAAAGACCAAGGTAAATAATTCCTTTGGACTTTCTATCTGAAGGAAATTCATAAGGAAATAGCAAAGGATTTCTTCAGACAAAATGTCTGAAGAAAATCCATGAAGTGGACTAAGGCAAAAGAAAGTCCAAAAGAAATAACAAAGGGGAGCCTATAAGCAAAAGGAAGTAATTCCTTCAGACTTTTATTCAAAGGAATACTTTGGAGAATCCAAAAGTCCATTCAAACAAGCAAGGCAAAGGAAGTACCCTTCGAAAGGGTCATTTTCAACATTCTTGAAGGGCACCTACCCTTTGGGAAGGTACAAGAACAAATTTAGGACATTTTTGTAACACCTAGGTGCCCTCCATTTTTTTGAAGGGCATAGAGGGAGAGCGACTAGCCCTTGTGGAGGGCACTTGGTCAGCGACAGTACCGAAGCAAATTTATTGAAGGGAACTTTTTGAAGGTAGTCAAAGGAAAGGACAAGGACATAATTCCTTCAAACTTTTTTTTCGAAGGAATTCCTTTGGACAAAAAGTCTAAAGAAATTTAGAAAGGCTACGAGCAAGAAAGTACAAAGAAAAACAAGTAAAATGAAGGAAAAATAGAAATAAGGATATCCTTCAAAATTTTTGTTTGAAGGAATTCCTTCAGATAAAATTCTAAAGAAATTTAGTTGCCAAACAATGAGGACCTGACTAAGACAAAATCTTGACCAAAACAAAAAACTGAAGGAAAAGAAAAGGCTGAAGGAATTCAAAGGGGTGACAGGCCTGCAGATGTCAAATTGAGCATCATGAACTAGCTGTTGGAATTCAGACTTTAAATGATGTCCCCGTAGATGTCCAAATTTAGGGCAACAAAATAGACGTTGATCTTTAAATTCTTGAGCCCGAACTTGAGGAAATTTAGCTGGGAAAAGACAAAAGTTAAGAATGAACTCAGTGACCTGCTAATGAAAGAGCCCAAGGAGCCAACAAAAAAAGATAAGATAGCCCCAAGAGCTCAAATTCTATAAGAAGACAAAGCCAGGAAGAGATGAAATTATGAATATGGACAAAACAACCCAGGTGGCAAAGGGGAGGTGAGTTATTCCTGCAGTTGAAATAGTCCCCACCAAGTGGTCATCAAAGAGCATAAACAGTGAACGGTGCACCATGTTCTTTCCTCATTTTGCATTAAATGAGTAGACAAACCACATGAATATCTTGAAGGGGTGGTTTTGTTTATAGAAAAAGAGGCATGGCTCATTTTTTCACATTAATGTTTGAACACCAAAGTCAAGACTGACAACCGACACAACATTCTTTTTCAAGCACCTTCCTCTTCCCAATGCTTTCAATGCAGCATGGGTCATTTATTTCCTGAAAAGTGCCAAAGTCTTTTCCAAAAGGCTATATATATTGTAATATTTCATTTGGAGAAGGATCTCTCATATTGTAAGGTGAAGCCCTGCCAATTTTCACCTAGAATCAATAAAATACACATTTTTTACCTCTATTTTGGTTGGATATATCTCTGAGTGTGTCTGAGTGGGACTTGAAAAGGGAGAAGGATTACTAAAAAACTAGAACCTAACCTAAGCTTGTGATGCACCATACAAGTTTGATCTACTCATACTCACACTTTGAACCATAAGAACACATACATACACTTTAACTGGTAAAAGGACCAGACTGCAAGGAATTTAATAGGGAGGCTTTAATGGAAACACATGGAAAATGAACTTACCACATGTGTTGTAAGAAAATCACACTATTTGGTAACCTTCTTCTACCTCTGCACTCCAAATATATTAGCCACATTACTGAAATAACTCAAAGATGCATCAGAGGGAGCTAGCCCTTATCTAGAGACTCTCCCCTCAATTTTTCTAGACCCACAGGCAAGAGAGGATTTTCCATTGTGATGCATGGAAGATAGGAGCTCATCCTCCTATCAAGGGTGCTATCCACAGCGTCAATAGATCCCAAATTGGACCTCTCATCTCCTCACTAAGTAGTCACTACTTATTTTCACTATCTGTCCAAGACTGCTTGTGATGAATGGTGTAGCAGAGGACATTTTTAACTTAAATAAGGTGAGAGGTAAGCATAGGGAGTTATAATAAGTACCTATATACCTCATTCAATAGTTTTCATCCATCAAAATTTTTACTACCTATAAAACAAGTCAAAACTTGTAAAAAATCTTTGAATTTAGCTTGTTTGTATAAGTAGGGTACAAAACAATTGGGTGTCCCAAATACTGAGAGATTTTTCAACAATTACAGTCAATTTCTAGGCCAAAATACCCCTCTTAAATTCATTTTTATCAATTTTTCCTACATTGGGTTCCAGATAGGGTTTTAGGTGCTTAGGACTATTAATGATTGTTCATAAAATTTAGACATCTAAGTTTTGAACAAATTCCACAAATTTGGGGTATATGACCCCATTAAAATCAACCCAAATTATTGAGGCACCTTTCAATAATTTTGTACAAATATGAGTGTTTGAAAGTGGTCCTTGAGCTCCTTGAGAGCATTCTAGACACCCTTGTCATGGTTTTAGGCCAAAAGTGACCCCTCTAAATGGTTTACCAAAAATTTATGGATCCAAATAGTCTTATGATATCCCTTTAAGGTCTTCACATGGTTTATAATGGCCTTGTGGTCATAAAAATTTGATATAGAGCCTTATAGGGTTTAAGTCTAGTTCTAGGCCTAATAGGCTTGACTGTGTTCTAGTTGCCTATGTCCATCATATATGGTTTCTAGCATCTATAAGTGACTATTCATGGTTTTTTTGTATAAACAAACATTCCACATCATTATTTAGTATCCCAAGACTCCTCATCACATTATCTTACCATCTTCATGCCAAACCTATAGTCATCTCTCTTCTTGGAGTGATGATTCCAAGGACAGGAGAGAAAATTGAAAATTACATCATGAATAAATTATTCCACACAAAATTTGATAATATATTATTTTGAGATGGAAATTTACAAATAAAGGTGAAATCTTAAAAAACTTCATGGGTGTTTACAATAATAAACCAACTTTCTTGAGTAACTAACTTATTTAAATTTAAAAACCAACTAATTAAAAACATTAAATAAATAACTTTTAGATCATAAAATAATCCAAAAAAATCCCCCTTGATCCAAAGGGGTATAAAAGATTTGGAGCAATGAATGTGAAGTCATCATAGGAACTTTGTTACAACTACAATTGGTACACTATACCTTTGGTACTGACCAAAACCTATGCCACTCCATAAAGAAGCCCATCCTTGTGAGTTGTGGTAAAAAATGGTTGATGAACATGATCAAGGCCTACTCGTCCCCAATTATCATTATACCATACTATAGTAGAACACAATCTAACATGTCCAACCACATCAACCCACATAAGATCCCACATAGGATCCCATCCAAGTGACAAACTTGTATTCTGTATGACACATCTTCATGATCACTAATAAATGCTGATGACCTTTGCCTAACACTATTGGTGATAACAACCCCTATTAACTCATACTGCCACCAGTGACTGATTGAATTCTAACCAATGCTTAAATATTCTCCCCTTATCAGGTAAGAGGTGAGAAGCTGTGCATTAAGATAAAAAAAACTAAATTTGTTTTCTCTGTCATAAATATCAGATATAGAAAGCCAAAAATGGAACTAAAATCAAGAACATGCAATCCAAAATTTGCCATTCAAGCATTGAAACCATACTCTAAGTGAATAGCTAATTAGAGAGCGTAATTTTCTTCCAGCCTCTAATGGATCCTCCAACCTCTAGTTTGACATTTATATTTTGTTAATTATAAGGATCTTGATGGACCTATAAATAACTTTATTATCTCTGATAACACAAGCATGAGGTCACATAAAAATTGTCATTTTGAAGGTGTCAGATTCCAACGATAATGCACCTTTATATAGTATTAAATAGATTTATCACAAAAAACATATATGAAATATTTCAAAACATAAAATAACCATTATATTATGTCCAAAATGATCAAAAACCTATATTTTGACTAGTCACATGACCACTTGTACATAAAAAATGACAGGTAAAAAAAAGTATCGTAAGTGTATATGCAACTTACACCCTTATGTCACCTATTCTCTTTGTAAAGAATTTTGAAAATAGAATATCCAATTTTCAAAAAGGTATATTCCAAAATTTAAATGTAAAATATTTTTTGTTAAAAATATAGTTTTGAACCTATAAATTCCTTATTTACAAGTGACTACTAAAAGCACTCTATCCACCTTGCCTTCAAACTTGCATGGAATATATTAGGAAGAATTTTAATATATCCTTAATTCATAGTTTGTGAAAATAAATAAAAATATATGTATGTGAATTTTTTTTTTAACCACTATTTTTCACTAGCATGGTATTCTTCCTTGACTGCTTCCTTTGTATTATGGAACCCATAAAATAAGAACAAAATAAATAAATTAAGAGAAAGACCTATTGTGCAAATATGGCATTGAGATGCAAAGAAAATCCACCCAAATAAGAGAAAGCAAGAGCATAAATTCAACCACAATCACTTTTAGTTTTAATTTTAGCATATCTTGAGGGTTAACTAAAAGTAACAACATTGATGATATTTTCACTATAGTATTAAATCAAAACAAAAATACTTACAGCAGTAGTAATGCCAATTTTAATATAGCTTATGATGATGTATTTAGTGGGTCCACTCAGTCCAAAAGTAGAAACATGACCATGGCCTACAATGACATTCCTTAGAGTTTTCCTTCTCCTGTGAAACCCTCAGCTCTTTTATAAGATGCTCTGTGGTATGATGAAGATATTTTTGGTGGTGTATAAGAGTGACAGAGATCACATATGGTGGAGTATTATGATGTTTTCAAAACTATTTTAGTATCTAATGGTAGTATTGGGGGTAATTCATTTGATGATTTTCCAGGTGGGTTTATCACTAAGGAACCGATGGCTAAAGTTTGTAGTCCTCCTCCTCCTATAAAGGGAGATCAACTTTTGACAATTTGATCTTAGGGTTTAGGAGTACTGAACTAACTTCCTAGAAGACGTGATTTATATATAGAGCCTTCAATCTTACATAACCATGTATTGAGCTCCTTTAAATCATGTCATATGTTTATCCTTCTGGGCTCTGATACCACTGATGGCTCTAGGAATGGGAGAGAAAATTGAAAATTACATCATGAATAAATTCTTCCACACAAAATTTGATAATATATTATTTAGAGATGGAGATTTACAAATAAAGGTGAAAGATTAAAAATCTTCATGGGTGGTTATGGGAGCAAACCAACTTTATCAAGTAACTAACTTATTTAAATTTAAAAACAAACTAATCAAGAACATTAAATAAATAACCTTTGAATCATAAAATAATCCAACATGGAGTGCCCTCTATTTGAGAAAACATAGAGGGAATCTACCCTATTTTATTGGTCAATCTAAGGTTATTGATGGTTTCATTAGGTCTTGTTGGTCATTTTCACTAAATTTCAATGCTATATTACTCCTTTAGAGTCATCAACACCACAAACTTCAAGACACTCATAGAGTTAATGACTATGTGCACAGTTTGTATGTAGAGTTGAGTTTGCCTGTAGGTTAAGGTTTTAGTTCAACCTCATTTTTGTCTTGAACATCATATGTAATTGATATCACCACTATGAGGGTGTAAATTATATGTTCATCCCATCCTACATCTCTGTCCACCTTCAAACCATCTTCTCCCACTAGCTTAGGCTAATCTATAAACTCTCTAATGGTTTTACCTATTATCACTTGGATTTAAACCCATTGAGGAGATGTCTTATCTCCCCTCATCTAAGTGGCACAATGGAAACATATCACTTGCTATGGGTAATCAAATTATGAGATGAATCTCTAGAAGGGCTAGTTCTCTTAATGCACTCTTTGAAGCACTCTCTCACTTATCAATTTTGCATGAAAAGGGGTAAGAAGACAAACTTATATAGATAAAAGGTGATGCACCAATATTTAATTTTCTCTTATTGATTGAACTTATACTACTTAGATCAAATCACATATTCTTTCACACATAACTCATAACTCATAACTCATAACTCAATACATATTGTTACATCAATGTTTCATATGTTATGTTCAAGAGGTATATTTAATGTTTAGGAGGGATAATGAATTATCCTTTGGAAAATATACTGAAAAACCACTTCTAAAACTTTCATACACTCATAAAGACTTTCAAAAATTTCTCTTCTACATACTTGGTGGGCAATCAAAGATAACATGCTAGAAAAGACCATCTTTTACTAGACAAGATCAAGAAGATTTGGAACCAAAATAAATTATGCATCATGTAAGTAGGAAAATTCACCTTTTTATTGCTTTCAGAGTCATTCAAATACAAAATTTACTAGGGTTTCACCATTAACCCAACAAAGGTTACTCAAAAGAGCCAAAAAAGTCACTGCTTATAGCATTTGGGAGAGGGGTGAGACAAGGGAAGTCCAAGGGTCACTTGGAAACTTGTAAAGATAAGAAAAGAGGTTACATATGCATGTGAAGGAGATGTGAAATGGGCCATGCAAGGTTATTAAGTACAAGTATCCAAACAAGGCATGAAACTCTTGGAAAGTGGCATAAAATTCCTTATGTTGGCTCAAAATACTGATTTCATCATTCACACCTATTTAAACATCCCAAAAATAAATAGGGGAATATATAATGATTTTAATGAGAGGGAAGGTATGAAAACATGCTTACCCATGCATTGGTTTCATTCCTAGTCATATGATTTTTTTTGAAAATGAGCCATCACCATCTACAGTCTAATAAAATTCCTCTTCCACACACCTTGTAGTCTTGGCTTCCAAAAAGGAATCATTTTTTAGTGAAATTTTTTACAATGGAGAGGATGACACTTTGAAATACTCTCCATGGCCTTAGAGGCATCAAGAACACCTTAAAAAGACTTCCACTTGAAGTTTTCACCCTTCTCACTATCATTTTCACTATGCCAATTTTGATTGGCTAAGATGAGAGCTCTGTTAGGCACACTTAAGAGTTTTTTCAAGGAATTAAATGACCATAGTGAGTTATAACAAGTCCATATCTTCCTCCCAAAGTTGATTTCATTCCTTGAAGGTCCTTAAAACCTACACAATGCAAAAAATAGTCAAAGAAAGCCATTCTATACCATGTCCATACAGATACATCATCATAAAACTTGATGGAGGGAAGCCCTGAAGCATCTTATAAATCATAAAATGACTTTAATTTTAATTATATCCCAATAGAGTAGCTTTCCATGCTTATTTTCTCACTTAGATCCTTATCCAGGGTTTAGTAGGGTTTTAGGTCCATTTTGTCCTTAAGCTTTATTAATAAATCCCTAACATTTGAAATTCCAAAAAATTCCACAAACATGATGTAAAAGACCCTTATTAACCTCTACAATCTCCTTTGGTCTCCATGCATATCCTTAGAGAATATATGAGCATTCAAAACTAGCCTATCGAGCTTGTTTCTCCATTTCTTGCAGGCTTAATCTGTCTTAAAGTCCAAAATTGATTTTTTCATGGTTTTACATGAATCATATTGGATAAATCATGTATAAATTAATCCAATTGTCATGTTACAATAATATATAAGACTCACCAAGAGATATAAGTGTAGTTGGACCCCCAATTGGCTCTAGGCCTCTTTAAGGCCTAATAAGCTTAACATGCATCCTGCTAGTTTTGGATATTTGGACTGATATATCATGGATAGGATGGTGTATTATTATTTTTAATACTTAATTAAATCTCACAAATTCATCACACAACTTTCCAAGAACTCCTTTTCATTCTTCCTCTCATTCACCAACTAGGCCTAATTAGAGCTTGCTTGGTTGAGCTGTATGCAAGAGTGTTTTGGTAATTTTGTGAGGTATAAGATTAAATTAGTGATTATTAGAATTTATTTACCTTAAATTAACCTCAAAATATGTTTATTTATGTTACCAAATCTTATCATCAAGTTCCTTACCCTTTTTGGCTTCATTTGCTTGTTTTGCCAAAACCTTGATTTTCCTGACTAGCTGAAATTTGAGACAAAATAGTGAGATATATTCCTATATTTCAAGGAAAATTTAAGGTTTTAGGATTTTTATTAGGTATTAATTAAATTTTTTACCAAATTTATAATTTATATTCATCCATTTAGGCACCTAACCAACTCAATTTTCTCAAAAAAGGTCTCTAAAAAGGATTATTTTCTGCATTTTTCACTTCCACCTAAGAATGACCCCACCAAGCTAAGTACAATGTGATTATGTTTATTAAACATGTTATACACATTAATTTAATTCTAAATAATATTTTAAATCACCCAAAACCACTCTTATCCCTTATATTCTTCATCCTTACCCATTGAGCAACATGGGTGTTTTAGTGCAACTGTACGAACTGCTACCTTTAGGCTAATAGGAAGAGTAGATGGTCAACTTGAAATAAGTATTGGAGTTTGTTAAAACACATTATTGACCTATCATGAATCATTATTAAGTTATTTTTAACCTTATTTCTCTTCTTAAGCATATTCATATCTTACCTTCATCAAGACTAAACACTCAGCTATAGGTGCATATAGGGCCTTAAGAGGTCTATGTAAGCTTGTTTCACATTTCCAAGAGATTATAGAGATAATAATGGTACTAATTAAGGTGTTAATATGTATATTTCATAATTTAAACTCTCCCTTAACCTTTACATTCACTTTGAGCTCACCAAACTAAGTTCTTTCTCTTAACTGTGATACAATGCCTCTTTGATTCCTGTAGGTTCATATTTAACTAATTGAGCTTTGGTCATGGTGTGTAAAGTCTCTATTTTAATCCTTGAGGTAAAAAATAATCTATTAATACATGAATTCATTTTTTATAGGCTAAAACATCACATAGCTACCATGCTTAGGTCACTATCTACCTACCCAGCTGTAGGTGAACATTTTCCTATGAAGGGACACTTGTAGGTGTCCATGAAGCTTGAAACACTACATATTAGCATCATACTAATTATTTACATGTCCATTGGTAAAAAATTTAAAAAATTAGGCCATTATAACCATGAGAATATGTTTTTTATTCTCTTAAGGATGTCAAAAGACACTCAGAACTCAAATCCTATAGATGTTAATGCAGGGTTTTAGTACTTTAAAAGACATCTTTAGGATGTCAAACTTCTATCTTCCACTAAATTTATAATCTAATATTTGGAATATATCATCTCCATGATATATTATGTAAGGTTTGCCTATCTATATGCTCAAAAATTCTTTTCAACCTTGTATAAGATATTCACAAAATTCCCCTAGACTTATGTTTTCACTTTTTGAGGAAAATCTCCCTGAACTCAGTCATATTGTGCTTAAAGGTAGTTTACATCTCCTCTTGCCCATTTTATGATTCAGATATGTCTACCTTGATTTTTATCACATGTTAGGATTTTAAAATGAACCTTATCATGTTTTAATGTCTCCATACAAGGACCCTCAAAGTTTTGTAGTACCACCTATAAGTGGGCATTTGCACATACACATGCAATAGGTAAACTAGATAGTGAGAAAAAAAAACATGTTGGTTATCAAATAAAATACATCACCAAGTGTTCAAATGGACTCCTATAAATCTTAAAATATTGAAACATCTCCTATATTCTTCACCTTCAACATGATGTCATCAAGAAGACTCCTATAGGTGTGCATTTGTAGTATGTAG
This sequence comes from Torreya grandis, assembly GCA_037957365.1. Taxonomy (NCBI): domain Eukaryota; kingdom Viridiplantae; phylum Streptophyta; class Pinopsida; order Cupressales; family Taxaceae; genus Torreya; species Torreya grandis. Next base: position 341,166 of record JARHVA010001510.1, on the reverse strand, counting down.
GTAGTTAACATGGAATGAAGCAAAATATGTGGATGGATGGCCTTATGAACAACTAAAAATCATTTTATATCCTTAAAATTCATGTTTTTAATTAAGGATATATTAATAAAAGATCCAAATCATTCATTCCAATGTGAAAACCTCTTGTAGACATTTGGAATAGAGCAGGGAGGGGTATCTAATGACTAGTTGGTGTGATAAATGAGCTTGAAAAAAACTTTGAACTTTAACCAAACATAAAAATTAACTCTCTCTATCTCATAAAAACTTGAAAAAATTGATACACCTTGATTACAACTCCATGAACAAGCTAAACAAGCTCTATACATGTGACTGTAAGTGGGAATGAGTGAAGAATTGACTATGAGGAATGGTAGACTGAAAGTTGATAACAACATGGTGTGATGAAAAAAAACATGTCAAGAGGTGAAAATATGTCCTTGAGACCTATGTAAAACTATATTATATTCACACAACACCTCTATAGAAGACTAATATCCTACAATAAGGAAGAAACTGATTGAAACTTCATAATGGTGACGCCTTCTTGCAACATGAGATAACTTGATCATCAAAACATAATGAAACATGAAACTAAGAATGGAGAGCATCTAAAAAGAGAGTCAACATCCTCTAGAGTAAACATCACCAATTGTATTGTATGAAACTATCCAAAATGGAGAAAAATCTATAAGGTACAAGAAATAACGAGCAAAAAAACATAGTCAACTTGTTAGAGATGGTTCATAAAATATGGTTGACCAATCCTTGCACTCTTTTTTTGGAAATGAATCTCTCTGAGTGTAATAACACCTACCAAAAGTGTTTGAACTGAAACCTCTTCAACTATTTGTACCAAGCACAAACCTATTGACCAATTCTATGTTTTTAGAAAGGCAAAGAAGGAGAAGAATAATTTTAGCTCAAAAATGACACTTATAGAGAATGTCAAGAGTGGAAATGAACCTAAGGAAGATGAAGAGACATTTCATGACCTTTTCCCATATGTCGCCTTCCCTTATGGGCTGTACAAGTGCCAAACTCCCATTTTTTAGTTGATTACTTGATCTTTAGTTAGATAACCTACAAGTTTTAGATGAGACTAACATTCTTGATAGGGAATATAAATTTTTGGATATTTGAGAAGAAATAAGGACACTTGGACACCTTGAAAACTATGACATTTGCATTTATGACCCTTAAAGGCCTTCTAAATTACTCAAAGTGACATATAAATTAAAATGACTAAGACCAAGGCCAATATAACATTAAACTACATCAATATACCTATAACATACCCCATGACAAAGTATTAGACCCCTAAAACATCTAAAAAACCAAGTTTTTACCTATAGGGGTCCAAATTTGACCTTAAAGTCAAATTTGGTCAATAAAATAGTGACTCATAGGGGTAGTATGCATTCTATACTAAAGACCAGTAGCCTTATTAATCCATGGGCCAAGGGAGTCAATGAATTCTTGAAGACAACTAGAAAGGAATTTCCTAAAACACACTCAAAACAACCACAGCACACCAAGCAAACACAAAACAAAGAAAGACACCAACATGACTCACACATGTATATAAGCACTTAGGGAAAACAAGAAAAATAAAAACTATGTATAAGGAGAGAGGAGAACCTTAGTAGAAATGTTTAAGATATATCCCATTGATTGGGATATGAAGTTCTTCCCCATCCAAATTTGAGAGTTGGAAATCATTGTGTTACTTGCATTGAGTGATGACATAAGGGCCACTTCAAAAAGCATCAAACTTTGTGTGTTTTCCAAGATTAACCTTATATTCATCGCACTTTAGAAAAATTTCCCCCTCTTGGAAGCTTCTTGGCATGGCTTTCTCATCAAAGTATCTCTTTGTTTGATCTTGGTGAGCTCTCATACTTTACATAGCTTGATCCATTATTTATTCAACTTCATCAACTCACACAACCTAACCTTCATGCTTTCATTTTCCATCAAACCTAGTTAATAACTCAAGTGAAATAGGTAGTCTATCTTCTCTCCCATAAACAAGTGTATATGATGAGTTTCCAATGGCTCTTTTGGGGGTGATTCTATCGGTCCAAAGAGTTGTCTTCAAATTGGAATGCCAATTTATTTGGTTTTCCTCCATTGTCCTCTTGATAATCCTAATTAGATTCTTATTAGTGGACTTAGCTAGTCCATTTCCTTGTGGATAATATTTTGAGGAAGTACTAAGGTAAATACCATGTTTTAAAGCCCACTCACTTGTCTTCATTCCAAGGAAAACCAATGCATTATTTGAAATTATTGTTGAAGGAGCCCCAAATCTTGTCACTATTCCTTCATATAAGTCTAAAACAAAACTTTCATTTTATTATTTGAGAGAAATATCCTCCACCCATCTTGTAAAGTAATTTGTGGCAGTCAACACCCACTTTTGACCAACACTAGACGGTGGATTTATTAAGCTTATGAAATCTAGACCCCATTGCATAAAGGGTTGCTCAACTTGTATTGGATGAAGAGGAAAGGCTAAAATATTTTGTTTACCATCAAAGAGAGCACATTTATGATATTTACTTACCTAAGCATGGGCGTCTTTAAACAAACTAGGCCAAAAATAACCTGCTCTCATAATCCTAATAGATGTGATTCTTGAAGCAAAGTGACCACCAGCTGGTCCATCATGATATTCAGATAATACATTTTCAACTTGATTTTATTCAACACATCTTAATATTACACCTAATAAGTCATTCCTAAATAATACTCCATCAACAAGTACATAAGTAATATATTTTAATATAAAGTACCTTCTTTTGGCTTTATCTAGGCCTTGTGAACATTCACTGGTTTAAAGAAAAGTGATCATCTCTTGTGTCCAAATCCTCATTGATGAAGATGCAAATATCATAGGATCATCTTGAAGGGATAAAACAAATTCTTTTTATTTATTCAAATTTGAATCAAGGTGCTCACATAATCCCTTCCCTTTCACTATCATGGTTATCTTGATTTCTACATCATACTCCATTACTTTTGTGATCTAACCAGCCCTTTTTAATTTCAAACCTCTACTCAAAAGGAAGTCTTTAACACTAGGATGAGGTATCAATATATGAATCTTGTTTTTAGATAACATATAACTAACCTTATTTAGACTTATAACAATTGAAATACCTTGCTTCTCTACATAAGTGTATCTTACCTCATAGCCTTCCAATCATTGACTAAAGAAGGTAATAGGCTGCTTCAAGTTTTCCTCATTTGATTGAGTGAGAATGGTAGAGATTAATTCTTCATTCCAAAGGTATACAAGTTGAAATCCTTTGAGAAATTAGGACTTGTAAGAGTTGGATCTTGAGCAATAACTTGCTTAATTTCTTCAAAACTCTCCTTCCTTCTCTTTGTCCAAGTAAACACTTCATCTTTCCTTAGCATGGAGTTTAGAGGATTTTATAAATTATGAAAATCAGGAATAAACCTACTTATGAAATTGATTTTTCCAAAAAAAATTTGTAAACCTTTCTTATGTTTGTGTAAAGTCAATGCCAAGATTGCAAGCACCCTTTCAGGATCTATGGATAACCCTTTATTTGAGACAATGTGTCCCAAAAGTTTGCCTTTATGGACAAAAAATACACACTTATTTGGATTAAGAGAGATTCCAAACTCTCTACATCTCTCAAAAATATGCCTAAGGTGATTCAAATGATCCTTTTCATCTTTGGAGAAGACCATGATATCATCAAGATACACCAACACTATATCATTTATTAGACCTTGAAAATACATATCCATTGCACATTGAAATGTTGCCCCAGCATTAGACAAACCAAAAGGAATTTTAATATAAGTTTATATGCCCCATTTAGTAGTAAAGGTTGTTTTGTATTGATCTCCTTTCACTAAAATCTGATTATACCCTGAATATCCATCAAGGAGTGAGAACCTTTCACTACCTACCACAACTTATAAAATCTATTCTATGGAAGGAAGTGGATAATGATCCTTAAAGGAAAATCTATTCAAATATCTAAAGTAAAAACATAACCTGATTTACCCATTCATCTTCCTTATCAGGACTAAGTTTTCCAACTGAGATGACTGCTTAATAATAAAAATGAGCTTAGACTCTATCAATTTTGTAAGATCCTTTATCATGAGAGGCTCAATCTTAGGATTGATTGGTCTTTGACTTTGCTTAATAGGCTTAGCATTCTCATCCAGTCTGTGGTATGTTAAGCCAAGTTTGGATCAAAGCCTTTTAAATCAATATATTCCCATGCAAAGACATCAGAAAATTCTTTGCATAATTCAATGAAAGCATGTCTTTCTTCTCTAGTACATACTTTCCCAAGAGCAAGTAACTTATCTTTGAATATTTGTACTCTCTCATAGTTTTATTTATTAGTAGACATGCTTATATTTTCCTTCTTCAATTGATCATCATCATTAAAAATACTCTCAAGTGTGACTAAGCCTTTAAGGAGCTTGTTTGTCTTCAATTATACAATCTACCCTCCATATTGCTGCTATAGTTTGGACTAATTCTTTGAGGAAAACTTAGCCTCCTCTTGTAGATAAAGAGTTATTTGTTGGTCACTATCAAACATTTTCCAATTAATGACATTATTAGGTATAGAGGGACTTACAATCACTTTGAGATGAGGCTGGTTCTTGTCCTCTCTTATCCCCTTTGAAACATCAAATTGAGCTCTAATTAATGCCAACATATCATCATGTTTGTTACCCTCTCTTTGTATAGATTGAATGTTGAAGGCTTGGAAATATTACATAAGATCCCATTCTCTATACTTATAGGACTTAATCAAGGAGTTCTTATTCATATTTTGACCTATCACTTGATTCAAAACCAACTCACTATTACCAAAAACTTGTAACTCCTTCACACCTCTCTTCCTAGCCCACTCAAGGCCATGAATGAGGGACTCATATTCTACCACATTATATATACAAGTGAAATTTGAAAGTAGATTAATACCTTTCCTTGGATGGAGAAACTAACATTACTCCACCACCTGATCCAACCTTGATTCTTGATTTATCAAAGAATAACTACCACAAACCATCCATACTCTCATTTAGCTTCATCAAATTTGACATGAAAGAGCCTTATTCATGAATGCAATACACTCTAAGACCAGATTCATCTAAAATTTGTAAAGATCATGTTCATAGTGTTCAACTTGCGATTAATCTAAATATAAATCATAAACTCCTTTAAGAGAAGAAGTTAGGGATTGATCCATGTGAAGTTCTTCCTCATCAAGAATAACATAATCAACATTTGCAACTTTAGGCATGGAAGGATCTAAATGATTGGCATTGGGGAGCAATATGGCTAGGTTTGTGACAAACGTAGCAAATAGACTATTTGGATGGAGGACGAGCAGTTCTGCATTTCTTAAGGAAATGATGAGGAGGTGCATAAAAATGCTTGCGAGAAAATGAGCAACGCTGGAAAGACATATGCTTACGACGTTGCTTTTGATGTTTGCGAGGTTGGACAAATGGCCGACAGCCAAATGGGGCTGTTTCAAGAAATGCTGGAGCAATCTGAGAGGCTTGATGCTTGGTGAGTTTCTGGATGGACTTAGTCTCAGAGACTAAGCACATAGCTTGCTGCTTAGAAAAATAAATCACATCTGAGAGAGAGAGAGATCTTCAATTGTCAGTCCTTTAAGATCAATATAGGAAATAACTCTATCAATAAGATTATATGGTAGAGCATGTAAAAACCTGATCTTAATCTCAGTGGATGAGAAACTCTTGCTTTCATATGCTAATTCTCTGAATTGTTTGGCAAAGGCATCAAACTATTTTAAATCACACAGCTCCATTTTGAGAAGCCATTTTTTAGATTCCAGTTATCTATTAGTAATTAGAGGTGCAAACTCATTTATCAACAAATTAAATAATGTGGCTAATGAATTAGGCTGATTATGTACACGCTCATACTGTTCGGCTTCAAAAATAGTGTTCAACCATTGGTTAATAATACCCTAGAAAAACTTTGTACTTCTTCCACAGTAGAAATCATGAATGAATCTGAGTTAGAAGGAACTTATGAACTCCCTTCCTTCATTCCTGAATAGATATTTGACTGTCTAGATATTGAGATCACTGAAGAAAAACTTGAAAAAGAAAATTGCTTGTATAAACCTCCTACTATCAAAGCCTCACATGTCTATAAGAAATCTGAACTTTTAAAATCTAAGTTTGTGTATAATTCTACATATATGTCTTTTGTCAAACCAAGAATCAAATCCATCGAGTTAACTCTTAGTTATAAGCCAAAGAAGAGTTTTCAAACAAATTTGCTATCTTTGTTCCCTGAACCTGAAATCAATTATATCAGGTCACATGAAGATGTGAAATTTGTCCACTTTGGTCTTATTAGAATTCATATAACTACTTTGATTCTTGGTAATATTAAGCCTATTATATATCTTGCTTTGTGTGATTGTTGTCAAGTCAGTTTCAAACATTCTTGTCAAATATCCAGTCTTGGTCGTTTGAACAATGAAGTTATTTGTTTTGAATTTTGTCCTAATCTCTCTGTCACAGTCCACGATAAGGGATGTAAAGAAGTTAAAAATGGATCTTTAGATTGTTGGAGATTGTTCACCTCGCTTTTTGGTCTTGATATCTTCGGTGAATTCAAATATGCTTCCATTAATATTTCTGTTGTTTATAGCATGACAAATACTAACCATCCAAAGATCTTAGAAAATTTGCCTTATGCTAGAAGACTAAGTGGTACTGTCCAAATTTAGAAAGGTCATATAGAGTCTATAGAAATACCTTCTGATTGGAAACTTGACTGGTTGAAAAATGTTTCCCCTAGAATGAAAGGTCAAGCCACAATACATAAAAGTGATGGCAGAATTGTGAATATACTTCCCAGATCTTTGTCTATTAATTCTTCTGATATCTTTCCATCCAGACCATCTACTTCTAAAATCTAAGTTTGTGTATAATTATACATATATGTCTTTTGTCAAACCACGAATCAAATCTATCGAGTTAACTCTTAGTTATAAGCCAAAGAAGAGTTTTTAAACAAATTCGCTATCTTTGTTCCCCAAACTCGAAATCAATTATATCAGGTCACATGAAGATGTGAAATTTGTCCACTTTGGTCTTATTAGAATTCATATAACTCCTTTGATTCCTGGTAATAGTAAGCCTATTATATATCTTGCTTTGTGTGATCATCATCAAGTCAGTTTGAAACATTCTTGTCAAATATCCAGTCTTGGTCGTTTGAACGATGAAGTTATTTGTTTTGAATTTTATTCTAATCTCTCTATCGTAGTCTGCAATAAGGGATGTAAAGAAGTTAAAAATGGATATTTAGATTTTTGGGGATTGTTCACCTCCATTTTTGGTCTTGATATGTTCGGTGAATTCAAATATGCTTCCATTAATATTTCTGTTGTCTATAGCATGACGAATACTAACCATCCAAAGATCTTAGAAAATCTGCCTTATGCTAGAAGACTACGTGGTACTATCCAACTTCAGAAAGGTCATATAGAGTCTATAGAAATACCTTCTGATTGGAAACTTGACTGGTTGAAAAATGTTTCCCCTATAATGAAAGGTCAAGCCACAATACACAAAAGTGATGGCAGAACTGTGAATATACTTCCCAGATCTTTGTCTATTAATTCTTCTAATATCTTTCCATCTAGACCATCTACTTCTAAAATCTAAGTTTGTGTATAATTCTAAATATATGTCTTTTTTCAAACCATGAATCAAATCCGTTGAGTTAACTCTTAGTTATAAGCTAAAGAAGAGTTTTCAAACAAATTTGCTATCTTTGTTCCCTAAACCCGAAATCAATTATATCAGGTCACATGAAGATGTGAAATTTGTCCACTTTGGTCTTATTAGAATTCATATAACTCCTTTGATTCTTGGTAATATTAATCTTGTTATATATCTTTCTTTGTGTGATCATTGTCAAGTCACTTTCAAACATTCTTGTCAAATATCCAGTCTTGGTCGTTTGAACGATGAAGTTATTTGTTTTGAATTTTGTCTTAATCTCTCTATCACAGTCTGCGATAAGGGATGTAAAGAAGTTAAAAATGGATCTTGAGATTGTTGGGGATTGTTCACCTCCCTTTTTGGTCTTGTTATGTTCGGTGAATTCAAATATGCTTCCATTAATATTTCTGTTGTCTATAGCATGACAAATACTAACCATCCAAAGATCTTAGAAAATTTGCCTTATGCTAGAAGACTAAGTGGTACTATCAAACTTAAGAAAGGTCATATAGAGTCTGTAGAAATACCGTTTGATTGGAAACTTGACTGGTTGAAAAATGTTTCCCCTAGAATGAAAGGTCAAGCCACAATACATAAAAGTGATGGCAGAACTATGAATATACTTCCCAGATCTTTGTCTATTAATTCTTCTGATATCTTTCCATCTAGACCATCTACTTCTTAAAATCTAAGTTTGTGTATAACTCTACATATATGTCTTTTTTCAAACCATGAATCAAATACATCGAGTTAAGTCTTAGTTATAAGCCAAAGAAGAGTTTTCAAACAAATTTGCTATCTTTGTTCCCTGAACTCGAAATCAATTATATCAGGTCACATGAAGATGCAAAATTTGTCCACTTTAGTATTATTAGAATTCATATAAATCCTTTGATTCCTAGTAATATTAAGCCTATTATATATCTTGCTTTGTGTGATCATCGTCAAGTCAGTTTCAAACATTCTTGTCAAATATCCAGTCTTGGTCGTTTGAACGATGAAGTTATTTATTTTGATTTTCGTCCTAATCTCTCTGTCACAGTCCACGATAAGGGATGTAAAGAAGTTAAAAATGGATCTTTATATTTTTGGGGATTGTTCACCTAACTTTTTGGTCTTGATATGTTCAGTAAATTCAAATATGCTTCCATTAATATTTCTGTTGTCTATAGCATGACGAACACTAACCATCCAAAGATCTTAGAAAATCTGCCTTATGCTAGAAGACTAAGTGGTACTGTCCAAATTCAAAAAGGTCATATAGAGTCTGTAGAAATACCTTCTGATTGGAAACTTGACTGGTTGAAAAATGTTTCCCCTAGAATGAAAGGTCAAGCCACAATACATAAAAGTGATGGCAGAACTGTGAATATACTTCCCAAATCTTTGTCTATTAATTCTTCTGATATCTTTCCATCCAGACCATCTAATTCTAAAATCTAAGTTTGTGTATAATTATACATATATGTATTTTTTCAAACCATGAATCAAATCTATCGAATTAACTCTTAGTTATAAGCCAAAGAAGAGTTTTCAAACAAATTTGCTATCTTTGTTCCCTGAACCCAAAATCAATTATATCAGGTCACATGAAGATGTGAAATTTGTCCACTTTGGTCTTATTAGAATTAATATAACTCATTTGATTCCTATTAATATTAAGCCTATTATATATCTTGATTTGTGTGGTCGTCGTCAAGTCAGTTTGAAACATTCTTGTCAAATATCCAGTCTTGGTCATTTGAACGATGAAGTTATTTGTTTTGAATTTCGTCCTAATCTCTCTGTCGCAGTCTGTGATAAGGGATGTAAAAAGTTAAAAATGGATCTTTATATTGTTGGGGATTATTCACCTCCCTTTTTGGTCTTGATATGTTCGGTGAATTCAAATATGCTTCCGTTAATATTTTTGTTGTCAATAGCATGACGAATACTAACCATCCAAAGATCTTGGAAAATCTGCCTTATGCTAGAAGACTAAGTGGTACTGTCCAACTTCATAAAGGTCATATATAGTCTGTAGAAATACCTTCTGATTGGAAACTTGACTGGTTGAAAAATGTTTCCCCTAGAATGAAAGGTCAAGCCACAATACATAAAAGTGATGGCAGATCTGTGAATATACTTCCCAAATCTTTATCTATTAATTCTTTTGATATCTTTCCATCTAGACCATCTACTTCTAAAATCTAAGTTTGTGTATAATTCTACATATATGTCTTTTGTCAAACCATGAATCAAATCCATTGAGTTAACTCTTAGTTATAAGCCAAAGAAGAGTTTTCAAACAAATTTGCTATCTTTGTTCCCTGAACCCGAAATCAATTATATCAGGTCACTTGAAGATGTGAAATTTGTCCACTTTGGTCTTATTAGAATTCATATAACTCCTTTGATTCCTGGTAATATTAAGCTTGTTATATATCTTTCTTTGTGTGATCGTCATCAAGTCACTTTCAAACATACTTGTCAAATATCCAGTCTTGGTCGTTTAAACGATGAAGTTATTTGTTTTGAATTTTGTCATAATCTCTCTGTCGCAGTCTGTGATAAGGGATGTAAAGAAGTTAAAAATGGATCTTTAGATTGTTGAGGATTGTTCACCTCCCTTTTTGGTCATGTTATGTTCGGTGAATTCAAATATGCTTCCATTAATATTTTTGTTGTCTATAGCGTAATGAATACTAACCACTTTAAGATCTTAGAGAATTTGCCTTATGCTAGAAGACTAAGTGGTACTGTCAAACTTCAGAAAGGTCATATAGAGTCTATATAAATACCTTCTAATTGGAAACTTGATTGGTTGAAAAATGTTTCCCCTAGAATGAAAGGTCAAGCCACAATACATAAAAGTGATGGCAGAACTGTGAATATACTTCCCATATCTTTATCTATTAATTCTTCTGATATCTGTCCATCTAGACCATCTACTTCTAAAATTTAAGTTTGTGTATAATTCTAAATATATGTCTTTTCTCAAACCATGAATCAAATCCATCGAGTTAACTCTTAGTTATAAGTCAAAGAAGAGTTTTCAAACAAATTTGCTATCTTTGTTCCCTGAACCCGAAATCAATTATATCAAGTCACATGAAGATGTGAAATTCGTCCACTTTGGTCTTATTAGAATCCATATAAATCCTTTGATTCCTGGTAATATTAAGCCTATTATATATCTTGCTTTGTGTGATCATCGTCAAGTCAGTTTCAAACATTCTTGTCAAATATCCAGTCTTGGTCGTTTGAACGATGAAGTTATTTGTTTTGAATTTTGTCCTAATCTCTCTGTCACAGTCTATGATAAGGGATGTAAAGAAGTTAAAAATGGATCTTTAGATTGTTGGGGATTTTTCACCTCCCTTTTTGGTCTTGATATGTTTGGTGAATTCAAATATGCTTTCATTAATATTTTTGTTGTCTATAGCATGACGAATACTAACCATCCAAAGATCTTAGAAAATCTGGCTTATGCTAGAAGACTAAGTGGTATTGTCCAACTTCAGAAAGGTCATATAGAGTCTGTAGAAATACCTTATAATTGGAAACTTGACTTGTTGAAAAATGTTTCCCCTAGAATGAAAGGTCAAGCCACAATACATAAAAGTGATGGCAAAACTGTGAATATACTTCCCAGATCTTTGTCTATTAATTCTTCTAATATCTTTCCATCCAGACCATCTACTTATAAAATCTAAGTTTGTGTATAATTATAAATATATGTCTTTTGTCAAACCATGAATCAAATCCATCGAGTTAAATCTTAGTTATAAGCCAAAGAAGAGTTTTCAAACAAATTTGCTATCTTTGTTCCCTGAACCCGAAATCAATTATATCAGGTCACATGAAGATGTGAAAGTTGTCCACTTTGGTCTTATTAGAATTCATATAACTCCTTTAATTCCTAGTAGTATTAAGCTTATTATATATATTGCTTTGTGTGATCGTCGTCAAGTCAGTTTCAAACATTCTTGTCAAATATCCAGTCTTGGTCGTTTGAACGATGAAGTTATTTATTTTGAAATTTGTCCTAATCTCTCTATCGTAGTCTGCGATAAGGGATGTAAAGAAGTTAAAAATGGATCTTTATATTGTTGGAGATTTTTCACCTCCCTTTTTGGTCTTGATATGTATGATGAATTCTGTTGTCTATAGCATGACGAATACTAACCATCCAAAGATCTTAGAAAATCTGCCTTATGCTAGAAGACTAAGTGGTACTGTCCAACTTCAGAAAGGTCATATACAGTCTATAGAAGCACCTTCTAATTGAAAACTTGATTGGTTGAAAAATGTTTCCCCTAGAATGAAAGGTCAAGCCATAATACATAAAAGTGATGGCATAACTGTGAATATACTTCCCAAATCTTTGTCTATTAATTCTTCTGATATCTTTCCATCCAGACCATCTACTTCTAAAATCTAAGTTTGTGTATAATTCTAAATATATGTATTTTGTCAAACCATAAATCAAATCTATTGAGTTAACTCTTAGTTATAAGCCAAAGAAGAGTTTTCAAACAAATTTGCTATCTTTGTTCCCTGAACCCGAAATTAATTATATCAGGTCACATGAAGATGTGAAATTTGTCCACTTTGGTCTTATTAGAATTCATATAACTCCTTTGATTCATAGTAATATTAAGCCTATTATATATTTTGCTTTGTGTGATCGTCGTCAAGTCAATTTCAAACATTCTTGTCAAATATCCAGTCTTGGTCATTTGAACGATGAAGTTATTTGTTTTGAATTTTGTCCTAATCTCTCTGTTGCAGTCCGCGATAAGGGATGTAAAGAAGTTAAAAATGGATCTTTAGATTGTTGGGGATTGTTCACCTCCCTTTTTGGTCTTGATATTTTCGGTGAATTCAAATATGCTTCCATTAATATTTATGTTGTCTATAGCATGACGAACACTAACCATCCAAAGATCTTAGAAAATCTGCCTTATGCTAGAAGACTAAGTGGTACTGTCAAACTTCAGAAAGGTCATATAGAGTCTATAGAAATACCTTCTGATTGGAAACTTGACTAGTTGAAAAATGTTTCCCCTAGAATGAAAGGTCAAGCCACAATACATAAAAGTGATGGCAGAACTGTGAATATACTTCCCAGATCTTTGTCTATTAATTCTTCTGATATCTTTCCATCCAGACCATCTACTTCTAAAATCTAAGTTTGTGTGTAATTATACATATATGTCTTTTGTCAAGCCATAAATCAAATCCATCGAGTTAACTCTTAGTTATAAGCCAAAGAAGAGTTTTCAAACAAATTTGCTATCTTTGTTCCCTGAACCCAAAATCAATTATATCAGGTCACATGAAGATGTGAAATTTGTCCACTTTGGTCTTATTAGAATTCATATAACTCCTTTGGTTCTTGGTATTATTAAGCTTGTTATATATCTTGCTTTGTGTGATCGTCCTCAAGTCAATTTCAAACATTCTTGTCAAATATCCAGTCTTGGTCGTTTGAACGATGAAGTTATTTGTTTTGAATTTTGTCCTAATCTCTCTATCGCAGTCTACGATAAGGGATGTAAAGAAGTTAAAAATGGATCTTTATATTGTTTGGGATTGTTCACCTCCCTTTTTGGTCTTGTTATGTTTGGTGAATTCAATTATGACACTGCCTTGACAATGATTCAGGCAGGACCTCCCAAAATACTATATATAGGCCTCTCCTCCATAGAGTTTGCATTGAAAAATTTCTAAGCTTTAGAAATATAGTAGCCTTGTTTTAAGAGTATGCTCTTCTCTTGCCTTTTTGGAGGATCTTGAGAATCAAAAATTAAACAAGTATTTTTAAAAACTTTGATTTTAGTAATAGTGTGAAGCCGTAGCCATTCGGCCCCTGCCTACTGTCGCGGGTTTTCTCTATAAAAGCTATCAAGAACGGAGGCATCTACTAAAGAGAAAAGATTGGTATCAGAGCCACTGACGTTAAATCTAATCAGAGTCACTGTTAGCTATTGTGAAGAATTTTTTGCTGTAAGAATTTCTAGCATTGACTTTTTGAGTTCTCTGCTTTAAAAATTTCTTTGGGAAAATTTATTGCATCGAGTCTCCAGCCATTTTTAAATTGTCATAGGCATTTTTTATCTCTACACTTTTTATTTCCCTTACCAAAATTTTCTCGCTTACCAGACCTCATATCTCTTCACTATGGAATTTGGAAAAGCTCAAACTTCTTCCATAGTAGATATCATGAATGAATCTGAGTTAGAAAGAACTTACAAACTCCCTTCCTTCATTCCTAAACAGATATCTGACTGTCCAGATATTGAGATCACTGAAGAAAACCTTGAAAAAGAAAATAACTTGTATAAACCTCCTACTATCAAAGCCTCACATGTCTATAAGAAATCTGAACTTCTAAAATCTAAGTTTGTGTATAATTCTACATATATGTCTTTTGTCAAACCACGAATCAAATCTATGGAGTTAACTCTTAGTTATAAGCCAAAGAAGAGTTTTCAAACAAATTTGCTATCTTTGTTCCCTGAACCCGAAATCAATTATATCAGGTCACATGAAGATGTGAAATTTGTCCACTTTGGTCTTATTAGAATTCATATAACTCCTTTGATTCCTGGTAATATTAAGCCTGTTATATATCTTGCTTTGTGTGATCATCGTCAAGTCAGTTTCAAACATTCTTTTCAAATATCCAGTCTTGGTCGTTTGAATGATGAAGTTATTTGTTTTGAATTTTGTCCTAATATCTCTATTGCAGTCTGTGATAAGGGATGTAAAGAAGTTAAAAATGGATCTTTAGATTGTTGGGGATTGTTCACCTCCCTTTTTGGTTTTGATATGTTTGGTGAATTCAAATTGAACTGATTAAAAAAGGCTTGCCATCAAACATATTTACCGCAACCATCCTTCCGACCATGATCTTTTTCTTTAAAGGTAAAAAATCTAGTACAATCGATAATTACAATAAAATGAGGCAAATGGAGAAGTTTTAACATGAACTTCTCTAAGCATTTATTTACAGCATAGATTTCTTTATCAGAAGAAATCCATTTAAGAACATCAGTACTAAAAACTCCATTGGAAAATTCACACACGAATTCTTTATTATCATGTAAGCAAAAAAGTACTCCTCCCCATGCAATATCGGAGGCATTAGTATAGACCTTTATTTTGTTTGATTTTGGGATATGTAGTTCTAGGAGTGAAGCAACCATAGATTTGATCATCTAAATAGCTGCTGTATGTTTTTCTTCCCAGCAAAAAGCTTTCTTCTTCTAGAGAAGTTCTTGAAGAATGACCCTATCTTCACCAGAATTAGGATAAAAAATATTTAAATAATTAAGCAATCCCAAAAATGCTTAGAATTTTGATGTCTATTTGCCTGGATAATAGCTGCTGAAGACATTTGTAGATCTTGTCCTACTGCATAAGAAATCCTTGTGTATATAGGATGCAACCCTTTGTGAAGAATCTGCTCTTGGACAAGGATGTTCAAAGAAGGAAATCCTTGATTATATATTTTGGTCAAATTAAAACCAGGAATGGGTTGGTGCATAAGTGTTACTGGAGGATTTTTGCTAAGCCAATCTGCAATAACATTATTAGTACCTTTGATGTGTTCTACTAAAAAATTGAATTGATTAAAAAATGCTTGCCATCGAACATATTTACCACAACCATCCTTCTAACCATGATCTTTTTCTTTAAAGGTCAGAAACCTAGTACAATTGGTAATTACAATAAAATGAGGCAAATGGAGAAGTTTTAACATGAACTTCTCTAAGCATTTCTTTACAGCATAGATTTCTTTATTAGAAGAAATCCATTTAAGAACATCAGTACTAAAAACTCCACTGGTGAATTCACACATGAATTCTTTATTATCATGTAAGCAAACAAGTACTCCTCCCCATGCAATATCAGGTGCATCAGTATAGACCTTCATTTTGTCTGATTTTGGGATTTGTAGTTCTGGGAGTGAAGCAACCATAGATTTGATCTTCTAGATAGCTGCTGTATGTTTTTCTTCCCAGCAAAAAGCTTTCTTCTTCTGGAGAAGTTCTTGAAGAACGAACCTATCTTCACCAGAATTAGGATAAAAATTGTTTAAATAATTAAGCAATTCCAAAAATGCTTGAAGCTTAGTTTTATCTAGCTTCTCTAGAAAACTGATGACCTTCTCTTTAATGTGTGGCTATATTTGTAGTCTGGAATCTCAGATTATCATTTCAAGGAAATTGCATTCAGTCTTGCACAACTAAATCTTTGTTTTTGAAAGTACTATTCCTGCATTTTGAGCCAGTTGAAAGAATTTGAAGAGATGAGTAAAATGGTCAGTAAGATAATTACTTAAAATTAGTATATCATCAATATATACACACAAAAAGTTAGAAGTGCCTTGGAAAATCTTATCCATATGTGCTTGATAATATGTTGGGGCATTCATCAACCCGAAAGGCATTACTGTCCACTGGAAATGGCCGAAAGGGTAGCTGAATGCTGTCTTTTCCCTATCAGCTTTTTTGACTCTAATTTGATAAAAGCCAGACTTACAATCAAATTGGGAGAAGTATTTACATGTTTCAACTTTCTCCAACAGATAGCTTTTATCTGGAATTGGATATGGAAATGGCTGAGTGATAGCATTCAATGGTTGATAATTGATGACCATTATTTTCTTTCCTCTCTTCTATTTAGAATGTTTGTTTACCATAAATGCATAACAACAGAAAGGGGAAGTTGATTTCTCAATAAAACCATTAGCCTCCAGTTCTTTAAACAAAGAAATAAATTATATTTCAAGGTTCAACTCCCATTTCACAGAGAATTTTGATGATCTCTGTAGAGATGTTCTGTATATAAAAGATAATATAGAGAAGATATAGAAACAAGTGTCTTCTATTGATACTAAACTAGATGCTTTAGATGATAGTTTAGACTGGCTTTCTAAATAGGATCAACAGGCAGAATCCTTTGCTAAAAAGCCCATTTGTTCAATTAATTTTGGCTCCAATTTCAAGACTTGCAAAAAGTAGTCCAATACTACCCTTATGCAAAGAACACATGTCCAGTTGCAGCCCTAGTATCTTAATATTGATGATCTCCTCAATCCATTAAATGAGATCACTGCATGGTGTAACTCTATGAGAGTCATCACTATTAATGCACATTTAGATCAAGCTAAAACTACTTGTTTTGCTACAAAGTTTTTCTGGGGTATTATTAACCAATGGTGGAACACTATGTCTAAAGCCGAACAGTATGAGTGTGTACATAATCAACATGATTCATTAGCCAGATTAATTTGTTGATAAATGAGTTTGCACCTCCAGCTGCTAATAGAGAACTGGAATCTAAAAAATGGCTTCTCAAAATGGAGCTGTGTGATTTAAAATAGTTTGATGCCTTTGCCAAACAATTCAGAGAATTGGCATATGAAAGCAAGAGTTTCTCATCCATTGAGATTAAGATCAAGTTTTTACATGCTCTACCATACTTTGTACCATACTTTGTCCTAAAAACCATATATGGCCAATTTAATGCCAAGTATCCACCTATCTTGACTGTTAACTCTCTTGACAAATAAAGAGTAAAGTATGGGTGTAAGTCTGAAACAACCACATGATGGGGAATGGAAAAAGTAAGACAAACATGTAATATCAAATTTAAATCCTTGACTACTTCCAAGGTCTTTGTTGGTGATCCATCCAATTGTAGAACTCCTTTAGCCATTGGTTCATACTTGAGGCATAGTTTATCCGCTATTGACTTGGGCATAACTAAAGTACTAGCCCCAAAATTTATGATATGATTATGAACTAAAAAATCACCAATGATCAATGATATATAAAAAGGAGGATTCTTATTAGTTTTATTCATTTGTCCATTAATGGGATGAGTTCCATTCACCAAAATAACATTTTCAGTCCTAGCTGAACCAACTTGTTTACCTAGTCCAAGCAATTATTTTTAAAGGATATATGTTTATCCTAATATTTATAATGAATACCATAATGAAATATTCATGTGTAACTTATTCATGTGATCCAAAACATTGATATAAGGATTGTTCATCTTGAATTTCTCTTTGAGAGCACTAGTACCTTGTGGTGTAGCATGTGAAGATGGATGTGTAAGAGTTGGCCTTGCATTCTAAAAATTTATGATTTTCCTACACCTTAGGAGCTGAGATAGACCCACCTACTATTGGGGGTGATGGGGGAGTCAAAATAGGTCCTTGATTTTTCCCTTGTGTATCTTTTACAACCATCTTCTTAGATTTAGTGTTATAAGACACACTAGCATTCATATTGTTTGGACTTCCCAAATGATTCATGGCACAAAATTCCCCTTCTAAATGATTCATAAGGGTAGAATAAGATTTTTCTTGTCCATTTTCCATTCAATTTTTCATTGGCACCTCAAAAGTGGGAACTTGAGGTGCTTGACTACCTTGCATTATCATGACTTGACTATGCATTTCATTGGCATATGAAACTTGGCCCTTATTTTGGTCATAGGAAGGATAACATGGTTAATATTGAACAAAGCTTTTTTGAGTGGGAAAAAGAGATTTATAAGATGATAGGGCATTGGTATTGAAACTTTGGTAAGGTATAACTTGAGTTATTTGACCTTGTCCTTGAGTATTACCTTGAAAAGGAGGCCTATTTACTTGTCCAAATGGATTGTAAGATTAATAAGGCCTGTAATTTTAAGCTTGCCAATTCATTAGTAACACTTTGATGCAAAATATTTATTTCATGAATCTCATTGATAGGATCAAGGACAAACTTCTCTTAACTATTATGCAAAGGAGCCAAGGTGGGTAATGCAATTTAACTAGGAGGTTACAAATTACGGAACAATGGCATTGGTGGTCTAGGAGAAATCTTACTTGCTTGAACAAGATAATTATTAGAATTAATATCTATCTAATAGGAGAAAAGTAGTGTACCCACCCATGGATTGGATCGCCATGGCTATATCACTATTTAATGCTTTTAGGTAATAAAATAAAGCATAATTTGGAGTAGGTCTCACAAGGGCTGGGATCTTATCCCATGTCTTTTGAAATCTAGAGTTAAAATCTTGCATAAAATCTTTAGGAGTCCTCTTGATAGTAGTCAATTTATCAACTAATGAAAAATAATCACTCTTCTCTTAAAACCTCTTAGACAATATATTTCCTAGTTCATCCCATGAAGCAATGGAAGCATGAGGTAGAGTTCCATACCAATCTAAAGTTTTCCCTTTGAAAGACAATGCAAATAGCATAATGGATACATTATGTTGAGTGATATTAGGGATGTTTTTTAAGTTTCCTATTTTTATAATGTGTTCAATGGGGGTACTAGGACCCTCTCCACTAAAATATGTAACACTTTTAAGGGTTGCTTCAAGAATTTGGTCATATTGGGAAAGATTCAAAGGAGATGATCTAGTAAAAGATACAAAAGGAAGGATTATAGCCATATTGGAATGTGGATTATGTGTATTAGGGGTTGAACTAAGTAGAAACTTGGAATTTTTAAACACCAACTCCCTTGAATAAGGATGAGTATTCTTAAATCTGAATCTTTTGACAGAATATATAGGCAACTACACAAACTCAAAAGGTATACCTTTAACAATGGACCTAGTGGTCACCTTTGGCATAGAAAATAAGGAATAATCAACAACCAAAGAGTTGAAAACTTAGTGGAGTAGGTACTGAATGTAGATGTTTTTGTAACTACAAATATGCCAAGACTAACACCAGTCTTGGACAATCTTCTAGGACTTAGAGTCCCATTAGGCATGCCAAAAACTATTATCATTTGGATTTTCACCCCATAAAGATATGTCTTAGCTCCACTCATCCAAGTGGCACAATGGAAACATTTCACTTGATGTGGGTTATCATATTATGATATGAATCTCTAGAAGGGCTAGTTCCATTGATGCACTCTTTGAAGCACTCTCACTTATCAAATTTGCATGAAAAGGGTAAGAAGACAAACTTATAACCCTAAAAGGTGATGCAAAAATATTAAATTTACTCATATTAACTAAACTTATACTACTTAGAGTAAATCAAATCTTCTTTCACACATAACACACAACTCAAGACAAATTGTTACATTGATGTTTCATATGCTAGGTTTAAGATGTATATTTTATGTTTAAGATGGATAATGAATGATCATTTGGAGAATATAGTAAAAAACCACTTCTAAAACTTTCATACACTAATAAAGACCTAAAACAATTTCTCTTTTGCATACTTGGTGGGCAATAAAAAACAACATTCTAGAAAAGATCATCTTTTACTAGATAAGATCAACAAGATTTGGAACCGAACTCAATTATGCAACATTTAAGTAGGAAAATTCACTTTTTTATTTCTTCAAGAGACATTCAAATATAAAATTGACTAGATTTTCACCATTAACCAATGAAGGCTACTCAAAAGAGCCAAAAAAGTCGCTACTTATAGCATTTAGGAGAGGGGCGAGACAAGGGAAGTCCAAAGGTCACTTGGACACTTGTAAAGATGAGAAAAGAGGTTAAATAAACATTATAAGGAGATGTTAAATGGGCCATGAAAGGTTTTGAAGTATAAGTGTCAAAACAAGGCATGATAGAAAGTGGCATGCAATTCCTTATGTTGGCTCAAAAAACTACCTTCATCATTCACACTTGTTTAAACATAAAAAAAATAACTAGGTTTATATATAAGGATTTTATTGAGAATAAAGGGTTGTAGACATGAAATCCCATGTATTGGTTTCATTCTTAGTCATCTAGAAACTTTTAGAAATGAGCCATCACCATTTGTAGTTTAAGAAAACTCTTTTTCCAAACACCTTGCACACTTGGCTTCCAAAATAGCATCATTTTTTCATGTAAATTAATAAAATGGAGTGGATTAAACTTTTAAAGACTCTCCATGGAATTATAGGCATAAATCACACCTTAAAAACACTTCCACTTGAAGTTTTCACCCTTCTCACTATCATGTTTGCTATGCCAATTTTGACTAGTTGAGATGAGAGCTCTAATAGGCATACTTAGGAGTTTTTTAAAGGCATTAAATTTAAATATTGAGTTATAATAAGTCCATATCTTCCTCCTAAAGTTTATTTCATTCCTTGAAGGTCCCTACAACCTACATAATGCATAAAATAATCAAAGAAAGCATTTTGTACCATGTTTATACATATAAGTCAACATAAAACTTGATGGGGGGAGTAATTTAAGAGTATTATACATAATAAAATAACTTTAATAATCATTATAGCCCATTAGAGTATATTTCCATGCTTATTTTCTCACTTGGGTCCTTATCCAGGGTTTAGTAGGGTTTTAGGTCCATTTTGTCCTTAAGCTTTGTTCATAATGACATGACATTGAAAATACCAAAAAATTACAAAAAAATTATTTAAAGGACCCATATTAACCTCTCCAAACTCATTTGGTATCCATGCACATCCTTATAAAAGATATGAGCATTCAAAACTAGCCTATCGAGCTTGTTTCTCTATTTCCTGCAGGCTTAATGTGTTTAAAAGTCCAAAATTGATTTTTCCATGGTTTTACATACATCATATTGGATAATAAATGTATAAATTCATCCCATTAACATGTTACAACCAGATATAATACTCACCAAGATATATAAGTGTATTTGGACCCCCAATTGGCTCTAGGCCTCTTCAAGGCCTAATAGGCTTAACATGCATCTTGCTAGTTTTGGATATTTGGACTGATATCTCATGGATGGGATAGTGTCTCATGATTTTTAATACTTAATTAAATCTCACAATTTCATCACACAACTTTCCAATCACTTCTTTTCATTTCTTCATCTCATTCACCAACTAGGCCTAATTGGAGCTTGCTTGGTTGAGCTATATGCAAGAGTGTTTTGGTCATTTTGAGAGGCATAAGATTGATTTAGTGATTAATATCACAATTTACCTTCCATTCACATAAACATATGTTTATTTATGTTCCAAAATCTTTCCTTAAAGTTCCTTACTCTTTTTTGCTTCATTTGCTTGTTTTGCCAAAACCCTAATTTTCCTAACTAGCTGACCTTTGAGACAAAATAGTGAGATATAGACCTAAACTTAAAGGAAAAGTGAAGGTTTTATGAGTTTTACAAAATTTATAATTTATATTCATCTATTTAGGCACCTAACCAACTCAATTTTCCCAAAAAAGGTCTCCAAAAAGGACTGTTTTCTGCATTTTTCTCTTCCACCTAAGAATGACCCCTCCAAGATAAGTCCAATGTGATTAGGTTTATTAAAATTTTTATATACCTTAATTAATCATAAATAATATTTTAATTCACCTAAAAACACTCTTCTCCCTTAGATTCTTCATCCTTACCCATTGAGTAACATGGGTCTCCTAGTGCAACTGTACGAACTGCTACCTTTGGGCTAGTAGGAAGAGTACATGGTCAAAATGAAAGAAGTATTGGAGTTTGTTAAAACAAATTATTTGCATATAATTAATCATTCTCAATTTTTTTAAAACCTTATTTCTCTTCCTAATCATATTCATTTCTTACCTTCATCAAGACTGAACATTCAACTATAAGTGCATATAGGGCCTTAAGAGGTCTATGTAAGCTTATTTCACATTACCAAGTGATTATGAAGATCACCATGGTCCTAATTAAGGTTTTCATAGTTATATTTTATCATTTAAACTCTCCCTTAACCTTTACATTCACTTTGAGCTCACCAAACTGAGTTCTTTCTCTTAACTATGATACCCTACCTCTTTGATTCCTGTAGGTGCATATTTACCTAATTGATCTTTGATCATGGTGTGTAAAGGACATATTTGAAATATTTAGGTCACAAAGCATATATTAATACCTAAATTCACCTTGTATAGGCTAAAAAATCACATATCTACCATGCTTAGGTCACTGTTTACCTACCCAACTGTAGGTGAACATTTTCCTGTGAAGGGACACTTGTAGGTGTCCATAAAGCTTGAAACACTGCATATTAGGATAATCCTAATGATTTAAATGTACGTTATTACACATTTAAAATAATAAGGCAATTAAAACCATGATAATATGTGTTTTTTCTCTTTATGATTTCAAAATTCACTCAAAACTCAAATCTTATAGATGTTAATGCAGGGTTTTAGTGCTTTCAAAGGCATCTTTAGGATGTCAAACTTCTATCTTACACTAGATTTATAACCTCAATATTCGGTATAGCTCCTCTCCATGCTATAGGATACAATATTTACCTAGATAGATGCTCTACAAATCTTTAAAACCTTTTATAATATATTCACAAAATGCCCCTGGACCTTTATTTTCACTTTTTGGGGAAAATCTCCCTAAACTTAGTCATATTGTGCTTAAAGGTAGTTTACATATCCTCCTACCATTTTTATGATTCAAACATGTCTACCTTGAGTTTTATCACATGATATTATTCAAAATGGAATCTTACCATGTTTTGAATTCTCCGTACAAGGATCCTCAAAGTTCTGTAGTACCACCTGTAGGTGGGCATTTGCACATACATAGGCAATAGGTAAACTGGATAGTGAGTAGAAAAACATGTTGGTGATCACATAAAAACCATCATAAAGTGTTCAAATGGACTCATAACAATCTTAATATATTTAAACATCTCCATAATTCTTCACCTTCAACATGATGTCATCAAGAAGACACCTGTAGGTGTGTATTTGCTATATGCAGTTAGTGAGTATAGAATGGAAAAAAATAGGTGGATGGATGGCTCATGAACAAATACAAATCATTTTAAATCCTTAAAATATAGTTTTTACATTAAGGATACATTAAGACAATCTCCAAAACATTGATTCCAATGTGAAACCTCTTGCAGACATCTAAAATAGAGCAGGCAAGGGTATCTAATGATTGGTTGGTGTGATGACTGAGCTTGAAAAAAACCTTGAACTTTCCCCAAACATAAAAATTAACTCTCTATATCTCTTAATTACTTTAAAAAACTGATACACCCTTAATACAACTCCATGAATAAGACAAACAAGCTCTATACATATGACTGCAAGTGGGATTGAATGAAGAGTTGACTATGAGGAATGTTAGATTGAAACTTGCTCAAATCATGGTGTGATGAAACCAAACATGGAAATAGGTGATAATATGTCCTTAATACTTGTGTAAAACCATATTATATTCACATGATACCTCCATAGAAGACTAACATTTTACAACAAGGAAGAAATTGACTGAAATTTCACAATGGTGACACCTTCCTATAACATGAGATAACTTGCTCATAAAAACACCATGAAACATGAAAATAAGTATGGAGATAATATTATAAGATATCCAACATCCTCTAGAGTAAAAATCACTAAATAGATTGTATGAACCTATCCAAAATAGAGCAAAACCTATAGGGTGCAGGAAAGAGTGAGCAAAAAAACATAGTCAACTTGTTAGAGATGGTTAATAAATCATGGTTGAAAAATAATTTAAATATTTATATGGAAATGAATATATCTTAGTGTACTACCACCTCCCAAAATCATTTAACTTGAAACCTCTTTAACTATCCATACCAAGCATAGACTTACTGACCACTTCTATGTGTTTAGAAAGGCAAAGGAGTAGAATGGTTTTAGCTCAAAAATGGAACTTATAGAGAATTAAAAGTATGTAAATTAACCTAATGAAGATGAAGATATGTTACATGAACTTATCCCACGTGTCACCTTCCCATATGGGCCATACAAGTGCCAAACTCCCCTTTTTTAGTTGATTACTTGATCTTCAGTTAGATAACCTTCAAGTTTTAGATGAGAATGACATTATTGAAAGGAAATTTGACTTATTGGATGTTTGAGAGGAAATAAAGACACTTTTTCACCTTAAAAACCATGTCAATTGCATTTATGGCCCCTAAAAGCCTTCTAAATGACTCAATGTGAGATATAGATTAAAATGACTAAGACTAAGATTAATATAACATTAAATGACATCAAAAGACCTATAACATACCCCATGACAAAGTATTAGACCCATAAAACATCTAAAAAACCAAGTTTTTACCTATAGGGGTATAATTCTAACCTTGAAGTCAAATTTGGTCAATAATACCCACTCATTAAATGGAGATTCCTATAGGTATCTTTCCATGTTGGAACATTATATCTCATGTCTAGGTTTTTATTGGAGTCATCAGATCATCTCACACTTGTTTGAACTCATCTTATGCTTAGAGATCTATGACCACATTCAAACTACCTATTCCAGTATATCATGATTCTACAGTCAGACTGTAGATGCTCCATTTAGGAAACCAAGGGCTCTTATAGGTGATGAACTATGTCAAGACATTATACATCAAATTCTCTGACTACTATTGAGGTCCTAATGTCATATATTATTCAAAAAAATTCACTATGTCTTGAAGGCATGATTCTATTATGTCACTATTACATCATAAGACCATTTGGTATTCAAAAGTACTATATCCACTGAATATCTACAGTGGAAACCTACCTGAATTGGAAACTTGGTTGCATTATCCTCTCATGACAAGATAATCACTCTCTCATGTCAATAAACTACCCTTATGCTTGGGCTACAAGACAAAAACTACAAGGCTTGTCTAAACCTCAAGACATTCTACAATGGTAAGACATAATATATGAGCAAAACATGATTCATAAAAACTAAGGTAAAGTGTCTCAATTACAACATTCCAAATTTGCGAACAAGGCCTTAGGTCTTGTCTACCATCTCATAGATCTACCATTGTCACAATGGAATTCTCAATTTTCCTAGACCTTAATTAAGGTATCAAATGAGTTTAAACTTTTACCATTCACATTTTTAGACTTTTGTGGATTGTACTCAAATTGTTGATGAAGCTACTTATAGGTGATACTATAGGATATAAGATAGTGTGCTAAATTGGAAACTTATCATCAATATATAAACTTTTATATAGTTCAATCATGTTGTTTCCACCTTATAAGACTTATCACCACCTTGAAACCTTCATGCCTCATTAATATGACTGATCAAGGCTCCTTTACACTTGAGTATAGGTGGCAATTGCAGGGTTTCCTAACTATGTGTATAATATGACTATTTACTCCATATGAAACACTCTTGAGATAAATATCTTTATGAATAATGTGATCAAACCTACTCCCAAATGTTGAACTCAAACATTCCATATTTTTTTATAAGCCATCTATAAGAAAATGAACTCTGCATAGGTGAAACATTAGTCTACAACTTCAATGGTGTCTTCAACTAACAAATTGAGATAGTCTTGCTCATAAATTCACCTTCACATGTGAAATAAACACTAAAAAAAATGTTAGGATGAAGTTCATTCTTATAAATATCATATATACCACTTGAATTACATAGAATATTACAAACAGAGAAGAAACCTAAAGGCCATGGGGATGTGCAAGTAGAAAAGAGGAACAAATTTTATTAGCAATGGTTCATGAAGCATATTACACCAATACTTTGAATATTTACATGAATTTTAATTAGATAAAGAGTAATACCACCCACCAAGTGTACTTGCTTTGAATCAACTCCTCTTGGCCATACCAAACTAAAACTAGTTAACCATTTCTACTTGTATAAGAGAGTGATAAGAAAGATAGGTTGTTTTTTTCACCTTTTAGACCTATCAAAACTAATTGAACATGGAAATTAATTATAGGAATCAAAAGAGACACTCTTGAAGTCACCACATGTGTCAAATGTGTTGTAAAGGTTCTACAATAACTAAAAATTACCACTTTTCTCATTGATCTTCTTGTTTGGATGTTACACCTATAATTGCCAGTTCAAAACTACTATCTCTAACATGATCCTAACACATAGGACATTAAAATACACTTAGACACACTTTTATTCCTATGGAAATTATACAAGTCCAATTAATGACCCCATAAGAGGCCTAGAATGACTTAGGATAAACTATAGACAAATATGACAAAGATAAACATAATGTTTGACTTTATTAAAGACCATGGGGCACATTTTACATCCTATATTCCCTCTCTAAATATTTTTACTATATAAGAGGTTGACTTAATTTGACTTTTGGTCAAATTAGTCAACATTTTAATGATTTTCTAGGGGTAGAAAGCCAGCTATACCAAAGACTAGTAGCCTACTCCTATCCATTGGACTATAGAGTCACCTATACACTATACTAGATATTGAATTATCTTTGAAAGGAAACCAAACACACCAAATAATAGGAAAAAAAACACACAAGATAAGACACTAAAACAAGTACACTTGTTCTCAAGAACACTTAGGGAAAATACACACAATAAAAGTGTAAAACACACCTATCCTAGTATATACAAGACCTCAAACACTTTGAGGTGAAGAAACAAATCACCATGATTTAAATAGGGTGAAAAATGGTACCTCTTACATCATTGCTAACCCATGAAAGCAATCCATCATGTGAAACATACTTATCAATAAACACTTGCTTGTGTAGATAGTAAAATGACTTACCATATTTAGCTCTTCTTCTGACTGCAAGTGTGTCTCTTGGAACTTTCATGAATGCTCCATTAGGCCCTCCAAGAATCTTATTTGAGCTTGCATCTTGATTGACTTTTGTCATGTTCACATGGCATTACTCAAACTAAATCTTTGGGGTCTCCAAAGTTGATTTAAATTCATTTTCTTCACTATCATGATGTACTTGATGTATATGACCATCAAGTTTATCTTCATTCTACTCCATTTGGACTAGAAGTGATTCAACCTCAGGTTGAGGTTTAGACTATCCCTCAAACACTTGACTTTCTACTTTGGTTTCACTAGACTCCTTCATGACTGTAGCCTCCATGATAATAATTTTATACTACTCTTTATGCTTAATAAGACATTCTACTTCATGCTTAATAAGACACTCAACAAACTTACTATTAGATTCATGCTTCTTTGGAGGGTGAGTAGACTTACTCAACTACTCAACTTCTTGAACTATGACATGAAACTGTTGCCATAGGTCATCTTCCTTTTCATGGCTATCATGTTCATGGATTGATCCATATTGTGGAGGAAGAATGACATTGAATATTTAATCACCTTGATCTATCATACTTGGAAAACTATCATCATCATGCATATGAACAAGGTAATCACCTTCAACATCTTTGGGAAAAGAATTATCAATGCTTACATCAAAGTGTTCATATCCTCCCTCATGGATGATGTATGTGCCAAGATCAGTTTACTCAAAGAAAGTGTATGGATCATATACATAAGTTTCCACACCATAATTATCTATAAAAATGTTAGATATGCATTCAATCTTAGAGGATGCTCTATCATCCATAAAAAACTCTTCTTGATCATTGATTATGTAATTGAGATTAGAGCTTGCTTTCATATAGGGCTCAATATGAAATTTAGCCAATGGTTGAGTTTTAATGTTTACCTTTAGTCCATACCTTGTATTTAAGGGAAATAAGGACCAATAAACTAAGAGGTAGCATCCTATCTTAGCTATGAAATCTCTTGAAAGGCAAATGGCAAAGTGAGCATGCAAATCAACCTCTATTATATCTTGAAGGATAGGGAATTTTAGACAATCATGCAAGAAAAATATCAATCCTTTGTGAACTCCCAATGACTTAGCTAGTGTTCCATCAATTTAAATCACTCTATTATTATATGGTTCATATTTCAAGCCTAACTTATCTACTACAAGCTTAGGCATAACTGAGGTACTAGCTCCACTATCCACAATGTAGTTGTGAACAAGTTTGTCTCCAACAATGAGAGTGAGGTAGAAGGGTGGAGGATTTTTAGATTTAGAATAAGGTTAAAATATATGAGTGGGATAATTAGTGAGGGAAAAATTAATATAACTTTATGGTTGAGGTGGATTTAGGAGAGTTATTATTAAAGAAGCTCCTTTTGATTGGGCAACTAAAGCATTTCCCAAAGAGAATGACTAGATTTAGCATTGTTCAAAGAATTAACTATGTTAAAAGTAGGAACACTCACCTTTTCTTGTGTCCTTAAAGGAAAAGAAGTGCCTTGAAATTGAGACATTGGATAACTTTGAGTAACCTTTCCAACATTTTGATTTGAAATAGGTGTAAAAGTTATAGGGATTGTCACACTTAGACTCACACCTTGCTACCTTTTAGGAAGAATACATGAACTTATATGAACACCATGGACATCTCCCAAATTATTCATATTTTATCTTATATAATCTTCAACAAAATAATTATGATTGATAACATACATGTCTTCCACCAGAAAGTTTGCAAGGTTCAACTTTTGGGGCTACTATCCTTCATTTGCTTGAATGTAATTTTCATCTTCTATTGATAGATGAGGAGTGACTCCTCCTTGAGAAACTAAATATTTTCCTCCATATTAATTGGCATCCATGAATTTTTCTTGTTTCCATTCCTCTCCTTAGACCAAGTTACTATGCACCGAGACCATAGCTCTTGTGTTGGAAGTAGAAGTTGGATTATATGCATTGGTTGGCCTATTAAAGTTAGGCTCTCCTTGCCCTCTACCTTGACCATATTTTTGAAGTGGGGACATATTTACTTGTTGAGGATAGGGTATGGATTTTAGTTAACTTAATATTATATATTTGGTTGCTCAAATTGAGCATCTAAGGCTTTAAAAGTTACCTCCTAATAAATAGTATCTTCTACCTTCTTAGGGGCATCTCTACACTTGGTGTTTGCATTTGAAATTTGAGAAACACTTAGAGTAGCAACATACATGTTTCATAGAAGAGGCATGCGTCATTTTGGAGGTAGTTTTATAGGTTTTATTAGGCCATTCTTAGCTCTAATGTCAAGGTCACAAGCTTTAGGTAAGGTGAAACCACTCAGGGACTGAAACATGATGGTTATGTTAGTACTAATAGCCCTTAGATATGTAGGAAACACAAAGCTTATAGGTGGTCTCATGGGAGGAGGAAGCTTATACCAAGTACTTTTAAATCTCTTTTTTAGGTCATGCATAGTCTCCTTAGGGGATATTTGAATTACATTAATATGGTGAATAAGTGATGTGTGATCACTTTTTTCATTAAACCTTAAAGTCAATAACTCTCCAAAATCATCCCAAGTTGTGATACATCCTTTGGAAAATGTCCTATACCAGTCAAGTGTTTTACCTTTAAGGGACATGAAAAGTAGGCTAATGGAAATGTTGACCTTAGTAGCATTATGAAAGATGCAAAAGTTTGATATGTCCCTAATATGCTCACTAGGGGTGACATGACCTTCACCATTGAATGTGGGAACACTTTTGGTAGCATTAGGGGATCTATCATCATATGCATTGAGGTGTATGGGATTTTAAATGTTAAAGTCTAGAAAGGCATGCTACCTAGCCATGTTATCCTCAAGTTCATCTTCACTATCTTGATCTTATTATCTTGAAAAGTCCTCTTGTTCTTCAAAGGTCAATATAAGCTGAGGATGTTGAACTTCAAGAGGAAGTTCATGTTGAAAGAGTGGGTTTATGGGATTGATACCTATACTAGTAGATGACCTAGTAAGGACCATAAATTATGAATAAATAACTAATAAAACTTGGTCTACAACTAGAAATTACCTTTAATGGAGTTGCTAAATGTTGAGTAGAACACCATATGCAACTGTGATATTGTCAAGACCAACATTCACCTTGACAAGATGTCTTTGAGACAATGGTCCCACTGGGTGTTCCATAACTATTTTCATCAAATGCTTCACCTTATATTTGGTTTTTCAAGCCTAATCTAATATTTTTGCAACATTAAAATACCTATAGGCCTGTGGTTTGCCTATAGCAGAGGTAAACCTATAGGTTTAAGGGCTAACTCCCTAGACTTCTCTTTGATTGCTTATCACCTACACTACTTGCTTGATTAGATGAAAGGTGAGGGAATAACATGGAAATAAACTACTCTAATGAGGTTATACACTAGAAAAAACTCCACTAAACTACCATACAATTGTACTAAGAAACATGACTCACAACACTAGCTTCAAAATCTTGAATTAATCTAACATTAGTATTTCAAATTGGAGGTGATATGCATTGAACTAATCAAGGTGAGTGAACTAGAGCTCAAATTGTAGACACTAAGGATACTCATTATACTTAAAGATATAAAAATTCATTTGAATACACTTCATGTGACCCGCTAGAGTGGAAAATACTTGCATCAAACATGGAAGAGTTGAGAGAAAGAAAGGATAAATAGTAATCACTTGACCTTTCACTATAAACCAATTCAAATACTTAGAAAAGATAGCTTGTTAAATAAAAAACAAATTGAAAATATTTATTTCAAAGGAAAAATATATTATCAAATTAGCAGGGCTTTGCCATACTATATGTGGATTTCAGTATAAAGCCAAAATGGATTGCATTTATAGAGCATATAAGAAGAGAGAGAAGGGAGAGAATAATGGAAATGGAAAGGTTAGAAATAACAAGTGTAAATCTATAAGATATAGTTACATCACAAGAGAATGGAGTGTGAAATAGACCATGAAGGTATTTTTTGGAAAGTATCCATCTCAAGCCTGACAAACTCTCCAAACTTGGCTTAGAGACCTTTAACTACCTTCATCACGAAGAATCTCTTGAGCACTTGAAATATGAATAGGGAACATTGAAACATATGCACTAGCTTAGGGAGATTAGAAACATGCTATGACAATCATCAGATGTTCCCCTAACTGCTACCCTTCTTCTAGACACTTGTACTCACCATCTATAATCATTTATTAGTCTTTTAGGCCTCATTATTCACATTTTTCATCCCATTGGCCTTAAGTTACCTAAGGGAATCCATAAAATAGGTGTTATAACACATGTCTAGGACCCCTTTTCCTTCCACTCCATGAATTAGACCTTAAAATTAGACCTCTCATCTCCTCACTAGGTAGTCACTCTTTATTTTCACTATCTGTCTAAGATGACCTATGATGAATGGTGTAGTATAGGACCTTTTGAACTTAAATAAGGTGAGAGGTAAGCATAGATATTTATAATAAGTAACTATATACCTCATTCAATAGTTTTCATCCATCAAAACTCTTATGTACCTACAAAACAAGTTAAAACCTATAAAAAAACCCTGAATTTAGCTTGTCCATATAAGTAGGGTACATACCATTTGGGTGTCTAAGATCCTGAGAGAGTATTCAACAAGATCAATAAATTTCTAGGCCAAACTACCCCTCTTGAATGCATTTCTATCAGTTCTCCTCCATCAAGTTTTAGATAGGGTTTTAGGTGTTTAAGACTGTTAATGATTATTCATAAAAGTTAGAATTGAAAAAATCCACAAAGTTGGGGTACATGACACTATTAAAATCTCCTCAAGTTTTTGATGAAAAATTCAATCATTATTTATAGATATCAGTGTTTGAAAATGGCCCTCAAGCTCTTTGAGTGCATTCTAAACACCCCTATCATGGTTTTAAGCTAAAAGTGACCCATTTGAGTGGTTTAATACAAAATGATGCATCCAAATAGTCTTATTATCTACCCTTAAGGTCTTCACATGGCTTATAATGGTATTATGGTCATATAAATGGAATCTAGACCTTTGTAGTGTTTAGGTCTAGTTCTAGGCCTAATAGGCCTGATTGTGTTCTAGTTGCCCATGGATGCCCTATGTGGTTTCTAACATTTTTAGGTGACTATTCATTTTTTTTATGTCTAAAAAAACATTCCACACCATTATGTATTATCTAAAGACTCCTCATCACATTTTATTACCATCTTCATGTCAAAAATGCAGTCATCTCACTTCCAAGAGTGACCTCTATCTAAGACAAAATAGAGTTCATCTCCCCTATTTGATTGGTCAATATGAGGTTATGGATGGATTAATTAGGTATTGATGGTTATCTATACCAAATTTTAATGCTATGTTACTCCTCTATATTCATCGACACCATAAAATTCAAGACATACTCATAGAGTTAATGACTGTGTGCAAGGTTTGTATGTAGAGTTGAGCTTGCCTATAGGTTGAGGTTTTAGTTCAACCTCTCTTTTATCTTGAACATCATATGGAATTTATATCACCCCTATGAGGGTGGAAACTATATGTTCATCCAATCCTACATCTTTTCCCACCTTTAAATCATCTTTTCCCACTAGCTTAAGCTAATTTTCAAACTCTCTAACTATGTTAACCACTCAGGAAAAGGATATTCCTATAGGTGTATTTACATGTTGGAACATTGTATCTCATGTTTAGGTTATTCTTGGAGTCATCAAATCATCTCACACTTTTTTGAACTCATCTTATGCCTAGAGACTTGTGCCCACATCTAAACTAGCTATTCAAGTATATTATGAGTCTATAGTCAGATTGTAGATGCTCCATTTAGGAACCAAGGGATCTTATAGGTAATAACCTATGTGAAAACATTGTACATAAACTTATCTGATTGCTATTAAGGTCTTAGTGACATCTCTTATTCAAACAAAGTCACTCTATCTTAAAGGCATGCTTCCATTGTGTTACTGTTACATTATAAGACCATTTGGGCTTTAAAAGTACTATAGCCCATTGAATATCTATAGTAGAAACCTACCTAAATTGGAAACTTGTTTTCATTATTCTCTCATGACTAGACAATCAATCTCTCATTTCAAGATACTTTCCTTAATATTGGGCTAAAAGATGAAAACTAATAGGCTCGTTGATACCTCAAAACACTCTACCATGGAAAGACATAGTATATGAGCAAAACATGATTTGAAGAAATTAAGGTAAAGTGTCTCAATTACAACATTCTAAATTTGTGAACAAGGCCTTAGGTCTGTCTACATTCTCATGGCTCTACCATTATCATAATGGCCTTATAAATGTTCTTAGAAATTATTTAAGGTCTCAAATGAGTTCAAAATTCTACCATTCACATTCTCAGACCTTTATGGATTGCACTCAGACCATTGATGAAGCTGCATGTAGGTGTTACTATAGGGTATAAGATAGTGTGTTAAGTTGGAAACTTGTCATCAATCTCTAACCTTTTGGATAGTTCAATCACATTATTTCCACATTATGAGACCTATCACCACCTTTAAACCTTCATGCCTCATTAATATGGTTGATCAAGGCTCCTTTACACTTGACTGTAGGTGGCAATTGTAGGGTTACCTAACTATGTGTATAATATAATTATTTAATAGATATGAAATAACACTCTTAAGACAAATATATTCATGAGTAATGTGATCAGACCTACTCCCAAATTTTTAACTCAAACATTCCATCTTTTTTTTGAAGCCATTTACAAGAAAATGAACTCTGCACAAGTGAAACATTGGTCTGCAACTTCAATGGTATCATAAAATAGTAAATTGAGATAGTCTTGCTCATCATTTCACCTTCACAAATGAAATAAAGACTGAAAAAATTGTTATTAGGAATGTCATGCTTCTAAGATCACACATACCACTTGAATTACATGTAAAAATACAAACAGAGAAGAAACCTGAAGGCCATGGGGATGTGAATGTAGAAAAGAAGGGAAAATATTCTTTGCAATGGTTCATGAAGCATAGTACACCAATCCTATGACTATTACCATGAATTTTAAGTATAAAAAGTATAATACCACCCAATATGTACACTTTTTATAACTCAACTCTTCCTAGCCATACCAAACTAAAATTGGTTGACCATTTTTTCTTGTCTAGGAGAGCAATAGGAAAGATAGGTCAGTTTTTGCCTTTTTTATACCTATCAAAGTTTATTGAATGTGAAAATAAACTTTAAGAATCACAAGAGACACTCCTAAAGTTATGAAACATGCTAAATATGTTGTATAAGCTATACAACAACTAAAAACTACCACTTTTCTTACTAATCTTCTTATTTGGACATTGCACCTACAGTTGTCAATTCAAAACTACCATCTATGACATCTTCATGATATATAAGACATTGAAATACACTTGGACACAATTTTATTTCTATGGAAATAATACAAATCCAATTAATGACCCCAAAAGTGGCCAAGAATGACTTAAGACAAACTATAGACAAATATGAAAAAGTTAAACATAATGTTTGACCTTATTAAAGACCATGGGAAACATTTTACATCTTAAAAGACCCTTATAACAAGTTTGAGTATATAAGGGGTTGACCTAATTTGACTTGTGTTCAAATTAATCAATAATCATTATTACTTGATGATTTATCATTCATTCCATTAACCAAATAGATCCTTTAACATCATCATTTCTAAAGAACAGTCACACCACTTGAAAAGGTCACATCTACTCACATTTTGGCATGGATAATGTTGATGATAAAAATTGTACCATTAATTGATTAACCCTTTCACCTATTGTGAAGGTTAAGTTAGAATCATACTAGTCTAATAGTAAGGTTTTAAAGATTCAATTACGATCTTAAAGATGCAAGGGTTTTTTATATGTTTTGGGAAATAACAAATAAGCTATCAAACATAAAATATTCTATTATAATTTTAGAAATCCACTTTATCAAATAATGAATCGGTTTAAGATATGAATATGTAATCTATTCTATCCGATAGAAAAGGCCTATGAACAAGACAATCTCTTGAAGGAAATAAATCTAATTTAATAATATAATATATTTCAAAGTAATATCTTGTTTTATGCTGTAATAACTTCTGAATAACACCAAGATAATAAACTAAAAATATAAAGTAAAAATAAAAATTGAGATAAATCAAGATAAACATATTTTATATCAAGTAAGCAATCAAACAAAACTCATAACACAAGAGATATACTAAAATACATCTACCAAAGTAAAGGAAAAAAAACTACTCAAAGAAACAAAATAAATAATTTAAGTCTAAACTAAACAAGAACAAAACAAATAAACTAAAGTTAATTAAAACTAATATAGTCTACTCTGAACTAAATCTAACAAACTATCTAACTAAACAAGTCTAATAAAACAATCTAAATCTAAATTACAACTAATTAATATAAAAACTAATTAAGTTTAATAAATTAAACTAATCTAAAACTAAACTATAAAATAAAAAAATTAATCAAATAAAACTAAACAATCTAACTTAAGAAAATAAACAAGGAAATTAATCTAAGAAAATAACCTAAAAATAGAAATAAACAATAAACTAAAAAAAAGAAAGACATTAAAGCTAAAAGAAACAAAAAGGAAAATATATTAATTGAGGATCAATAAAAAATAGATTAAATTATATTAAAGTCAAAGTCAATATAAATTACAATATAGATAAAATATGTGAGTCTCGAAGAAAGTCATTTTAGCAAAATAAATTGATTTTATTTGAGAAATTGACATTTTTATTTACAAAAAAGCTTGAGAGATAACTTTTACAATGAAATAGATCAATGAAATATCACAAATAGTGAAGTTTTAATCATTATTTAGGGTAAATATTTTGATTTTGCACATAAGATTGCAATGAATAATCATCAAAATATATTAAACTTGATAAAATTTATATAATCTATTATAAATAATAATATAAAATTGGATGTACCTGTGTTTCCTAAGTAATTACTCAATCGTCAGAGAGAGTACCATTGGGTCTATCTTCAAAAGTCATACTATCTCAGAGAAGTTATATAAAAGAGAGAGAG
Organism: Torreya grandis; assembly: GCA_037957365.1. Lineage (NCBI taxonomy): Eukaryota > Viridiplantae > Streptophyta > Pinopsida > Cupressales > Taxaceae > Torreya > Torreya grandis. The sequence goes on along the minus strand of JARHVA010001510.1, from coordinate 304,745 downwards.
ATAAATGATTGACTTCACAATGCATAAGTCCTCAATACTTATGTTCTTCCTCCTCTTCAAATGAATCCTTGATCTCTTTTTATGCTTTGAATTTTGGTTGAAAAGAAAGTTATAACTAACCGTAGTTAGTTATTAGTTTAACTTAATTAATTGACTTTATAAAAGTCAATTAATATAAACAATTATTAGTTAATGTTTAATTAAGACTTAAAAGTCTTAATGGATCAAGTATTTAAATATATATCTGGTACTTCCTAATGGGTGGGGACCCTAATCAATTAATAATAAAATAGAATAACATTATTATTAAATAAATCAAGTTTAATAAAATTCTTATTTATATTAATACCATAATGCATATTTTCAAAATTAACTTATGCATGCATACATACATACATACATACATACATACATACATACATACATATATATATATATATATATATATATATCAAAAAATTAAATCTATTGTACTTTCAACATATCTAACTAAAATATCAAAATTTAAAAATAAAGTATCAAGTCTGAAAGTATAAAATTATATCCACTAAAAGTTAAACTTTAAAATAAAAATTTATCCTTCTGACATCTAATAATCATCAAATCTAACAAAACTTTAATAACCAACTTTCCTTGCTCATTCACGCACTCATTGTATTCCATCTCAACTGTTGGAAGGTGAACCATATTCATTCCTGAATCACTTGTGGGATCATCCACCTTTAGCTTAATCTATTTGAGAATTATGACCTTAAATAGAGTATCTATGTCATTCTCTCAATCTGACCATTTGTCTAAAGTAGTTGGATGGATTTTTAGACTAAGTTTCTTGCAAGCTAAAACAAGCTCTTTCAAACTTAATTTTTTGCATCCTAAAATAGGATCTCTCTGAGATGATGAGGGCTCATTAGAAACTAAAGACAAGACAAGATTAACAAAGTTCTTGGCATGGGCTACTTCAATGTCAAGCTGAGTTGCTTTATTAATCTGGTGAGTCTTCTTAATAGGTTGAATTCTTTTTGGAGCAGGTGATTGAACATGTAATTTATGAGGATTATTTTGCAAGTGGTGAGAGGAACTTCTTTGAAAATGAGTCCTAGCACCAAATATATGACTATGAAATCCTCTATAACCTTTAGGATTTGTAGGATTGAAGGGAAAATTATTTAAAACATTCTAAAAATTAGGGTTTATTGTATCAATGTGAATTGACATTATAACACCCCTACTAGCATACCTAGAGCCAAATATCCTAGCCCTAAAACCACCCCTTGGAGAATTTATATTTGAGGTCTACTAATTCACATTGACTAAATTTTAACCCCAACCTCTATTATCATTCCTCCTACTTGATCTAGACTGATCCCATCTTAACATCCTTTGCATTTGAAATATATTCCAAGAAAACTGATTATCATGATTGAAAATAACATGTATCATTCAATATGAAAATAAATGTATATCAAACACAAAGTCACATATCAACAAAACTCTGAACTGGCTTTGACTACATAAATTAAATTAATCCAATTATATCAATTAACATGTAATATTCCATTTTTATTTCATCAAAATATGTACTAAAAAATAAAATTATATACTCATAATCTTATTTTAACAATATTCTATCATATCCTCATGATATTTTGTTCACTGTATGAACATTATCTGAACCAATTCAAAAAAAATTGAAAGCAAGATTTTCACAAGTTTTATTCTTGACAAGTATTTCTTTATTGAAAACAACATATCTTTTTATGTGTTGACCAAAAAATTAAAATATCCAAAAAATTTCATCAAATAAAACTTGAAAACTAATATATCCTTTACTGTCATAAGTTTGAACTAAAAATCAACTTATTATGACTTACTGAAATACAAACATCATACTATCCCAAAAACTTTAATATGAAATCTTAATAAAATCTCACAATATATTCTTCCAGAACTTTTTAATCACTATTTCTACTATTTGAACATTATCTTATACATATATATCATGTATAATTTTTACTTGAATTATTTTAAATAAATCTTTAACATAAACCTTTTAGATATAGAACTTCCACATGATCATATTCCTTCAAAATTTATCATGTTTAAACTCAAATAACCTATCATAGATTCTCAAATTATCTAATATTTGAAGAATCATCTCATCTAACTTTAAGAAAACCCAAAACTTCATAATGAATAGTTCCAAACAAACTTTTCATGGTATATCGGGAACATACTAAACTTTATATATATATTTCTAAATATATACTAAATTCATCTTATATCAAATCTTAACACAACTTAATAAGCTCCAAAAATATAAAATGATACATTTAAAACCATAACACCGTATTCAACTAACAGAAACTTAGAACAAGAACCCTACATGTATAACTATGTCATCTAAAATCATACTTCAAGAACCCATAAACTACTTATTATAGTTTTCAAGAAAATTAATAACTATTTCCTTTTTGGTCATTTATCTCACAACCCATAACACTTTTGAATGATTTTTTTTCCATTATTCAAACATTATAAAACCCTAATATGCATAGACTATGGTTTCAAAAGATTAATACATCAAACATTTCAACAAGACAAACCCATCAAAACCCAAAACTAAAATGCAAATTCTAAGAAAATCTTCCATTATTTCAGAGTTCAACATGTTATACTTCCACAACATAACATGATAGATTTTTATTTCAAAAATAAAACTAATATGCATGTTATTTATAGCTTGAAAATGCTAAATATAGATAAAATCATCATTAGAAAGTCACATCTACATGTTTGAACCAACTTCTGAATTGATTTCTTATGATATGAACATAAATCTTCAAAATCCTTTCAAATATTCACAAAATAAGCATACATAGTCTATTTTTATGAAAACCAAAGTCTCAAAGAAGCTTTTAAATCCATAAATAATATGCTTGAACACCAGTAAAATTTATATTGCTCATAGAAAACCAGAATAGTATGCATATTTAAAAATGAAAAACCTCAAAATAATCAAGAAAACCATGCTCAAAATAAACTCGATAAGGTAATATATTCTTATCTTATATCCTATCAATAATATATCAAAACTAAAGCTATTTCTTACCAACATCCTTGCAAGAAATGATATATTTAACCACTAACTGTGAACTCATTGAGCTTTTCAAAACAAACATGCATGAATAGATTTAATAAAATTTATCACATGTAGACTAGAATTCATAAATTTCCACGCAACCAAAAACTTAATTTAAACAACCAAAATCATTCCTCAAAACCTATTCATTATGTTCAAGTCATACTTGTATGTGCTTTTCTGTAAGCTTTCCATTCACAAATCCATCTACAACTCCTAATAACCAAATTGATAGAGTATCACTTCCATGAGAAAGCTTCAAGAAATGACCAAAACCTAGAAAAGAAAGTTATTTTTAATCACAATTCCCTTGACGTAACTACCTTGCCTACATTTTTAATAACCATTGGCTTCATCAAATGAAAGATAACACTTTAATAATTTATCAACTAGGTTAGTAAAACTATCAAAATTAGCAACTACCAAAGCCTTTTCTAAACCTTTAACTAATATCCATTAATTGAGGCACATAACTTTGCATTAAGTCCCTCAAACCACCAAAATCTTACCAAGATCTTGAAGCCTCTTTGAATATGCCATTTACATTAACTCACCTTACCAGCTCAATGTGCCACCACATTTACCAAATGGACTGCCAACTCATCTTTGCTAATCAACTTGCCAATCACATTAACCTATGTGCCTCTAAAATGAATATAGTATAGGTTAATCCAATTAACCTTTCAAACAAAAATTTCATGCCCTCAAACCAAACCATTTAAATGCCCTTGAAATCACCATAGACTGATATGTTATATTATTTTAAAAAACTTAAGATAAATAACCTTAGGTTATGACCTTTGAAATAATAAGTCTCTAAACCATTAGGCTAGATAATGTTTGAATTAAAAACTTTAGAAAAATAAAGGACTTAGAATTATCACTTAGAACTTTAGGATTCTTTGATAACCTTAAGAAATAATTTATCCCAATATCAAACTAACTTTAATCATGTCAACATTTCAAAAATGTTAACTATATCATAAGTGAATTTTGCATGAATGTGAACCATTAATTGAATTGATGAATCCATAAAATGATCATAATAAACTTTCAAAATTAAGTTCATAATAAATCAAATGACATATTTGATTTATTAAACCATAAGATGCATTGCTTCTTCAAACTATAATAATTATGACTGATCTATCTATATACTCATAATTTGAAAATGAACTGACATGGTTATCATTATATCCAAATATATACCATTTTTATCTGACTTAAACCAAGTTTCACTTTGTTAATAAAAATGAAAATACCAAATTAGTCATCACAAATTATTCATACTGTCAAATGAAACTGATTTGAAATTTATATAATACTTAGTTGAAGATCAATGCAGATATCTGAATCATCATGATAATCATATAATGCTTTCAACCATCAAAACTATCCCTATCTTAAACTAAAAATACTATATTATAATCTGATCATGAATGAACTGAAAGATAAAATGACTGATCATAAACATTCATAGTGATAAATACATATGCATATTTCATTCATTCATCTATTTATTTTTTTTGAAACTATTCAAAATATAAATATAAATTCATAAACCAATCATCATAACTTTATAAAATTAAAAATATGCATCTAAATATACTATTAATTAACTAGGTCCCCGACACTATTTTAAATTCTATGATTGAGTCATCTTTATGGTAGAAAAGTTAGTTTCAAAAAATTGAGGGGGTGTAAAAAATATGCATAACACTAGCGATCTTGCTATTCAATTTTGTGTAATGAAATTGAGTAGCAAAAAGATTGCCTATTGATAAAAACATATTCTTGAGAGTGTGATATAGGTAAATCATATCTGAAGTAGCTATGTGTAAAATCTTTTAATAATGAATTTCAATAAGGGATGAAATATTTAGCTAGCATGAAATGAAAAAAGGGAATGATATAATGGGGAAGTTCAGAATGGATACATGAACTAATATAAATGCCTTAAATATAAAATCTTAAAATTAAGTAATACTTCAATAACTAGTTACAATTCAGTATATATTATTCATGTATAAAGAAAACTAAAATCATAAAGAATAATATCTGAAAATAATTAATACTTATAGTAGAATTGGAACATCCTCGTATTCTTCCTCCATAATGTGAAAACCCATTCATTTTTAACACTTCATTGATCCTTTCAAAAAGTGAAAGCAAGAAACAATAGAAAACAAACAAATAAATAAAAAAAATTAAAATTAGAAAGGACAACAAAGAAAAGAAGCACAAAATAAAATAGAAAATAGGAAAACAAAAAAATAAAAGAATTTGAAAAGGAGATAATCATGAAATAATTTTAAATGATGGCCATTAACTGAGTAATATAACCAAATTTCTTTTAAGATATTTTAAATACAAAATATTATTTCTAAGTACAGTAGTAAATCTATAAGGACCAAGCCATAATGAATCAAATTTATGATGTTTATGAGAATCTTTGTGAGATTTTTTCTAATATAAAATTAAATCATCAATTTTAAACTTTTTATTAGAAACATTCTTATCGAAAAACTTTTTCAATTTTAGTTTGACCATTTCTAATTTTTGTAATGCTGTTGCTTTTGATTCATCAAGGGATATTAGATCATGCAATATTTGTTCAATCAAATTAGTATCTTTAGCAACAAATTGTAAATTAGTTGTAGTTAAAAAAATTTAAAGTTCTATTGATCAGGTGACTTCAAATCCATACACTAATATGAAAGGTGAATAACTAGTTGCTATCTTAACAATAGTTGTATCAACCCATAAAGCTTTAAATTTTTTAAGATGTTAATTTATTTTATTTTCACAAATTAATATCTTCATGATTGTAATCAAAATTTTATTCATTAATTCATCTTAACCATTCCATTGAGGATAATATTTTGATGAATGACTAGATATAATATAATATTTTTCTAAATTTTTTAGAAATTTATTTGAAACACACTGAGGACCATTATCATAAATGATTTCACAAGGAACTCTAAATCTAAAAAAAATATCATTTTCTAAAAATGAGATTACTTCACCTATTACAAAAATTTTAAGTGCTTTAGCCTTTGACCACTTAGTGAAATAATCCATAGCTTTTAATATATACATATGACCAATAAATGAAGGTAGGTGTATCTATGAAATAAATTTAATACCCTCTTCGTAAATAGTTTTTCAAAAATAACATAATTTAAAGGTATTGCAAGCAACTTATCTCTACCAAAAAATAATTTACATGGTAGATAAGAATGAAATAAATTATAAACATCCTTAAATAGAATAAGCCTACAATAACATGCTCTTAAAATCTTATAAGCAATGATTTTTGTAGTATAATGTCCACCATAATTTATTTCATGACAATCTCTAAGAACTTTTTGAGTTTGATGATGTACAATACATCTTAATAAAACTCCATCTCTATTTTGATAAAATAAAATATTTTCTAACAAATAAAAATTTAAAGCTTTTAATTGTAAGCAATATTTTTGATTCTTATTAAAATTATTAAGACAACCTGATTTTGAAAATAAAAGACTAAGTCATGATATCAGTCATCTTCAACAAATAAACAATCCTATTCATTCATCTCAAAACCAAATTTAAATTTGTTAAAAATTAAAAATTTTCATGATCTTTAAGTGAGGCTTTGCATTTAGATTATCATTAACTTACAAGATCAAAATATTAATATTTGATGAAGATTTTTAAGTTAATTGTCTTGCTAAATCATTAACTTTAATTATTTTTGAGGTTTCAAATTTAATATCAAATTATTGAATACATAAAATCCACTTAGCAAGCCTTCCTTGAATGGTTGGTTATTTTAAAAGATAAGATAAAATAGGTACATTAAATCACATAAAAAAATTGATTCTCATCAATAAATAACAAAATTTAATCAAAGAGAAAATCAATAAGAAAATAGATTTCTCAATAAGAGGATACCTAGTTTCAACATCTTTTAAAACTTGATTCATATAATTGATCGATTTTCCATCATTATTTTCAAAATCTTGAGTGATAACATCTCTAATTTCTTTTTTAGTAGCATTAGCATAAAGAATAAATGCTTTCTTCAAATCTGGTTTGGTAAGAACTAGAGCATTTACAATGGCATTTTTGACATTATTGAATGCTAAATCAACATCTTCATCTCAATTATACACTTTATTTTTCTTAAGTAATAATTGCAAAAGATTAGACTTATCAACAAAATTTGATATGAATTTTTTAACAAAGTTTATTTTACCAAAGAAAGATCTTAAACTAGACTAATCTTTAAGAGGAGGTAATTATTTAATAGATTTGATGCATTCAAGATCTATAGAAATACCATCCTTAAAAATAATATGTCCTAATAACTTACCTTCGATAACACCAAAAAATAATTTCTTTGATTCAAATAAATTTCATACTTCCAACATCTTGTGAAAACTTTACAAAGATGATCTAAATACTTTTTTCATCTTTTTGAATAAATAGTGAGGTCATCTAGATAAACCTGAATAAAAATGCCAATCAAGTCATCAAAAACAACATGTATAGCTCTTTTAAAAGTAACTCATGTATTCATTAGTCTAAAAGATATTTTGTTATAAGCAAAATTCCTCTACGAGTAGTAAAATTAGTTTTATATCTATTTTTAGGATTTACAAAAAAATGATTATAACCAAAAAATCTATCTAATAAAGACATCATTTATGATCCCTCAACTTGTTGTAATATTTAATCAATACTTAGTAGAAGAAAATTATCTTTAACACTAGCTTTATTCAAATCTTTAAAATCAACACATAATCTAATATCACCAATTTTCTTCTTAATCGATATTAAATTAGCTATCTATTTAGAATATTTTATATGAAAAATGATACTAACATCAATCATTTTATATATCTCTTTGTTAATGATGTCTTCTAACAAAGGTCTAATTCTTCATATTTTATGGCTTACATGTTTAATACCAAGTTTTATAGGTATGTCATGTTTAATAATTTTTGCATCATAACTTTTAAGATTTTTATATAACCAGACAGAAACATCAATGAATTTTTTAAATAACTTAATAAATTTAACCTTCTCATTTGGAGTAACTTGAATTCTTAAATAGACATATTGAAGATCCTGTTCTGTACCTAAGTTGATAGGAATAGTCTCACCTATGATTCTCTTGGAAGCCTCTTCCATTTTAAAATTTTTGGACTGATTGTTAGGTGTAAACATAGATTCCAAACTTACTAAATAAATAAAAAATTTATTAGTACTTAATTGTAAATAATCTTGATAATTTAGTACATAATCATCATGATCAAAATAATTAACTTTAATTAAAGAATTTATGTGTTTATCACAACTAAAAATAGGTCAATTATCATTCAAATTAAAAATTTTAAGTCTAAAAATTTTAGCATAAGAGAAGTTTGTGGTTGGTTAACTCTCACTTTGAGTTGGGTTAGATGTAAAAATAGCAAGCCAATTCGCTCTAATATTATATTCTTTAAGAATATGAGTGATGTTGAAGGCCTCAAAATGTTTAAGTAAAGATCAAATATTTTATGCATAATGATGGAGATGAGTTTGATTAGTTTTATAAATTTTTGGAATTTTTCTAACAACTAATTCAAAATCTCTAAAGACGTCTAAATGTTTAATATTCAGTTCAATGGCTTTTTACAAACCTAAACATAATATTTCAAATTCTTTAATATTATTAGTGTTTTCAAATGATAATTTGAAAGCATAATAGAATATTTTACCAACAAGAGAGACTAAATAAATTTCAACACCATTACTTTGTTGAGAACAAACTCCATCAAAGTATAATGTCCATAAAATATTTTTCTCAAACAGTTCTTCATGCTTATTTTTTGGTTCATCTAAATTCAATAACTCATAAGTTCCAATTCCTATCTTAATATAAGCAATAGTGGATAAAGTAGGTGACTCTATAGCCATACTAGATCAATCTTCTCTTTTAATGAAAGCAATCTGATTAATAATGGGAACCCATGTGATATGTTTTCTCATAAAATCACTAATTTTTTTGACCAATCTTTTCCTAATAACATAGTGTAATTACTAATAATGTTCAAAACTTGAACATTAATTATACATTTAATTATTTCATCTTGAACAATCTTGATTACTATGTCTTAGAATTTACCATAACTTTTAGTTTGTCTAGAATAAAATATAGTAAGTTTCTTATTATCAGTTTCATAAGATATGCTTAATTAATTTACAATGAATTTAGGCATTATATTCTTTGAAGCACCTATGTCTAAGATATAATTATGGATTACTTTATTAACAATTTTTATAGAAAGATCATAAATTTGAGTAAAAATAATTACTTTCTCATCACTATCTTCTTCTTGTAAGTCTACATCAGTTTTAAGATTCTTAACTTCATTAATTTTATCAAATTGTCTTGAAAGACTAGCTACTTCTAATAACGAGAATTCATCTTTAATTATTGATAAGAAAATCAATTATATTATAAATTTTAGCATCAGATTTTTGAAATTTTTAAAGTTTATAATGTTGATATTGACTATTATTATAATCAGTTGATAAAAAAATATTTTGAGAAGAATTATCACTTGAACTACTTGAAGCATTATTCTAAATTGTTTGACCTTTATCATTAGAATAAGAATCATTATTTGTTGTTTTATTATTTTAAGAAGAGTTATAATATTTATTTATAGTATTAACAACATAATTACTTGCATTTTCTAATAGATCATTAAGAGCACACATGTTTATGTTGTCTGTTAGATGTTTAGATATAAGATCTTTCTCTTGAAGAAATTTTTTAAACTTATAGATATCAACACATTAATATGGATCATAATCTAGTTCATACACATTATAGTAATAGGGAATTTTTATTTTTTTACTTTTAGTATTGCTCTTATTAGATGAAGAATGTTTATTATTCAGTTATCTTTTAATAGTGACCAACTCATTTCCTAGATCCTGAACAACTTTTAATTTTTTTTATGTTACCTAAATTTAGATCTGTAGAAGATCTATTCTTAAACCCAATATGTTTAAATTTATTTTTATATTCAATTCATAATGTTAAAGTTTCATCATATTCTATAATATCCCTATCCTCTAAGGCCATTTCATATTTTAGGGGTAAAGCATTCATAAAGATAATTTATTAGAAGATCTAAGATCACGAGAAATATTTTGATGCAACTTAGTGAATTTGATAATAAAATGATAAATGGTCTCACTTGGATCAAGAGAAAAATTCACAAGATCATTAAATAAGGCAAAGTCTTATTTTTCTTTTTCAAAAGATAATTCTAGCCACTCCTCAATAATTTTCCATGTGATGATCACTTTGACAGGTGAACTAATAAATGCTTGGTAAGATTTTACTTCAAGTGTTTGAGCAAAAATTTTTAAACAAATATTTTTACTTGTTATACTAAGAGTAGCAAAAAATAATCTAAATTCTTCTAAATGATATTCCCAAGATTCTCTAGGAGCTCCAATTTTTTTGGTATATTTAATCCTTTAAGAGATGATAACTTACCATGATGATTTCCAGCATTAATTAGATTTACATAAATCCATAGAGTTACAACTATCTACTATTCTTCTTTAGCTTCAACTTCATCTTCACCTTTAGTGAGATTATTTTGATATCTATTGTCTTGTAGTCTGTGAATCAATTCTTCTATCCTCACTTCTGCTTGATCTCCCATTAGAAACTTTAATAATCTCTTCTATCTAAATTGGTTGATTTTTTTGAACTTGATTAATTTGATTTAATAATATATTTATATCAATAGGTTTAGATTACAAAATTAGATCATAAAAATAAAATAATCAAAAAAGAAATGAGTTCTAAGTCTAGGATTAATATCTAAAATTCTAACTCTATCTTCTTGAATTCATCTATTTGTATTTAAAATATCCTGTTGCGTCTCACGAGTAAGATTAGAATACCAATCTATCTCAAATTTTACAATTTTTTCTTCTTCATTTATGACTTGAGTAACATATTGAAGATTATGATGATGATTATACCATGCATAACATGTTAGATTAAAATTAATATCAACTTGATCATCAATAATATCAATTCTAGGTTGAAAAATAGGAGGCTGTCCCCTAAGTACCACGAGAAAAAATAAAACATAACTTAAAATAAATAATATTTATGAATGAATGTCCCTAGAAATGTCACAAAATTTGTTGATGATGAAAATTGTATCATCAACTAATCAACTATTTTATCTATTGTGAAAGTTAAGTTGAAATCATACTAGTCTAATAGTAAGGTTCTAAAGGTTCAATTACGATCTTAAAGATGCAAGAGTTTTTTTATATGTTCTAAGAAATAATGAATAAGCTATCAAAAATAACACATTCCATTAAAATTTTATAAATCCACTTTATCAAACAATGAATCAGTTTAAGATATAAATATGTAATCTATCTTATCCAATAGAGAAGGATTATGAACAAGACAATCTCTTGAAGAAAGAAATCTGATTCAATAATATAATATATTTCAAATTAATATCTTATATTCTACTATAATAAACTTTGAATAACACCAAGATAATAAAATAGAAATATAAAGTAAAAATAAAGATTGAGATAAATCAAGATAAACATACTTTATATCAAGTAAGCAATCAAACAAAACTCAAGACACAAGAGATATACTAAACAACATCTACCAAACTAAAAAAGAAAAAAAACTACTCAAATAAACAAAATAAAAAATATAAGTCTAAACTAAAAAATAATAAAATAAATAAACTAAAGTTGAAACTAATAAAGTCTACTCTGAACTAAATCTAACAAACTATCTAACTAAACAAGTCTAATAAGACAATCTAAATCTAAATTATAGCTAATTAATCTAAAAACTAATTAAGTTTAATAAATTAAACTAATCTAAAAATAAAATATAAAATAAATAAATTAATCGAATAAAACTAAGCAATCTAACTTAAGAAAATAAACAAGGAATTTAATCTAAGAAAATAACCTAAAAATAGAAATAAATAGTAAACTAAAAAGAAAAAGACATTAAAGCTAAAGTAAATAGAAAGGAAAATATATTAATTGAAGATCAATATAAAATAGATTGAACTCTATTAAAATGAAAGTAATATAAATTACAATGTAGATAAAATATGTGAGTTTCAAAGAGAGTCGTCTTAGCAAAATAGATTGATTTTAGTTGAGAAACCAACATCTTTTTTTACAAAAAATTTTGAGAGATAAATTTTACAATCTAATAGATCAATGAAATATCATAAATAGTGAAGTTTTTATCATTATTTATATTGAATAATTAGATTCTTCACATAGGATTACAAGGAGCAATCATCAAAAAATGTTAAACTTGATAAACTTCAGATAATCTATTATAAATGATAATAGAAAACTAGATATACCTGTGTTCTCTAATCAATTACTCAACTGTCATAGAAAGTACCATTAGATCTATCTACAAAAGTCATGCTATCTCAAAGAATTTTCATAAAAGAGAGATAAATGATTGAATTCATAATGTATAAGTACTCAATATCTGTGTTGTTCATCCTCCTTAAATTAATCTTTGATATCCTTTTATGCTTCAAATATTAGTTGAAAAAGAAGTTATAACTAATCTTAGTTAGTTATTAGTTTAACTTAATTAATTAACTTTTTAAAAGTCAATTAATATAAATAGTTATTAGATAAGGTTTAATTAAGACTTAAAAGTCTTAATGGATCAAGTATTTGAATATAGATCGGGCACTTCCTAACTAATGGAGATCTTAATCAATTAATAATAAAATATATTAACACATATCAATAAATAAATAGATAAATTGAGTTTAATAAATTATTTATTTAATACCATAATGCATATTTTCAAAATTAACTTAGGCATGCACGCACACACACACACACAGACATCAAAAAATTAAATCTGCTATACTTTAGACATATCTAACCAAAAAATCAAAATCTGAAAATAAAGTATCAAGTTTGAAAGTATAAAAATATGTCCACTATAAATTAAACTTGAAAATAAAAGTTTATCCCGTTGACATCTAATAATCATCAAAATATGACAAAACTTCAATAACTGGCTTCCCTTTCTCATTCATGTACTCATTGTATTCCATGTCAACTGTTGGAAGGTGAACCATATTCATTCCTAAATCACTTATGGGATCATCCACTTCTAACTTAATCCATTTGATAACTCTAACCTCAATTGGAGTGTCTGTGTCATTATGGCTATCTAACCATTTGTTTGAAGTAGTTGGATGGATTTCTAGACTACATTTCTTGTAAGCTAAATTAGGTTCCTTCAAATTTTTTTTTACACCCTAAAATAGGATCTCTCTAAGATGATGAGGGATCATTATAAATTGAAGACATGACAAGATTAACAAAGTTCTTGACATGGGCCACTTCACTGTCATGCTAAGTGGCTTTATTAACCTTGTGAGGCTCACTAACACGTTGAATTAATTTTGGTGTAGGTGACTAAATAGATAAGTTAAGAGGATTATTCTATAAGTGATGTGAGGAACTACTATGAGAATGAGTCCTAACACCAAATCTACAACCGTGAAATCTTCTATAACCTCTAGGATTTATAAGATATAAATGGAAAATTATTCAAAATATTTCAAAACTTAGGGTCTATTGCATCAAAGTAAATTAACGTCCTAACACCCCTACTAGCATACATAGGGTCAAATATCCTAACCCTAAAACCACCCCTTAGAATATTTATATTTAGATTCTACTGATTCACATTGTTTGAATTTTGACCCCAATCTTTGTTATCATTACTCCTACTTGATCTAGGCTAATTTCATCTTGACATCCTATGCATTTGAAATATATTCCAAAAAAATTGATTATCATGATTGAAAATATCACGTATCATTCAATATGAAAACAAAATATATATCAAACTCAAAGACACATATCAAAAAAACTCTAAACTGGATTTGGCTACACAAACTAAATTATTCCAACTGTATCAATCAACATGTAATATTTTATTTTAATTTCATCAAAATATCTACTAAAAAATAAAATTATATACTCATAATCTTATTTTTTGAATATTCTATCATATCCTCATATCATATCGTCATGATATTCTGTTCACTACATGAACATTATCTGAACCATTAAAAAAAAAATTGAAAGAAAGATTTCCACAAGTTTTAATATTGACAAGTATTTCTCAACTGAAAACCACATATCTTTCTATGTGTTGACCAAAAAACTAAAACATCCAAAAAATTTCATCAAAATAAAACTTGAAAACTAATATATCCTTTACTGTCATAAGTTCAAACAAAAAAACCAACTTATTATGACATACTAAAATACAAAAATCATATTGTCTCAGAAACATTAATATAGAATCTTAATAAAATTCCACAATATATTCTACCAGAACTCTTTAATCACTATTTCTATTGTATGAACATTATCTTATACATATATACCATGTATAAGTTTTGCATTCATTATTTTAAAGAAATCTTTAACAAAAACCTCTTAGACAGAGAACTTCAACATACTCATATTCCTTCAAAATTTATCATGTCTAAACTCAAATAACCTATCACAGATTCTCAAATTATCTAATATTTGAACAATCATCTCATCTAACTTTAAGAAGACCTAAACTTCATAATGAATAGTTCCAAATAAAATTTTAATGGTAGACTGGGAACATACTAAGCTTTATATATATATATTTGAATATTTACTAAACTCATCTTATATCAAATATTAACACAACTTAATAAGCTCTAAAAATATAAACTGATACATTTCAAACCATAGCACTATATTCAGCTAACAGAAACTTAAAACAAAAACCCTGCATGTATAACTATGTCATCTAAAATCATACTTGTAGAACCCAAAAACTACTTATTATAGTTTTCAAGAAATCTAATAACTATTTCTTTTCTGCTCATTTATCTCGCAACCCATACAAATTTTGAATAAAATAGATTTTTCAATATTCAAACTTTATAAAACCCTAGTATACATAGACTATGGTTTCAAAATATTGATACATCAAATATTTCAACATGGCAAACCCATGGAAACCCAAAACTGAAACCCAAATCTTGAGAAAATATTCCACTATTTCAAAGTTCAACATGTTATACTTCTAAAACATAACATACAAGATTTTTATTTCAAAATTGAAACTAATATGCATGTTATTTATAGCTTTAAAATGCTAAATATAGACAAAATCATCACTAGATGGTCACATCTACATGTCCAAACCAACTTCTAAATTGATTTCTTATGATATGAACATCAATCTTTAAAATCCTTTCAAATATTCATGAAATAAGCATACAGAGTCTATTTTTACGAAACCCAAAGTCTCAACAAAACCTTTGAAAGCATAAATAGTATGATTTAACACTACTAAAATTTATATTGATCACAAAAAGCTAGAACAATATGCATATTTGAAAAAGAAAAGCCTCATAATATTCAATAAAACCATGCTCGAAACAAACTTGGTAAACTAATATATTTTTATCTTATCTCCCATCAAGAATATATCAAAACTAAAGTCATTTCTTACCAGCATCTATGCAAGAAATGATATATTCAACCACTAACTATGAACTCATTAAACTTCCCAAAACAAACATGCACAAACATATTTAGTGAAATTTATCACATGCAAACTAGAATCCATAAATTTCCACACAACCATAAACTTAATTGAAATAACCAAAATCACTCCTCAAAACCTATTAATTTATTCAAGGCATACCTGCATGTAATTATATGCAAGCTTTCTATTCACAAATCCATCTACAAATCCCAAAAGCCAAATTGATAGAGTATCACTTCCATGAGAAAGCTTCAAGAAATGACCAAAACCAAGAAAAAAAATCTATTTTTAATCACAATGACCTTGACATAACTACCTTGCCTATGTGTTCAATAACCATTGGATTCATCCAATCGAGGATATTACTTTAGAAATTCATCAGCTAGGTTACCAAGGATATCAAACTTAGAGACTACCAAAGCCTTTGCTAAACCTTTAACTAATCTCCATTAATTGAGGCATGTACCTTTGCATTAAGTCCCTCAAACTATTAAAATATTACCAAGATATTGAAGCCTCTTCGAATATGCCATTTACATTAACTCACCTTACTAGCTCAGTATGCCACCACATTTGCCAAATGGACTACCAACTCATCTTTGCCAGCCAACTTGCCAACCACATTAACCTATGTGCCTCAGAAATGAATATAGTATAGGTTAATCCAATTAAACTTTCAAACAAAAATTTCATGCCCTCGAACCAAACCATTTAAATGCCCTAAAAATCACCATATCTTGATAGGTTATATTATTTCAAAAAACTTAGGATAAATGACCTTAGGTTAGGACCTTTGAAACATTAAGTCTCAAGACCATTAGGCTAGATAATGTTTGAATTAAAAACTTTAGCCAAATAAAGGGCTTATAATTATCACTTAGAACTTTAGGATTATTTAATAACCTTATTAAACAATTTATCCCAGTATCAAACCAACTTTAATCATGTCAACATTTCAAAAATGTTAACTATATCAGAAGTGAATTTTGCATGAATGTGAGCCATTAATTGAATTGATGAATCCATAAAATGATCATAATCATCTTTCAAAATGAAGTTCATAATAAATCAAATGACATATTTAATTTATTAAACCATAAGATGCATTATTTTTTCAAACTATAACAATTATGATTGATCTATCTATATACTCACAATTTGAAAATGAATTGATATGGTTATCATTATAACCAAATATATACCATTTTTATCTGGCTCAAACTAAGTTTCACATTGTTAATGAAAATGAAAATACTAAATTAGTCACCATAAACTGTTCATATTGTCAAATGAAACTGACCTAAAATTTATATAATACTCAGTTGAAGATCAATGTAGATATTTGAATTATCATGAAAATCATATAATGCTTTCAACCATAAAAAACATCCTTATTTTAAACTAAAAATGCTATATTATAATCTGATCATGAATCAACTGAAAGACAAAATGACTGATCACAAACATTCATAGTGATAAATACATATGTATATTTGATTCATTCATCTATTTATGCTTTTTGAAACCACTCAATAAATAAATATGAATTCATAAACCAATCATCATCAACTTATAAAATTGAAAATATGCATCTAAATATACTATTAATTGACTAGGTCCCCAACACAATTTTAAATTTTATGACTAAGTCATCTCTATAGTAGAAAAGTATTAGTTTCATAAAATTGAGGGGGTGTGAAAAATAGGCATAATAGACAAGTAAACCCTAGTCAAATGGTTATTCAAAAAAAATAATTAAGTACAGTTACACATCTACTAATTACCCTATCACATCCTTATTATGCTATATCCAAAATGAGCATACATTATATCATAAAAATGAATCAGTGTCTTATATTAACCATAATAGGTCTATGATTACATTAAAATCATTTTATGTAGTACACATATAATGTTTTATTTCCATCACCTTTGAAGTTCCTCATGGGACTAGTGTTTTTTTATTAAATTGTTTTTACACCTTCCCCACCTTTTCAATGGTACTCGCATGTTAACATCCTAGGGCACTGAGCTTAATGCTATCAATTATTTACTTAGGTAACCTTGTATATTCTCCATACCAAGGTACTATGATAGAGGATGCTGACATGTCATCCTTTTTCAAATAAAGAATATGTAATTCTAGACTAAGGTGTTGTCTGTATACTTTAACCTACCATGATGATGGCCTTGTACCAAATAAAATATACACAACTAGAAAAGAAGAACTTTTCAGGTCTCAACTTAGCTACATCCTGTAAAAATAAACTCATAGTGATGATGGCCTTTTTCAAAAAGGCTTTGTAGATCTTGATACATGTGCATCTCTTAAAACTCAACTTGTAATGATAACAACTACCACTTCACTTATGCCTCCTCACAAAATAACCTCACTTTTGAATAGGATCCATACCATGAGTTTGTGATGACTTGATATTGTTCTAATGTTTCATTTATCATCACCTATAATTAAATATTCATTAATCCTACTTAGTGTGGGATTATTACATAAAATAACTATTATTTATTATAGTAATCACTAAATCAAACTCATTTTTATTGGGTTGATGAATGACATCATGTCTCTTAAGTGTCCCATACCACTTACATCAAATGTTATCACATTTCATAGAAATATTTTTCCTAACCCATACACACATGAGATCAACACATAAGCCAAAAAAAATGGTTGGAGAGGATTCCAAAAACCCTCTCAGCCATTTTACACACCTCTCTTACCTAGAAAGTGTTCCTAGAAAAGGTATCAAAGAATCTGTAAAAGGACAATGTGTACAATTCAATACTGTAGCTACTCCACATAGCTCCTGACAAGTATGAAAATGAATAAGAACTACAAATATTACATATCCCATGTATACAAAAATAAAACATTAAGGAAGTAAACATTCCTTAGTATACATTCTTGTGATCATAATACTAAATTCAGTAAGTTCTCCTTGTCATATACAAACTCAATAACTACTGATTCAATGTAAGACTAACTAGGATCTACTCCCATCTCATCATACTCATGTTCCTACTCCACCACTCATCCCTTAGGTCTCTATGACATAATGATCTCCAAAATCTACACTTGGTTTAATGTAATGTATCAAACAACATCCCATACCACACATGTGAGGTGATATTTTTCTCACTATCAAGGACATGTAGCAATCCATTGCAATACATATATTAATTTATGTTCAAGGAAAACTTCTTAGAATCAAATATCAATCCTTATCACTCCATTTAATTAAAATTAACCTAGGTATTCATAGTTTCCCTCCTTTATCATGATGTTCCACACATCACATCACATATGTTTGAGAATGTCTCTACTTTGAAGGAGAAAATACATCATACAAGGATTCAAGATATAAATAAATCTCCTTAATGATTAATACATTTTCTTAACTGATATTATTACTTAAATAGTGATTGCATAGGATCAAGGGAGAAATAAAAATCTAGAATACCTAACTTTTGCAATAGGGCTTGGCCACTACCACACAAAAATAGGTCATTAGATTTTGGCAGAGGATGTTTGCATGACTAAAAAATGAATTGGATTTATAATAGACTCTAGAGCGAAAGAGGTGGAAGTGTGAAAGTAAAAAGAGACATGGGAGGCTTCAAAAGGTCTGGACAAAGGTTTAGTTTCATCACATTTTGAAAAAATGTGTGGTGGGACAAAACCAAATTCACCAAGCTTTAGAGCTGAAGTTAATGAGGAGGAAAATGTGTCTTCAAATTTGAAATATTTTAATGTTCTGGATTCAAAAGCTTGTGAAGGTTTAAAAATTGGTAAAGATAAAGAGTTTAATTGGGAATCCATAGAACACGTGCAAGCTATTTTTTATACAGAGGAAAGGGTGTTGATAGGAAAATTCACTGGGAAATGGCCAGCCATCAATGAAATCAATACCTGGGTGGAAGAAAATTGGGGTAGGGAAATTGAACTCAAATTCTTGCCAAAGGGTTTTTTTCATTTCCATCTTTTAGTGCCAATCCAAATCTTCAGAATATTTCTCTTGTAAATGGTAATCCCCCCAAAATTAGTGGTGTTAAAATTTCATAAATAGAGGCTTTTCTAGACAATTTAGGTAAGCTTGATGAACTTTACCCTAATATGATGATTAAAGGATGCGATTTCATTTTAGAATAGTCCCAAACTATCAATAATATCATACAACACTCTAAACATAGCTCAAATAAAAATAATGCAAATTTGAAAGATAATAAAAATTTGATAAAAGATAACCCTATGATTGAGGATCTAATTAGTGATTTAGAGGTTGAGGAATCTGACTAGGAAGAAGATATGAACTCTAAAAAATGTTTGTCTATCTCTCAAATTCAAAGTGCAATTCAAAAACCAGACTGTGATAAACCTAAAAGAAGAGGGAGGAAAAATCTCTAGGAGTGTATTTCAGTGGAAGTCTCTGTTGGTAAACAAGGCACTCTTTCTAAATTTTTGGTCTTGAGAAGTGGGAGGTGGAAGTCCTCCCTCAAGAACCATGAAGATCATCTCCAAGAATGTTAGGGGTCTCAATGCCCCTAACAAAAGACATTTAGTGAAATGTCTGGTTTCTATCAAATGTCTTGATGTTCTGTTGATTCAAGAAACCAAGATAAATGTATAGGATTCATCAAAATTTATGTGAATAAGATGGAAAAGTTGGAGCAGTTCCTTTGTGGAATCTTCTAGGGCATCAAGAAGTTTAACAATTGTTTGGGTTCCTTACAAAGTTCAAGTGGACATTCTTGAAATGGGTAACCACTGTCTATTCTAAAAAATCACTTATTTTAGGACTGATTTAAGTTTCTTTCTTTTTAATATTTATGGGTTTAATGATGCAAATAGTAAATATCTTCTATGTATTGAGCTGAATAATCTTTTTGCACATTTTAAAAATTCTAAAATTGTAATGGGAGGGAATTTCAATGCCATTTTATATCCTTATAAAAAAATAAGGTGAGAAAAGTTTAAGAACTATAGGTATTTCTCATTTATCATAGTTCATCTCAAACATAAATTTATTAGACATACCTCCCAAGCATGGAATGTTCACTTGGAGTAACAAAATATGTGGTAATCATAATTTATTGGAGTGACTAGATAGATTTCTAGTTTCAAATAATTGGATGTCTCAAAACTAGACTTCTGAAAGCTTCATTCTCTCCTTTGCTAGCTTCGATCATTTGCCTATTGCTTTGAATGTCAATATTGATCAAATGCCCTCCTATTATCCATTCAAGTTTGAGAAAATGTGGCTCAGAGATCATTCTCTCCCAGGTCTCATGTAGTTGTGGTGGAATAATGATCACATTCATTCTCTTTCCCTAATGTTTTGCATAGTGAAGAAATTATAATTTATTAAGGGCTATCTTCAGTAGTGGAACATTTATTGTTTCAAAAATATTTTTCAAGAGAAAATTAGAACAAAAGATGATCTAGAAAATCTTAATCAAACTATATACCAAGTTGGAATGGATCAAATTTCATATGGTAAAGAAAAATCATCACTTGATGAATATGAATAATTGCTCCAAAGAGAAGATTTTTTTTGGAAATAAAAATCTAGAACTGAATGGCTAAAAATAAGAGATATGACCTTGACCTTTTTCCACAAATCGATCAAAATCAGGTGTAAGTTCTCTTATATCTTGTAAATTCGATCGTCTAATGAATTTTTTTTCACCCAATCAAAAATTGGGAATGAGGCTATCAATTTTTTCAATGATCTTAATAGTGATAAAATCTTAGATCTTGAAGATCATAATCATAATTTAATATTTATCCCACAACTAGTCTCTCTCAAACAAAGTGTGAGATTAATGGCTCCCTTCACCTTGGAGGAAATTAGAACCATGGTCTTTAATATGAAAAAGGACAAGGTGCCTAGTCTGGATGGTCTTCCAATAGAATTCTTTCAATATTTTTGGGATTTGGTGGGAGATGATGTGCTATAAATGGTAGAAGAAAATAGGAGGAATAATCTTTTTTCAAATCTTAATGTCACTTTTATCTCACTCATTCCAAAAGGGGAAATGAAAGAATGTTTTAATGATTTTAGGCTTATTTCTCTATATAACAAGGTCTATAAAATCATCTCCAAAGTAATGGAAATAAGGCTTATGTAGATACTTGATCTTCTGATTTCAAAGGAACAAGATGGGTTTGTTCCCAGAATAAATATTCAAGGAGTTACCATTTCACATGAAATAAACCATTCCCAACTTGTCATGTACCGAAAGGGCATGATGCTCAATATTGAAATTAGTAAAGCTTATGATAGGGTTAACTGGCAATTTTTGATAAAGATTTTGGAAAAATTTGGGTTTGAAAAAAGTTGGTATAATTGGGTTTTCAACTACATATCTAGCCCCAAATACTCTATTATGGTTAATTAAAGTCTGATAGGTTTTTTCGAAACTTCCATAGCATAAAAAAAAGTGATTCCCTTTCTCCATTTTTATTAATTTTATTGGATGAAGCTTTGGGAAGGGTAATGAAATTCGCTAAGGAAACCTCATTGCTCCATGGCATAGAAGCCACTAAGGGTATAAAAAATATGAATCACAATTTTTTTTTAGATGATACTTTCCTTTTTGGCCAAGCTTCAGTTGGGGAAGCATAAATATTCAAAGATATTTTGAATATCTATGAGGCGACATTATGATAAATGGTAAACACTAGGAAGTCTAAAATTTTATTTATAAATTATTCTAAACAAGAGCAACATGTTATTTATTTAGTTTTGGGACTCAACATTGGAAAGCTACCTTCTAAACACCTAGGGCTTACTCTCTTTCCTAGGATGTCAAAAACATTTCATTGGGATGGTTTGGTTAATGCCTTTAAAGCTTGACTGGCTTCTTGGTAAGGATGCTGGCTAACTTTGGCTGGATGAATCACTCTCATCAAATTGGTCTTAAGATCCGTTCCAATTTACTACCTTTTGGTGATTCAACCTCCTTACCATATTATCAAACAACTCAATAAGTTCATGAAATATTTTTTGTGGTAAGGAGTCTAGAATCAAAAGAAAATCCCACTCTTGAAAGGGGAAAGGATCAACAAAATCAAGAAGATGGGAGGAGCTAGAGTTAAGAATTTGAACCTACAAAACAAATATCTTGGGGCTAAGCTAGTTTGGGGAATTATTTCTAAACCTGATTCCTTATCATCTAAATTATTGAGAAGTAAATATCTAGTTTTAGACAACCCTTGAAGTATGATTTCTATTACTAACCCTGTTAAAAGGTCACACTTTTGGAAAATTTTATTGAATTATAGGCCTATTATTATGAAGCATGTTTTTTGGACAAAAAACATAAGGATAACCAAATTATGGGAGGACTCTTGGAATGTCCATAAGCCCATTACTGAGTTACCTAATTTGGCTAAGGCTAGGCATATTTTATCTACATCTTGGGGCACCTTGGTTGCTAACTATGTGGAATTACAACATACAAATGGTTTGCCTTTCTAGGGGTAGAAAAGCATGGAAGGTTTGGACATTCCATTGGAATAATGCACAAGATTAGCTGATTGCCTAAAGAATAAGAAAAACTTTCTAAATGATAATGAGGACACTCTACATTGGATTGGTCCCAAATCTAGGTTTTACATAGTCAACCTTGGTTACTAGATGGTGTATGCTCCAAATGATATGATGTCCTGGGATAGATTTCTCTACTGAGGCAAAATTGGGCTTCAGAAAGTTAGTGCCTTTGCATGGCTTGCTGTTTAAAACTACATCCTAACTCAAGATAGTCTACATAAAATTGGTTTTATTGGTCTATCTTGGTGCTATTTTTACAAAAATAATGAAGAAATGACAAATCATCTCTTATTTGATTACCCCTTCACAACTTGGTGTTGGGTTTGGTTATGTTGTAAGCTGGAATGGTCTTAAGCCTAAATACCTTTACTGAACACTGCATTCTCATCTTGGTCAATCAATGATTGTAAAAACTCTCATTTTATCCTTTGACATGTTATCCCTACCATCCTTTTTTGGAATTTTTGGAAGGAAAAAAACAATGTATTTTTGAAGGTAAAGAAAATTCCCTTGATGTGATTCTAAAAAAACTTGAGGTGCCAATATTAGAAGTCATTTCATCTTAGGTCCAAAGGAGAAATGGTTTTCTCTCAAGTTGGGACATGGGAATAAGTGCAAAATGGAGACTTATTTTTCTTACCCCCATTAATGGGTCAATAGTAGTTTCCATGAAAAAAGTAAGAAAGGATAAGATATCTTGGACCCTTCCACTAGTAGGGTGGTTCAAGTTGAATTTTGATGGCACTTCCAAAGGAAATATGGGTACATTAGGGGCTAGTTGATTATTCATGATTACAACGGATCCTTGATCAAGGAAATGTCTAGGAAACTTGTAGATGACACCAACAATGAAGCAGAAGCACATGCCCTAGTTAATGGGATTAAACTTGTAATCCAATGCAATATCAATAAGCTCATCATCGAAGGGGACTCCTAGGTTATTATCTTTGCTTTTCAAAAAAAGGATGCCAAGTCCTAAAAATTGGAAAAAATATTTTTTGATGCTTGGGATAGATTATTTTTTTACCTATCTGAATTCTAAACATTTCTACTATGAAGCAAATGCTGCTACTAACTTTTTAGCCAATTATGGCATTGACCAACCTAAAACAAGTAGAATGGACAATCTGCGTAGAGCTTGGGAGGATTTTTCATCTCTGAACTCCATAAACTTTGGATGTTAACATATATTTCTTTTCCTTTTTGTATTATTTTAAAAAAAATGAAAAAACACTTACAAAAAAGGGGAAGGTTTGGCTTCTCGACAAACTCTTTTCTCTATTTGGGCAGTTGCTATTTTTATCTGCATTTTTAGTGGATGGGCTAAATTTTTTTGTTAAATATTTCACTTTAATAATATATAATGATTAATTCCATGAAAATGGTCTTTCCATAAATGCAAAGGATGCCAAATCATTAGCTTGCATGATGGTAATCTAGCAGTTGTGTGTCTCATGATGGTTTCATGATGACACCTAATTACATTTAATGTCTTTGATTTGGCTTGACATCCTTAAGCTGAATGGTGTTTTTTTATTCTTCTATCTTTCCACCTAGATCTCCACCTAAGTTATGGTTTGTTTTTTTTTGGTGATTTTGGGTTTTTATCGTAGACCATGGGGTTGCAATTGTGCTGGCCACTCTTACTTTATATGGTGTCGCTCCATCCAGGAGATAGCATTTGAGGGGGGGGGATATCTCGAGCAAGAATAAAAAATATCTTCTAGGTTCTAATAGAGGAATTATTAAAGGAAATTTTGATGGTGTTAGGAAATGAATACCTAGAATAGGATATTCATAGCCACATAAATTTAGAGGTGGCTGCTATGTTCACTTGGAAACTTATGGCTTTTATTTCTAACATTGAAGTGGTTATAAATTTGGTGTCTTTTTTCATAAAATTAGAGCATCACTATGGCTTTTTGTAGGACATTGATAAGTGGGATTTGGGTCCTCTTCCCAAATTACCATTCACTAGCTTGGATGGAACTAGTTTAGTCCTAGTTTTAGCCTTTTGTGCATTAGAAACCTATTTCTTGCTCCTAGTTAGCTTTGTTGAAGAACTCGAATAAAAGGTCTATTCTTTAGAATCTTTAGAGGGGTAATTTTTTTCTCTACCACCCATGGCATAAATCAAAATACCTATCATGGAAATAACTTAATGGAAGGAGAGTCAACATAATAGATCAAAGGTGAAGGTAGTTAAAATGTTAACTAAAATGGTGTTCCATGGTAATATTGCAGCTCCTCACTAGCTCAAAAAATCACCAAGAAGGGTCATTTCAAAGGTGATGTAGGGTAGACTTGATAGTAATAACACAACATATTATGTGGGTGGGTGTAAAGTTTTCTCTCAAGAATACAAGTGCTTGATAATTGGTGAGGCCTCTTCCATAAAATTCAAAAGATAGGAAATTATTTTTGTTAAAGACCTAGATGAAATGGATCCACTTTGAGTAAGTGTATGGTGTTATCTTTCATCTCTAGTTTTTTGTTATCCATTTTTTGCTTGTTGGCATTGGGGCTTTGTTGGGGTTTTTTAAACCCTTTTCTATTGGTAGCACTCTTTACTATGTTTTTATGGTTTTTGTTATGGCTCACCACTCAGTTGGTTTTACCAATTGCTGGTTTCAACCATATCTTTTTTAACCTTTGGTCAATTTTTTTTGTAATAAAATTATATGGTTGGGTTTTTTTTTTTTTAATAAAAAATTATATGGCTGGGGGCCAACCAAAACCCATATCTATCTAAAAAAATTAGATTTTCTCAACTATATAATTCATCCACATAATTAAAAATAGTCTCAAGAATCATGGGCATATAACACCTAAATTTTTCATCAAGCCATTAACAAGCATATTCTAATACTCACAACTATAATCATGGTTGTGGCATGGTTCCACAAATGAGGCACTACAATCCCAAGATGTAATTAGTTATCTAGTATAATACTACATGGCACTAGATTCTTCATGTATTGGTATAACATGTTCTCTTTACAATAGTCAACATGAAAGGAAGAAAATTAGTTCAAAGGTTGGCATCAATTAAGGTTTTGCTATCATAATTTAGGATGAATCACATGCTTTAAAAACAAAGTCTATAAGGTCTATAACACAACCAAGCATAATCCTATCATGGACATGTTTATCAATGATAAAGTACACTCACTTAAAGTGGATACTTCCCTTAGCTCAAAAAGAAATGTATATTCCATTCATGATATCACTATTCATAGTCAACCCTCTCAACTGGGTATGACAACCAAGTAAATATTAGTTTATTCTTCTCTAATGTTCACTGATGTATAACTTTCATGGATAGTCCCTACATTGTGTGTCTTACCATTATACTAAATCTAATTAGTTGTTTTCATAAAAATTATATCATAGACTCGTGAGTGAGCCCATTTGGACAAGTATTGAACCTAGAGCTATGATACCATATGTTAGAACCCATGTTATAACCCAACTATACTTTGATAAAAACTCAATTTTTTTAAGAGTTTATTAACCAACATGCTATATTAATTTAACACAATTGGTTGGGTTCCACTACACTAAATAAGTTGAAACAACATTTCATAACATGGTTACAATAATTCCCATCTAAAAATTATCATAATAATCAATAAATCATGCCATGGTATTATGAATAACTCAATTCAATAAATTATATAATAGGACCAAACTTTTTCTTAATTTAATATAAATATAACTAGTGCAAGAATATAAATAAATTACAACATACAATGCTATAACCAATAATATTGAATATGCCATAATCCATCTAAACATATTTACATAGTGTGTAATTAAATATGTTAGAATCTATTTGAACATATATATTTGAGAGGCCAGTGTGTGAATATGAACATACATGGACATTGATTTCAGCTAAGAAAGAGGGAGAACATCATCCGAGTGCTTTACCTCCAAAAATAGACCTATAAGTTCCCACATAATTTCCAACTGGGGAGTGTCCCTAATTTTCTTGAAGGTATAGATGAACATAGAGTGAGCATTCAAAATTAATTTGTGAACATGTATCAAGTGTATAATCCAATAATGTATGCAACAATCCATGCTAACACACATCTATAAAGTACAGAGGAAAGATAATGCATACATCTATAAAATTACTTGTCCAAGAATTTAATAAAGTGAAATAAAATTTAAATATATGTATAATCCACATAATCTCTTGCTAGTCCATAACTTATTTACACACTAGTTGAATACACCATGATAGAACATAAACAAGTCACTACTTGTTTCACATCATAAAAAAGATCCTAATGTAAAATTCTAGATTTACATGGATCTTACACACTAAACACATAAATAATATATTCACACCCAATTAAAACCATTTAATGTAATACCATATTTTTTTATGTGATATAATATAAATCCTTATTAAATTCCATAACACTTGAGTTTTAGCCATCACATAAAAGAATATAAAAGAAACTCAAAATACCACTACATCAAGCATGCTTAAACTATGTAATTCAAATACTGAGTTTTTGAGGGAGTTTGTACTTATTATTTTTTACATTAAAATTTTTAATATATTTTATAAATTTGTATAAAATATTAACTTAATTTATTATGTAATGACACTCAAAATGAAGCTATATTGTTTTAAACATCTAGTTTTTTAAAAGTAAATTATTAGAGAAAACTATGCTTACTCGAACCATAGTTTGATCATACTTATTATTTAAAATAATAAATAATTTGGTTATTATTGTATAAATAATAAATTAGTGTCCTTATATATAACAAATTTATCTAATTACACTCTAAGTATGAATTTGTCGTTTAAGTAGTTAAACATAAAACACAATCTATTTATTGGATATGAAGATTCATTAGTAACAAGAAAGACATTTCACTTGGTATATCTATGTATCAAGTAGAATAAAATAAGTTGTGTTTTAAAATATATAAATATTATATAATTTTTTTATAAATTATTATTTATTTCCAAATTATATTCAAGTTCCAATTGAATAATTTGATGTTGCACTTATTTATTAAGACTTGCAAAAATAACTAATTTTCAGCCTATTGTGTAAGACCTCTTTATTAAGTAGGATAAACACACATGATAAAGTATGATTAAAAAATTATTAATGTCTCATATGATAATTTAAAACCACACAATAATTTTAATGATACATTGAATCTATTCTATGTTCACGAGGTAGGTCAATTCTACAAAAATCCTTCTTTTCTAGTTACACTAAAAGACTAGTTTTTATACCAATCATCACCAACCACCTTAAATTATATTCCATAATATTATAATAAGTTTATAAAATAAAAAAAAATATCATATAATTTTAATTAAATTAATATATTTTTCTACCTAAGTTATTACTAATTGTGCATACTTAATTTGATCACCACTAGCTTCTCCTAGCTCTAGAAAAGAGTACTTATTTCCCTATAAATGTGTACATGGATTAAACCATTATATAAAAACATAAATTTAATATATTATATTATAATAATTTTATTAAATAAATCTAAATACATAATATATTTAAATACAATCATCTAATGTTCTACTCAAGGTATTACTAGTTAGAGATATTCAATTTGTTCAACACTAGCTTCTAATAGCTCTAGAAAAGTGATTGTTTTCCCAAAATTTGAGAATAATGAATAAAAAAATGAGATAAACTATCATTTCAGGTTTATAAGGGCTTAAAAAATATTTTATTAAGTTTTAAACATGTTCTACATAAATCCTATGGATCTCCTCCTATATCAAGTTTAGATTTCACTACAAGCACATCAATGCATGAAATTGCACACAATCTTGGTTGTTAATTGAAATTTAATTTTATTGTTACAAAAAACAACTAATTTAAAGTTTAAAATTAATTCCTAATTTAAATCATATAATTATTTCACAATTTAATTCAATCCTAAACTTGATTAGAATTAAAATTGCCAAAGGACTAGCCACTTGCTCTTTCTACTACTATGAACAAGGGTCCTTATCTTGAAAACTTGTCTTCCTTTATATATTATTTCATATATAGAATTTTATTCACAAAAATGAGATAACATCCTTTCATTTTACTCTATACACCCCCTACTTATGATTTTCTCCTTCCTCTTAGCTCTCTTCCTCTCCTATGATGCCATAATGCACTATTCACCTTCCCTTTTATTTAATACTTTCTTTATAGACTTTTGTCTTTACTTGGTTATCCTATTAATTTTTAAAATAACAAGTGGAGAGTCCAATTGATCCAAATTATGGACCTATAAATGAATATGGTTCCCTATTTGACCTCAAAATCAAACGGTGCTAAATGCCAAAAATTATCATAAGTGTGGTCTTTACTATTTCATCTTATCTTATTTGTTATATTCAAGAATAGAGAGTCCACTTGTATTAAATATTATCCCCTATGGATTCAAAATCACAAGTGGAGAATCCTATTGCTCCAACTGATGTACCTCCAAGGAATATGGAACCATATTTATCCCCATACTCAAAATTGCAAAACATTATTTTATTATAGGAGGTTAAGCCTAATCCTATTTATTGAATCCATTTTATGATAATTGTAAATAAATTAACATCACAATATTAATCCATATTTATTATAGATTAATAGAAATACCACATGTGGTTAGCTATGTTAATCACATTAAATATAAGATATATTATCGCATAACATAAAAGAAAAAAGTGCACACACAATCAAGAATCACATATCATAATTATATCTAACATAAGTACTAAACAAACAATTATGAATGTGTGACTTGTTCCCGATATGTTATACATATTCCTTTTATCGACATCTACTAACCTCTCTCTGATGATACTCTCACTCTTATTTATATCTGAGAGCTGATATTTTCATGCATCCAACTTAGCCAAAAATGGTAATAAGTATGAGATTAGGACACAATATAAATAATACTTGAGATATGCAATTATCGAGTAAACTGTTATGATAAAATTAAACTAAAATAACCTATGCAAATATTTCATACCATATCAGTTTTATATTCTAATGTATGAAAAATTACGTATAGTCTTACTAGAATACATCATTAATCTAGATAACATACATCTCATAATTTTGAAATATCAATAAATTAACAATTCACTGTCTCAATATCAATGCAGTTTACTAGAGTGGAAATCAAAATGTAATAATCATATTTTAAAAAAGTACATCTGCATGAATTTTTTAAATGATTTTTTTGATATATGGACCACCATTTCATTTTACACCCATGATTTAAATGTTATATGATGAACATGATCATGATAAATCATGCAAAAAATTAATTTGGAGTTTGAGTGAAAAGGAGCCTTAAAGATATGCCAATCACCATCGATGAGTTACATGAGAATATGGAAAATATGCCCCAATATCATATAGTTAATTGTTTCATGTAGTTTGGATCCATCTTGATGGGTACATTATCAAATTGGAAAAAATGTCACTATGAATTAAGTAACATGTTGCATCAAATTGGATTGTCTACCAATTTATTCACTTTAAGTGCAACTGATATGAGTTGGCCTAATCAACATGTGCTAAAATAAAGAACACCACAATAATATCTATGAGAATCCAATTTTATTTGAAAAAAAAAAATATTGATTATCCTCATAGGTAACACACTCCATGCACTTGTGACTTACAATTGTATGAAAGGAGATATTGAAAAAAGGAATGAAAGTAAAAGATTACCAGTCTAAATATGAATTGGAAACATAGATATTCACCATATGTGCATGAATTCATATGGTTAAATAGAGCACCAAATATAGATAACCTTAATTAGAAAAATGATCAGGAATAAAAACATGCTGAAAATTACTACCATTCTATTGTTCATGCATGGATTTCATAGGAATATCTACACCAATGAAACATCTAAGTAGGTAAGTGCATAATGTTGGGAGATAAAAAGGGATACCTGTGGACATGATTTTCTTGAAATTTTAGAAAATTGAACTCATGTAGATATTTTGAAATAATTACACTCAAAATTTGAAGATGCTATATAAGAACATTAATTATATACCTTTAAGTCTAGTTTCCAAAACACTATTTAAAAAAAAATGATTAAGTATAACTAGGTCAAACTTATAAAATTTGAATATGAACTTATATTTTTTTCAAGAAAACATAGTGGATAGATGGCCATGTGGCACACCATTTTTTGAGAATCATTTAATGATCCATAAACAACACCTAAATGTGCCAATGTTTACCTTGGATACTTTATTAACATATTAATTTGAAATTATTAATTCTTGATTAAATTGTCACTTATTTTTTTTTAAGGCACTTATGCATTCAAATTGATTAACTTATAAAATCTGAAATGAATGCAAAATAAATAAAGTACTCACAACACCAAATTGATAATGGAGTTCACTTGCTCCTCAGGCTACATCTTTAGGTTCACTTAGAACAAGAATTGATCCATTTTCATGCAAAATGATTATAACACAATGGCCTAATGGACCTTTTTGGATTGCTCACAACACAACAACCTTTTGCAAAGTCTTAGAATACCTGACTAGACTTTACACCTTCCCATTGCATGAACAATCTCACCTTCCTAAAGTTCTTCACCAACCAGTCACTTTCATGGACCTACAAAATGGAATTAATGAGCTCAAATTAGGAAGTTACACATATGGGCAGATTCATCTAGGAGTCTAGGACAAACCCCTAGTTTACACTGATATTTTGACCCTCTTCAAGTCTCTCAAAACTTGAGATCTCTACAAACTGGTCTATAAAAGTTGATACACAGTCTATCTAGGATTCACTTTGAAGCATTAAAAAGTACATAAAAAATCCTCAAATATTGAAACTACATATATGATTGGAACTAGATTGGAGTCTAGAATAAATCTCTAGTTTGCTTCATAGTCTGGAAATGCTTCTAAAAGCCTCAAAACTGAGGAAGAATGATAGTTACTTCTTAAGCTCTTAGCTACTCAACTGAGACTTGTGTCTTAAAATACAAATTCATGAACTATATATAGTGCTTACATTCTTAGGTGCAATGGCCAAAGAATAATATTTTTACTATAGTGGGCAAGGTTTAATTCCCACATCCGTAGGCTTTTGGGCTAAGCTTTATCCATTAGTTCCACATTAGTAAGTGGGAGGAGTTTGGGATATTTAAATACCACATACTTTAAGCTTTGATATGCCAAGTAATTGGAATTGGCATATATTTAGTGGGGATTGTGGTGGATTCATGGTGATTTCATGGGAATTGAGTGGTATCACATGGATGTTGGGATTTCATGTGGTATATGTGACTTGAAACGTGGCATGGAACATGGGGTCATGTGGACTTTACATGGAAATGGTTTGTTAGGAACATTTAGGAATAAAATTGGACAATGGAAAATAATGTGGTGGCAAGCCACATGGTGGCTTGAGGAACCACCATGTGGTTCAATCTCCTTTCGCCACTTGTCGACCTCTCATCATATCACTTGTCGACATCCAATTGGATGTTCCATTCAAACCCCAATTTTTTATGCCAGTTACATTTTTCACCAAATATGATCTAAATTCACATATCAAATACAAAATATATAAACATACAATTTTCTCATACGATCTGACTACCATGTGTCACATTCTTATTGGTCCACATTTTTGCCATGTCATCATGTTGACCAAGTTTGACCATAACTTGCACATATAGACTCTATTTTTCAAACCATAAAATGTGTTAAAAAGCTTATAATGAGATTTATGCCATGTAACTAATTTTGAATTGCTCCATAATGGTCATTTTATGTAGTTTGACCAACTTTGACCTACTTTGACCAACTTGACTAAAACTTTGATTGGTTGCACAAGGAGCATATGAGCTCCATTTTTTACATTCCAGATATCATTGGAAAGGTCTCAATGAGATTTATGCACTAAATCCATATCCATAAATATTTGAAGACCTCTTGAAATTTACCTTTGGATCAATCCTCCCCACTAAGAGGGCTTTTTATCCTCAAAATGCTGGTACTAACCTGGTATGCCAATCTATCCAATGACCCAGACTGGTCTTCAACACCTCCAGATGACCTCTACTCTCCCACACAGTAATATAACCTCTACATAGTGCTATGTCACCAGATGTCTGATGTTGAATTTCATTCTATTACACAATAAAGTAGCCTCTATGCAGAGTTAAGTCTCCAGTTGATGATGATGATTGTCTTCTACTCTGTATGACTTCACAAGAGCCCCTACCAGAATGAAAATGGTACCTAGTGTGCCATCCATGATGATCAAATAAAATTCTACTACATGATCATATTACCTCTACATAGAATGACTATCTGAGCTGATACCTATGAGCTTAACTATCTACACAAATAGATGATAAATCTTTAAGCTTATAAACATGAGTTAAATCCTGTATCCAATCTATAACAAGAACTTAAAATTTGATTAGGATATTTAATTAGAGTATGAATCAAATTTTCTCTAGTAAGAAAATACACTGAGTATGGTAAACCTATCTCTCAACATTTCTCACAAAATTTGAAATCCAAACAAAAATTGCATATTATTTAATAATCAGAGCTATGCAATAAATAATTAAAAAATTGTTGACTAACCCATTTTAAAGGACTTTCAATTTATGGTATTACCGGGGTTGAATTTTCAACTAGTGGTGCATTAAGAACTTCCTTTACCTTTGCAATAGGTCTGTATTCCATCTCTAGCTTGCCATTACTCTGATGGTGAGATGGATGAAGTTTCCAACATGTATTCATTCACTGCCCATTCCTCTGATAATGAGCATAAAATTACTCTTAACCTTTTTCTTCTAGGGTGAGGAACTTTTATTTCCATTTCTCACTTTTTCATGATGAGATTGGTCTTTTTGATTTGCCATGTTCTTGACAAATGACATTAACTTCTTCATCAATGTATATCTCTTCCAACATCTGGCCATTATGTAACCCATAAAAAGTACAGGGAAAAGCATTCCAAAATTTCTGAAAATCATAGCTATACTGATGAAGTAAATCAAAAGTTTTACTATGCTTATGATTATGGTAAGAGACTAGAGGTAGAATTTCATTACCTCTTCGGTATGTTTTCTTACCACATTCTTCCTATGATGAAGAAGCACTATTTTCCTATGAGGAATCTCTCTATAGGACTAGTGGGGTATTCTCTTTGATTTTGGAAGCTTGTCTCCCATCAGCATGCTTGGATCACTCTCTAATATCCATTCCCACACTAGAATAACCCAAACCTTCAAAATGAGGATGATCCTCGACTTGTATTGGGTTAGCAGTACCTTAGCCATTCTTACCAAGGCCTCTTCCATTAAATCTTATTTTAAATAATAATTTGGATCCAATGCCTTTATTATGATTTTCAAATTCACCAAAAGAAACATATGAAACTATATGGGAGGAAGTATTAAAATGTGAACAATTTAAAGTGCACTCTTTTGTCATAGTACCCACATCTAAAGTGGATGGATTTTCCTTTTTATGTTTACTTTGTAACTGAGCAAGAGCTTATCTTTGGCTTGAATCTTAGCCTGTAACTCTTTAACAAATGCCATCAACTACTTACTCTGTATAAGCATCTTATTGACATAATCCTCTTTCTCTTTTATTGAGGATTGTGGCTGAATTTTTAACCGCACAATCTCTTCTTCCAAGGAGTAAAACTTGGCTCTCAGGAAAGAGATTTCTTCCTAAATCTGGCAGTTAATGGCTTCAAGCTCATCAAACTTGAATTTATTTTATAACTTTCCCATTACACCTATTTAATCACAAAGTCAAAACAAATGCCAAAAATGGAAGCAAAAACAATAACCAACTGTTAAATCCCATTGATCAAATGCTTTGATACCAAATCTGATCCGTAAACAACACTTAAATGTGCCAACATTTACCTTGGATACTTTATTAACTTATTAATTCAAAATTAAATTATTTCTTATTTTTTTAGGTACTTATGCATTCAAATTGAGTAAATAACTGATTAATCAAAAAAAGTGAAATGAATGCAAAATAAATAAAGTACTCATGACACCAAATTGATAACAGAGTTCACCCACTGCTTGGGCTATGTCTTTGAGTTTACTTAGAACATGAACCGATCCATTTTCATGAAAAATGATTACAACACAATGGCCTAATGGAACTTTTTGGACTACTTACAACATAATAATAGCCTTTTGCAAAGTCTTAGAATACCCGACCAGACGTTCCACCTTCCCGTTGCATGAGCAATCTTGCCTTCCTAAAGTTATTCACCAACTAGTCACTTTCATGGAACTATAAAATGGATTTAATGAAATAAAATTAGGAAGTTAAACATATGGGAAAATTTGTCTTGGAGTCTAGGACAAACCCCTAGTTTACACCGATGTGTAACCCTCTCCAACTCTCCCAAAACTTGAGATCTCTACAAACTGGTCTATTAAAGCTGATAGATAGTCTATCTAGGATTCACTTTGAAGAATTAAAAATTAAATAAAATAGCCTCAAATCTTGACACTCCACATATGATTAGAACCAGCTTGGAGTCTATAATAAATCTCTAGTTTTTTCCAAAGTCTAGAAATGCTTCTAAAAGCGTCAAAACTAAAGAAGAATGCTAGTTTTTGCTTAAGCTCTTAGCTACTCAGCTGAGACTTGTGTGTTGAAATAAAAATTCATGCAATTTATATAGTGCTTAAATTCCTAGGTGAAATGGCCAAATCATCATATTTTTACTATAGTGGCCAAGGTTTAATTCCCACATCCATAGGCTTTTGGGCTAAGCTTTATCCATTAGTCCCACATTAGTAAGTGGGAGGAGTTTGGGATATTTAAATACCACATAGTTTAAGCTTTGATATTTCAAGTAATTGGAATTGGTATATATTTAGTGGGGATTATGGTGGACTCGTGGTAATTTCATGGGCATTGAGTGGTATCATGTGGATGTTGGGATTTCACGTGGTATATGTGACTTGAAACGTGGCATGGAATATGGAGTCACGTGGACTTTACATGGAAATAGTTTGTTAGGAAAATTTAGGAATAAAATTGGACAATGGAAAATAATGTGGTGGCTTGAGGAACCACCACGTGGTTCAATCTCCTTTCACCACTTGTTGACCTCTCACCACACCACTTGTCGACCTCTCATCATGTCACCATCGACGTCCAATTAGATGTTCTGTTCAAACCCAAATTTTTTTATACCAATTAAATTTTTTGACAAAGATGATCTAGATTCACCTATAAAAGATAAAATATATAAAAATACAATTTTATTGTTTGATCTGATTGCCATGTGTCACGTTCTTGTTGGTCCACATTTTTGCAACATCATCATGTTGACCAAGTTTGACCATAATTTGCACATACAGACTCCATTTTTTGAACCATAAAATGTGTTAAAAAGATTATGATGATATATATGCCATGGAACTAATTTTTAATTGTTCTATAATGGTTATTTTATTTAGTTTGACCAACTTTGACCTAGTTTGATGAACTTGACTAAAACTATGACTAGCTACACAATGAGCATATGAGCTTCATTTTCTGCATTCCACATATTGTTGGAAAGGTCTCAATGAGATCTACACAATAAATACATCTCCATAAAGATTTGAATAACTCTTGAAATTGACCTTTGGATCATTTAATATTGTTTGAAACCCTTTGGTGAATATTTAGATAAGATCTTCTAGTTTGTGACTTGTATTATTTTATATCTTATCAATGAATATTTTTTTATTATTAATTTTGTATGTAAATAGATCCTAAAAACTGACAAAAAATAGATAGTCACCCTTGTGGCTCCCCTAACTACCTCAAAAAAAAAGATTTTTTTTTGTTTGTTTTTGAATGTGTGTATAATTAGGCCTAGTTCTTAGACCATATGATTTATTTTGCACTTGTATAAACAAAAAATAAATTACATTAACATGTTTAGGCATGTATATTTACATCATATGGCAGCCTAAATAAGCTATAGTTAGAAATCAACATAGTTGGTAACCTGAAAAAAGTTCAAAAATTATAAAAATCATATGTTTGAAAAGAGGAGAGCGTGGTCATTGTCATGGTAATAAGTTTTTGAATTTTATCATTGAAATTCCTAGTGTATTTGGAAATGGAAGTTGAAATTTGTTGTTTTCTATCAAATCTCTCAAACTTGGCTATAAATTGATAGTTCCAAGCCTTTGGATCAATAATCCATGCCATTTTGATCCAAATGGATTGGAATTTAAAATCAAAGTATAAAATGTACATTTTAACATAACACATATGAATTTTGTAACATGTACATTTTATGCCATAATACGAACACATTATTCTCACTATAGACAAAAAATATATTTTTCAATGGACCTTTTTCACCCAATATTATCAATCTATCCCCACATATATTCTTTTCATGTTTATGCAGTATTTCAAGTTGAGAACAAGAGCTATCAAGTGTTTTTTTGGCCCCACTTTTGAAAAGCTATCAATTATCCAATGTGTGATGGATCATGTTCAAGAAAGAGAAAGAAGTTGAAGAAGAAACACTTGAGAAAATATAAGAGGTGAGAGAAAAACAAGAAATGAATGCAAGTACTTAGTTTAAAACAAGCTACATAAATTATCTATGATGAGCCAAACACTGTAGATAATTATGAAATTAATAATGATGATATTGAAAATAATCAATTCAATAATGATGGAATTGAAAATAAGAAATTGAGTAATAATGAAATTAATAATAATGAATTAGATAATGTTGGAAGCTCACATTTAAAATATAGTGTTTTTTATTTTGTTTATGATGACTGTATGCATGATGCCTTACCCCCCAATAATTAATAAATTTTCATAGAAAAAAATAATGATGAAATTAGCAATGAATAAAATTTCATGGAAGCATATAATGAGGAAAAAAACAATAAATAAAATGTCATCCCACCACTAATCAATGAAAGTAATGATGATTTTGAAATACCCTCTCAACAAGTTCCACCAGTAACATATCTCCAATAATTATGCGTAGAAAAGGTAAGTACTTAATTTAAGTCGATGAAAATATTTTGAAACCAATACCTAATAAAATGTTTGACCACCATTCAAAAAGATTAGCTCAAGAAATTTGGGATAGTTTCTTTCATAATTTGACTCACGATATTAAAAGATGTCAATTGTTTATTTCATTGATGAAATTGTTTAAGATGATACCTACCATGTACATATTAGGGATACGAACATCTTGGAAGATGAAAACACAATTTTTTGACAGCTTAGATGATGAATATCATATTATAGGTCCTAAATCACATAACAAAGATTGTAATACTACCTGAAATATAATCACAACTTGTGTAGTAAGTAGTCGAATATGGAAAAAATGATTGATTTCAAATACAAGCCAAACACTTGATATAAAAATAAAAATATGAATGAAAGTAATTACAAGATACAAAAGACTTAACAAACCAATACCAATGAGCTCTAGGCATTCTATAGTCAACTTTGATGAAAGGACAAGGCTATAGTTGATGCTCTAAAAGAGTTACTTGCACAATTTTGGAAGGACAATACTAGAGTTTCACCCAATGCAAGAGATGTAGTCAAAATAAGAGTTGGTTCTCATAATCGTGAACTACATCCAAAACATTTCTTGGATATGAATCAAACACAATTGAACTCCAAGTTTTTATAAAAAGATCCACATTTATATTAGTCCAAGATATTTTGAGATGGCAAAACCTTTTTATATAAAAATAAATCATACATGCACCACTTATTTTTGTAAGCAACATGTTGAGTTTACAATGAACTATGATATTTTATACCATATTCATTGTAATTTACATACTAATAATATATTACAAGAGTGTGGCTTAAAAGTGATACCAAAATCATCTAGGGAATTTATTCCAACCTTTTTTTGTGAAAGACTAGATGGACAATTATTTTATAGCAAAACATGTTTGGATGGAAATTACAACATTATGGTGGATTGCCAAAAATAAAGAATTGTATCCATGAAGATGAAAGAAGTGTAGTTGGATAGGAATTAGTTAGTTGGATCAAATACAAATATATGAATTATCAAGTAAAAGATGGTAAAGAATATAAAAGGTATGAGCTTGTTACAAAACATATACTTGTTTTAGAATTTATGGTCAAATTCAGGGAAAAAATTATTTATGAGTACACAAGGCACACACATAAGGATAGATGGTTGGATGAATATTTAAATATAAGATAGGACACGTTCTCACTTGGTTTAATTGTTTTAGTAGTCAAATTTTTAGAAATTACACATTCAAACCACAAATGGAAGTTCAGTCACAATATTACAACTCATCATAAATTGCCATATTCATGCATATAAAATTCATGCATGCACCTAATAATACCAATAAAGATCAAATTTTTTTAGGGAGTACCATTTATATATCAATGATGGCTAATCACAATTTATAGAGTAAGTGCATGATTTTTTTGAGAAGTTGTATGGACAGTTGACTAAGAGGAACATTCATTTCAATAAACATTACATTTGGTTAGACAATTACACATAATAATTCAAAAATTCATGGATGTTTATTGGTTTAGTATTATGCATATTATCACTTTTGTAGAACATATTTGGAGTTTCATGATGTTTCTTATGGAAAAGGTGAGTATAAAGGTGTTGGAGCATGTGTAAAAAGAGTCATTTTAAGGGAAGAGTCAAAATTTGATGAGGGTGCTCATTTGACTGATGCAAAAATCATGGTTGAATGGTGTAATGAGAACATGTGCCATGGTTCTTAACTAAATTATAATATTCATAGATATTTTTGGTTAATAGAGGAAGAAAACTTGTCAAAGTATGAGGATTATATGACTGTAATAGGTTCAAGTGATCACTCATTTTGTAGCTCAAATGTAATCTATTGAACTATTCATATGAAATACTTGGCATGTTTCTATTTTGAATGCATGGGATCTATTTGGAATGAGTGTGAGTCATAGGAGTGGGTGGATGACTGGAGTTCTAGACCTCTAATTCCAATCAACACATATCATGTTCCAAGAGCATTATAATTTACAGATATGGCATCGTCACATGAATTTGACTATGTATCTAATATAGTGCAGCCAGGTAGAACATTATTCATTTTGTACTATTTAATCCCATTATCTATCTTCATATAGTGTCATTAAAAATTATTTTTTGTGATACATGGAATTTTTTGTAGTTATTGCAGACAAGGATAATAAAGAGGGGACAAATTACTACTTTTGTCGATGTGTATAAGAAAATACAAAATCAACTTCCACAATCATAGATGGAGAAAACATTGAGTATCCTATTGGGTTTGTGATATTCAATGGAACTTGGATTCAATGATAACCAATCAAAAATTTAGATATATGATTTTTTGAAGACTTTGAAACACAGGAAGATACTACACTATTCAAATTTGGTTCTTGTAATGAATATTCAATTGAAAAAATATCATGGGAGTCCTTTAAATAAGAATATAAGGAAATTTCATGAATCAAACCATGAAGCTATTCTTGCTAATATCAAGATTAGAGTAGATCCTAGTGGTTTGATGGATTGATATGTGCAAGTATGTTAACTTCTAAAGTGTAGATATAATTCATTTTACCAAATATTTTTGATTTTGTAGGTAGTACATATAAAATTCATCTTTAATTACTTACTAATAATTTTTATTTAGGTTAGTGGTGCCATATAAGCTTCCACCTTCATGAAGTGTGCACATTATCAAATAATTTAATATTCATGAAGCTAAGAGAAACTTGTGAAAAGTACTTAGCATTTTTCCTAGAAATGAAGTTGCCTTGAATGAAGGTGTAGAAGGAACATCATGGTTGTTTGAAGTGCTTGATGTGGTTAAATATCTTCATGAGTTGACCTATATTTGGGGATGGTGGTCTCATTCATTCCATTTTTATATTAACTCACTATGTCTTTGCCTTAAATGCTTCACTTCTTATTCAACCAACTTGTTTTCAACTCCCATGAAGTAGTTCCATTATTATAGGGTAGTTTGAAAGACCTTCAATGCTTCTTTGACTCCATCAAATGAATATTTATTTAGTCAATGCATAGGGGTAGTATGTTTTACATTATTTAAATAATATTTCCTAGGATATCATGGTATAAATATCTCCCCATTAAACATTTATTCCTTCTTATTTTCACATGTAACTGATTGTCAACTCCCAAGTTACCACTCTCTAATTACATTCACTAGCATCTTCATGATATTACATAATTTTCAATGTAGGATACCCAATTATGGACTCTAAATAGAGCATTGAAATAAATTTTATGAATATTTTAAAGTCTTATTACATCTCAAAATCTGATTAAAAACCTCAAATTAGAGACCTATTTCCTTGGAGAGGCAAACTAGCTCCTCTTGATTCTTGACTACACGAATCCACCTTGTTAGTGTATCTAAGGTGGATGGTGTATAGATAGATATTATTATGATAAAAATTATGTATTACATATGAAAAAAAAATATAATTCATATATTTAATAATGCCAACCTCTCACCTTGGGTCATTATCACTTTGTTTGCAAGAAGGTTCACTAGGCCATTAGCTTGCTAGGCCTGTTTGGAGGTGGATGAAGAGTAATATTGGAGATATTAGTTGAGATTAATATTTAAACCTTTAAAAACCATTTTAATAATCTTTTAAATATTCCATTTCCATTATAAGATATAATACCTTCACAAAGTGATTACTTGCTACTCAACCTAGCTCATTTAAGCCTAGAAACAAGGTCATGTTTGTGAACATTCATGTATAACTTAATTTTTATTAGAATTTAAGGATGTAAAAAATTTAAAAATATTAAATACATCATAAATCACTTAAAAATAAAATTTTATATCCTTTTGATCAATATAACTTGACTTATAACACTTTTAGTTTGTATTTCCTTCATTTTTACATGTGCAGTCTTGTGCTGTTTGCATTTTATCTCTTTTCAGGAATAGTATGGAACTTATATCACTTTAAAAATTTATTAAATTGAAATTAATACATTTAATCAAAATTTCAATTCATTTATAGATATAAAACCCAAGTTATGGCTCTTTTTGTGCAAACCAGGATCTCCATGACAACAAGTAGGCCGGTTTAGATTTTTTTTTGTATCTTGAGTGATGTAGGGTCTAAAGAGCTCATTATTTTTTTATATGTTTTTTAAAAAATAATATAAAACCTAAAATAATTTAATGGGTAGGTAAAATCAATAAAAATAACCATAATCATATAATCTTAGGCCTGCAGACCCTCTTTGTGGCTATGTGCATGCATTTGAGATATGGAATTGACTTTGGAGGCCTACATGACACGGAATGGTTTTTTATAATAATTAGGATTGTTTTATGAATTTAATATGACTTTAAAAAGGTATAAATAACCTTGGAGTGACCCCAAAGACTCAATATCTCCAACTATGCACAAACTTGTTGACAACTTTCACTTTTTCACCTTGTGTACATGCATGTGAATGACCATTTGAAATTTTTTCATGGTGATAAATTATTTAGAGGCTTATTTTGGAATATAAAATATCTCTCTAGTATTTTAAGTAACTAAACATTATTTTATCAATCATAAACACCCAACCTTATCTCTTTTCAATTGACTGCATACCTCTTCATGTGATCTCATATGCATGACAAACCATCTTGTAGGCCATCCTTGTAGGTGTTGAAAATTTGATAGGTCTTATGGATTTATAGGAAGATAAAAATAGTAACTCCATGTTTTTTGATCATCCTTAATCTCTTCCAATCTCGGGTTGATTTGGTATGAGTACTTTGTAATCTATGTTGAAATAAGTGGTGGGTTTGTTGATCAGGAATGACAAGAGGCCAAGAAATTCATCCTAGACATTATCCACCAATATATATGTGTTTTAAGTGATATTTTTTAGTGAATAATTAATAAAAATGGAGTTTTTTAACAATATAAGTAAACTTTGAAAACATATATTATCAGTGTTTCTATCCTCTTGAATAGTAGTGAAAATGTATTTTCGGGTGGACTTGGATGTTAGGGTCATGGAAACACATGTAAACATATATAAAAATTATCCAAGTGATATATTTTCACCTATGGGTCCCAAAGGTGAAAATTCCTATTTAATCTTGAGAAGTTGTTTATTCACTACCAAAAAGTTACATTTTAACACCTATTACTGCAACTTATGCCATGAATTGATCTCGAAGGTTCGACCAAAGTGCTCCAAGTTACAAGAAGAGTTTTT
Organism: Torreya grandis; assembly: GCA_037957365.1. Classification (NCBI taxonomy): domain Eukaryota; kingdom Viridiplantae; phylum Streptophyta; class Pinopsida; order Cupressales; family Taxaceae; genus Torreya; species Torreya grandis. The sequence goes on along the minus strand of JARHVA010001510.1, from coordinate 261,059 downwards.
ATACATTCATAGGAGGGATTTTATAGTTCATAAAAATGAATTATTATTTATATTCCATGCATGTTTAAAGTTAGGCTAAAATTTTGCATTTTTCTTGTAATGGGAAGGGCATTCTTGAGGTTAGAATGAGTGGTGCATCTGTCGAGCGGGCATGACAGGAGGCCAAGAATGTGGTAATAAACATTATATTAAATATAGATGTGTTTTAATTTCTATTTTTAAATGAGAAAGCACTGGAAATGGAGTTATTAAACAACAACTCAAACTTTGACAACATTTATTGTTAGTGTTTCTGCCCTCCTAAACAATAGTGAAAATGTATTTTCAAGTGAACTTGTATTTCAAGGTCATGGAAACACATGTAATTTGAATATATATATGTTATAAAAGTTATATATTTTAAATTGGGAATCTAAGAGGTGAAAATTCTTATTGGAGCTCGAGAAGTTGTTTCTTCACTGCCAAAAAGTTACATTTTAAGACCCGTTAATTCAACTTATGCCATAAATTGATTTTGAAGGTTTGGCCAAAGTGATCCAAGGTGAAAAAGAGTTTTTATACATTCATATGAGGGATCTTATGTTTATTTAAAACAACTTATAGATTATGTTGTATGCATGTCTAAATTTAGGCTAAAATTTTGCATTTTTCTTATATTGGTGAGGGCATTCTTGAGGCCAAAATGGGTGGTGGGTTTGTCGATCAGACATGATAGGATGATAATAAAATGATCCTATATATCATAATCCAATTTATACATGTTTTAAGTTCTATTTTATATCAAAGAAGCACCGTAAATGGAGTTCTCGAACAACAACTCAAACTTTAACAACATTTGTTGTCAAATTTTCTGCCCTCTTGAATAGTAGTGAAAATGTATTTATAGATGGACTTGGAAATTAGGGTCATGGAAAAACATGTAATTATACTATATATACATGATCCAAGTGATTTTTTTTCACCTAGTGGTCCCAAAGGTTAAAATTCCTATTTGAGATTAAGAATTTATCTCTTCACTGCCAAAAAGTTACTTTTTAGGACCCGCTACTACAACTTATGCCAAAAATTTCTCTTGAAGGTTAAAATAAATTTCTTTGGTTTAAACTAATATTTTTTAGACACATAGATGATGTATCTTAAATTTATTTGAAATGACTAATAGTTTCCATTCTATACATGTCTAAAGTTAGGCTAAAATTCTACATTTTTCTTGTATTGGGAAGTGCATTCTTGAGGCTAGAATGGGTGGTGGTTTTGTCAACCAAACATGATGAGAGGCCAAGAACATGGTCCTATACATTATCTTCTCATTCATATGTGTTTTTAGTGCTAGTTTGTATTGAAGAAACACTATAAACTCACTTATTTTTCTCAATACATAAAACACACTATTTTAGGTCTGCTTCTTAATGAGTTTCATAAAGGATATTAGATTAGATTATATTAAAAATAAAATAAAATATAAATTTAAGTATATATTTATTTTAAACAAATGATAAACCAATTTACCTTATTGATTTATTAGGAAATTAGATTTAATCTCTTTAAATTTAGGTTTTAGGTCTTTAGGCTTGATTGGCTTCTAATAGGTAAAAATTAATATTTGACTCTTTACACCCCTAAGATATAATTTATTAATGTATTTAAAAAATAATAAAGGTGATTCAAGATTTAAACTAGGTTGTATAACTCTAAAATAATGAAAACTCACTTTGACCTTGCTTACAAGTCTTTAAAAAATGAGCACCTACAAATAATTTTTACACAATCTATTAGAACAGGTTTTAAAAGAATGGTATTGAATTTAAAACACATGGATTGATTTTTAAACACTCTTCCTAAATTTATAATACAATTTTAGGTTTTTTGGTTTAGTATTTTGGAAGTTACGGCCTTTTAAGTGACCAAACCCTAAACTTAGGTTTACAAAAAAAATGGGGAGGTCGACAACAAAAAAATGATTATTCATAAAGCTATTTAGATTTCCCTTAAATTTAAAATATGGAGGATTGATGAAAGGTATAAAATTTTCATCTATTAGGATCTATACCCACTTATCATGTCTGGATTCACAAGACAAAATAATCTCTCAATGACCTTATTAGATAATTTGATAAACATTTCACACAACAAGGACTACTAAATGTTTCACAATTGGATATTACACATGGATAAGGATAATATGACTTACAAATATATTTTATCTAGTGAAAAAAAAATCACAACTCATATTTCAATATTTAAACCAACCAAATATCTTTTATCTGGTGAATAAAGACTCATAACTCAATTTCAAGATTTACACCAACTCCTCCTTTGAAACAATCATCTAGTCCTTCAAATGACTTAAAAAAATAATGGGATTTCAACATTAAATTTATTGATAAAAGTATTATGAAAAGGTTCTTATGGTTACTCATAATGTATTTATACTTCAAACAAAATGATTCAACTCTTGAAGATAAAAAGCACTTTAATACAAAATTTCTTTTTTTGTCAAACGTTGCTTAAGGGGTTTCTAGGCCAAACAAGGCCAGTTGACACACTTTTCACTTAGAGATTGAGATAAAAACATTAATGGATTAAAAAAAACTTTTCAAACATGAATACTCATTCCATCCTTTTATTGTACTTGAAACCACAAGAATGACCAAAACTATCTTTTAGGCATAGTAGGCCTAATTAAGCCTTCTTTATGATTTTTACCCAAATAAATGATTTATTATGGTCATTAAGGTTTATTATGGTTTATCACATCATTAAAAATACATTTTAAAACATTTCTTAAGCTCCTTCTACTTATAATTCAAATAAATTACATTTTTTTTAATTCATAGGCATAATAAAAGTAGGTTTTTTAGTTTGTCATAACTGAGTTTTATCCATAACTTCATTAATATACCTCAGATCAACATGAAACCTTATTTAATGTAATAAAAACATGGAAATAATAATTAAAACCATTTTATCTAATTTTTATAGGGTTCATTTATCCAAAAATTAAAATTTTATCTTGAAACCCTAGGTTTGTTAGTGATAGGGCAACAAACACACTAAATTGTATAATTTGAGTTTTACTTACTTTCAAGACTTAATTCTACTTGGAAAATGTCTATAAATTATTTATATATAACCTAAAAATGGTTTAAAAATTTATATGAACTCCAAAACATGGAAACATCTAAAAAACTAGACCTACATTACACAAAATTCTATGTTTCTTGAACTTTGTTTTATGAAATCAAGGTTTTAGAGCAAACTATCACCCATACAAACATGAAAATTTGTGTATAAGTCCAAAAATACATATTAAAACGTTAAAATAACCCACTCTATTTAATTCATTTTTTTTCATAATAGTTGATTACAGGCTTGTAAATGCTTTCAACTCCCATATAGTCCTAAAAGCTTTCTTCAAAAGCAAATGGTTGTTTTAATTACAAGTTTCATCTATTAAACATACCAATCTACATCAAATAACCAGATATAAGTTGATTTTAACCCATTATAATCTTAATTTTTTCAAATACTTGATTATCAACCTGCAAGTAGCTTATCAAGACAATATTGCATAAAAGAACTTCATGGAAACATAATTTAAAACCAATTATCAGAATGAAATTTGCCAACTTAAAGAGAAACATTATTATTTAATTAATTATTCATCATTACATCAATATACCTCCTTATTAAAAAATTACAAGGTCATTATAGGACCTTATAAAGGCCATACAAAGGCCTACAAACCTCAACAAGCCAAGACAAGACCAATGACTCTAAAAAACTAAGACCTCTTTTGCCCTTTATTAGATTTTATATCTCTTTCTAGTTCCTTTCTTCATGGCTTAATATTTATCACTTTGAAACTAAGTTTCTAAACTTAGTTTATTGGAACAATTCTTTCTCAACTAACATTCTCCTATGCTGGGTTTATTTTGATGAGTGTTTAGGCACCTTTTAGCCCAAGTTACTTGACCTAATAACATTTACTATTGAATCCTCCCTCCTTGGTGAGAAATACTTAAAATAAATTATATTTCATGAAGAATTCCCACTAAAAATAATTAATGGATCATTTTACATGCATCTCTACTAATACCTTTACATGCTTGAATATGCAAATGTTGGCTATTTGGAGGGAAAATTGCATATAAACCTAATGACTTAAAAATCACACTTGAACATTAATTTTTCAAGCTTCAAATGAGATTTATAAGTGATTACTACATAATATTTATCCATATTCCCTCTAAACACATTTTTAATACAATTTTGGATGAAAATGGATTAAAAACTAGTACAAGATAGATTTGAAGCATAGAAAAGCTTCCTACACACCTCCTAAGACTTAAAAAACCACTTATTGATCTCCTTTACAAATTGAATGCCATATTTACAATATTTGGGATGATGCTCCTACATCAAGGATGGTCTTAAATTACTCATCTAACATATCCAATAGAAACTTTACTCCCATAGAAGTTTTTCACTTGGAATGAGACCACTATATGTAACTGTAAGTGAAGGAAACCAAAAATCAAGGATTATATGACTTCAAACAAAATTATAGACTTAAAAATGATATATAAATGCTTAAATCACACTCAACTTGATGAAATATATTGAGAGACACATAATAAAACACTCAAAACCTCTTTATTACATGTAGAAAATACTTGAAAATTTTATATAGTCCTCTTTTGAATCATAAAACAAACCTGTATATCACTAGCATAACCCTAATCATGAATAAAAATAGTATTTTTATGCTTGGATTCATTCTTGTTCACATTATCCTTGTTAGGATAAATCATTATCAAGTTATTAAAGTACATACTAAGTTTGGTATGAACCAAATTTTTTCAAGATACTCTCTTACTCACCTGGCCTCAATGTATAAAACTAACTTCATAAGGCTTATCAAGTGGTTACAATGCCTTTCATGTCATAATAAGATAACTATGACAAAAAACAAACTTAAGAGACCCCTAACAACTCATAATTCATTACAATATTATCATATACTTACATAGATACATTTAAAAATTCAAATTATATTAATTTGGAGGGAAACTCTCCAAAGACCCTAAAGGACCTAAGACATAGAAGTATCTTACAATTCACTCAGTCTTCCATTGGATTTGCTTAGAAGACTGCCACTTTAGATAATCTACAACTTTAACCCTATTTTTCTTGACTCAATCACTTCACAAGGCCTATGAAATGCTCAAGACAATGATATTGAGCTTCTTGAGTCATTTACAAAATTTCAAAACACTAATCAGGTCTCCAAATGACTAAGAAAACTTGACTCAGTCCTAAAAAACCATTACAAGACCGTGTGTAGGCATTTTAGGTCTTAATAAAGATGTTTATTGTTCTATTTTCCTCTCAATATACCATTGAATGACCTCTTTAATGGATATAGATTGCCTATAAAGGTGAGAAACCAATCTTTGTTCAATTGATTTCTCAAAAGATTAACTTAATAACAACATGCTTTTTTAGGTTTGTGTAGCCCTAGTTCTACCTTATTGAAGGAACTTAGGCTTGATTCAAATACCTATTGATTTGGATTGTCTATTCACATCTTTTGTAGTGATCACACAACCTTAACAAACCCCCATACAAATTTTGGAACCAAATAACAAGACAAAATAATTGAATTAATATGGGTGTAAGTTAAATTAATGAATTAATGTATGCGTTTGAAGAAATCCATTTGAAAGAAGATATATTTTAGAAATAGAATTCAAGGGAGAATTGGTTAAATGAAGGAGATAAAATTGATTAGTTTTTCCACAATCCAGTCAAATAAAATTAAAACTCAAAAAGCACACAAAATTCATAGTGAAAAATCTCATTAGTAAGATTTTGCATAATATGACCAATTATATTGTTCCCACTATCACATGATTTTCAATCATCTAAAATTATCAAATCACCTAAAATTATCAAATGTGGATCAATGGTCAAACATTACACTTCATTGTTGATAATGTAAGTAAAAAAATCTCATTTCTCATAAATTTGTTTTACAATATAATAATAAAAGCCATAAAGGTTTTTAAAAAAATGTAATAGAATATCAGGTGAATGCCATATAGGCACATGTACAATGTCAATAATACATATATTACCATATAGGCATACAAAAAATGTGTAAATTGCCATATAGTCATACAAAAAAGTACATAATGTAAGATGTGAGGTAATCATTGAATAACCTCCCTCTCTTTGACTTCATCAAATAAGACCCTCCCTGGGATGCCATGCTAGTAGATGGAGATCCCTCAAATGCTTTGGATTGATCTAAGGTCTGAATGCAGGTCTTATGCTCATAATTCAATTACATATAAACTTATTTGAATATAAGTATTATTATAAAATTAACATAAAATACATGCAACAAAGTTAAGATATTAATTTTAAAATAGAATAAAAAAATTTAAACATGCACTTATTGCAATCTCATGGTCCTGCTCAATCTAATTTTGACACTCGATAGGGTAAGTGGCAAGTTGAGTTGCACAAAAAAGCATCTAAAATGAATAAGAAACATGAGATGTTTCATTACTAATAATCTAAATGGAACTATCAGATGTCATGGGACAACCTTGCATACACAATACATTCACAAAAATTATATTTGTCAGGTAAATATATAGTAAAATTATTAGAAAAAATATATTTTACAATTCAAAATTACAAGTTAATATGTACCTCTATGAAGGCATGTGTGGATGACATTGCTACAAAAATGTTTGTCTGTCTCTACTCATAGTTATGGAGGAGTGTCTACTCAAGACATCAAATGAACAAATAAGGTTTCACTTAGTTTTTTGTAAAGTATCAAAGATATATGGCAATTTTTTCTTCTTTATTAAACTAAGAGCATAATATGTACTCAAAATTTTACCTATGTATAAGCAAAAGGTGTTGTGAAAACATGATAAAATATAGAATGGATGGGCTAGTAGCTGGATCCATGTATGTAAACAATGGCTGCATAAGGTCCAATCTTATAAATGTGGACTACAATGATGAAAGCACTATCTCCTCTTGAAACATAAAAAAATACATATATATTATTATTTTTTGGTGTAAATTAATTGTTAGATTTTAAATTTATAAATATAACTTAAATTTGATATGACATTTATATAAAATATGCCTACATCCATGTAGTGGCCAATGAATGCACACCAAATGTGCATGCCAAAAACTCTTCACTCATGACTATATCATCCAACCCTTCTGAATTGATAATGCCATCATCATCATAAGATATAATACATATATCTCAATAGAACTATAAGGATGGGGTTGGATACGCATACTAGGTGGCATATCTCCAATAGTAGTTACTAAAAGCCTACTCATATTCTAAACAAGTGTATCAGTAAGTACACTGAGTGCATGCAAAGTGTCAATCTCCATGACCTCCTTCACTATAAAGGGGTTCTCAGGATGAAGTGGATTTTGAGTAGGGATCCTTACAAGTTGATTAGATGCATGATGTGCTCCTGGTTGATCTTGCATAGAGCCTTTCCCTTGACCTTGAAACTCACTAGAATCAAAATAATTTGAAATCTCACTAAGGATAATCTCACATTAGAGTTTCCTCAAAAAAAAATGGGACCTCATGGTTGTTACATGGTGGATAATAAAAAACCATCCACATCATTCCCATAAATTGGATTTGATCAAATTGCGTTGGCACCTATGGATTGGGAAATGTTTAACAGTTACTAAAAAAGATACATTGGTGGATGTGTCAATGAATAATGCACAAATCCCCACTTTTGATATTTATTTGTTTTTGACCTTACATGCTAATAATTTTTTAGCATAATAAGCCATATAACTATTTTGATATGAAGCCCATTTGTCAATTTGAATCATTATCGAGTCAACTTGACCTAATATTGACTCTAGGTTATTGGATAGATAGATGCAATGGGTGTTAGTGGATGTAGAATCCTTTATTATCCTAATTACTTGCTCAATTTAAATTTTGTTTTCCAAAATGTGTGAAGATAGATCCTCATGTATGCCTATGAGATCTTGTGGAATTTTGAGAGGGTTAGGTGGAGGAATATGAGGGTTAGGATGGTTAAGTGGAGGGTTAGCTAGAGGATTAAGAGGGCCAAGTGGAGAATTAGCCACATGATTAGTAGGGTTAGGAGGATTGATATGGTCTCTTGAAGTGGATTATTTTATTTAAAACAAATAATTTATAAATTAAATAATGTAAAAAATAAAAAAAATATAAGGTTAATAAGTGTAGTTTTTGATCATTTACCTTGTCCACATGGTAGCATCATGAATTTTGGGATGTGTTTAGATTTCCAATGGATTCTGGTGAGTTTTGATCTCTTTGGAGGAGAAACGTGATCATGGAATAAGACTCAAGACTTGGAGAAATGTAAAAATGGGGGTCTTAGGCCATAATTTTTTTAAAAAAAATAATAGGGAATGTGTATGTATTACCATAATGCATAAACATTATCATACAAAATATACATATTGTAGAATGCATATGCATTATGGGTCAACATTTGATGATCTAATATTTGAATAACACATATGTGTTATTCAGATAATGTGCACATGTTATGTGAATAATGCGTACATGTTAATAGGTATGTCCATGGAATTGTTCCCCAACTCCATGCAAATACCCAAGTATGTTATAAATCCTTGCCAAATCTATGTTTAATGCAATATTTTTATTTTATGAATGTAACTTATATATTATTATATATATGGTAAATTACATACATTAAAAACATGTATGCAACATCCATGTCTTTAAAGTACAAGACAACTTACACATGTGGATATAGAATGTGCCTATGAAGAGCTAATTAATTGTTTAGAATAATATACAATGTCTATAGAAGGTGTTTGCCTATGTAATAAAGGAGGGAGAATGAATTGTAGGTAATATGTTAAAACCTTTAACTAGTTGTATAAATATTTAACATAATATGTGTGCAAGAACTAATAATCAGGTTATTATTGCTTATATCTATAATTCACTATGTCTATTGAATCTTGAGGGATCAAAATTATATTAAGACTCATAGACATGAGATATTGATCTTTCAAGACACAATGATAGGGTAAATATAAATAATCACTACATACTATAATTATGGAGGAAAAATGTAGTTTGGATTTACATGTTTTTTCCAAACATGTTGTAATTAACTAAATTTCTAGGTATGTAGTAAAAGCATAGAAGAGTAATCAAACTTATCATCAAATGTTGATGCAGATTGAAATATTGAAAATCCTAATGAATTAAAAGGAACATGACTTACAAATTTTGATGAAGAGATATGACACATCAAATACATTTTGATTGATGAAATTAGCTTAATTGGAAATATTTTTCTACAAAATATAGACTCTTAACTTCCTCAAGCATTTCCTCAAAATGCAGACATAAGTTTTGAAACTATATCTATGATTTTAGTTGGAAATTTGGATAATTGCATCTTGTTAGTGATAGACCACCATACAATAGTAATAATTGCACAAAACTATTGTGGGAAGAATCCAAATTAGTTGTTACTTTGGATAAGGTATTTAGACAATAAGGAAAAAAGGAGGACCAACAAAGGTTTCATAAACTTATTATAAATATAAGAGATGCAAATATTCCAAATGATGAAAATAACCAATGTTGGATTAAATAGATCCACCACTAAATAATTTAATAATAATATTCATATATTCACCACAAATAGTAATGTGCATAACCAAAACATAATAAAATTAATGCATTCATTAAAACTTCCTATTTCACATAACATTGCAACCATAGTAAAAATGATGAACTTAATGTGGATTTATTAACTTCTAAGAATGCAAGGGTCATGTTAAAATCTAATCTTTAGATAGAAGTAGGTCTTATAAATAGATCTCTAGGGTATATTTTAAAGTATAATATATATAACTGAGAGTGCCCCACTAGAACCATTAATATATGTTATGGTCGAGTTTGAAAATCTACTTCAGAATACTATTTGGAGTTGAAACTATTGACATTTTTGACCTCATGGGTCAAATTATCATCCCTATCATTAAAAATTTTTCCTATCATGATATTTTGTCTTGTTGGTTAGTAGTTTAGTCTTTAAAAGTCCTTAAAATTATCATTTGAAGCCTTGATTAATAGGTCTTAATTGATTAGGTGAGTTGAGGTTTTGTCCTTCATTTGTCTTGTGCTTATCTAATCATTTTTTGGCCTTTTTGAGCCATTTTCAGTAGTGAGAAGAGTATAGAGTGTATTGATGAGTTTAATATAATGATTCAAGATAATTTTATGCCTAACACATGAACAATTAGGTTGATCACATTATGAACTAACTTCATGACTCATTTTCATGCAATTTTGACCATTTTGTGACCTATAGGGAAGGCTATGTAGGGTTTTTATAGTATATGATCAGAAGGAAGCTTAATTTAGTCATGTTACACCAAATAAAACATTTTAAAGACTTAGGAACACATTTTATATCATTTCAATTAGGTCTCCTTAGCAATTTTGGCTTTTTCAATGCAAAAATAGGGTTTTTCATTGGATTCATACATGTTTTAGAGGGTTTTTATGTGAAAAGCATCTTAGAGAATTAATTTAGTCCCAAAAATGTCATATCAATGGTTTTTATGAGGTTATAGGTGAAAAAATGGTAAAAACCTACTTTGCTCCTATATCACCCTTCTTCGACAACTCTAAGAATGCCTAACATTTTCACTTGCTATGGTCAGGGGAAAGAGAGTTGGGATAGAATATATTAGGAAGTGATAGGGACCATATTTTACTTCCACTTTTTGGTGTTTTTTATTAGGTTAATCTCCCTATATTTATGAACAATTGCTAACAATGCAGGGGTGTCTAGATGGCCTATTCATCTAGACATAGTCTAAGTTTTCTCTTGTTTCTTCAGTTCAAAATTAAATTAGGAAGAATGGTTTTAGGGGAGTAATTATAGGGTAAAATATGACATATTAAACTTGGTGTCATTAGGTAAATCCTTACAATAAGGTACTTATATCATATTTTTTTCATACATTGTCCTTGTGAATGGTCTTTTGTGTTTGTTTTGGAGCAGAAACTAAGTTTTCAAGTAAGTGTATTCATATTATGGAGTTATTAATTAAATTTTTAAGTATTTTAAACACATAATTAATTCAATAATATATTATTGAGCCTCCAAGTTGAATATAACCTCCTTTGGGATGTTTTGGTAAGTTAGTCTTCATTTCAAGGTGATAAAGTTATGAGTATTATTTTGATGTGTCTTAGAAATCTCATTTCAAGATCATGGACACTAAAATTCCTTATGTCACATAAAATTAATAAATTTAACATTGATTATCAAGCCTTACTAGATACCAGAAGCATCTATTAACGTAAAAAGATTGGTATCAGAGCCACATATCAGATCAGGATTCACTGTTACTGAAACGTCTGCAAGAATTTATTGTCACGACTTTTGGGTTTCTTTGCTCTAAAAAATTCTTTGAGAAATTTATTGAATTGAGTCCCTAGCTGTTATTAAATTGTTATAGGCCCTTTTTACTCTACATCTTTGTTTCTCTTCCCAAAATTTTCTCGCTTACCAGAACCCAATCTCTTAATAATGGAATTTGGTAAATTCCAGACATCTTCTACAGTAGAAATCATAAATGAATCAGATCTTGAAGGAATGTATGAAATTCCTCCTTTTATTCTAGAATAATTATCTGATTGCCCAGATATTGAAGTTACTGAAGAAAACCTAGAAAAGGAACATAGCCTCTACAAACACCCAGCTATAAAAGCTTCACAAGTCTATAAGAAGTCTAAACTTCTAAAATCTAATTTTGTGTATAAATCGACCTAACTATCATTTGTAAAGCCTAGAATCAAATCTATAGAATTGACTCTCAGTTATAAGCCTAAGTGAAATTTTTAGACAAATTTATTGCCTGAACTAGAGATTAATTATATCAGGTCACATGAAGATGTAAAATTTGTACATTTTGGCCATATAAGAGTCCATATAAATCCATTGATTCCTGGTAACATTAAACCTATCATATATTTAGATTTATGTGATAGACACCAAGTTAGCTTTAAACATGCCTATCAAATATCTAGCCTTGGTTGTTTAATGATGAAGTCATTTGTTTTGAGTTTTGTCTACACCTCTCTGTCACAATTTGTGATAAAGGTTGTAAAAAAGTTAAATTTGGTTCTTTGGATTGTTGGGGATTATTCACCTCCATCTTTGGTTTAGATATGTTTGGTGAATTTAAGTACACCTCTATAAATATCTCTATTATGTATAGTATGACTAATATAAACCACCCAAAGATCCTTGAAAATCTGCCATATGCCAGAAGACTTAGCAGTACTGTCTAACTCCAGAAAGGTCATATAGAGTTTGTCAAAATACCTTCTAATTGGAAGCTTGATTGGTTGAAAAATGTTTCTCCTAAAATGAAAGGTCAAGCCTCAGTACATAAAATTGATGGAAGAACAGTTAATATTCTTCCTAGATCTTTATCTGTAAATAATTCTTCTATCCTTTCCCCTTCCAGACCATCAACCTCTTCCTCTCGAAGAGCTATAAAAATAGGACATATTCTTATTGAAGATGAAGAAATCAATCAAGGACTTGATCCTAAGGATCAGTTACCTTGCATGATGATGAATCTTTCGAGAGAAGATAGCTTAGAATTTTATATAGAAAACAAAGTTAATCTGTATAAAGGTGGAAGATGGCCACCTCATAAAGGAAATCATAAGCAACCCACAGGTATGGTAAAATATTTCTCTACTGCTTATTAAGGAGATATTGAGCCTTCAAATGAGTTTAAACATAGAAATTATATGTCTAAGTTCAACTCCCATCTGTCAGTGAATTTTGATGATCTCTGCAGAGATGTATTATACATCCAACATAGTTTATAAAAACTAACTATTCTTGAAGACAATACTAATACTCTTTGTACAAACATGCAAAGCCAGTTGTCTTCTATTGACTCTAAATTAGTAGCTTTAGATGAAAGTTTTGAATGGCTTGCAAAATAGGATCAACAGGTAGAACCCTCTGTAAAAATATTAACCTACAGAGCTGATCTTAGTCCCAATTTCAAACCCTCTAAAAATCACCCCAATACTACACTCATGCAAAGGACCCATATCCAATTGCAACCTTGGTACCTCAATATTTATGATTTTTTAAATCCATTAAATGAGATTTTAGCATGGTGCATCTCCATGAGAGTTATCACCATTAATGCTCATTTAGATCCTGCAGGTACTACCAATTTTGCTTCTAAATTATTTTGGGGAATTGTAAATCAATGGTGGGATTCCATGACCAAAGAAGAACAATTTGAAAAGGTTCATAACCAACTTGATCCTCTAGCTACTTTATTCCATTTATTAATAAATGAGTTTGCCCCTCCAATCATAAATCGTGAACTGGAATCTAAGAAATGGCTTCTAAAAATGGAGCTTTATGATCTAAAACAATTTGATGCTTTTACCAAATAGTTCAAAGAATTGGCATATGAAAGTAAGAGCTTTTCCTCCACAGAGATCAAGATCAAATTTTTGCATGCTTTACCATATAATCTTATCGATAAGGTTATTGCTTATATTGATCTCAAAATTCTAACCATTGAATATCTCTTGCTCTCTGATGTAATTAATTTTGCAAAGCAACAGGCTATGTGTTTAGTCTCTGAGACTAAATCCATTCAAAAGCTCACCAAGCATCAAGCCTCTCAAATCGCTCCAACATTTCCTAAAATAGCCCCCTTTGGCTATCGACCATTTATACAACCCCGTAAATAATAGAAGCAGTGCCGCACACATCTTTATTTTAAGCACCACTCTTTTCCTTGCAAGCACTCATATGCTCCTCCTGACCATTTTCTCAAGAAACGTCACACTCCTCACCCACAATCCAAACAACCAATTTTCTACATTTGTCACAAATCTAGCCATATTGCTCCTCAATGCCATTGCAAGAATCCTACAATCAAAGCTATTTTCACTTTCAACGTAGTAGCGTGGTGGGATATCATTGATTCAGATGAAGATCTCTACCTACAAGATGACATCTACAAACCAATTCTAGATGATCTCCCTGAAGATGACTTTGAAGACGATGAAGATGCAGATACTCTTGAGTCATTAGCCGATGACTTGGAAAAACCACTCACCAACATGCAATGACCATTGTCTTTCTTAGTCATTTTAGGCACAAAGTTAGAATTTTCTTTCCTTTCTATTTGTGCTTCTCGCTGCTCCAAAGTTTGTTCGCTCATAGAAAAAAGGAGTCTCGTCCTATATTGCATGAGGGATTAATCCTAATAATAGAAGGTTTCTGCAAAAGCAAGTCCATTGTCCTGAATCCTTATTCGGACAAAAATAAGGACTCACAAAGTAAGAAGAATGAAACAGTAAAAGGGAAAGAAAAAGTTAAACCCAAATCACCCAGCTTCAAAAAATAGATTGATGATGAGGAAACAGAGTGGGAAAGCACTGAAAGTTCTGAGGAGAGTATGGAGGAAGAGGAAGGAACAGAGAGTGGGGATTACATCTCTAACGAAGAAGGAGAAGATAAAAGTAAGAATGAGAAAGAAGGGGACACTATAGAGGAAAAAACTGAAAAGAATAACTATGATCTTGAGAAAAATCAGTAAGTGCCAGAGGAAACTGAAAAAGATATGGATGTTTTATTTGAGGATCCTGCTTCAAAAATAGAGAAGGAACATCTAGTTCAGGATGCCTATCATGCAATGGAAACTAGAGAACAAGTAAAGAATGATCTTATCCACAATGAAAGCCCTGTTGAAACTAAAGAACATAAAAGAATGGAAAGGGAGGATTATACGGAAAAGGATGAAGACAATCCAAAAGAGAACGTAGAAGATTTAAGTGATGTAGGGAAGAATGATAGGAGGCATCCCTTTATGAATTTGGCCAAATGCAAAGTAGACGCTATCCTTCAAGTTGACTCGTGGATATATAAGGAGATAATGGTCCTCAAGAAGAAAATGGAAATATTGGAACGTAATCAGGAAGCAGATCGGAATAAAAACAATAATCTGGAAATGCAGATGAGGGATATACTTGTCAAACTTAAAGACTATGAGAACAATCTAAGGGGGCTCATTAAGGAAAGCAGAATGAAGATGGAGGAGGTAAATTCTAGCATATGTGTAGCCACTGTGAACATTGGAAAATGAGCAAATGAGGAAATTAAATCCTTGGAGGGGCCTAACAAGAGAACCAGACAGAGCTCAAGGAAGAAAGCAATGCAAGAGGTTGCTACGTTGGTGGCTATATCTATACAGGACACTGCTGTGATTGGAAAGGAAGTGGTGAAGATGATTTTGGAATTAAAAGAATAGAATCTTTGAGTTCTTACAGTCCTGGTCCCTTTAGTTGGATGTTATAACTGGTTTCATTTTTTGGTTCTTTGTTTTCTTTTCACACTAGAGTTTCCAGGTCTCTGTAAAACCTGGGGTCTGTCTTTTGATGATTTTGTATTATGGTTTCAGGTCCCTGTAAAACTTGTTTTTGATACTGCTTAGCAAGTAGGTGATAGGTTTCACCTGTGGACGTTATTTTTATATCCTTCATCCTTTGTTTCAAGGTTTTGGGGTCCCTTCAAAACCTATTTTTACCTTAATCTAAAACATGCAATGACTATGGTACCAACTTTGGCACCATGATTACTCATAGCTTTCATATGAAGCATATGGCACCTAGTCTTGCCATCATCATGAGATACCAGAATGAGACCCAAAACCATGGACCAAAGGATAGTCCAGAGGAGAAGGATCAACCAGAGGGAGACATCCCTCTATTCCAAGAATACCACTGACATTGCAAAGGCCTCAACATCCTCCTTTGTAATTCCAGAGCTATTTCAAACCCAGTGCCTCTTGGATAAAGAATAAGTTCACCAACATAGATTCTCCAAGAGAAATCCCAACACCAAAGATAGAGCCACAGTGGGATATATTGCTTCCCACAAAAAAAGAAGAAAGGGATGAAGAAGTAGAAAGCTCTTTCTACTCAGACCAAGATTATTGTCCTAGTAAATGCAATAATCTCCAAGAAGAAGAAGCAGAGCAAGAACAAAATGACATCTACCCTAAACAAACTCTTGTCCAAGATCTAGGGAGATAAAAACTGGTATGTACTAGCATTCCTCCCTTAAAAATTCCACAACCAGCTTATCTAACATAGCTAATTAATTGAAAGTTTACCTAGTTTATAACCTTAAAAATTAATGGTAGAATAGTAGATGCCTAGATTGATATAAGAGATTCTCTCTCCTTTGCTAAATCATAGCTCATCCATGACTGGAAGACATTTGATGACACCATGGCTTACAAGAGCCTAGATGTCCAAGGGAATAGTTTCATCTATAATAAATATAAACATCAGCAAACCCTTCAGATACAAGATAAAATCTTCCATGCTAATTTCTTTGCTTTAGATAGAATGCCTATAGATATTTTACTAGGAGGTGCCTTTATAGATAGATATTCACCTTATGGTTCTACCACAAAGAGTATCATGTTTACTATAGAAAATGAAAGGCTTAGAATTCCTCACCTCATTTATGCCACTAAACAATTTCCTAGCTCCATGACTTAAACACCTAAGACAATAATCCCTATTGAAATACAAGCCATAGGTGAAAAGATCAAGACCACTATCTATTCTGACAACCCTCAGTAGTTTTGGTTAAAATCTATGCCTGAGATGGATATCAAAATCATCAAAGGTAAACATATCAAAATAGGGAAAAGAATCCCAATACCAGCATAGGATTATAATGATATAGAAATCCATATTAAAGAACTAGAAAGTAATGGTTTTATTGAAAAATCTACTTCCCCATATTGCTACTATGCTTTTATGGTAAACAAGCACTCAGAACAAAAGAGGAAAGAAAAGAATGGTCATCAACTACATACCATTGAACGCCATTACTCAACCATTTCCATATCCAATTCCAGATCAAAGCTATTTGCTGGAGAAGGTAGCATCATGTAAATACTTCTCCCAATTTGATTGCAAATTTGGCTTTTATCAGATCAGAGTCAAAGAAGCTGACAAAGAAAAGATAACATTCAGCTACCCTTTCGACCATTTCCAGTGGACAGTGATGCCTTTCAGCTTGATGAATGCCCCTGCATTCTACCAGGCCCATATGGATAAGATATTCCAAGGCACTTCTAATTTTTTGTGTGTGTACATAGATGACATGCTAATTTTTAGTAATTCTCTTACTGACCATTTTTCTCATCTCTCTAGTTTCTTTGAATTGGCACAAAATGCAGGAATCATTTTATCAGAGACAAAAATTTAGTTATGCAAAACTGAATGCAATTTTCTTGGAGTGGTGATCTAAGATTCAAAGTTACAAGTCTAGCCACATATCAAAGATAAGGTCATCAGTTTTCCAGACATTCTGGATAAGCCCAAGCTACAAGCCTTTTAGGGATTGCTAAACTACTTAAATAGCTTTTATCCTAACTCTGGTGACGATAGGTTTCTACTTCAAGAGCTTCTCCAAAAAAAGAAAGATTTCAAATGGAAGGAAGAACATACAACTGCTATTCACAAAATCAAATCCAAAGTAGTCTTATTTCCTAGTTTATTTATCCCAAAATTTGATCAAATGATAGTTTATATTGATGCTTCCGATGCAGTATGGGGAGGAATACTTGTTTGTAAATATGACATTAAAGAATTCATTTGTGAATTCTCTAGTGGAGTTTTTAATACTGATGTTCTCAAATGGATTTTTTTTGATAAAGAAATCTATGATATAAAGAAATGTCTTGAGAAGTTCATATTAAAACTTCTCCATCTACCACATTTTATTGTAAAAACTGACTGTACTAGATTTATGACCTTTAAAGAAAAGGATCATGGTCTAAAAGATGGTCACTGCAAATATGTTAGATGACAGGCTTTCTTTAACCAATTTAACTTTATAGTAAAACATATTAAGGGTACTAATAATATTATTGTAGATTGGCTCAACCGTAATCTACCTGCTACACTTATGCATCAACCTATTCCTGGTTTCAATCTAACCATAATATATAATCAAGGATTCACTTCTATGAACATCCTTGTTCAAGAACAAATCCTCCGTTAAGGGTTGCATCCGAGGTATACCCAAATTTCTTATGCAGTAGGCCAAGATCTAAAAATGTCTTCAGGAGCGATGATACAAGCAAATCATCATCAAAATATTGGTGTTATCTTCATAGAAATATTGAATAGTGAATTCCTATTTCACTAGTTCATTGAACTCCTAAAGCATCCTTTATGGACATGGCTGATCAAAATCTAGTTTTCACACAATGAACATCTATATAGATGGATAGAAAGATACGACCCACACCATATTCATGAAGAGGAGAAACATGATCAAGACACGATCATACATACGATCATAAGAAGATAGCTAGAATGGGAATATTACTTCTACATCACTCCTCACTATCATGCATGTGAAGCTGGACCCATCACTAGCACCTTTCCAGTACATTCCAGCTAAGGTGTCTTTTCCAGCCAATAAGTGAAGATGACCTACTGACTAAAGTAGAAGCAATGTTGGACCCACCAAGCCAGATGTCCACATCTAGTGCATCCAATAACATATCCCTATAGATTAACTTTTAGGCTATAAAGCATGATGGGACATGACACCGCCTGGGTAGAGATTCCAGGCAGGACCTCCCAAATGCTATAAATAAGTCTCTCCTCCATACAGTTTACATCAAAAAATTTCTAAGTTTCTTAGGAGTCTAGTAGCCTTGTTTCAAAGAGTATGCTCTTCTCTTGCCCTTTCCGAAGGATCCTGAGAATCATAAATTTGAACAAGTCTTTGTAAAAAGAGTGTAATAAGTATTGAGTGATAATAGTGAAGCCATAGCCATTCGGCCTCTACCTAATGTCATAGGTTTTCCATCAAATATAATCATTCATTGGAGGACACATCTATTGACATAAAAATATTCATCAAAGCCTTGATAAGTCACATGGGAACTAGTCTTATATCGCAAAACACCATCTACAATAGTCGTAGTCCTGTCTCATAATGAAAAGAGGTAATGAGTGGTTTTAAGAGTTCATTTAAGTGAAATTAATAAGCACCAAGTGATGATAGATCATCCATTTAAAATTTCCAATGAAAATGGAGATATCCAATCATGAAAATCTTGTTTTGATCAAGAAACAACCTTGCAAAACCCTTATTAGCAGAGATTAAGGTATTTTTAAGTTGTTTAAGGTAATTGGATGTGTCTTAATTCCATGGTTATTCATACCTCCTTATGGTTAGTTTATGCTTTCTAAATTTAATAATAGGTCATAAAGGGTCAATCAAGGTCTTAGAACATCTTTTGTCTTTATGACTAACCTTTCACTTCTCAGCAGTCTGTACATAGGGAGACATGGACACCTACAACATAATTCATTCATGAAGACACTTTAAAGATACCTTGGTTGGTCCTGAGAACAAGTTATGGTTGAAATAAAATCCAATATGGATAGTTAATAGTTTACAAACACTCAATTAACACCATGTATTTGTCTTAAAACCTCCATATTATGACTCTAATTTGACTATAGAAATATGTACAATAGGGTCATCAAAGTCTCTCAATGTTTGAGTTTTGAGATGAAAATCAAAGTTTGGTATCAAGTAAGTTTGGAAAGTTAAGGATTTATATAATGATGGTGATAACTTCAAATTGGGGTCAATCCAACCCAGCTTATATCTCTACACATCCTACTGCATCAAGAATGCATGAATGTTAACCTACAACCATCCTCCTTGGGTAGACTTGATATGAAACAAAAGTTAGATTTGAGGTGGATAGAAGATTAGTGATAGTTTATTCAAACATAATAGGGATACATATAAGGTTATAAAGTTACAATTAAGGTTTCAAGTCACTTTGTCTCTCTTGTTAGAAAATTTCCACCTATAGTCAGTTTGTACACTCAGTCATAAGAATGACCTTCAACAGCTACTCATGAAGACACTTCAAGATGTCTTGGAGGTGACCAAAAAGTGAGGGACAAAATGGAATAAGAGTATAAAAATTTAGGTATGCATTTTATGTCAAATATTTTATGGAAAATAACACCTCAACTTTATGCTGTCTACAAAGATTATCAGGAGTATGTATAATAGGATTTGGAGTCTTACAAGGATTGAGTTTTTCAAGTGAAGCTCAAGTTTCATAATGGTTGTTAGTGGAGAAATGAAGGAGTTAAAAATGAATATTCAAGAGCTTAAATGGATGATTCATCACCACCCACCCCAAATATTTATGCAAATCACTATCAAATGCAACACCCCATGGACACCTACATCCATCTTCATATGGCTCAAACATAGTATTAACATTGATATTGGATTTCATAGGTATTAAAGGCTAAGTAAGGTTTGTGAATAATTTTTTGGAGTTATAAAATGTTTTAAGACACATTAATAGGGTTCCAAAATGAAGGGTGACAGTCCCCAACATAGTAAAAGTCACAAAAACACCACCTATAACTATCATGATGATAGGGACTAGTTTGTAGGAAGGTTGGAGTTCTAAATTGAAAATGGAGTGAAGTTCAATACAATATTAAGATCAGATAGTCTTAATGAATCAAGAAAAACACTAATGAATACCTTTAAAAACATTCTATCTTCTAAGACAACCCTTTTTTGGTCCTCAATCCGTATAAGGACCAATATACACCTATAGGTTGCCCTAGTGACAATAGACCTCAAGTTGAGGAGAAATGGTAGAGGGAGTTTTTTAAAGAATAAACTAGTGAAGAAAAATCCATGGAGAGTATAAAATTTTATTTCTAAGTGGACATCAAGTGGTTCAAGGGAATTCATATTATTCATACTTGCAAAGACTGTCATAGTCTGTACATCAGAGTTTTGAAGCTCATTATGATTGATTTTTGAGGTGAGAATCTAGTTTTGAGCTTTGGATAAGATGAATGGTGGATTAAGTAGAGATTATTAAGGTTATAAAGGTAAAGGTGGTTTTAAATAAAGATAAAAACACCTATGAACCTTCGTACATCCAAGTGCAAAGTGGAAATCTTCACCTATAGTTAATGCTTGCAATGTGTGAGTTAGAATAAAGAGATGGGAAGGTATAACACTTTGATAAATTGTAGAGGATGTGAATAAAATTGGAAGAAAAGGAATTATTTTTTGAGGCTTCCATAGGAATTATCAAATATTCATTTTCACTCTCAAATTCAAACACAAGAGTGACAAAACAACTCAGTCATAAACCTATTGAAAACTCAAGCAATCAACTAGCTAGTTCTAAGGAAATTTGAGTTTTGAGGCCTCTGTAGGCATGATCTAGCTATGAAATTTGGTAAATTTTGTGTTGATGTGTGGATTAAAGTGTAAATGGTATTGGAAATGTCATATCATTAGTGGACATAACTATTTTTTTGTCTCAGACCTGTCCACTTCATTTGTAGGGTCTAGTTAAGAGACCTAGAGGTCCACTTGAGTTCAAGAACATAAATCAACTATTATATATCTAATTAATGAATTTTATGGTATTAAATAGTCATGGTAATGATATAAATACACTCTCAAGTTGATAAAACTTAATTTATCAGTTTAAGTACTCTTGAGGGCTTGCAAAAGTAAGACATTCTCAAACCCCAAACACCCTAACTAGTCACCAAATGCATATAGAGGAATGTTGAACAATTATAGAAAATGTATAAAAAATTATGGGATTTATATGAAGGTGTATGAGATTCTCCAAATAGTGGAAATGACTTCAAAGACCCAAAACTCAGTTTTGACACCTCTCATACTCAAGGAAAGCTAAGACAGTCACATGAGGAGTAACTTCAGATGCTCATACCATCTCTCACATTTTGCATGGGGAGATGAGAATTTTGTGATATTTGAGGGGGTATATTAATATTTTTTCAAATTTTAAGGAGGTTATTTGGATTTCCCAATTTTATGAACACTCATTAAGACCTTATACAAGTCTTAAACCCTCCTAAAACCCTAGTTGTGACTAGTTTGTAGAAAAAGGCTTCAAATGCAAATAAAATTCCAAAAATTGAACATAAAACCTACCATAGGTATTATAAGACTCTCAAAGGATCCTCCACATGTATTTTTGTTATGCCTTTACTTGTATAAAATAGTACAAAAACTATACTTTTTCATGTTTTTGAGCTAAAATTGGGGTTTTGCAAAGTGTGAAATGATGAAAATCAATGGAGAAGGTATATAAAGACTTTTTTTTACCTATAAAAACTTAAATATCCAAAGTAAATCATTCATAAGTTCCCAAACCATTTAAATGTTTTGGGCTAGCCAAAAAATTCTCTGAAAGAATAAGCTTGCCAATGGCCATTTCAAGGTTTTTGCATCTCCATAGTGTTCTAGACCTATAAAATTGACATAAAGAATGGTGATATCATGGGTAAAGTGAATAAAATGTTTTTTTGGGGTTTTACATGTGTGGAGGGTCTCAGGAGCAAGATCTTCATTTTATTGGCCTAGGAGGGTGAATTAGGCCTAATGTGATCGAAAGAATGAACTAGAAAGCATATCTATAGATTTAGGAAACCAAATTTTGTTTGGAGATGTAAGGGGATAGAGGGTATCTATAAATATTATTATTTTATCATTATCATCTCCAGATTATCCTAGATAAGAAGATTTGCCAAAAAAAAGACTACAAGGAATTGTGAAGGAATTCATGGTTGTGGTGCAAAGTCTAGTATTTGTGAGTGAGTTAGGTCTTAAAATTTATTATTATAGGTCGAATATAATATTTAAATATCATCCATGAAATATATTTTCAACTAGGAAGAGAAAATCCACCTCTTCCTTTTATGCCCTATTGGAAATGAGCTTTTCAAGGAGCCTAAAAACTAAAACATGTTGGGGATCAACCAACAATGGATTACACTTGTGAAAGAAATAAATGTGGAAATAAATCAGATAGATAAGCAACTGGAATGATAAATAGCACATAACAAGATATACAAGAAAACACCCTGAAAACTTGTATTAAAACTCTTTACAATAGGAATACAATTGAAGAAACTTTGTTCTTCCACACCTCTCTCTCAGATGCACACAAGATCTCTCACTAGATCTCTATTCCTCAAGAGCTCTCTCTCAAGTACACTCAAATCCAACAAATTGGATTGATGCAACTCAGTACTGTCCTTCAAACATTCACAATGTTCTACTCTTACAGTTCAACTCTCATACTAAGCTAAGAAGATCTTTCCTACATGTAGAAATAGGAAACTTGAGCATGCTCTTACAAAAAACAGTTAAGCCACTTCAACAAGGGCTCTAAAAATAATATTGCTAACAATAGAGACGCGAGCTTGAGTCTACAACTCAAACTCATCATGTAAACACTCGCTTCTGTCCTCGGAAATCGCTTTCTGGACACACAGGTAACCGACGTCGGTTCCTGCCTGTTCGCCTGTGACCGTCGCCGGCCGACCATACTGCCAACGTCGGTGCTTTTGTAACTGCAACTGACCGACGTTGGTCGCTCCTGACTGACGCCGGCGTCTGTGTAGACCCGAACCTGTTTTGTATGCTCCTTGGTGAAGCTTTTAGCTCCACACCCTAACAATCTCCCACTTGGAGATAAACCAGCTGCACCAGTACCTGTACAGCAACATCTTCTAGCTCCTCCATCTTCAACTCAATCATGAAGACCAATAGAAGTTGAATGAAGTTTCAACTTCTCCTTAGTAACCAGCTTTTTTAGCATATCAGCAGGATTCTTGTCTGTATGGATCTTCTCCAGCTTCAACTCACCATCTTCCAATACCTGCCGTATGAAATGGTACCTTAGCTGTATGTGCTTGGTTCTAGAATGAAAAGCTGAGTTCTTAGCCAAATGGATTGCACTCTGACTGTCACTATACAATCTGCAACTCCCATGCTCCCTTCCAAGCTCTTCCATGAACCATGACATCCATATCATCTCCTTGCTAGCTTCTGTGGCTGCAATATACTCTGCTTCTGTAGTTGACAAGGCAACAACCTTCTGCAACTTAGATATCTAACTAACTGCCGTTCCACTTACAGTAAAAACATAACCTGTAGTGCTTCTCCTGCCATCCAAATCACCTACCATATCTGAATCTACATAGCCATGTAGAGAAGTATGTGAACCTCCATAGCACAAGTGTCTACTGCTGGTTCCTCTCAGATATCTAAGGATCCATTGAACTGCTTTCCAATGTTCCTTTCCTGGATTAGCCATATACTTGCTTACTACTCCCACTGCTTGGGCAATATCCGGTCTAGTACACACCATTGCATACATCAAACTTCCTACCGCGGAAGAATATGGAACCTTACTCATGTACTCTACCTCATCATGTGAATTAGGACATTGTTCTTTACTCAGCTTAAAATGTCCAGCCAAAGGTGTGCTTACCGGTTTAGCATCCTGCATATTGAACCGTTTCAACACCTTGTCCACATAATCCTCTTGAGACAATATCAACCTGTGATTTTCTCTGTCTCTCTTAATGCTCATGCCAAGGATTTTCTTAGCTACTCCCAAATCCTTCATAGCAAACGTTTGAGCTAATTTCACCTTAAGCTCAGAGATATCCTGCATGTGAGATCCTGCAACCAGCATATCATCTACATACAACAATAGAATAATATATCTACTGTTATCAAATATATTAAAATATACACAATGGTCGGATTGACACCTATTGTAGCCATGCTCAGTCATAAACCTGTCAAATTTCAAGTACCATTGCCTAGGAGCTTGCTTGAGGCCATACAAGCTTTTCTTCAACCTGCACACTAACTTCTCCTTACCCTTGACCTCAAAACCTTTTGGCTGTTCCATGTAAATTTCCTCATCCAAATCTCCATGAAGAAATGCTGTCTTAACATCTAGCTACTCAAGATGCAAATCCTCAAAATCAACCAAAGACAATACAACCCTTATAGAAGTCATCTTAACAACAGGGGAAAAAATCTCACCAAAGTCAATACCTGGTTTTTGTGCAAATCCTTTTACCACCAATCTGGCCTTGTATCTCATCTGTCCATCCTCACCTTCTTTCAACCTGTAGGTCCATCTGTTCTTCAGTGTTCTCTTACTAGCTGGCAATTCAACCAAATCCCATGTTTGGTTCTCTCTTAAGGACTCCATCTCCTCAACCATGCCATGCTCCCACTTACTCCTGGACTCCACCTG
Source organism: Torreya grandis (assembly GCA_037957365.1). Classification (NCBI taxonomy): domain Eukaryota; kingdom Viridiplantae; phylum Streptophyta; class Pinopsida; order Cupressales; family Taxaceae; genus Torreya; species Torreya grandis. The sequence continues at coordinate 235,742 of JARHVA010001510.1, read as the reverse complement.
TAATGCTTCTTCAAAACTCTCTGGTTCTCCACCATCGGTTAGCAATAAATAATATAAGGAAGGAGAATATCTAATTGGAGGCTTACTTACCCTTTCAGACCTCCTGATGGGTGTCTTGGACTCGTTCTCAACATGCTGTCCACCCAAATTTTCTGACAGTGACCGACCTTGGCCACCTGTAGACCTGTTACTAGCTGACGCCGGTTCTTCCTGGCCAACGCCGGTGCCTGGTCTGCCGACGTTGGTCTCTGTATGACCGACATCAGTTTCTGTACTGCCGACACCGGTTCCTAACCTGCCAACGTTGGTCTCTGTGTTTTCCTGTAAGTGATTATTTCTTTTTCCCGCGAGCTCATTTTGGACCATAACTTCGTCCAACTCACCATTGCTCTGCCCAGATTGATCCAGCTTCCTTATCTAATCACTGTACATCACTCTTTCATTGAAAACAACATCATGGCTCCTAATTACCTTGTTAGTTCCTAGATTCTAAAATCTGAAACCAAAATCATCTGAGCCATAGCCTATAAACGTGCACCTCATAGACTTAGCATCAAGCTTCTTTCTATTTTCCTTATCTATGTGCACAAAGGATTCACAACCAAAAACTTTGAGATATGAGAGATCTACCTTTTTACCTGTCCATGCCTCTTCTGGAATTCCACCGTCCAGAGCTGTAGAGGGTCCTCTGTTAATCAGGTACACTGCGGTGTCAACTGCTTCTGCCCAAAACTCTAAGGGCAACCCTGCATGCAATCTCATACATCTTGCACGCTCCATAATAGTTCTGTTCATCCTTTCAGCAATACCATTCTGCTGAGGTGTCCTTGGAACCATCCTTTGCCTACGGATTCTATGAGTGTAACAATACCAGTTAAACTTAAGACTGCAGAACTCACCGCCATTATCAGATCTCAAGCACTTTAATCTTCTGCCTGTTTCATTCTCAACCATGGCTTTCTAAATCTTAAAAGTCTCAAAAACATCAGATTTCTTTTTAATACAGTAGATCCATACCTTTCTTGTGGCGTCATCTATGAATGTAACGTAGTACAGTGATCCGCCAATAGAGGCTACCTGAGCCGATCCCCACACGTCTGTGTGAACAAGCTGCGACTTCTGCCTTTTCTTAGTAGACCCAGTCTTTAGAAAACTAACCCTTTTCTGTTTTCCAAATACACAATGCTCACAAAATTCTAGATCCATACTTTTTAAATCTGAAAGCATACCTTTATACTTAAGAATTGACATCCCCTTCTCACTCATGTGGCCAAGCCTTGAGTGCCACAATTTAGCATCTACATCTGAAGTAGATAAAACGGAAGGAGATTTGTTAGTAACACAATTACACAAATAGAGAGTACCTTCTCTCTTACCTCTGGCCATAACAAGTGCACCCTTGGTCACTTTCCAAGAATCTGCTGTGAGAGTTACTGTACAACCCTCATCACCTAGCTTACCTGCAGAAATCAAATTTCTCTTCAAACTAGGAACATGCATCACATCTCTCAACACCCATGTGTTGCCATTCTGCATCTTCAGCTGCACTTTACCTTTGCCAATAATCTTACAAGGCTCATCATCCCCTAAGTACACTATTCCAAAATCTCCATGGATATAGTCACTGAAATATTCTCTGTTAGGGGTAGCATGGAAAGATGCACCAGAATCTAATACCCAAGATTCTATATTATTATGCAAAGAGAAAATAAGAGCATCCTGTGCAATACCTGCAACCTTTGTCTCTTCCTTTCCTTCGTGCTGATTCTCCTCCTTAGGCTTTGACCAGCAATCTCTGCTTATGTGCCCCAACTTTCCACAGTTCCAGCATTGTGGCCTTCTGCCATTTCTGGATTTGGATCTGCCTCTTCCCTTAGACTTAGATCTTGATCTCCTCTTGCTCTTTTCTTTTTGCCTTCCTCTGCTCTCGAGATTTAAAGCGTTCCCAGATGTCTCTTCTGTGCTTTTCCTGCGAATTTCCTCATTCAAGATAACACTAACCACATCCTCTACTTTTAAAATATTCGAAGCAGAAGCAGTATTAGAAACTGCCATTACCAAGCCATGCCAGCTTTCAGGCAAAGAACATAATATTAAAAGAGCTTTTATTTCATCTTCAAATACAATATTGACGGAACTTAATTGGTTAACAATACCATGGAAATCATTCAGGTGATTAGAAACAGATCCACCTTCTTGCATATGCAAATTAAATAACTGCTTCATTAAATATACCTTATTTGAAGCGGAGGGTTTTTCATACAAATTTGCTAACGTAGTCATTAACTCTATCGTAGTTTTTGCCTGTGACAAATTAGATATCACAGTGGAGGCCAGACTCAGTCTTATAGACCCAAGAGCCTTTCTGTCAAGAACTTCCCATTCTTCATCCTCCATGTCCTTGGGCTTCTTTGCTATCCCACCTAACGGTAAGTAAAGATCCTTCTGATACAGATAGTCCTCTATCTGCATTCTCCAGTGTTGATAGTTCTTGCCATTAAACTTTTCCATTCTCAACTTACTTTCTTCTGCCATTGCTTCTCCCACTCAAACAGAAATCCCTGCAGAAACCCCTGTGAGCAACCTGTAATCCAAACACACTACACAGATCTGAACCACCTGTTAGTGAACCTGAGCTCTGATACCACTTGTTGGGGATCAACCAACAATGGATTACACTTGTGAAAGCAATAAATACAGAAATAAATCAAATAGATAAGCAACTGGAATGATAAATAACACAGAACAAGATATACAAGAAAACACCCTGAAAACTTGTATTAAAACTCTTTACAATAGGAATACAATTGAAGAAACTTCGTTCTTCCACACCTCTCTCTCAGATGCACACAAGATCTCTCACTAGATCTCTATTCCTCAAGAGCTCTCTCTCAAGTACACTCAAATCCAACAACCTGGATTGATGCAACTCAGTACTGTCCTTCAAACATTCACAATGTTCTACTCTTACAGTTCAACTCTCATACTAAGCTAAGAAGATCTTTCCTACATATAGAAATAGGAAACTTGAGCATGCTCTTACAACAAACAGTTAAGCCACTTCAACAAGGGCTCTAAAAATAATATTGCTAACAATAGAGATGCGAGCTTGAGTCTACAACTCAAACTCATCATGCAAACACTCGCTTCTGTCCTCGGAAATCACTTTCTGGACACATAGGTAACCGACATCGGTTCCTGCCTGTTCGCCTGTGACCGTCGCCGGCCAACCATACTGCCGACGTCGATCGCTCCTGACCGACGCCGGCGTCTGTGTAGACCCGAACCTGTTTTGTATGCTCCTTGGTGAAGCTTTTAGCTCCACACCCTAACAAAACATTGTATAAATACTTCATATAAGATTTTCCAAGGATAATATACATATTACATGCCAAATATGAATATATAACAAATCATAGTTTATTTTAGGAAGTTTTCAAAGGTGTAAAAGGTCTTAAAGACTCCAAAAATGCCTTCTCTCCTTCTAACGCATAGGCTTGTTAAAGGAGTCAAAATTACACTTGAAGGATTTTAAAATTGAATAGATCATGGAAGGTAATCATAAATATCCTATAATAATGTTTCAATGAAGAGTAAAGGAGGACTTAAAGTCCTATTTTCAAGGGGAAAGACCAATTCTTCAATAAAGACACTTGACCTAGTATCTAGGGCTCTAGCAAGGATCTAGGCACTCCCCATGTGGTTAAAGCTTGACCAATCATTATGAACATGTTAAAAATTCCCCTAAACTATTTAAATTATATCTTACACACCAACCTAAGGAATATTAATGTTTTAAAGGGTTAAATAACTACTATATAGCACTTAAGGAGGAAGAAGACCAAGGTTGAAGACCCCTATTTTGGGGCTACTTTGTCTCCAAGCATTTGTTTTTTCCATTTGAACTCATTTTCTAGAATTTAATTCATAACTATTTGATTTTGGTTGTGATAAAAGTCTACCAAAATTTGTACTCACCTTTTTAGAGAAGTAAGAAGCTTTTGTTCCTCCATTTTTAGGTTTTTTTGAGTGAAGTCTATGTGTTTGCCATTGATTTAACCTAGGGAAGCATTTATTTTTATATGTTATTATCTGGTTATTGTACCTTGATAAGAGATATTTGATGTTATATAAGACATATTAAGTGTCCATATCAGATTTAGTTCAAGCATTGGATGTGAGTTCAGTTTCTTTACATTCCTTGCATAAACTAAGTTTGTCAAGTCCTTCTAAAACACTTTTGTAGAAGTCCTTCCTGAGTGTAGAGAATGTGTGAAAGTTTTTCCCTTTCATAAGAGTGTTCATTTCAAGCATAATTAGTCATAAAACATTGGTGCATAACCTTCATTTTCATTTTTCCTTCCAATACCATTGTAAACAATGTCTTTTTCACCCTTTCCATTGCCAAAATCAATAGATAGTAGGTTTCAGAGTAATTTTTAGTGAAAGCACCAAGGTAACCAACCCTCTCTAGAGATTCTCTCCCTTAAAAATTCACCCACACTTAGGAGAGATTCCATTTTCTAGAAAGAGTGAAAAACAACACAATTTCTCTCAAGGGAATACTCATAATTGACAACAATTTTTGTCATGCTCGATGGGACCAAGATTCAAGGTCAGTGGAAGGATTTGTTGGTGTTTCTCTTCTACTAATCAACCTTTGGAGGCATTCAAAACATAAATGGTGTCTTCAATTTTTGTCATTTAGTTCTAGAAGCCCAGACACTTGTTCAAGTAAGTGGTATTTTCAATTCATCATCTTCATGAAGTTTGATGGCTGTGTATGAAGATAATTCCTATGCTATACTTCTTTATCAACCCTATGATGAATCATACCAGCCTTGTCATGATCCATATGAGCCTTGTTATGAGTTTTATTAGCCTTACCAGGAGTTTTACAAAACTATGATGAGCCTTATCAAGTTTCTCATGATCTTTACTATCAAGAGCATGACTCTTACCTTCCTTGTGAACCATATCAATCTTATGACCAGATTTCACCTTTCCCATATGGCTATGATGTTGCATATGAGTATACTTGTTTCCAAGAAAGAATGGATGAGATAAAGATCAAAACACTAGCATATGCAAGAAAAGTTTTTTCAACCTCTTCATATGAATAAGTGAGTGGGTTGTTTCAAAATGTGTCCAATGATCCATTGGAGAGGAATGAGTTGTGTAATCTTGTATCATAGAATATGGAGGCCTAGGAGAGTTAGACCAGTTGTTTCAAGAAAAACATATTCTATGGAGGATAGAGAATGAGGTTGTAGATATAAGTGATATTCTTGGAGAGTGTGAAGAGGATGTGTCAATTGTGTATGAGGAAGAGTTTTTTAATTGATACTTCACTTAGGGTATTGAGAATCAAGTTGTAGCTGGTATTAAATAAGATATATCAAGTGTGTAGGAGAAAGATGGTCTTGATGTGAAAGAAGTACATGAGATAGTACAAGATGAAGTCATAAATGAATTTTATAAATCTCCTATTGATTAAGATCAAGATGCCATTCAAACTGATCTTATTCAAGTTAATCAAAGTGAGGAACAAAAGGATGATTGGCAGTTGTACATTGAGTCTCTATAAGAGATTGAAGACCTTTGTAAGGATAGGTTTCCCATTGGAGAGCATGATTATGAGAAGTTTGATCAAGTAACACCTATTCAAGATCATGATGTAGCTTGGGTTGACTATTCAAAACTCCTTGAAGAGCTTAATGAACTTGCAGTAGCTGATAAGAAGAATGAGGTTACTCAAGATGCCATAGAGACTCAAGGACAATGCTTAGATAAGGTATCACTTAACGAGATTGAAAATGATAAGTAGTATGAGAAATATCCTAAGTTAAAAGATGAGTTTTTATTTGTTGGTGACTGGTTTACTGTTGATGACTCACTTGAGGAGATGTTAAGAGAGTTAGTAGGTAAGAAGAGTGTCTCATTAGAGGTCATGTTCAATAAACACCTTACTTTACAACTTGTGCCATCTCTTGGAAGAAGTAAGTTCATGAATTTCCATTTTAATCCAGGTGGATCATGATTTGTCTTGGTTAGTTTGTTTTAGTATTTTCTTGTGTTTTATCTCAAATAATTGTTTTATTTGCGCATTTGCTTTGCTTGTTAGCTTCCCATGTTTTGTGTGTTTCCTTCCTTATTTTGGAGGAGAAAGTTGTCTTATTTCAGGTCAAAAGAGTCTTGTATTAATAAATCAAATTTGTCACTATTATTTTTAAATATAAGTTTGGTTTTATGAGTCCAAAATATATGTCAAAAATTTTTGGTTCTCAAGCATAGCAGGCATGCTTCTAAACTGAGTCACCAAAATGTTGACAATTTTGACCTCATGGGTTAAATTATCACCCCTATCATTAAAAACTTTGCCTATCATGCTAGTTTGTCTTGTTGATAAGTATGTTAGTATTTAAAAGTCCTTAAAGTGATTATTTGAAGCCTTAATTAATATGTCTTAAGGTTGATTAGGTGAGTTGAAGTTTTGTCCTTCATTTGTCTTGTTCTTATCTAGTCATTTTTTGGCATTTTTGAGCCATTTTTAGTGGTGAGAAGAGTCTAGAGTGTCTTTATGAGTGTAATAAAATGTTTCAAGGTTATTTTATGACTAACATATAAATAATCAGGTTTATCACATTATGGACTAACTTCATTACTCATTTCCATGTAATTTTGACCATTTTGTGACCTTTAGGGAAGGTTGTGTAAAGTTTTGAAAGTATCTGATTAATAGGAAGCTCAATTACATCATGGTTCACCCATTTATAAATTTTAAAGACTCAAGAACAAATTTGATAAAATTTCAATTAGGTCTCCTTAGCAATGCTGGATTTTTTTAGTGTAAAAATAAGCCTTTTTTTTAGATCTGTATAGGTTTTAAAGGGTTTTTATGTGAAAATAATCTCAAAGACTTCATTTAGTCATCACAAGGTCATATCAGTGTTTTAGAGGAGGTTTAAAGTGAAAAAATGGCAAAAACCTACTTTGCTCCTATATCACCCTTCTAGGATAGCTCTAGGAAGGCTTAAGGTTTTCACTTGGTATGATCAGGAGAGAGAGAGAGAGAGTTGGGCCTAAAGATATTGGTAATTAATAGGGACCATAGTTTCCCTCAAATTTTTAGTATTGATTATCAGGTTCATCTTCCCATATTTATGAACAATTGCTAAAAGTGCAGGGGTGTTTAGATGGCCTATTCATCCAGACAAGGTCCAGATTTTCTCCTGTTTTTTCACTTCAAAATTAAATGAGGAATAATGGTTTTAGGGGAGTCATTAAAGGGTCAAATAAGACCTATTAAACTTTTTTTAATTATGTAATAATTTCTTGAAGGTACTTATAGCATAAAACCTTTTTCCTACATTTTCCTTGTGAATAGTTTTTTTGGGTTAGTTTTGGAGCAAAACCTAAGTTTTTAAGCAAATTTATTTATATTATGGAGATATAAATTCATTTTTAAAGTATTTTCACACATAATTCATCCAATAATATATTTTTTATCTTCCAAGTTGAATAAAACCTCCTTTGGGATGTTTTGATAAGTTAGTCTTCATTTCAAGGTGACAAAGGTCTGAGCATTATTTTGACGTGTCTTAGGAAGATCATTTCAAGATCATGAAAACTTAACTTAATTATTTCACATAAAATTAATCAAGTGAACATTTTTAATTAAGACTTAGTAGTTCATCAAAGCCTTGATAATTCAAATGAGGACTAGTCTTATATGGCAAACACCATCTACAATAGTCCTAGCCCTATCTCAGAATGAAAAGAGGTTAAGTGAAATTAATGAGCACAAAGTGATGAGAGAATCATCCATTTCAAATTACCAAGGAAAATGGAGATATCCAATCATGAAAAGCTTGTCTTGATCAATAAACAACCTTGCAAAACCCTTATTAGTAGAGATTAAGGTATTTTTGAGTTGTTTAAGGTAATTGGATGTGTCTTGATTCCATGGTTATTCATACCTCATCATGGTGAATTGATGATTAATCAAGTTAATTATAGGCCATAAAGGGTCAATCAATGTCTCAAGACATCTTTTGTCTTTATGACTAACCTCTCACTTCTCAATAGTCCATACATAGGGAGACATGGACACCTACAACAAAATTCACTCATGAAGACACTTTAAAGATACCTTGGTTGGTCTTGAGAACAAGTTGTGGGTTTAAGAAGATCCAAGATGTATATTAAGTAGATTATAAACACTCAATTAAAACCATGGATTTGTCTTAAAACCTCCATATTATGACTTTAATTTGACTGTAGCAATTCGTATAATAGGGTCATCAAAGTCTCTCAATGTTTGAGTTTTGAGATGAAAATAAAAGTTTGGTCTCAAGTAAGTTTGGGCAGATAAGGAGTTATAAAATGATGGTTATAAATTCAAATCATGGTCATAACCAACCCACCCTATATCTCTACACAACCCACTTTCTCAAGACTTCATGAATGTTAACCTACAACCATCCTCCTTGGGCAGACTTGATATGAAGCAAAAGTTGGATTTGAGGAGGCTAGAAGATTAGTGATAGTTTCATAAAACATAACAGGGATCCATATAAGGTTATAAAGTGCCAACAAAGGTTTTAAGTCACTTTTTCTCTCTTGTTACCAACTTTCTACCTACAGTTAGTCTGTACACTCAGTCATAAGAATGACCTTCAGTATTTACTCATGAAGACACTTCAAGATGCCTTGGAAGTGACCAAAAAAGTAAGGTAAAATATGGAAGAGGAGTCTAAAACTTCAAGGGTGAGTGTGATGTCAAATTTTTATGGACAAGAACACCTCAAATTTATGTATTCTACAAGGATTGTCAAGAGTACGTATAATAAGATTTTGAGTCTTACAAGGACTGAGTTTTTCAAGTGAAGCTCAAGTTTTATCATGGTTTTTAGTAGAGAAATGAAGGAGTTAAAAATGAATATTGAATAGATTCAATGGATGAGTCATCACCACCCACCCCATATCTTTATGCAACTCACTATCCAATGCAACACCCCATGGACACCTACAACCATCTTCATATAGCTCGAACACATTATTGACATTGATATTGGATTTCATAGGTATTAGAGGTTGAGGAAGGTTTGTGAATAATTTTTGTGGGTTTTAAAATGTTTAAAGACAAATTAATAGGGTTTCAAAATTAAGGGTGACAGTCCCCAATATAGTCAAAGTCATAAAAACACCACCTATAACTATCATGATGATAGGGACTAGTTTGTCAGAAGGCTGGAGTTCTAAGTTGATAGTGGAGTGAAGTTCAAGAAAGTATTAAGGTAGGATAGTCTTCATGAATCACACAAATAACCATTTAATACCTTGGAAAACATTCTGGCTTCCAAGACAACCCCTTATTTATCCTCAGTCCGTACAAGGAGCAAAATACACCTACAGGTTGCCCTAGTGACAACATACCTCAAGTTATGGATAAATGGTAGAGGGCATTTCTTCAAGAATAAACTAGTGAATAAATATATATGAGGATTATAAAACTTTAGTTATATGTGGACATCAAGTGGTTTAATGGGATTCACCTTATGTCATACTTACAAAGACTATCACAGTCTATACATCAGAGTTTTGAAGCTCATTATGACTGATTTTTAAGGTGAGAATCTAGTTTTGATATTAGGATAGGATGGATGTTGGATTAAGTAGATATTTTAAAGGTTATAAAGGTAAAGGGGGTTTTAAATAAATCTCAAAACACCTATGACCCTTCCCACAACTAGGTTCATAGTGGAAATCTTTACCTATAACCAATGCTTGCAAGGTGTGAGCTAGAAGGAAGAGGTGGAAAGGTATAACACTTTGATAGCTTGTAGAGGATGTGAAGAAAATTGGAATAATAGGAATTATTTTTGGAGGCTTCCATATAAATTATCAAAGATTCATTTTCACTCTAAGACCCAAACACAAGAGTGACAAAACAACTAAGTCATAGATCGATTGAAAACTTAGGCAGTCAACTAGCTAGTTTTGGGAAATTTGAGTTTTGAGGCTTCTATAGGAATTATATAACTATTAAATTTGGTAAAATTTATTGTGATGTATGTATTTAAGTTTCCATGGTATTTTAAATGTTATATCAGTAGTGGACATATCCATTGTTTTGTCTCAAACCTAGTCCAATACATTTGTAGGGTCTAGTCAAGAGACATAGGTCTACTTGAGTTCAAGAACACAAATTGAGCATTCCAAATTTAATGAATGGATTTTATGAAATAAAATAGTCATGGTAATGATATAAATACAATATAAAGTGGTAAAACACTTCATTTCTTAGTTTAAGTGCCCTTGAGGACTTGTAAAAGTAAGACAGTTTCAAACCCTAAACACCCTGACTAGTCACCAAATACATACAAAGGAATGTATAACACTTACAAAGAATGTATAACAAAGGAGGGGATTTATTTGAAGGTTTATGAGCTTATACCAGTAGTGGGAATGACTTTTGAGACCCAAGAATCATTTTTGACACTTGTCATGCTCAAGGAAAGCTAAGATAGTCACCTGAGGAACAACTTCAGATGCTCATACCATCTCTCATGATTTGAATGGCGAGATGAGATTTTTTAAAAATTTTATGGGGTATAATAAGAATGTTTTTCAAGGAGAATAAGATTAGTTGGACATCCCAATTTTATGAACAATTGTTAAGACCTAGGTCTTAAACCCTTCTAAAACCCCAATTGTGACTAGTTTGCAAAGAAAGGCTTAAGATGCACATAAAATGCCACAACTTGACCCTTAAACATACCATATGTTGTAGAGGAATATTAGAGGATCCTTCACATGTATTTTTTTATGTACCTTCACTTATATAGAATAGTACAAAACCTATACTTTTTCATATTTTTGATCTAAAACAAGGGTTTTGGAGAGTGTGAATTGATCAAAATCATTGAATAAGGTAGATCAAGACTTTTTTTACCTGTCCAAGCTTGAAAATTTATAGTAAATCAATTAGAAGTGCTTAAACCATTTAGATCTTTGAGCTAGTCAGAAAATTCTCCAAAAGAGCAAGCTTGCCAATGGCCATTTCAAGGTTTTTGTACGTCCATAGTGTTCTAGACCACCAAAATTGATGTGAAGCATGGAGAAATAATGGGTAAATTGAATTAAATATTTTATGGGGGTTTCAAGAGAAAGATCTTCACTTTCTAGGTCTAGGAGGGCTAATTAGGTCTAATTTAACTGAAAGAACGAGCTAGCAAGTACATCTACACTTAGAGTTAGGCCACCAAATTTTGTGTAGAGATGTATGGGGATAGAGGGTATATTTAAATATTCTTATTTTATAATTTTCATATTCTCCCATACAAGGAGATTTGCTGAAAAAAGGCTACAAGGAATTATGAAGGAATTCACGGTTATGGTGAAAAGTTGAGTATTTGTGAGTGATTTAGGTCTTCAAAAGCCTTATTCCATGTCTGATATACTATTTCAAAATCATACATGAAATATATTTTCATCCATGAAGAGAAACTCCACCTTTTCCTTCTATTCCCCATTGAAAATGAGCTTTTCAAGGAGCCTAAAGACTAAAACATTATATAAATGCTTCATATAAGCTTTGCCAAGGATAATATACATATTACACACCAAATATGAATAGAGAACAAGTCAAAGTTTATTGGAAGAAGTTTTCAAAGGTGGAAAAGGTATTAAAGACTCCAAAAATGTCTTCTCTCCTTCTGACGCCTAGGTTTGTTGTTGAAGGAGTCAAACTTGCACTTGAAGGCTTCTAAAATCCCATGGATCATGGAAGGACCTAATCAATGTCCTATAAGAATGTTTTCATAAAGTGTAAAGCATTACTTAAATTATTATTTTCAAAGAGGAAGACCAATTCTTCAATAAAGACATAGGGCCTAGTATTTAGGGATTTTAACAAGGATCTAGGCACTCTCCAAGTGGTCAAGGCTTAACCAATCATTATGAACATGTTTCAAAGTCCCCAAAAATTTTGAAACTCTCTCTTCCACACCATCATAAGGAAAATTAATATTTGAAAGAGTTAAATAAGTGCTACGTAGCACTTAAGGAGGAAGAAGACCAAGGTTGAAGACCCTTATTTTGGGGCTGCTTTGTCTCCAAGTATTTATTTTTTCTATTTGAGTTCATTTTTCAGAATGTAATTCACCACTCTTTGCTTTTGGTTGTGATAAAAGCCTGTCAAAATTTATGCTCACCTTTTGAGAGAAATAATAAGATTTTGTTCCTCCATTTTCAGATTTTTTTGAGTGAAGTGTATGTGATTGCCATTGATATAACCTAGTGAAGCATTTGTTTTCCTATGTTATTTTTTGATTATTGTACCTTCATAAAAGATATTATGTGTCTATATCAACGTTAATTCAAGCATTGGATATGAGTTCAGTTCCTTTACATTTCTTCCTTGTATAAACTAATTTTGTCAAGTCCTTCTGAAACATTTTTGTAGAAGTCATCCTTGAGTGTAGAGAATGTGTGCAAGTTTCTCCCTTTCATAAGAGTGTTTATTGTAAGCATAAGTGGTTATAAAACATTGGTGCATCACCTTCATTTCTAGTTTCCCTTTCAATACCATTGCAAATAGTATCTTTTTCACCCTTCCATTGTCAGAATCAATAGCTAAAAAGTTTAAGAGTAAGTTTTAGTGAAAGCACCAAGGGAACCAACCCTATCTGGAGAGTCTCTCCCTTCCAACGTCACCCACACTTATGAGAGATTGCATGTTCAAGTAAGAGTGAGAAACAACACACTTTCCTTCAATGACACACTCCTAATTGACAACATAAACTCCACATACAATTCCAATTACACAAATCCAAAGGAGACACACACACCAACTACCCTTATAGTTAGCATGGGCATTAACAATATAATTTGAATTTTTTAAAAGCCAAAATTGATATAGGATAGATAGAAAGAACATTTATAGTTATATCCTTTGTAAATTCCTTGGAAGGACTAAGTCTATTGCTACCATTTACATATGACCATTAGGAAAAGATGAAAAAAGTAAAATATTGTTGAAGAGAGATTAATTTTTAAAAAGATATACCATATACTTATTACAAATCGCTTTCTATAAATATGAAAGAATTCATCATTTGACACTTTATGTGATTTGTATAACACATTTTAATAAATATTTAATAATTATTTAATTTTCATTTACCGAGAATTTTTGTGCTGCACGTATAAAATTGAAGAGTCTAAATTAGAAAATAGGAGCAAGAGTCATAGGTTCTATTCTGAACAAGATACATTAAATAGACATAAAATCGCAGGCATGTATGTGTTTATTTGGAAAAAACAAACAAACAAAAAAAAACTACTGAATCTAATTATATTAAGTTTTATTTCATAGTTAAAAAACCCTTCAAGTATGAGATCCAATCATACAAAATATAGTGTATAAAAAAATAATTGAATTTAAATATTTAAAATTTTATTTATATGATTAAAACTTGAAACATTCGGAAAACAAGGTTTAAGATTTATCCGTGGGTGTTAATTTAATTCCCTGAAATAAGAATACCCAGAGTAGAAAAATAACTTGCTTAGAAAGTAAGGGAACCAAAGGTCTCTGAAACAATTAAGATCAGAAAAGACCATTTTTATTATATATGGGTGCAGCAATGTAGCGCGCCTTTTATTTGTGTGAGCAATCCAAATGGGCATCCATCATTCTTGTATAATCCTGCATATTAGAAAATAGAAACAAATAAATTGTTCATACAAGGAATATATATATATGAAAATTGAATTCCTGGTACTTGTTGAAGTAGTACGGTAAAACTTACATGGACACGGGGATGGAGATGGGAGACATTGTGGTCTACTTAAGAGAGAGAAAATAATAATCAGCCGCAGGTACAGGAGCATCTCCAAGAGTTTCAGGAGTAATGCTTGTTTTAGCAGAAGATAAAACTTCTTCTATACTGCGGCGGGATCCTGTTCTGTAAGCCTCACATAGATTAGGCAAGTACAAACCTGTAACACACACACACAATATGTCTCATGAGAGGATCTATTTTATTAAAATGAAAATATGAAGATAATAAATTAAAAAAACCCTACTTAAATTAGAAGTAGAGAGAGAGAGAAAAAAAATAAAAATAGTAGTAGTCAATCACCTTCTCCAGCAGCAAGATTGAAATAAAGGTCGACAACGTTGGGGCAGTTGTCGTAGCACTTGTGTGAACAGAGTTCTTGGGTAAAGGATGATTCTAATAGCCCATCTGTTGACAACCCCATTGCCATTCTTTGCAGGCCACAGTCATCCACGCACTCTTCTGATTCTACCCATTCACGTATTTTTCCTTCTGTGGTAATATCTGAGGTCTGCACAAGCACATTTACAGATTATGTAATTCTAAAATTTTCGAGAAAGAATGACTGAGGATTTTAGAATGGTAGAAGCAATTTCGACGTCTCTCAATTTGTTCATCAACCAAGGGCTGCTTCCATCTTTATCAATCCAGCTAAGAAAATCGACATCATGATCTTGCTTTTATGCTGATAACTGCATTTTGGTAATTATGAAATATTTTAGAATGTAGAGTTACCTGACATGCATACTCTGAGTTGTGATCTTTTTCAAGAACACAACGTGCCCCTGACGATGAAACAGAAAACGCACAGAACTCCACTGGCAGCTCCTCGCATTTCAGGTCCCCTGCCATTAACATTAAAAATACCCACATCTACCTCAGACACAGAAAGTCATTTGACCATCCTAAATCACAAACCATTGTAACAAATAATAAGCATATGTTCCTTATTATTCATACCTAATGCTCCGTGCAGGCTTATGGCAAAGAAAAAGAGTGGCAGCACAATAGCCCTGCTCAGAGCCATTCTCTCTGTAATGTATATTCTTTCTCACGGCATCGATGCAGATGCAGTATTGTGTGTGTTTATATAGAGGTTAGGAATGTAGTTGTGACGGTGCAAATGAACGAAATAGTATGCTGTAAATGTGGAGATGGATCTGTGTGTTGTTTCTTGTTGGGATACACGCGGATCCTCTCGTACTTTTTTATATAGAAAATATCATACAGGCGCGAGAATAGCGTGGCAAATGTTTCATCCCCCAATTAACTTTCCCCCTATGCAGAACGGCTGGAGCACCGCCCTAATTGTGTCACCATTGAAATAGTGATTAGTATCTAATTGTGTTTTTCTTGACCTCCCCCAACTTTGGAATTTAAAAAAATATGGAAAGGAGTTTCCCAATTTCTCGTGGTATGACATCAAGAATTTCAATTAAAACCCAATGCAGGTATCCATAAATATTTCACTGGGCCTAAATAAATCAATCCAAAATACAATAAAGCCAAAAGGATCGTTTAAAAATGTTTCTTGAATATCAAGAGACAATTGTCACGGTTTTATGAAGAAACTCATTGTGAATGGACGACCGTTTCCAAACTATCAATTGAATGTTTCAGTGTGTCAAGAAAGTATTATGTAGATGAAAATATTTTTGAAAATTGTATTTGTTAGATTTATGTTGGTAAATTTTTTTTTAGTTTTTTTTTGAAATATTGTTGTAATTATTGGGAAAATGTACTTCTTTTCTTTGTTTTAATTGGGTGGCTAGATCAAAAAAAAGTAAAGAAAATAATATACTTTGGACCCTGCATTACACTTGAGAATAGCCAAGCTTCCTTAATGTTTATCAAGCACCTAAACAGTGTAAAAATATTGAAAACAACACTCAATAATGGTAATAATCTATTAGCCAAGTAAACCAGTGCAACAAAATATGTAGCTAACATGAACTTTGGTCCTGCAATAAATTCTTTAAAGATTGTTTGATTTCTATAAATACTTGTAGATGCTCAATAAATTCGTATGAAGAATAATTACAAGATACTTATTAGATTTATTTTCAATGTAAAATCATAGATGCTTAAATGCACTAGTCTATATGTGTATTTATATACATCTTGGATTTAGCACTGCAAAATCCTCCCTTAGTTTTTTTGAAACTTTGCTCTAATTACAAAAAAAGGTACTTTGAGACCTGCATTATACTTGAGAATAGCTAAGCTTTCTTGATATTTGTCAAGCCCCTAAACGGTGAAAAATATCGAAAACAACACTAAAAAAATATAGTAATCCATTAACTAGGCAAACTGGTGGAAAAAAATATGTGGCTAACATGAACTTTGGTCATACAATGAATTCTTTACTGGTTAGTTCATTTCTATAAATACTTGTAGATGCTCAATAGATTAATATGAACAATAATTACTAGATACTTATTGGATTTATTTCAATGTATAAATCATAGATGCTTAAATGCACTAGGGTACTTGTGTACTTATATACATCTTGAAGTCAAATAATGACTCTATTTCAAGTGAACATCATAATGGTCATGAGGTGAATAAGAAGGGACAAGAGATACGTCCACATGGGCCAAAGGAGACTACACCACATAGGACCATGACCATTAAATACATTCCTAATAGGGCCCAAAACAATATAATACATTCTTGGAATGGGACTAAGAAAATAGAGAAGGGAGGAGATGTAAAAGGAGAGATATGAAACACTAAGTATAAGAATAGGAACCACCATAAATTAGTAGTTGTGCTAGTGACACCTAAATTAAATAAATAATTAATAAGTACATAAACATCCTAGAAACATGCAATTTGATGGCTAATAAATGCATATGGTCCATTATTAAGTGTCTACATGTTTACCCACTTTGATGTGTGTGTGTTTGTGCATATATATCAAAGTAAAATAAGACATGGTATGGATACATAGAATCTCTAACAAACTTATTAATCTTTCAAGAATGTTATTTCTTTTTCTACACATGCTTGGGTGAGTGCCAATAATAATAATCTGCTAAAATATAAAAAAATGAAAATGAAATACCTTATTTGACCATGGATGTGTATGATGCCCTTCTAAGATCATGTTCATGTGAACTTATGCTTAATTATATATATATTTATGAGCATAATTTTTAGAGAAAAAAATCAAACTAAGTTAAAATTTATGGTAGTACAAAACTTTTACTAAGTAAATATAATGTAATAGCAATGTAAGGTGGAATTACAAACCCTTATCAAATATTGGAATTCACATATGAATAAAGTATGAAGCACTATAAATTAGAGTTATGCACTCATATTCAAAAACCTTCAAATCGATCCTACTAAATATGGTAATGAACATGATCCAATAAAACGTATCTAGGTATGATGAATGAAATATGTGTCCCATTTTGATATTTGGGATGAACATGTGTGAACCACATATCTCAAAAGAAAATAAATTGCATGTATCATGTATTTAACATAAGATATAAAACTAATTATGTTTAATGTATACATATGTACTCTTGGAGGCATATATGTTATAAATAATTTTCCCATGCATGCCTATGATATAATCAATATAAGCACATGAATAATGTAACCCAGATGGATAAAATGTTAACATGGTATTATCAAAGAGATGCCCCATGTAGGCATAAGTTATAAAAATGTAAAACATAAATATATATGTTATTTCCTCTAATAAATGTATAATAGGAATCATGAAAACATAGGCAATCAATGAAAGTACTATGTGTATACACTAACTTATTTTTAATCTTTATATATATTTTATTTTCTCTCTTATAAGACTCGTTAGTGCATCAATCTATTTGAGTTCACATCTTAAGGAATGAACCACGCAAGGGGTGTGGTCAGCTCATGGTAATTTATGAGATATGCTCACATAATATCCATTTATACCTACATCACTATTAGCCTAGCCTCCCCTAAGTCTTTGGTCTCTTTTCCTTCAATATCTCTTTTTGTTTAGTTTTGTAGCTTCCATGTATTTCATAATATATTGTCACTACCAATATACTTATTTTGTGCATGTTTATCCTTATATTGTATCGACATTATAACTATAATAATGAGATTTATGTACTATATTACCATTGACGATATAATATTATGTTTATTTTACTATATTGTGCATGATAATATAATATTGTATTGATCCATATTGATACTGTCAGCTTGAAATAGTAGTTTTTTATAGGTTTGGATCCATATATATAGGGTTCATAAATATCATTTCCAACACACACACCACTCGTATGTTTTTCTTGCACTCACCTTTTTACCCTTAAGTAGTAGGAATAATTAGTGGATAGAATACCCTTAAGTAGTAGGAAGAATTAGTGGATAGAGGCTTATTCTTGTGGAGATCAAGTCTTGCTCAAGGTCATTGAAGTTGGAATTTGAATCAAGGAGGTGCCCCTTAGTCTTTAGAGTTCCCACTTAAGGACACTTATCTATTCATCCTTACCCTTTGAGGTCTTCGCCTATAAACATATTTTGTAAAGTGCCACTAGAACTAACGAGGAGATTGATGCACTAAAAATTTAAATTTTAAGGTAAATATCTTTATTCTTAATATTTTTAATTTTATTTACTTGGTAGATAGATATGCTATACTTATTATTGGAGTAGTATGTATGTTGCTGTAATTTTTCCTTGCCTAGGTTACCTTTATGCTTAGTACTAGCATATTATAGGGTTATTAGGCCTAAAAATACAACCATAGTTTAAGTTTTCATCTAGGACACACTTGCCTAAACTAAAAATACAACCAACCATTTAGAATTTATATCTTTTTTGGTCTATATCATTTAAATATTGGATCTAAAATTACCCTATCATGTGGTTTTCTTATATCCTTGATATATTTTTTACAATTTTTTATTTTCATCATTCATCTTGGGACATAGTTAGACCCTATATCCATATTTTAGGCATAGGATTTGGAACCATATACCCTAAACATCAAGTGTGGATTACCATCCAC
The DNA here is from genome assembly GCA_037957365.1 of Torreya grandis. Taxonomy (NCBI): domain Eukaryota; kingdom Viridiplantae; phylum Streptophyta; class Pinopsida; order Cupressales; family Taxaceae; genus Torreya; species Torreya grandis. The sequence continues at coordinate 216,872 of JARHVA010001510.1, read as the reverse complement.
CAAATCCACATCTATTTATGCCCCTTATTTATGTTGACTCGATATCTTTGCATCTGCACAAGGTCTAGTTTGGTCTTCTACTTATATCCTAATCTATAGAGAGAAAGAGTATCATTAAATTGATTATATTACCTTGATACTTTATGATGAACCTAATGTGAATCTTATTTGATACTAGTTGGACTGTTTTCATATTTCTCTTTGTCTCTTATCATTATCAAGTTGATAAGCATTCTTGTCATTTTTTTATCATTTGTGATTTTTTCGATTTAACATCATAATTTCCCCTATTATGTTAATTTTAGTAAGCGTTAACTCATTTATATTATATATGGGTTGTTCCTTTATCTGTCCTTCATCCTCCATTGAAGGAAAATCCTCACAGGGTAATTTCCCTTAATATCAATCTCAATATATCCAAAAAATCCTAAAAGGCAAATCGAAAAAATATTGACAACAACACTATTTATACTCCTTATACCATTTATACTCCTTCCAAACATATAAGTCATAATATCATCAAAAAATCCATATCTATGGATGGGATAATACATTACACTCCTCCTATCCACACCAACATCCACAATCCTCTTTTTGCACCAATAACAAGCCCACCTAAAATTCATTCCATTAACACAATATAATGCAATATGAATCAAATCTCTTCATATCCCAATATAATAGATCCTAATTAACCTATCAATAACCTTGATAATAAAATTATTTACACCTCAAGAAAATGGAAGTATTAAAATCATTACAAAATCTATTAATGGTTGGGACATCTAGAAATGGTCCTCATATTAACACTAAATCTAGAAACCCTCCCTCTCATAATCCTCCTCAAATCAACAAATATATCAATATCCCTTCTCAAAATCCTATAGATATCTCTCAAATCCTTGCCCAAGTGGTTAAAAAATGGTCCTTATGCAAGCTTCCAAAAATAATCAAATGAAATGAAAAACCACATCTTGAAAATGTCTAATCAATTTGAACAAGTAATTATAAACCAACCCAATCAACATGCTATTCCTCCTATTCTTACAGATGCTAACATGAATCTCATCTTGCAACCTTCTCTTCATAATAAATTCATATAATGTATTAAAAAGGAGTCCCTATTGTCACAAATTACTAACATTGACATTTATGTAATTACTACTAATATATATTATAATAGATCCATCGATCCCACTTTGCATCTAAAGGTCTTTGGAAACCTTTACAAGGATTATTTTAAGCTCAAATCCTTTGCAAATACCAAGCTATTTGTTAAAACCCTAATGGGTGATGATTTAAAATGATACAATCAACTCAAGTCTAGCTCCAGTCCTTATACTAGACCTAAAAAAAATAGGTGTCATTGATGGACATTATGGCTAATCATACATCAATTATCATTATTTTAATGTAGCCAAGGCTCTCTCCTCAACTCATGAAGAGTGTCTAGTATCCTATCATTAATATTCAACCCAAAACCACTCCTAGAGCTTATAGAATTATTTGGGCCTATCCTAGGTATTATTTTAGAATTATTCCCCTTAGAATCATCCGAATTTGTAAAATTAGAAAAAAATGATGAAATCAGCCATGGCAATACAATTCAGTATTTTATGGGATCCCAACTAAATTAGAAAAGATGCTAATATAGTCTTTTGATAAATCCAACTATATCCTTCTAGATAAAAAGTTTATGATATATTCATTTCTTCCAAAAACAACTCTATCATACACGATTAAAAAATTACCAATATAGTTCATTCCAAAAAAAAAAAAAATTAGCCATGACAAATAATGCACCAATTGAGTTCAAAATAACCTTCTTGTCAAAACCAACTATATCAGATATACATCAAAATGTTCTGACAA